>CM023194.1:6905051-7560051 GCA_013167095.2 Daphnia sinensis
TTTTATATGTGTACAGGCTATATCTATATACCTTCATGTAAACAGGTTCAAAACAAACCAATATCTATACTTCTACATGTATACAGTAAAGTGCATTCATATACACATAGTGTATTCAACCTGTATACAGTATAGTGCATCCATACACACATAGTGTATTCAATCTGTATACAGTATCATACCATGAGTTTTATACGTGTACAGGCTATATCTATATACCTTCATGCAAACAGGTTCAAAACCAATATCTATACTTCTACATGTATACAGTATACTGCATTCATATACACATAGTGTATTCAATCTGTATACAGTATAGTGCATTCATATACACAGTGTATTCAATCTTTATACAGTATAGTGCATTCATATACACATAGTGTATTCAATCTGTATACAGTATAGTGCATTCATATACACATAGTGTATTCAATCTGTATACAGTATAGTGCATTCATATACACATAGTGTATTCAATCTGTATACAGAATAGTGCATTCATATACAGATAGTGTATTCAATTTGCATACAGTATAGTGCATTCATATACACATAGTGTATTCAATCTGTATACAGTATAGTGCATTCATATACACATAGTGTATTCAATCTGTATACAGTATAGTGCATTCATATACACATAGTGTATTCAATCTGTATACAGTATAGTGCATTCATATACACATAGTGTATTCAATCTGTATACAGTATAGTGCATTCATACACACAAAGTGTATTCAATCTGTATACAGTATCATACCATGAGTTTTATATGTGTACAGGCTATATCTATATACCTTCATGCAAACAGGTTCAAAACAAATATCTATACTTCTACATGTATACAGTATAGTGCATTCATATACAGATAGTGCATTCATACACACAAAGTGTATTCAATCTGTATACAGTATCATACCATGAGTTTTATATGTGTACAGGCTATATCTACATACCTTCATGCAAACAGGTTCAAAACCAATATCTATACTTCTACATGTATACAGTATAGTGCATTCATATACACATAGTGTATTCAATCTGTATACAGTATAGTGCATTCATATACACATAGTGTATTCAATCTGTATACAGTATAGTGCATTCATATACACATAGTGTATTCAATCTTTATACAGTATAGTGCATTCATACACACATAGTGTATTCAATCTGTATACAGTATCATACCATGAGTTTTATATGTGTACAGGCTATATATATATACCTTTATGCAAACAGGTTCAAAACCAATATCTATACTTCTACATGTATACAGTATAGTGCATTCGTATACAGATAGTGTATTCAATCTGTATACAGTATAGTGCATTCATATACACATAGTGTATTCAATATGTATACAGTATAGTGCATTCATAAACAGATAGTGTATTCAATCTGTATACAGTATAGTGCATTCATACACACATAGTGTATTCAATCTGTATACGGTATAGTGCATTCATATACACATAGTGTATTCAATCTGTATACAGAATTATACCACGAGTTTTAGGTGTTCAGGCTATATCTATATACTTTTATGCAAACAGGTTCAAAACCAATATCTATACTTCTACATGTATACAGTATAGTGTATTCATATACAGAAAGTGTATTCAATCTGCATACAGTATAGTGCATTCATATACACATAGTGTATTCAATCTGTATACAGTATAGTGCATTCATATACACATAGTGTATTCAATCTGTATACAGTATAGTGCATCCATACACACATAGTGTATTCAATCTGTATACAGTATCATACCATGAGTTTTATATGTGTACAGGCTATATCTATATACCTTCATGCAAACAGGTTCAAAACCAATATCTATAATTCTACATGTATACAGTATAGTGCATTCATATACACAGTGTATTCAATCTTTATACAGTATAGTGCATTCATATACACATAGTGTATTCAATCTGTATACAGTATAGTGCATTCATAACACATAGTGTATTCAATCTGTATACAGTATAGTGCATTCATATACATATAGTGTATTCAATCTGTATACAGTATAGTGCATTCATATACACATAGTGTATTCAATCTGTATACAGTATAGTGCATTCATATACACATAGTGTATTCAATATGTATACAGTATAGTGCATTAATATACACAGTGTATTCAATCTGTATACAGTATAGTGCATTCATATACACATAGTGTATTCAATCTGTATACAGTATAGTGCATCCATATATACATAGTGTATTCAATCTGTATACAGTATCATACCATGAGTTTTATATGTGTACAGGCTATATCTATATACCTTCATGTAAACAGGTTCAAAACAAACCAATATCTATACTTCTACATGTATACAGTATAGTGCATTCATATACACATAGTGTATTCAATCTGTATACAGTATAGTGCATTCATATACACATAGTGTATTCAATCTGTGTACAGTATAGTGCATTCATATACACATAGTGTATTCAATCTGTATACAGTATAGTGCATTCATATACACATAGTGTATTCAATCTGTATACAGTATCATACCATGAGTTTTATATGTGTACAGGCTATATCTATATACCTTCATGCAAACAGGTTCAAAACAAATATCTATACTTCTACATGTATACAGTATAGTGCATTCATATACAGATAGTGTATTCAATCTGTATACAGTATAGTGCATTCATATACACATAGTGTATTCAATCTGTATACAGTATAGTGCATTCATATACACAGTGTATTCAATCTTTATACAGTATAGTGCATTCATACACACATAGTGTATTCAATCTGTATACAGTATAGTGCATTCATATACACATAGTGTATTCAATCTGTATACAGAATCATACCATGAGTTTTTTAGGTGTTCAGGCTATATCTATATACTTTTATGCAAACAGGTTCAAAACCAATATCTATACTTCTACATGTATACAGTATAGTGTATTCATATACAGAAAGTGTATTCAATCTGCATACAGTATAGTGCATTCATATACACATAGTGTATTCAATCTGTATACAGTATAGTGCATTCATATACACATAGTGTATTTAATCTGTATACAGTATAGTGCATTCATATACAGATAGTGTATTCAATCTGCATACAGTATAGTGCATTCATATACACATAGTGTATTCAATCTGTATACAGTATAGTGCATTCATATACACATAGTGTATTCAATCTGTATACAGTATAGTGCATTCATATACACATAGTGTATTCAATCTGTATACAGTATAGTGCATTCATACACACAAAGTGTATTCAATCTGTATACAGTATCATACCATGAGTTTTATATGTGTACAGGCTATATCTATATACCTTCATGCAAACAGGTTCAAAACAAATATCTATACTTCTACATGTATACAGTATAGTGCATTCATATACAGATAGTGCATTCATACACACAAAGTGTATTCAATCTGTATACAGAATCATACCATGAGTTTTATATGTGTACAGGCTATATCTACATACCTTTATGCAAACAGGTTCAAAACCAATATCTATACTTCTACATGTATACAGTATAGTGCATTCATATACACATAGTGTATTCAATCTGTATACAGTATAGTGCATTCATATACACATAGTGTATTCAATCTGTATACAGTATAGTGCATTCATAAACAGATAGTGTATTCAATCTGTATACAGTATAGTGCATTCATACACACATAGTGTATTCAATCTGTATACGGTATAGTGCATTCATATACACATAGTGTATTCAATCTGTATACAGAATTATACCACGAGTTTTAGGTGTTCAGGCTATATCTATATACTTTTATGCAAACAGGTTCAAAACCAATATCTATACTTCTACATGTATACAGTATAGTGTATTCATATACAGAAAGTGTATTCAATCTGCATACAGTATAGTGCATTCATATACACATAGTGTATTCATCTGTATACAGTATAGTGCATTCATATACACATAGTGTATTCAATCTGTATACAGTATAGTGCATTCATATACACATAGTGTGTTCAATCTGTATACAGTATAGTGCATTCATATCACATAGTGTATTCAATCTGTTAGAGTATAGTGCATTCATATACACATAGTGTATTCAATCTGTATACAGTATAGTGCATCCATACACACATAGTGTATTCAATCTGTATACAGTATCATACCATGAGTTTTATATGTGTACAGGCTATATCTATATACCTTCATGTAAACAGGTTCAAAACAAACCAATATCTATACTTCTACATGTATACAGTATAGTGCATTCATATACACATAGTGTATTCAATCTGTATACAGTATAGTGCATTCATATACACATAGTGTATTCAATCTGTGTACAGTATAGTGCATTCATATACACATAGTGTATTCAATCTGTATACAGTATAGTGCATTCATATACACATAGTGTATTCAATCTGTATACAGTATAGTGCATTCCATACACCATAGTGTATTCAATCTGTATACAGTATCATACCATGAGTTTTATATGTGTACAGGCTATATCTATATACCTTCATGCAAACAGGTTCAAAACCATATCTATAATTCTACATGTATACAGTATAGTGCATTCATATACACAGTGTATTCAATCTTTATACAGTATAGTGCATTCATATACACATAGTGTATTCAATCTGTATACAGTATAGTGCATTCATATACACATAGTGTATTCAATCTGTATACAGTATAGTGCATTCATATACACATAGTGTATTCAATCTGTTTACAGTATAGTGCATTCATATACATAGTGTATTCAATCTGTATACAGTATAGTGCATTCATATACACAGTGTATTCATCTGTATACAGTATAGTGCATTCATATACACATAGTGTATTCAATCTGTATACATTATAATGCATTCATATACAGATAGTGTATTCAATCTGCATACAGTATAGTGCATTCATATACACATAGTGTATTCAATCTGTATACAGTATAGGGCATTCATATACACATAGTGTATTCAATCTGTATACAGTATAGTGCATTCATATACACATAGTGTATTCAATCTGTATACAGTATCATACCATGAGTTTTATATGTGTACAGGCTATATCTATATACCTTCATGCAAACAGGTTCAAAACCAATATCTATACTTCTACATGTATACAGTATAGTGCATTCATATACACATAGTGTATTCAATCTGTATACAGTATAGTGCATTCATATACACATAGTGTATTCAATCTGTATACAGTATAGTGCATTCATATACACATAGTGTATTCAATCTGTACACAGTATAGTGCATTCATATACACATAGTGTATTCAATCTGTATACAGTATAGTGCATTCATACACACATAGTGTATTCAATCTGTATACAGTATCATACCATGAGTTTTATATGTGTACAGGCTATATCTACATACCTTCATGCAAACAGGTTCAAAACCAATATCTATACTTCTACATGTATACAGTATAGTGCATTCATATACACATAGTGTATTCAATCTGTATACAGTATAGTGCATTCATATACACATAGTGTTTCAATCTGTATACAGTATAGTGCATTCATATACACATAGTGTATTCAATCTTTATACAGTATAGTGCATTCATACACACATAGTGTATTCAATCTGTATACAGTATCATACCATGAGTTTTATATGTGTACAGGCTATATATATATATACCTTTATGCAAACAGGTTCAAAACCAATATCTATACTTCTACATGTATACAGTATAGTGCATTCGTATACAGACAGTGTATTCAATCTGTATACAGTATAGTGCATTCATATACACATAGTGTATTCAATATGTATACAGTATAGTGCATTCATAAACAGATAGTGTATTCAATCTGTATACAGTATAGTGCATTCATACACACATAGTGTATTCAATCTGTATACGGTATAGTGCATTCATATACACATAGTGTATTCAATCTGTATACAGAATTATACCACGAGTTTTAGGTGTTCAGGCTATATCTATATACTTTTATGCAAACAGGTTCAAAACCAATATCTATACTTCTACATGTATACAGTATAGTGTATTCATATACAGAAAGTGTATTCAATCTGCATACAGTATAGTGCATTCATATACACATAGTGTATTCAATCTGTATACAGTATAGTGCATTCATATACACATAGTGTATTCAATCTGTATACAGTATAGTGCATTCATATACACATAGTGTGTTCAATCTGTATACAGTATAGTGCATTCATATACACATAGTGTATTCAATCTGTATAGAGTATAGTGCATTCATATACACATAGTGTATTCAATCTGAATACAGTATAGTGCATCCATACACACATAGTGTATTCAATCTGTATACAGTATCATACCATGAGTTTTATATGTGTACAGGCTATATCTATATACCTTCATGTAAACAGGTTCAAAACAAACCAATATCTATACTTCTACATGTATACAGTATAGTGCATTCATATACACATAGTGTATTCAATCTGTATACAGTATAGTGCATTCATATACACATAGTGTATTCAATCTGTGTACAGTATAGTGCATTCATATACACATAGTGTATTCAATCTGTATACAGTATAGTGCATTCATATACACATAGTGTATTCAATCTGTATACAGTATAGTGCATCCATACACACATAGTGTATTCAATCTGTATACAGTATCATACCATGAGTTTTATATGTGTACAGGCTATATCTATATACCTTCATGCAAACAGGTTCAAAACCAATATCTATAATTCTACATGTATACAGTATAGTGCATTCATATACACAGTGTATTCAATCTTTATACAGTATAGTGCATTCATATACACATAGTGTATTCAATCTGTATACAGTATAGTGCATTCATATACACATAGTGTATTCAATCTGTATACAGTATAGTGCATTCATATACATATAGTGTATTCAATCTGTATACAGTATAGTGCATTCATATACACATAGTGTATTCAATCTGTATACAGTATAGTGCATTCATATACACATAGTGTATTCAATCTGTATACAGTATAGTGCATTCATATACACAGTGTATTCAATCTGTATACAGTATAGTGCATTCATATACACATAGTGTATTCAATCTGTATACAGTATAGTGCATTCATATACAGATAGTGTATTCAATCTGCATACAGTATAGTGCATTCATATACACATAGTGTATTCAATCTGTATACAGTATAGTGCATTCATATACACATAGTGTATTCAATCTGTATACAGTATAGTGCATTCATATACATATAGTGTATTCAATCTGTATACAGTATAGTGCATTCATATACACATAGTGTATTCAATCTGTTTACAGTATAGTGCATTCATATACACATAGTGTATTCAATCTGTATACAGTATAGTGCATTCATATACACAGTGTATTCAATCTGTATACAGTATAGTGCATTCATATACACATAGTGTATTCAATCTGTATACATTATAATGCATTCATATACAGATAGTGTATTCAATCTGCATACAGTATAGTGCATTCATATACACATAGTGTATTCAATCTGTATACAGTATAGGGCATTCATATACACATAGTGTATTCAATCTGTATACAGTATAGTGCATTCATATACACATAGTGTATTCAATCTGTATACAGTATCATACCATGAGTTTTATATGTGTACAGGCTATATCTATATACCTTCATGCAAACAGGTTCAAAACCAATATCTATACTTCTACATGTATACAGTATAGTGCATTCATATACACATAGTGTATTCAATCTGTATACAGTATAGTGCATTCATATACACATAGTGTATTCAATCTGTATACAGTATAGTGCATTCATATACACATAGTGTATTCAATCTGTACACAGTATAGTGCATTCATATACACATAGTGTATTCAATCTGTATACAGTATAGTGCATTCATACACACATAGTGTATTCAATCTGTCTACAGTATCATACCATGAGTTTTATATGTGTACAGGCTATATCTATATACCTTCATGCAAACAGGTTCAAAACAAATATGTATACTTCTACATGTATATAGTATAGTTCATTCATATACAGATAGTGTATTCAATCTGTATACAGTATAGTGCATTCATATACACATAGTGTATTCAATCTGTATACAGTATAGTGCATTCATACACATAGTGTATTCAATCTGTATACAGTATAGTGCATTCATATACACATAGTGTATTCAATCTGTATACAGTATCATACCATGAGTTTTATATGTGTACAGGCTATATCTATATACCTTCATGCAAACAGGTTCAAAACCAATATCTATACTTCTACATGTATACAGTATAGTGCATTCATATACAGATAGTGTATTCAATCTGTATACAGTATAGTGCATTCATATACACATAGTGTATTCAATCTGTATACAGTATACTGCATTCATATACACATAGTGTATTCAATCTGTATACAGTATAGTGCATTCATATACACAGTGTATTCAATCTTTATACAGTATAGTGCATTCATATACACATAGTGTATTCAATCTGTATACAGTATAGTGCATTCATATACAGATAGTGTATTCAATCTGCATACAGTATAGTGCATTCATATACACATAGTGTATTCAATCTGTATACAGTATAGTGCATTCAAATACACATAGTGTATTCAATCTGTATACAGTATAGTGCATTCATATACAGATAGTGTATTCAATCTGTATACAGTATAGTGCATTCATATACACATAGTGTATTCAATCTGTATACTGTATAGTTCATTCATATACACATAGTGTATTCAATCTGTATACAGTATAGTGCATTCATATACACAGTGTATTCAATCTGTATACAGTATAGTGCATTCATATACACAAAGTGTATTCAATCTGTATACAGTATCATACCATGAGTTTTATATGTGTACAGGCTATATCTATATACCTTCATGCAAACAGGTTCAAACCAAACCAATATCTATACTTCTACATGTATACAGTATAGTGCATTCCTTATATACATAGTGTATTCAATCTGTATACAGTATAGTGCATTCATATACACATAGTGTATTCAATCTGTATACAGTATAGTGCATTCATATACACATAGTGTATTCAATCTGTATACAGTATAGTGCATTCATACACACATAGTGTATTCAATCTGTATACAGTATCATACCATGAGTTTTATATGTGTACAGGCTATATCTATATACCTTCATGCAAACAGGTTCAAAACAAATATGTATACTTCTACATGTATACAGTATAGTGCATCCATATACAGATAGTGTATTCAATCTGTATACAGTATAGTGCATTCATATACACATAGTGTATTCAATCTGTATACAGTATAGTGCATTCATATACACAGTGTATTCAATCTTTATACAGTATAGTGCATTCATATACACATAGTGTATTCAATCTGTATACAGTATAGTGCATTCATATACACATAGTGTATTCAATCTGTATACAGTATAGTGCATTCATATACACAGTGTATTCAATCTGTATACAGTATAGTGCATTCATATACACATAGTGTATTCAATCTGTATACAGTATAGTGCATTCATATACAGATAGTGTATTCAATCTGCATACAGTATAGTGCATTCATATACCATAGTGTATTCAATCTGTGTACAGTATAGTGCATTCATATACCATAGTGTATTCAATCTGTATACAGTATAGTGCATTCATATACATATAGTGTATTCAATCTGTATACAGTATAGTGCATTCATATACACATAGTGTATTCAATCTGTTTACAGTATAGTGCATTCATATACACATAGTGTATTCAATCTGTATACAGTATAGTGCATTCATATACACAGTGTATTCAATCTGTATACAGTATAGTGCATTCATATACACATAGTGTATTCAATCTGTATACATTATAATGCATTCATATACAGATAGTGTATTCAATCTGCATACAGTATAGTGCATTCATATACACAGTGTATTCAATCTGTATACAGTATAGTGCATTCATATACACATAGTGTATTCAATCTGTATACATTATAATGCATTCATATACAGATAGTGTATTCAATCTGCATACAGTATAGTGCATTCATATACACATAGTGTATTCAATCTGTATACAGTATAGTGCATTCATATACACATAGTGTATTCAATCTGTATACAGTATAGTGCATTCATATACACATAGTGTATTCAATCTGTACACAGTATAGTGCATTCATATACACATAGTGTATTCAATCTGTATACAGTATAGTGCATTCATACACACATAGTGTATTCAATCTGTCTACAGTATCATACCATGAGTTTTATATGTGTACAGGCTATATCTATATACCTTCATGCAAACAGGTTCAAAACAAATATGTATACTTCTACATGTATACAGTATAGTTCATTCATATACAGATAGTGTATTCAATCTGTATACAGTATAGTGCATTCATATACACATAGTGTATTCAATCTGTATACAGTATAGTGCATTCATATACACAGTGTATTCAATCTTTATACAGTATAGTGCATTCATATACACATAGTGTATTCAATCTGTATACAGTATAGTGCATTCATATACAGATAGTGTATTCAATCTGCATACAGTATAGTGCATTCATATACACATAGTGTATTCAATCTGTATACAGTATAGTGCATTCATATACACATAGTGTATTCAATCTGTATACAGTATAGTGCATTCATATACACATAGTGTATTCAATCTGTATACAGTATAGTGCATTCATATACACATAGTGTATTCAATCTGTATACAGTATAGTGCATTCATATACACATAGTGTATTCAATCTGTATACAGTATAGTGCATTCATATACACATAGTGTATTCAATCTGTATACAGTATCATACCATGAGTTTTATATGTGTACAGGCTATATCTATATACCTTCATGCAAACAGGTTCAAAACCAATATCTATACTTCTACATGTATACAGTATAGTGCATTCATATACAGATAGTGTATTCAATCTGTATACAGTATAGTGCATTCATATACACATAGTGTATTCAATCTGTATACAGTATACTGCATTCATATACACATAGTGTATTCAATCTGTATACAGTATAGTGCATTCATATACACAGTGTATTCAATCTATATACAGTATAGTGCATTCATATACACATAGTGTATTCAATCTGTATACAGTATAGTGCATTCATATACAGATAGTGTATTCAATCTGCATACAGTATAGTGCATTCATATACACATAGTGTATTCAATCTGTATACAGTATAGTGCATTCAAATACACATAGTGTATTCAATCTGTATACAGTATAGTGCATTCATATACAGATAGTGTATTCAATCTGTATACAGTATAGTGCATTCATATACACATAGTGTATTCAATCTGTATACAGTATAGTGCATTCATATACACATAGTGTATTCAATCTGTATACAGTATAGTGCATTCATATACACATAGTGTATTCAATCTGTATACAGTATCATACCATGAGTTTTATATGTGTACAGGCTATATCTATATACCTTCATGCAAACAGGTTCAAAACCAATATCTATACTTCTACATGTATACAGTATAGTGCATTCATATACAGATAGTGTATTCAATCTGTATACAGTATAGTGCATTCATATACACATAGTGTATTCAATCTGTATACAGTATACTGCATTCATATACACATAGTGTATTCAATCTGTATACAGTATAGTGCATTCATATACACAGTGTATTCAATCTTTACAGTATAGTGCATTCATATACACATAGTGTATTCAATCTGTATACAGTATAGTGCATTCATATACAGATAGTGTATTCAATCTGCATACAGTATAGTGCATTCATATACACATAGTGTATTCAATCTGTATACAGTATAGTGCATTCAATACACATAGTGTATTCAATCTGTATACAGTATAGTGCATTCATATACAGATAGTGTATTCAATCTGTATACAGTATAGTGCATTCATATACACATAGTGTATTCAATCTGTATACTGTATAGTGCATTCATATACACATAGTGTATTCAATCTGTATACAGTATAGTGCATTCATATACACAGTGTATTCAATCTGTATACAGTATAGTGCATTCATATACACAAAGTGTATTCAATCTGTATACAGTATCATACCATGAGTTTTATATGTGTACAGGCTATATCTATATACCTTCATGCAAACAGGTTCAAACCAAACCAATATCTATACTTCTACATGTATACAGTATAGTGCATTCCTTATATACATAGTGTATTCAATCTGTATACAGTATAGTGCATTCATATACACATAGTGTATTCAATCTGTATACAGTATAGTGCATTCATATACACATAGTGTATTCAATCTGTATACAGTATAGTGCATTCATACACACATAGTGTATTCAATCTGTATACAGTATCATACCATGAGTTTTATATGTGTACAGGCTATATCTATATACCTTCATGCAAACAGGTTCAAAACCAATATCTATACTTCTACATGTATACAGTATAGTGCATTCATATACAGATAGTGTATTCAATCTGTATACAGTATAGTGCATTCATATACACATAGTGTATTCAATCTGTATACAGTATACTGCATTCATATACACATAGTGTATTCAATCTGTATACAGTATAGTGCATTCATATACACAGTGTATTCAATCTTTATACAGTATAGTGCATTCATATACACATAGTGTATTCAATCTGTATACAGTATAGTGCATTCATATACAGATAGTGTATTCAATCTGCATACAGTATAGTGCATTCATATACACATAGTGTATTCAATCTGTATACAGTATAGTGCATTCAAATACACATAGTGTATTCAATCTGTATACAGTATAGTGCATTCATATACACATAGTGTATTCAATCTGTATACAGTATAGTGCATTCATACACACATAGTGTATTCAATCTGTATACAGTATCATACCATGAGTATTATATGTGTACATGCTATATCTATATACCTTCATGCAAACAGGTTCAAAACCAATATCTACACTTCTACATGTATACAGTATAGTGCATTCATATACAGATAGTGTATTCAATCTGTATACAGTATAGTGCATTCATATACACATAGTGTATTCAATCTGTATACTGTATAGTGCATTCATATACACATAGTGTATTCAATCTGTATACAGTATAGTGCATTCATATACACAGTGTATTCAATCTGTATACAGTATAGTGCATTCATATACACAAAGTGTATTCAATCTGTATACAGTATCATACCATGAGTTTTATATGTGTACAGGCTATATCTATATACCTTCATGCAAACAGGTTCAAACCAAACCAATATCTATACTTCTACATGTATACAGTATAGTGCATTCCTTATATACATAGTGTATTCAATCTGTATACAGTATAGTGCATTCATATACACATAGTGTATTCAATCTGTGTACAGTATAGTTCATTCATATACACATAGTGTATTCAATCTGTATACAGTATAGTGCATTCATATACACATAGTGTATTCAATCTGTATACAGTATAGTGCATTCATACACACATAGTGTATTCAATCTGTATACAGTATCATACCATGAGTTTTATATGTGTACAGGCTATATCTATATACCTTCATGCAAACAGGATCAAAACCAATATCTATAATTCTACATGTATACAGTATAGTGCATTCATATACAGATAGTGTATTCAATCTGTATACAGTATAGTGCATTCATATACACATAGTGTATTCAATCTGTATACAGCATACTGCATTCATATACACATAGTGTATTCAATCTGTATACAGTATAGTGCATTCATATACACAGTGTATTCAATCTTTATACAGTATAGTGCATTCATATACAGATAGTGTATTCAATCTGTATACAGTATAGTGCATTCATATACAGATAGTGTATTCAATCTGCATACAGTATACTGCATTCATATACCCATAGTGTATTCAATCTGTATACAGTATAGTGCATTCATACACACATAGTGTATTCAATCTGTATACAGTATCATACCATGAGTTTTATATGTGTACAGGCTATATCTATATACCTTCATGCAAACAGGATCAAAACCAATATCTATTCTTCTACATGTATACAGTATAGTGCATTCATATACAGATAGTGTATTCAATCTGTATACAGTATAGTGCATTCATATACACATAGTGTATTCAATCTGTATACAGTATACTGCATTCATATACACATAGTGTATTCAATCTGTATACAGTATAGTGCATTCATATACACAGTGTATTCAATCTTTATACAGTATAGTGCATTCATATACAGATAGTGTATTCAATCTGTATACAGTATAGTGCATTCATATACAGATAGTGTATTCAATCTGCATACAGTATAGTGCATTCATATACACATAGTGTATTCAATCTGTATACAGTATAGTGCATTCATATACACATAGTGTATTCAATCTGTATACAGTATAGTGCATTCATATACACATAGTGTATTCAATCTGTATACAGTATAGTGCATTCATATACACATAGTGTATTCAATCTTTATACAGTATAGTGCATTCATATACACATAGTGTATTCAATCTGTATACAGTATAGTGCATTCATATACACATAGTGTATTCAATCTGTATACAGTATAGTGCATTCATACACACATAGTGTATTCAATCTGTATACAGTATCATACCATGAGTTTTATATGTGTACAGGCTATATCTATATACCTTCATGCAAACAGGTTCAAAACCAATATCTATACTTCTACATGTATACAGTATAGTGCATTCATATACAGATAGTGTATTCAATCTTTATACAGTATAGTGCATTCATATACAGATAGTGTATTCAATCTGCATACAATATAGTGCATTCATATACGCATAGTGTATTAAATCTGTATACAGTATAGTGCATTCATATACACATAGTGTATTCAATCTGTATACAGTATAGTGCATTCATATACACATAGTGTATTCAATCTGTATACAGTATAGTGCATTCATATACACAGTGTATTCAATCTTTATACAGTATAGTGCATTCATATACAGATAGTGTATTCAATCTGTATACAGTATAGTGCATTCATATACAGATAGTGTATTCAATCTGCATACAGTATAGTGCATTCATATACACATAGTGTATTCAATCTGTATACAGTATAGTGCATTCATATACACATAGTGTATTCAATCTGTATACAGTATAGTGCATTCATATACACATAGTGTATTCAATCTGTATACAGTATAGTGCATTCATATACACATAGTGTATTCAATCTGTATACAGTATAGTACATTCATATACACATAGTGTATTCAATCTGTATACAGTATCATACCATGAGTTTTATATGTGTACAGGCTATATCTATATACCTTCATGCAAACAGGTTCAAAATCAATATCTATACTTCTACATGTATACAGTATAGTGCATTCATATACACATAGTGTATTCAATCTGTATACAGTATAGTGCATTCATATACACATAGTGTATTCAATCTGTATACAGTATTGTTCATTCATATACACATAGTGTATTCAATCTGTATACAGTATAGTGCATTCATATACACATAGTGTATTCAATCTGTATACAGTATAGTGCATTCATACACACATAGTGTATTCAATCTGTATACAGTATCATACCATGAGTTTTATATGTGTACAGGCTATATCTATATACCTTCATGCAAACAGGTTCAAAACCAATATCTATACTTCTACATGTATACAGTATAGTGCATTCATATACAGATAGTGTATTCAATCTGTATACAGTGTAGTGCATTCATACACACATAGTGTATTCAATCTGTATACAGTATAGTGCATTCATATACACATAGTGTATTCAATCTGTATACAGTATAGTGCATTCATATACACAGTGTATTCAATCTGTATACAGTATAGTGCATTCATATACAAATAGTGTATTCAATCTGTTTACAGTGTAGTGCTTTCATATACAGATAATGTATTCAATCTGCATAGAGTATAGTGCATTCATATACACATAGTGTATTCAATCTGTATACGGTTTAGTGCATTCATATACACATAGTGTATTCAATCTGTATACAGTATAGTGCATTCATATACACATAGTGTATTCAATCTGTATACAGTATAGTGCATTCATATACACATAGTGTAATCAAACTGTAGATAGTATAGTGCATTCATATACACATAGTGTATTCAATCTGTATACGGTATAGTGCATTCATATACACATAGTGTATTCAATCTTTATACAGTATATTGCATTCATATACACATAGTGTATTCAATCTGTATACAGTATAGTGCATTCATACACACATAGTGTATTCAATCTGTATACAGTATCATACCATGAGTTTTATATGTGTACAGGCTATATCTATATACCTTCATGCAAACAGGTTCAAAACCAATATCTATACTTCTACATGTATACAGTATAGTGCATTCATATAAATATAGTGTATTCAATCTGTATACAGTATAGTGCATTCATATACACATAGTGTAATCAAACTGTAGATAGTATAGTGCATTCATATACACATAGTGTATTCAATCTGTATACAGTATAGTGCATTCATATACACAGTGTATTCAATCTGTATACAGTATAGTGCATTCATATACACATAGTGTATTCAATCTGTATACAGTATAGTGCATTCATATACAGATAGTGTATTCAATCTGCATACAATATAGTGCATTCATATACGCATAGTGTATTAAATCTGTATACAGTATAGTGCATTCATATACACATAGTGTATTCAATCTGTATACAGTATAGAGTGCATTCATATACACATAGTGTATTCAATCTGTATACAGTATCATACCATGAGTTTTATATGTGTACAGGCTATATCTATATACCTTCATGCAAATAGGTTCAAAACCAATATCTATACTTCTACATGTATACAGTATATTGCATTCATATACACATAGTGTATTCAATCTGTGTACAGTATAGTGCATTCATATACACATAGTGTATTCAATCTGTATACAGTATAGTGCATTCATATACACATAGTGTATTCAATCTGTATACTGTATAGTGCATTCATATCCACATAGTGTATTCAATCTGTATACAGTATCATACCATGAGTTTTATATGTGTACAGGCTATATCTATATACCTTCATGCAAACAGGTTCAAAACCAATATCTACACTTCTACATGTATACAGTATAGTGCATTCATATACAGATAGTGTATTCAATCTGTATACAGTATAGTACATTCATATACACATAGTGTATTCAATCTGTATACAGTATACTGCATTCATATACACATAGTGTATTCAATCTGTATACAGTATAGTGCATTCATATACACATGGTGTATTCAATCTGTATGCAGTATGGTGCATTCATATACACATAGTGTATTCAATCTGTATACAGTATAGTGCATTCATATGCACAGTGTATTCAATCTGTATACAGTATAGTGCATTCATATACACAAAGTGTATTCAATCTGTATACAGTATCATACCATGAGTTTTATATGTGTACAGGCTATATCTATATACCTTCATGCAAACAGGTTCAAACCAAACCAATATCTATACTTCTACATGTATACAGTATAGTGCATTCCTTATATACATAGTGTATTCAATCTGTATACAGTATAGTGCATTCATATACACATAGTGTATTCAATCTGTATACAGTATACTGACTTCATATACACATAGTGTATTCAATTTGTATACAGTATAGTGCATTCATGTAAAAAGTGTATTCAATCTTTATACAGTATAGTGCATTCATATACACATAGTGTATTCAATCTGTATACAGTATAGTGCATTCATATACAGATAGTGTATTCAATCTGCATACAGTATAGTGCATTCATATACACATAGCGTATTCAATCTGTATACAGTATAGTGCATTCATATACACATAGTGTATTCAATCTGTATACAGTATAGTGCATTCATATACACATAGTGTATTCAATCTGTATACAGTATAGTGCATTCATATACACATAGTGTATTCAATCTGTATACAGTATGTGCATTCATATACACATAGTGTATTCAATCTGTATACAGTATAGTGCATTCATATACACATAGTGTATTCAATCTGTATACAGTATCATACCATGAGTTTTATATGTGTACAGGCTATATCTATATACCTTCATGCAAATAGGTTCAAAACCAATATCTATACTTCTACATGTATACAGTATAGTGCATTCATACACACTTCACATACAGTATAGTGTATTCAATCTGTGTACAGTATAGTGCATTCATATACACATAGTGTATTCAATCTGTATACAGTATAGTGCATTCATATACACATAGTGTATTCAATCTGTATACAGTATAGTGCATTCATATACACATAGTGTATTCAATCTGTATACAGTATAGTGCATTCATACACATATAGTGCATTCAATCTGTATACAGTATCATACCATGAGTTTATATGTGTACAGGCTATATCTATATACCTTCATGCAAACAGGTTCAAAACCAATATCTATACTTCTACATGTATACAGTATAGTGCATTCATATACACATAGTGTATTCAATCTGTATACAGTATAGTGCATTCATATACACATAGTGTATTCAATCTGTATACAGTATCATACCATGAGTTTTATATGTGTACAGGCTATATCTATATACCTTCATGCAAACAGGTTCAAAACCAATATCTATACTTCTACATGTATACAGTATAGTGCATTCATATACAGATAGTGTATTCAATCTGTATACAGTATAGTGCATTCATATACACATAGTGTATTCAATCTGTATACAGTAAAGTGCATTCATATACACAGTGTATTCAATCTGTATACAGTATAGTGCATTCATATACACATAGTGTATTCAATCTGTATACAGTATAGTGCATTCATACACATATAGTGTATTCAATCTGTATACAGTATCATACCACGAGTTTTATATGTGTACAGGCTATATCTATATACCTTCATGCAAACAGGTTCAAAACCAATATCTATACTTCTACATGTATACAGTATAGTGCATTCATATACACATAGTGTATTCAATCTGTATACAGTATAGTGCATTCATATACACATAGTGTATTCAATCTGTATACAGTATAGTGCATTCATATACACAGTGTATTCAATCTGTATACAGTATAGTGCATTCATATACACATAGTGTATTCAATCTGTATACAGTATAGTGCATTCATATACACATAGTGTATTCAATCTGTATACAGTATCATACCATGAGTTTTATATGTGTACAGGCTATATCTATATACCTTCATGCAAACAGGTTCAAAACAAATATCTATACTTCTACATGTATACAGTATAGTGCATTCATATACAGATAGTGTATTCAATCTGTATACAGTATAGTGCATTCATATACACATAGTGTATTCAATATGTATACAGTATAGTGCATTCATATACACATAGTGTATTCGATCTGTATACAGTATAGTGCATTCATATACACATAGTGTATTCAATCTGTATACAGTATAGTGCATTCATATACACATAGTGTATTCAATCTGTATACAGTATAGTGCATTCATATACACATAGTGTATTCAATCTGTATACAGTATAGTGCATTCATATACACATAGTGTATTCAATCTGTATACAGTATCATACCATGAGTTTTATATGTGTACAGGCTATATCTATATACCTTCATGCAAATATTTTCAAAACCAATATCTATACTTCTACATGTATACAGTATAGTGCATTCATATACACATAGTGTATTCAATCTGTGTACAGTATAGTGCATTCATATACACATAGTGTATTCAATCTGTATACAGTATAGTGCATTCATATACACATAGTGTATTCAATCTGTATACAGTATAGTGCATTCATATACACATAGTGTATTCAATCTGTATACAGTATAGTGCATTCATACACATATAGTGCATTCAATCTGTATACAGTATTATACCATGAGTTTTATATGTGTACAGGCTATATCTATATACCTTCATGCAAACAGGTTCAAAACCAATATCTATACTTCTACATGTATACAGTATAGTGCATTCATATACAGATAGTGTATTCAATCTGTATACAGTATAGTGCATTCATATACACATAGTGTATTCAATCTGTATACAGTATAGTGCATTCATATACACAGTGTATTCAATCTGTATACAGTATAGTGCATTCATATACACATAGTGTATTCAATCTGTATACAGTATAGTGCATTCATATACACATAGTGTATTCAATCTGTATACAGTATCATACCATGAGTTTTATATGTGTACAGGCTATATCTGTATACCTTCATTCAAACAGGTTCAAAACAAATATCTATACTTCTACATGTATACAGTATAGTGCATTCATATACAGATAGTGTATTCAATCTGTATACAGTATAGTGCATTCATATACACATAGTGTATTCAATCTGTATACAGTATAGTGCATTCATATACACATAGTGTATTCAATCTGTATACAGTATAGTGCATTCATATACACAGTGTATTCAATCTTTATACAGTATAGTGCATTCATACACACATAGTGTATTCAATCTGTATACAGTATAGTGCATTCATATACACATAGTGTATTCAATCTGTATACAGAATCATACCATGAGTTTTTTAGGTGTTCAGGCTATATCTATATACTTTTATGCAAACAGGTTCAAAACCAATATCTATACTTCTACATGTATACAGTATAGTGTATTCATATACAGAAAGTGTATTCAATCTGCATACAGTATAGTGCATTCATATACACATAGTGTATTCAATCTGTATACAGTATAGTGCATTCATATACACATAGTGTATTCAATCTGTATACAGTATAGTGCATTCATATACAGATAGTGTATTCAATCTGCATACAGTATAGTGCATTCATATACACATAGTGTATTCAATCTGTATACAGTATAGTGCATTCATATACACATAGTGTATTCAATCTGTATACAGTATAGTGCATTCATATACACATAGTGTGTTCAATCTGTATACAGTATAGTGCATTCATATACACATAGTGTATTCAATCTGTATACAGTATAGTGCATTCATATACACATAGTGTATTCAATCTGTATACAGTATAGTGCATCCATATATACATAGTGTATTCAATCTGTATACAGTATCATACCATGAGTTTTATATGTGTACAGGCTATATCTATATACCTTCATGTAAACAGGTTCAAAACAAACCAATATCTATACTTCTACATGTATACAGTATAGTGCATTCATATACACATAGTGTATTCAATCTGTATACAGTATAGTGCATTCATATACACATAGTGTATTCAATCTGTGTACAGTATAGTGCATTCATATACACATAGTGTATTCAATCTGTATACAGTATAGTGCATTCATATACACATAGTGTATTCAATCTGTATACAGTATAGTGCATCCATACACACATAGTGTATTCAATCTGTATACAGTATCATACCATGAGTTTTATATGTGTACAGGCTATATCTATATACCTTCATGCAAACAGGTTCAAAACCAATATCTATACTTCTACATGTATACAGTATACTGCATTCATATACACATAGTGTATTCAATCTGTATGCAGTATAGTGCATTCATATACACAGTGTATTCAATCTTTATACAGTATAGTGCATTCATATACACATAGTGTATTCAATCTGTATACAGTATAGTGCATTCATATACACATAGTGTATTCAATCTGTATACAGTATAGTGCATTCATATACACATAGTGTATTCAATCTGTATACAGTATAGTGCATTCATATACACATAGTGTATTCAATCTGTATACAGTATAGTGCATTCATATACACATAGTGTATTCAATCTGTATACAGAATAGTGCATTCATATACAGATAGTGTATTCAATTTGCATACAGTATAGTGCATTCATATACACATAGTGTATTCAATCTGTATACAGTATAGTGCATTCATATACACATAGTGTATTCAATCTGTATACAGTATAGTGCATTCATATACACATAGTGTATTCAATCTGTATACAGTATAGTGCATTCATATACACATAGTGTATTCAATCTGTATACAGTATAGTGCATTCATATACACATAGTGTATTCAATCTGTATACAGTATAGTGCATTCATATACACATAGTGTATTCAATCTGTATACAGTATAGTGCATTCATACACACAAAGTGTATTCAATCTGTATACAGTATCATACCATGAGTTTTATATGTGTACAGGCTATATCTATATACCTTCATGCAAACAGGTTCAAAACAAATATCTATTCTTCTACATGTATACAGTATAGTGCATTCATATACAGATAGTGCATTCATACACACAAAGTGTATTCAATCTGTATACAGTATCATACCATGAGTTTTATATGTGTACAGGCTATATCTACATACCTTCATGCAAACAGGTTCAAAACCAATATCTATACTTCTACATGTATACAGTATAGTGCATTCATATACACATAGTGTATTCAATCTGTATACAGTATAGTGCATTCATATACACATAGTGTATTCAATCTGTATACAGTATAGTGCATTCATATACACATAGTGTATTCAATCTTTATACAGTATAGTGCATTCATACACACATAGTGTATTCAATCTGTATACAGTATCATACCATGAGTTTTATATGTGTACAGGCTATATATATATATACCTTTATGCAAACAGGTTCAAAACCAATATCTATACTTCTACATGTATACAGTATAGTGCATTCGTATACAGATAGTGTATTCAATCTGTATACAGTATAGTGCATTCATATACACATAGTGTATTCAATATGTATACAGTATAGTGCATTCATAAACAGATAGTGTATTCAATCTGTATACAGTATAGTGCATTCATACACACATAGTGTATTCAATCTGTATACGGTATAGTGCATTCATATACACATAGTGTATTCAATCTGTATACAGAATTATACCATGAGTTTTTTAGGTGTTCAGGCTATATCTATATACTTTTATGCAAACAGGTTCAAAACCAATATCTATACTTCTACATGTATACAGTATAGTGTATTCATATACAGAAAGTGTATTCAATCTGCATACAGTATAGTGCATTCATATACACATAGTGTATTCAATCTGTATACAGTATAGTGCATTCATATACACATAGTGTATTAAATCTGTATACAGTATAGTGCATTCATATACACATAGTGTATTCAATCTGTATACAGTATAGTGCATTCATATACACATAGTGTATTCAATCTGTATACAGTATAGTGCATTCATATACACATAGTGTATTCAATCTGTATACAGTATAGTGCATTCATATACACATAGTGTGTTCAATCTGTATACAGTATAGTGCATTCATATACACATAGTGTATTCAATCTGTATACAGTATAGTGCATTCATATACACATAGTGTATTCAATCTGTATACAGTATAGTGCATCCATACACACATAGTGTATTCAATCTGTATACAGTATCATACCATGAGTTTTATATGTGTACAGGCTATATCTATATACCTTCATGTAAACAGGTTCAAAACAAACCAATATCTATACTTCTACATGTATACAGTATAGTGCATTCATATACACATAGTGTATTCAATCTGTATACAGTATAGTGCATTCATATACACATAGTGTATTCAATCTGTGTACAGTATAGTGCATTCATAAACAGATAGTGTATTCAATCTGTATACAGTATAGTGCATTCATACACACATAGTGTATTCAATCTGTATACGGTATAGTGCATTCATATACACATAGTGTATTCAATCTGTATACAGAATTATACCATGAGTTTTTTAGGTGTTCAGGCTATATCTATATACTTTTATGCAAACAGGTTCAAAACCAATATCTATACTTCTACATGTATACAGTATAGTGTATTCATATACAGAAAGTGTATTCAATCTGCATACAGTATAGTGCATTCATATACACATAGTGTATTCAATCTGTATACAGTATAGTGCATTCATATACACATAGTGTATTAAATCTGTATACAGTATAGTGCATTCATATACACATAGTGTATTCAATCTGTATACAGTATAGTGCATTCATATACAGATAGTGTATTCAATCTGCATACAGTATAGTGCATTCATATACACATAGTGTATTCAATCTGTATACAGTATAGTGCATTCATATACACATAGTGTATTCAATCTGTATACAGTATAGTGCATTCATATACACATAGTGTGTTCAATCTGTATACAGTATAGTGCATTCATATACACATAGTGTATTCAATCTGTATACAGTATAGTGCATTCATATACACATAGTGTATTCAATCTGTATACAGTATAGTGCATCCATACACACATAGTGTATTCAATCTGTATACAGTATCATACCATGAGTTTTATATGTGTACAGGCTATATCTATATACCTTCATGTAAACAGGTTCAAAACAAACCAATATCTATACTTCTACATGTATACAGTATAGTGCATTCATATACACATAGTGTATTCAATCTGTATACATTATAATGCATTCATATACAGATAGTGTATTCAATCTGCATACAGTATAGTGCATTCATATACACATAGTGTATTCAATCTGTATACAGTATAGGGCATTCATATACACATAGTGTATTCAATCTGTATACAGTATAGTGCATTCATATACACATAGTGTATTCAATCTGTATACAGTATCATACCATGAGTTTTATATGTGTACAGGCTATATCTATATACCTTCATGCAAACAGGTTCAAAACCAATATCTATACTTCTACATGTATACAGTATAGTGCATTCATATACACATAGTGTATTCAATCTGTATACAGTATAGTGCATTCATATACACATAGTGTATTCAATCTGTATACAGTATAGTGCATTCATATACACATAGTGTATTCAATCTGTACACAGTATAGTGCATTCATATACACATAGTGTATTCAATCTGTATACAGTATAGTGCATTCATACACACATAGTGTATTCAATCTGTATACAGTATCATACCATGAGTTTTATATGTGTACAGGCTATATCTATATACCTTCATGTAAACAGGTTCAAAACAAACCAATATCTATACTTCTACATGTATACAGTATAGTGCATTCATATACACATAGTGTATTCAATCTGTATACAGTATAGTGCATTCATATACACATAGTGTATTCAATCTGTGTACAGTATAGTGCATTCATATACACATAGTGTATTCAATCTGTATACAGTATAGTGCATTCATATACACATAGTGTATTCAATCTGTATACAGTATAGTGCATCCATACACACATAGTGTATTCAATCTGTATACAGTATCATACCATGAGTTTTATATGTGTACAGGCTATATCTATATACCTTCATGCAAACAGGTTCAAAACCAATATCTATACTTCTACATGTATACAGTATAGTGCATTCATATACAGATAGTGTATTCAATCTGTATACAGTATAGTGCATTCATATACACATAGTGTATTCAATCTGTATACAGTATAGTGCATTCATATACACAGTGTATTCAATCTTTATACAGTATAGTGCATTCATATACACATAGTGTATTCAATCTGTATACAGTATAGTGCATTCATATACAGATAGTGTATTCAATCTGTATACAGTATAGTGCATTCATATACACATAGTGTATTCAATCTGTATACAGTATAGTGCATTCATATACATATAGTGTATTCAATCTGTATACAGTATAGTGCATTCATATACACATAGTGTATTCAATCTGTATACAGTATAGTGCATTCATATACACATAGTGTATTCAATCTGTATACAGTATAGTGCATTCATATACACAGTGTATTCAATCTGTATACAGTATAGTGCATTCATATACACATAGTGTTTTCAATCTGTATACAGTATAGTGCATTCATATACAGATAGTGTATTCAATCTGCATACAGTATAGTGCATTCATATACACATAGTGTATTCAATCTGTATACAGTATAGTGCATTCATATACACATAGTGTATTCAATCTGTATACAGTATCATACCATGAGTTTTATATGTGTACAGGCTATATCTATATACCTTCATGCAAACAGGTTCAAAACCAATATCTATACTTCTACATGTATACAGTATAGTGCATTCATATACAGATAGTGTATTCAATCTGTATACAGTATAGTGCATTCATATTGTAATGGTTTCAACTTATGTATGTGTCTCAGAATACAACTGCTTTATTGCTACAACAATTGGGTCTTTTTATATGAGTGATTGAAGGTTAAATTGGGAGGGGTTTACAATAACTTTCACTTAGCAGTTAGCCTGAAGGAAGGTGACATTTGAGATAACCTTCCTGGTTGGGTGGGGCACTGTTGCTAGGTGGGGTTGCAGCTACCTGTTACATTCCTCCCCCCCCTTTTCGGGGAGAAGAAATTGGTCCTCCAATTTTGTTTTTCCAATGTAGCAGCAGGTGAATAAAAACCTGTTTTGAAATTTTTTCCGGTCACCAGTTGACCCAATTTCCTTCACCGTTTCTTTTGTTTTCTTAGTTACATATATGGCTGCCCTTGTTCCCGCTATATAGCCTATGGTTATGTAGAGTGTTAGTTAAATAATCAGTATCAGGAAACTTCTTCGTTGTGACGCTTGTTGTTTTTCTTTGCAATGGATTCCTACTCTTTTGATTTCTTCCTCACGCATCGTGGCAATTTTGACAAGGCCCTGGAGGTTGTGGGAGCATCTTTGTTTTCGCTACCATTTCACTTTTATACTCGTTTTGTTCTGGAAGACAAGGAGCTTTTTATTGAAATTCTCCTTTCCTCGTTGCTGTGGAGTCCTTATGCTCCTCCTTCTGACCATGATTTCGGTTTTCGTCCCGTCAGCGCCTCTGATTATTATTACCAGTGAGCTGTTTTTACTATTAATTTCCTTCTTTTCTTTATGTGAAATATTTTCTTCTTTTTAGGCGTTATCCCGGGTACGCGAGGTATCGGGATGTTTACCCACAACATCTCGCGCGTTTTCTCTGGTGGATGGAATCCGAAGAGGACATTTTTTATCCAACTCCACATTCTGCTGTCTTTATTCCCGAAGAACTTTTGGAATGAAGATATTCATTTTTGTAGTCAATTGTTGTTGTAGTTAATTGTTGTTATGGAAAAATAAATGACTGAAAATAAATTTTTTGACTTTTATTTTCAATTATGTTTAGTCTTCTTCGCTATCAGACCATCTCCGTTTTCCACTTCTTCTTTCCTCTCCGTCTTCAAAAATCCTTTTTCGACTTGGATCGGTTGCATAATCTCGTGGTGTTCTCCCATCCATGTCTCTTCCTCCCATATTTGCATTGTGACGAACCAGGATATCCATAGCCGTCGTTTGTCGAAATATTGTTGCCATGTGTAATGCCGTGTGGTTGCCTGGTGTAGTCCTTTCGTTTACATCAATGTCTTTCCTTTGACACGCGAACTTGACGATTTCATCGTTTCCATATCTGGCTGCATAATGTAGGACAGTGCTGTTGTCTTAAGCTTTCTGCGCTACATTACTGCTACACCATAAATAGTGGGTCAGGTCTTCGTGTCCGTAGGCGATGGCTACCATTAACGGTGTTTCGCCTAAGCTGTTGTATGCGGCGAACGTACATTTATGATATCGAAGAATCCTCACCAACAACTTGTTGTTTTGTGCTGCTGCTATGTGTGCGATGGTGCGTCCATTTTCCTCAATATCGGGGTCGGCTCCATAAGATAACAGTAAATCTGTTATATCCAGTTTCTCCAATTTTACACTTCTATGGAGCAGCGTTCTTCCGTTGAATTTCTTATTCAGAAATTCCGCCTTCGGGTGGTAATCCCAAGCTGCTGGTCCTAGTTTCTTCAATATAAATTTTCTGATTTCTTCCCTTGGAGCGTACACCATGTCTAGAAAGTTTTCACCGTTGCTCAGTCTGGTGATGGCCTGTGCTCTTTTTCGCACAGCGTCAGCTCGTGCTGCCGATAACGTAGGAAATGTCTTCATTGAACAGTTGTTGCATTTTGTCGCGAAATGCTGTTGGGATTATCTCTTGTGTTATTCTTCTGTTGGAAACGCCTGGACAGAATCCATAGTCTCCAAAATTTCTCTCTCTCTCGGTTTCGCTATCGGTTTTATTTTCACTGTCACTCACGATGGCTAATTCGTATTTCTCACTTGTGTCGCTCTTTTTATCGGGTTCACTATCTCCCTCACGTTCGCTGATGTCCTCAGGCTCACTAAATTCGTCACGTTCACTAATTTTTTCCGTTTTGTCGTCGCCAGTGTTAAGGTGGAATGCGACGGCATTTGCAGTGGTATGTTCTCTTCGACTCGTTTTAGTTTCTTGTTCCACCGCTGTGTCACTTGCACTTTCTCCATTACTTGCACTTTCTACACTTGCAATTTTTCGTTTCACCGTTATATTTATCTCTACTCCGTTGATCACAATGTTGAAACTTTCCATCTTCGTAAGTGGTATTTCAAGAACTGATACTCAAGTTCTGTTGGTATGGTTAGTTTGTTATTTATTCCTTTCACCTGCTCTAGTTAAAATGACATTGTAAGTTCCTTTTTGTTAGTTTGAGAATGTCAAATGTTCAAATTGACATTTTTTTTTTATTGGTTTTTTGTTTCAGGATCCGTTGAACATCTGCAAAGGTCTTCCCAGACCATTCCGTATCCTACAACGTAAGTGCAAGTTGTGTGTTTTCCCGTGCACTTACGAGTTGTTTCTGATTCCCAATTTTCTTCCATTGTTGGGTACAAGCGTTGTCTAGGTGCACTTGGTTGAGTTGAACGGGATTGTAAAGTTCTTTCAGAAGTAAGTGGTGCTGGTGCCAACATTCTGGTAAAAGGTTGTTCTATTATTTCATCTGTTCCTTGGGTGTTGGAATTTGTAATCATCGATGTTAACTCATGTGCTTCTTCCATATTTATTCCGTATCTTCGTAATCTTCTTGTTTGTTCGAATTTTTCTTTAATCTTTGTAAACGGATTGCAAATGATGAATATGCGCAAGCATATTAATAAAGCAATCAATCCAATTATAGAAAGGCTGAGAATTTTTAGGGTGTCGAACCATGAAAACATGGTTCCTATTTGGTTATCCTGTTTTTCTGACATAATAATGTCGGATACCGAGTTAGCTTGGGTTTCTTGCATTCTTCCCACGATGTCATTCAATATATTTAGCTGTTCCATCTCCATTGTTTCGTGTGCTGGATGACTTTTCAGTCCGTAGTCGAAGTCATTTAGATGCAATTCTTCAAATTCTGTGATTAGGTCCAAATTAGGCATGTGGATATTTGCCTTTTGTTTTATCCAGTCTCCACTAGTTGAATTGTGTTCCCAAGTATGTGGGGATCCGTTTAAGTTTATTAATTGTGATTTCCAGAAACAATCAGAATAAGGATGAATGGACCATCCATCTATTCCAATTGTGCAATTTTTATCTTCATATGTAAAAAATGGTTGATATCCACATTTGGCTTCTTTTGCAGAGACAAAAATTCGTTTTGCCTCACATTGTTGTAGCGATAATGCTTGACCGGAGCCTTGTAGCCTCGAGCAAATCGGCAGTCCAATGGTCGACGCGGTGAGAATGCCGTTACCTTGAGCCAAAATTACTGGTTGATTTCTCTTTATTGTAGAAAGTTGGCAATATACATCTCGAATTTCTTTCGCGAGCTTGTTTTCGTGTTCCGTTTCAATCCTTATTTTATACTGTTCGTGTAGCTTATTGATTTGAAATGTGACTTTCTCTTCGAATTCATTTATGTTTTTAGGTAAGCCATTCTCTTCATTTTCTGGTATTTTCTCTTTTGTTTGGGATATTTCTTGTGTTGGTTCTTCCGGCACTTTTTCTAGCGTTAGGGATGCTGCCTCTGGTTTTTCTTGTAGAATTGGATGCTTATTGTCCACAATGATTTCGAAGCCTATTTCTTCTGTAGGATTCTGATTTATTTGAATTATTTCTTCACTTGTTTTACTTGTTGATTGAATTGTTGTTGCGGCTGTCGTCGTTGTTCGAATTGTTGTAGTCGTCGTCGAGGTCGTTGTAGTTTTTAGAGTTTCAAATTTAGGAGTTATTATAGGCTACGATGTTGTAGTTGAGGTAGGTCTCGTCGTCGTCGTTGCTTTTGTGGTCGTAGTTGTGGCTCTGGTTGTTGTCGTCGTTGGTCTAGTTGTTGTTGTTGCTCTAGTCGTCGTAGTCGTTGGTCTAGTTGTTGTTGTTTGCTTTGCAGTTGTTGTAGATTTTGTTGTTGGTATTGTTGGCTTTGTAGTTGATGATTTTGTGGTTGTAGAAGTGGGCTTTGTAGATGTAGTGGTCGGTTTAGTAGTTGTTGACAACGTCGTTTTTATAGTTGTCGAAGTTAATTTTGTAGTAGTTTTTTCTGTTGTTGTTGTACTCGAAGTTGTTAAGGCTGTAGTGGACCTCGTTTCGTTGTTCAATTTCTCTTCTCGTTTTAGTAGTGGTGGAATGGATGGCAGTTGCTTTCCATCCAACGGTTGTTGAGCACTCAACGCCATAATAGCTGCTGCTGAGAGTGTCCTTACTTGGTGTGGATTCCAATATTCGAAACTAAACTGTTGTTTGATGCTAGTTGCTCCACGACAATGTCCAAGACTCAGACGTCCTACTTTTAATGTACTACTATCTGTATCTGTATACCTACTATCTGTTGCCATGAGCTGTCCTGTATGTTCGAAAGTTCCCCAAATCGAACTTGTGTTGGCACACTTTTGGAGAACAAGCATAGTTGTGTTTGCTTTGATGCAGTTGTTAGTGTTGAATGGTCTTATGGTGAAATCGGATGTATATTCGAACGCTTGGCCTTTCTCGTTTTCTCTGCTACAGTTTCCTACGGATACTTGTGTTTTCACTAAAGGATCGTTACTCGTGATGTATTCTTTTAACTCTTCTTGGCATTTCGTCCAATCTGTGTCGCAATCTTCCAGAGTGAGTGGTTTATCGAGCCCATGGTGCGTTACACATTTTTCATTCGGTTGTTGTCCATTCTTTAGTAATCCCCATGCAATCATATCCCAAATGATATTTCCGGTGCCGTGATTCGTTTTTAGAATTCCACCAAAAATGGGTGAGTTTATTGTAGTCGTTATTGTTTTTCTTTGCTCCATTTTTACTTCTCGAATCTCTTGAAGTGTTATTTCAGGGAAGTTTTCCACATTTTCCGGATTGGTGTTTATTGTCTGGAAATACCACTGTTGGTTCCTTAAAGATTCCTCTTCCATAGAACATTGTTCTAGTTTCAGAATCTCATCACTCACTAAGGTTAGACACATTTCTGACTCTTGTGAAATTATATAGAAGTTGTCTTTTTCAAGTATCCATTTGGTCGAGTCTTCCGAACAAGTGGCTGCGAACACATGATTATTTGTTGTTTCCGTAATACAGATGTTGGAATTTTTTATTCTTATTGTGTGATCAACGATATACTCGAATTCCGTTCCTGATGGTAATACCTCGTCTGCTGATAATTGTGGGTATGTGGTTAGTGAGTTGCTGCTTCCAGGTTGGTAAAAGATGTAGAGTGTTGCATTCTTTTGTGATATTTTTCCTTCTTCGTAGATAACGTTTTCTTTCTTGTGTACCAATCGAATAGTTCCCCAGGCATAGGATATGCTGTAGAGTCGAATTCCAAGTTGCTCGTCCTTGATGGGAGTATTAAACAAGAACTGCACTTCTTGGAGAGAAGAACGTTGTGGTCTAGATTTATGTAGATCTCTGTATTCTTCGCAAACTGACGTAATGAGGTTGGTATTCTTGAGGCAAATGTTGATTGTGGCTTTGAATGTTTCATACAATATCTTTGTTGTTTCTCCAGGAAATGTGGGGTACGTCAGAGATATCACTGTTACTTTGAATCCAGTTGCCGCTACGTCTTTATCAGGTTTGTTTAAGAAAGAAGTTTCTATTTGTCGAATATCATCGTATAGACGACTGGAGTTGTTGATTTCCGGTGCACGAGGGATCTCCAGGTAACCTTTTCCTTTTAATAGTGTTTGAGAGTATGAGTGGTTCGTCGTTCTTTCACCCCATACGATGACGTTTTGATTGATCAAGTATTGTCCTTCTTGTTGAGTTGTATTTAGTAGTCCAAAAGGGCTCTCGATGGGTTGGTCAGGTCTTTCTTGGCGAAGTGTTATCTGTTCCGCAATGCAGTTGAGGGTATGGTATTCTTTTATGGCATACCATTTTCCTTCACCTGTGGGTGTTGCGATGAAGCTGATGCTGGTTGGTCCTGTCTGCATGTTATTTTCGCCACACTTTTTATCATTCACCAGTCGCCAACATTCTAGTGGTGTAATCAGTTTTGTTTCTTGGGAATATATGGTGTCAAAAGACCCAATCCAGAAAGATCCCGTTATTTTCTTTGTCTTTGTCCACTGGCGGCATGTCCATCCTTTCCAGGTCGCTGCAGGCTTTTGGTTGGTGATTAAGGTGTAAGATGTCGGTATTCTTGTTGAGTGCTGTTTTTCTATTGCGTCATTGTTGCAGTAATATGGGGATTCCAGATCCAAAATTCCTCGAATTTTTACGTTATTGCAATCACAAACCGTGGCGTAGATAGGATGAGTTGGGTTGATATATTGAAGTAAGCAAAGTGTTAGTAGAATTGTTTGAATTGACGAAAGCGACGTTTGCAGCTTAGGAGTTGCATCCATCTGTGGAAAAATGCGAGATTTAGTAGCGTAGTCTGAAATTACGACTTCGTAAGTTGTAGGTTGTCGTTCTGTCATCGTGGAAAGGTTGGGTTCTTATTGGTTGCGATTTTCTGTCCTGAGTGGTGTGCAGTAAGTTATTGGTTGTTTCTTCTAGGGATGTTCCATGTGTGGTTATTTTGACGTTCGGATCTTGTTTCTTCGGTCTTCCCGGGCGACGTTTTTGGAATTGATGAGCAGCAGTCTATTCAAATTTTTCTGGTACGGTTGTTGGGTTATTGGTTATTTCTTTTTTCGTTGTTTCTTCTTTCCTCGGTGTATAGAGTTTTAGGCGATTGGCGTGCACAATAGACTTTAGTTTTTTATTTTCTACATGTTGAATCTCGTAGTTAACGTCTGAATAACTGCGAGTAACTTGGAATGGCCCATTCCATCGTAGTATGAATTTTCCTGCTGTTGGTGGTGCTTTCAGTAAGACGTAGTCGCCGACGTTGTATTTCACCATTTTCGTGTTGTTGTCGTAATATTTTTTCTGTCTTGTTGCTGCTTTGAAGAGATGTTCTCTTGCCAATTTTTGGGCTTTTTCCCATTGATGTGAATACATCATACTAGTATCTTCGTATGTTTCGTATCTTCGGTTGATCTTGATGTCGTTTGGCATTATCGGCTCTCGTCCAAAAAACAGGTAGAACGGTGTTTCTTTGATTGAAGCTTGTTTAGCTATGTTGTAGGCGAAGGTCAAAAAGGGTAGATATTTATCCCATTTTTCTGGTTCATCTGCGACGTAGCAAGCGAGCATGTCGCAGAGAGTGCGATTGAATCTCTCCACCAGTCCATCGGTTTGGGGATGGTACGCTGTTGTTCTTATACGCCGGATCTTGAATAATTTACACACTTCTTCTGTCAAACTGGATAGGAAGTTAGTACCCTGATCTGTTAGTACTACTTCTGGAGAGCCATCTAGCCACTTAGTAAATATTTTGTTAACCAATACTTTAGCTATTGTTTGGGCTGTCTGGTTTCTCATTGGATATGTAAAGACGAATCGGCTGGCATAGTCAGAAAGAACTAAAATATACCTATATCCCTTAGCGCTTTCTTGAACTGGCCCTACTACATCCATTGCAATTCTCTCCCACACTCCTTCGACTGGAGGTAGGGGAAGCAATGGTGCTCTGTTTCCTCCTATTGCTTTTCTCCTGCTACAAATTAAACAGCTCTTAACATACTCTTTAACGGAGGCGTCTAAATTCGGCCATGTATACTGTCTTAGGATCCTATCTATCGTTTTTTGTATTCCTAGATGTCCTGCTAATAGCGAATCGTGGTTAACTTCAAGTAATCCACGTACCATACTTTTCGGTACTACTCTCCTGCATTGTGAATCTATTAAAATTCCGCTACTACTAATCGCAAATTCACTTCTAATATCTTCACGTGGGTTTCCTGTTTCTAATTCTCTGATTATTTTCCCACAATACTCATCTTCGTTTTGATGGTTGATCCACCTATCTATTTCCATGTTTTCTGTACAAGCTTTGTTCCGTTCTTCTTTCGTCTTTCCGTACTTTACTTCCGTTTTTGTTTTCGCGTTTGTTGACCTTGTTTCTATTTTTGCTACTGGCACTATTGGTGTACGGCTAAGAGTGTCAGCATTTTGGTGTGACTTTCCTGGCCGATATCCAATTACGATGTCAAATTCTTGTAACTTTAGTGCCCATCTAGCTAACCTTCCTGCTGGTTCTGTTTTACTCATTAACCATTCCAAAGGTCGGTGGTCTGTGTAGACGGTAAACCTACGTCCGTATAAGTACGTTCTAAAAACTTCGATAGCGTGGATGATGGCATATGCCTCTTTTTCTGTGGTTGACCACTTGGCCTCGCGGTCGTTCAGATGTTTAGAGGTATACGCGATGACGACTTCTACGCCGTCCGATTCACGAAGTTCCTGTTCGTCGGACTCCGCAAATTCCGCTGATTGAGGTGGAGTCTGTACTTGTGCCAAGACCGCTCCTATTCCGTATCCTGAGGCATCCGTATAGATGATAAATTCGCGCGAAAAATCTGGATAGCCTAGAATAGGTCTAGTAATGAGACAGTTCTTTATACAGTCAAAGGCGTCCCTTTGTTCCTCCCCCCATTTCCATTCCGCCGACTTTTTAGTGAGCGCAGTTAGTGGATGGGCTTTATCAGCAAAAGCCCGTATGAATTTTCTGTAGCAGCTAGCTAGTCCTAAAAATGAACTCAGTTCTTTAACGTTTTTGGGGGCTGGGTATTTAATGATTGCTTCTAACTTCTTTTTGTTCCGTGTTATCCCTTTTCTTGAAACGATATATTCTAGGTAGTCTAATTCTTCATTGAAAAACTCACACTTTTTTCTTTTTAATTTTAAACCTGCTTTTTTTAACAGTTTAAAAACTGTTTCCAAATGTGTCACATGTTCAGTGATTAATATTATAATGTCGTCGAGATAGACCAATGCGAATTTGTACAATACCGTTTTCAAGATGTTATTCATTGCTCTCTGGAAAGTACTTGGTGCATTTGTTAGACCAAACGGCATGCGATTAAATTCGTATTGTCCAAACTCGCAGACAAAAGCTGTTTTATGCTTATCGTTTTCTTCTATCTCTATCTGCCAGTATCCGCTCAGCAAATCCAATGTTGAGAAATAGACTGCTCCACACAAAGCGTCAATGGTATCGTCTATTCTAGGGAGAGGGTATTTATCTTTTACAGTTATTTTGTTTAAAGCTCTGTAGTCGATGCACATACGCATTTCCCCATCCTTTTTCGGGACCATTACGATGGCTGCTGAAAATGGGCTGTGACTTTCTCGAATAATTTTGTTACTTAACATTACCTCAATTTTAGTTTTAACATCTAATTTTAGAGCTTCTGGTGTTCTTCGCATTCTCTGATTAATTGGGGCGTGATGTCCTGTGTTAATGTGATGTTTCACACTTGTTGCTAGTCCTAAATCGGATTCCTTATCCGCGAATAACTCAGCGTGTTTTTTAAGTAGAATGTCAATTTTAATTTTTACCTCACTTGATACATTGGGTATTTGGTTTTTAATAGAATTATCGGTTTGTTCTGAATTTGTGTTAAAATCTTTTTGGGCAAAGGATTCTAAATTGCGATAGTCTTCTGATGTTAGCTCATCTTCTCGCTTGTCATCAATTGGAATTAGTGGAATATGGATTCCTACCTTGCCAAATGTAACACTATAGATTGGTAAAGTAATTTCCTTAAAACAATGTTCTACTCCGTAGCAATCGTAGCATATTTGTCGATTTCTAGTATTAATTTTTACGTCATTGCTGGTTAGAAAATCTAATCCTATAATACATTCTTCATTAAGATTTTTCATAACATAAAAGTAATGATTAATCATATGGTTATTGGGAATTGTAATGGTAAATTCAATATTTTCCTATTGATTTTAGTACTTGCCCTGACACCGTTTTAAAAATTGGGGAATCCATACTACTCTTCTTCTTTATGTAATCCCTATTTTCTAAAGTATTAAAAATTTCATCGGATACTAAGCTAGCTGCGGCGCCAGTGTCTACTAAAGCACGGATTTCTTTGTTAAAAATTTTGATGGGTATACGAATTAGATTAGGTAGCGTATTAGATTGAATATTTGGCGCAGCTAACGAGGGCCCTGGCTGTTGACACGTGCCAAATCCGTCCAACATTCTCTTGCTATGTGTTCTTTTCTATTGCACTTGTAACAAGTTATAATTCTTCTTTCAAATCCTCTAGGGTTGTTGGCTAGATGAGATTGTTGTGGTTGATGGTAGTTGTAAGGGCCTTGTTGTCCGTAGCTATTTATTGGGAAACTCGGTCCGTTGTAATCCCCTTGTCTTGTGGGATAACTGCTTCTATATGGTTTTCGCTGATCAGAAGGGTACCTTGGTTGTCTATATCCTGCAGGAGTATAATCCTGTCTTTCTGGAGGCCTGTAATCTTGTCGTTCTGAAGGATTATGATGTTGTTGTTCTGAAGAGTTGTAGTTTCTCCGATAGGGGCTGTTGTCTCTGTTCCTGCTGGCACTCCGCTCCCGACTGGGTTCACGACTTTAAGCGAATCTTACTCGCGAATCCCGCGAATTTGATCTTCTTCTATCGTTTTGATCAACTGCAGCTATGGTTAGCTTGTCCTGTGAGGATCCACATTTGGTATTAGACAATTTTAGTTCTGTAAGGGATTTGGTCAATTTTCGTTCGAGCAGCTGAAATTTTTCGTCTTGATGTTTAGTTATTCCTGCTATAACAGCAAACATATCATCGTCTTCGGTTTCTTCCTTTGTATGCAAAATCTTTTCGGAAAGGAAAAGTTGTTTACATAATGCGTCAAAGTCTTCTGGGTCGTCGGGCATTCGTAGGAAGAGTTCCCTTTTATACTTAGGTAGTAGTCCTCGCAATAGCACCTTTTTCTTTCTTTTGTCTCGTACTTTCTTTAACTTATTCAACAACTGACCTTCAACGATAGTCTGGTTATGGTCAGATTTTTCTTCTTTTCCTTCTATGGTATCGTGAAGGTTGTTTAGTCGAGACACAAATGCCCTGCAGTTTTCTTCTGGTTTTTGTTTTAACTTTGATAATTTATTTTCCAATGTTGCTAAGTCTACTTTGTCTTGAAATCTTGCAATAATAGCCTCTTTCCAGTCTGGGTAGTTGAGGTCGTCTCCTTCTTCTTCGGCGTAATTTTCGTGCCATTCGAAAGCTTCACCTTTCAATCGGTCCGAAAAGAATCGTATTTTCTGGTCGTCGTTCCAATCGTTATTTCGTGCAACATGCTCAGCTCCTTTTAACCATTCGGTTATCAACTTGTCTGTACTTTTCCCTTTGTAGGTTGGGATTTCTTTTTTATCTTCTCTAGAAAATAGATCTTCTATTGCCTTTACGATTGGGCTTGTAACGAATTTTGTCATTTGCTTGATTGCTTCTTCTTCAGGGTTGGTAAGGTGGGCCTTGGGATTTGTATTGGGGAATTTCGGTGGAAGTCCTTGGCTTGTAGATGCTGTAGGCGGGATTGCTTGGGGTGGTGTGCTACCTCCCCATTGCTGAGGTGCGCTGGTTGTGCTGTCTTCGTCATGTGTTACACCCATGTTGATTTTGTTGCTTAATTTTTGGTTTTCTTGTTGCAGATAGACTACTGTGTTGTTTAATAATTCTATCTGATTTTTGAGGTCTTCAACGGTCTGATCGAAATCGCCTGTCTGCTCTACCTCCAATTCGTAGTGGCGTGATTTGTCTGTTGGTAAGGTACTGTCGATGATTCCACCTACAAAGTTAGAGATGTCTTCGGATTCGTCGCCGATTGGTCTGGAACCGTTGTTGTCGTCAGTCTCGATGAACTGTACTTGAAGTTTCTTGTAGTTTTTCACTCGATCTTCTAGATTTTGTATATCACTCTCTTGTTCTTGTAGGCGTGAGATGAGCTTTCCTACTTCTTCCTCTAGTGTATTATTTATTGTAGTGATGTCTTTCAATTTTTTGTTAGTGTTTCGGTTTTCTAGGATGACCTTTTCGTATTCGTCCTCCAAATCTTTTATCTTTTTCTGGAGCTGCTGCGTTGCTTCTACGGCCTTTTTAGTTTGCTGTTCTGCTGTCTGAAGCCTCCGGATCAATTCGACCTTTTCTCCTTCAAGTTTGGCAATATTTTCCTGACCTTCAGTCTCGATCACGACATTAGTTTCTTCCTTTTTCCTTAAAAGGCTCTGCAGTTGTTGCTCTGTTGCCAAGGTTTTCTGTAGGTTGCGTTCTAGCTCAGTGATTCGATTTTGCGCCTTCTCGAGGGAATTTTTTAGGGTTTCGTTTTTTCCTGTAGTTCTTCTAATGAGCTGCTAAATGTATATTTGGAGCTTTTTGATTTTTTCTTATCGCCTTCTACTGTTTTCTGTATTCTTAAAAGTTCAGTTTTTACGGCAGCTGTTTGTTTCCTTTCTTCGATTATTGCGAGTGCTGACTCTTTTTTCAACACTTCTATGATACCGAACAAAAATTCCTTTTCATTCCCATATACTGTGTTTTTTAGTCGGATTAATTCGTAAAGCTTCCTGGTATCTATACCTTGTGCGGCTATTTCTTTCTTTAGTGTCTCGGTACAGTTTTCGATAACCTCGGCTGTTATCCCATCTGACGCACTAAGGGTTGATTGTAATGACTGGTAAATATACAAATGTAACGAATTCTGTGTAACTAAGCTTGCTTCCTTTTTCTGCGTTTCTAAATGTTCGATGTTCCCAGTCGTTGAAGTTGTCTGATATTTTTTAGCCTTCTCTACTTCTATTTGGTATTCTAAATCGATAAGATTTTTCCAATTTTCTACAAACTTCTCTCGATGGTGACTTAGGTTTGAGTTAAGGTCAACGGAATCAGAATTTTCTAACACGGGATATAATGGTGGTGATGTGTTCTCGTCAAGAGTAGTCTTGTGTACTAGCGAATCAAACGGCATTCGCTTACCTTGGCGGATTTCCGACGATGTTGTTGGTTAGAAGACTTGTAGGTTGAGTTTTGAAGATGGGAAGTGAAGCACCGGAAAAATTTTTCTGAGAGTCTCGTAGTCTCGATGTCTCAGAGTCTCGTTGGGACCTCCAAATGTAATGATTTCAGCCTGTGTATTGGTCAAATACAACTGTGTCTTACGTTACAACAATAGGGTCTTTTTATACTAATCATTGAAGGTAAACGGGGAGGGGTTACAGTGTCTTCAGATTAATCGACTGTCTTGGGGAAAGGTTGCCGATGTGACAGCTTCCTGGTTGCGTGTCTCGCTGCCGGTTGCTAGCTGCTGCTGTTGCTAGGTAAGTTGTTGACTGTTACACCTGTTTGCATGAAGATATATAGATATAGCCTGTACACATATAAAACTCATGGTATGATACTATATACATATTGAATACACTATCTGTATATGAATGCACTATACTGTATACATAAAGAAGTATAGATATTGGCTTTGAACCTGTTTGCATGAAAATATATGGATATAGCCTGTACACATATAAAACTCATGGTATGATACTGAATACAGATTGAATACACTATCTGTATATGAATTCACTATGCTGTATACATGTAGAAGTATAGATATTGGTTTTGTACCTGTTTGCACGAAGATATATAGATATAGCATGTACACATATAAAACTCTTGGTATGTTAGTGTATTCACAATGAATACACTATTTGTATATGAATGCACTATACTGTATACATGTAGCAGTATAGATATTGGTTTTGAACCTGTTTGCATGAATAAATATACATATAGCCTGTATTCATATAAAACTCATGGTACGATACTGTATACAGATTGAATACACTATCTGTATATGAATGCACTATGCCGTATACATGTAGAAATATAGATATTGGTTTTAAAACTGTTTGCATGAAGATATATAGATATAGCCTGTACACATATAAAACTCATGGTATGATACTATATACAGATTGAATACGCTATCTGTATATGAATGCACTATACTGTATACATGAAGAAGTATAGATATTGGTTTTAAAACTGTTTGCATGAATATATATAGATATAGCCTGTACACATATAAAACTCATGGTATGATACTATATACAGATTGAATACACTATACTGTATACATGTAGAAGTATAAATATTGGTTTTGAACCTGTTTGCATGAAGATATATAGCTATAGCCTGTACACATATAAAACTCATGGTATGATACTGTATACAGATTAAATACACTACACTGTATACATGTAGAAGTATAGATATTGGTTTTGAACCTGTTTGTATGAAGATTTATAGATATAGCCTGTACACATATAAAACTCTTGGTATGATAGTGTATTTACATTAAATACACTATCTGTATATGAATGCACTATACTGTATACATGTAGAAGTATAGATATTAGTTTTGAACTTGTTTGCATGAAGATATAGAATATAGATATAGCCTGAACAAATATAAAACTCATGGTATGATACTGTATACAGATTGAATACACGATACTGTATACATGAACAAGTATAGATATTGGTTTTGAACCTGTTTGCATGAAGATATATAGATATAGCCTGTACACATATAAAACTCATGGTATGATACTGTATCCAGATTGAATACACAATCTGTATATGAATGCACTATACTGTATACATGTACAAGTATAGATATTGGTTTTGAACCAATTTGCATGAAGATATATAGGTATAGCCTGTACACATATAAAACTCTTGGTATGATAGTGTATTCACAATGAATACACTATCTGTATATGAATGCACTATACTGTATACATGTAGAAGTATAGATATTGGTTTTGAACCTGTTTGCATGAAGATATATAGCTATAGCCTGTACACATATAAAACTCATGGTATGATACTGTATACAGATTGAATACACTATCTGTATATGAATGCTCTATACCGTACACATGTAGAAGTATAGATATTGGTTTTGAACCTCTTTGCATGAAGATATATAGAAATAGCCTGTACACATATAAAACTCTTGGTATGATAGTGTATTCACAATGAATACACTATCTGTATATGAATGCACTATACTGTATACATGTAGAAGTATAGATATTGGTTTTAAACCTGTTTGCATGAAGATATATGGAAATAGCCTGTACACATATAAAACTCATGGTATGATACTATATACAGATTGAATACACTATCTGTATATGAATGCACTATACTGTATACATGTAGTAGTATAGATATTGCCTTTGAACCTGTTTGAATGAAGATATATAGATATAGCCTGTACACATATAAAACTCATGGTATGATAGTGTATACAGATTGAATACACTATCTGTATATGAATGCACTATACTGTATACAGATTGAATACACTATCTGTATATGAATGCACTATACTGTATACATGTAGAAGTATAGATATTGGTTTTGAACCTGTTTGCATGAAGATATATAGATATAGCCTGTAAACATATAAAACTCATGGTATGATACTGTATACAGATTGAATACACTATCTGTATATGAATGCACTATACTGTATACATGTAGAAGTATAGATGTTGGTTTTGAACTTGTTTTCATGAAGATATAGAATATAGATATAGCCTGTACACATATAAAACAAATGATATGATACTCTATACAGATGGAATACACTATCTGTATATGAATGCACTATACTGTATACATGTAGAAGTATAGATATTGGTTTTGAACCTGTTTGCATGAAGATATATAGAAATAGCCTGTACCCATAAAAAACTCATGGTATGATACTGTATACAGATTGAATGCACTATACTGTGTACATGTAGAAGTATAGATATTGGTTTTGAACCTGTTTGCATGAAGATATATAGAAATAGCCTGTACACATATAAAACTCATGATATGATACTGTATACAGATTGAATACACTATCTGTATATGAATGCACTATACTGTATACATGTAGAAGTATAGATATTGGTTTTGAACCTGTTTGCATGAAGATATATAGAAATATCCTGTACACATATAAAACTCATGGTATTATACTGTATACAGATTGAATGCAATATCTCTATATGAATGCACTATGCTGTATACATGTAGATGTATAGATATTGGTTTTGAACCTGTTTGCATGAAGATATATAGATATAGCCTGTACACATATAAAACTCATGGTATGATACTATATACATATTGAATACACTATCTGTATATGAATGCACTATACTGTATACATAAAGAAGTATAGATATTGGCTTTGAACCTGTTTGCATGAAAATATATGGATATAGCCTGTACACATATAAAACTCATGGTATGATACTGAATACAGATTGAATACACTATCTGTATATGAATTCACTATGCTGTATACATGTAGAAGTATAGATATTGGTTTTGTACCTGTTTCCACGAAGATATATAGATATAGCATGTACACATATAAAACTCTTGGTATGTTAGTGTATTCACAATGAATACACTATTTGTATATGAATGCACTATACTGTATACATGTAGCAGTATAGATATTGGTTTTGAACCTGTTTGCATGAATAAATATACATATAGCCTGTATTCATATAAAACTCATGGTACGATACTGTATACAGATTGAATACACTATCTGTATATGAATGCACTATGCCGTATACATGTAGAAATATAGATATTGGTTTTGAAACTGTTTGCATGAAGATATATAGATATAGCCTGTACACATATAAAACTCATGGTATGATACTATATACAGATTGAATACGCTATCTGTATATGAATGCACTATACTGTATACATGAAGAAGTATAGATATTGGTTTTAAAACTGTTTGCATGAATATATATAGATATAGCCTGTACACATATAAAACTCATGGTATGATACTATATACAGATTGAATACACTATACTGTATACATGTAGAAGTATAAATATTGGTTTTGAACCTGTTTGCATGAAGATATATAGCTATAGCCTGTACCCATATAAAACTCATGGTATGATACTGTATACAGATTAAATACACTACACTGTATACATGTAGAAGTATAGATATTGGTTTTGAACCTGTTTGTATGAAGATTTATAGATATAGCCTGTACACATATAAAACTCTTGGTATGATAGTGTATTTACATTAAATACACTATCTGTATATGAATGCACTATACTGTATACATGTAGAAGTATAGATATTGGTTTTGAACTTGTTTGCATGAAGATATAGAATATAGATATAGCCTGTACAAATATAAAACTCATGGTATGATACTGTATACAGATTGAATACACGATACTGTATACATGAACAAGTATAGATATTGGTTTTGAACCTGTTTGCATGAAGATATATAGCTATAGCCTGTACACATATAAAACTCATGGTATGATACTGTATACAGATTGAATACACTATCTGTATATGAATGCTCTATACCGTACACATGTAGAAGTATAGATATTGGTTTTGAACCTCTTTGCATGAAGATATATAGAAATAGCCTGTACACATATAAAACTCTTGGTATGATAGTGTATTCACAATGAATACACTATCTGTATATGAATGCACTATACTGTATACATGTAGAAGTATAGATATTGGTTTTAAACCTGTTTGCATGAAGATATATGGAAATAGCCTGTACACATGTAAAACTCATGGTATGATACTATATACAGATTGAATACACTATCTGTATATGAATGCACTATACTGTATACATGTAGTAGTATAGATATTGCCTTTGAACCTGTTTGAATGAAGATATATAGATATAGCCTGTACACATATAAAACTCATGGTATGATAGTGTATACAGATTGAATACACTATCTGTATATGAATGCACTATACTGTATACAGATTGAATACACTATCTGTATATGAATGCACTATACTGTATACATGTAGAAGTATAGATATTGGTTTTGAACCTGTTTGCATGAAGATATATAGATATAGCCTGTAAACATATAAAACTCATGGTATGATACTGTATACAGATTGAATACACTATCTGTATATGAATGCACTATACTGTATACATGTAGAAGTATAGATGTTGGTTTTGAACTTGTTTTCATGAAGATATAGAATATAGATATAGCCTGTACACATATAAAACAAATGATATGATACTCTATACAGATGGAATACACTATCTGTATATGAATGCACTATACTGTATACATGTAGAAGTATAGATATTGGTTTTGAACCTGTTTGCATGAAGATATATAGATATAGCCTGTACAAATATAAAACTCATGGTATGATACTGTATACAGATTGAATACACTATCTGTATATGAATGCACTATACTGTATACATGTAGAAGTATAGATATTGGTTTTGAACCTGTTTGCATGAAGATATATAGAAATATCCTGTACACATATAAAACTAATGGTATGATACTGTATACAGATTGAATACAATATCTCTATATGAATGCACTATACTGTCTAGAGGTAGAAGTATAGATATTGGTTTTGAACCTGTTTGCATGAAGATATATAGATATAGCCTGTACAAATATAAAACTCATGGTATGATACTGTATACAGATTGAATACACTATTTGTATATGAATGCACTATACTGTATACATGTAGAAGAATAGATATTGGTTTTGAACCTGTTTGCATGAAGATATATAGAAATAGCCTGTACACATAAAAAACTCATGGTATGATACTGTATACAGATTGAATGCACTATACTGTATACATGTAGAAATATAGATATTGGTTTAAACCTGTTTGCATGAAGATATATAGAAATAGCCTGTACACATATAAAACTCATGGTATGATACTATATCCAGATTGAATACACTATCTGTATATGAATGCACTATACTGTATACATGTAGTAGTATAGATATTGCCTTTGAACCTGTTTGAATGAAGATGTATAGATATAGCCAGTACAAATATAAAACTCATGGTATGATACTGTATACAGATTGAATACACTATCTGTATATGAATTCACTATACTGTATACATGTAGAAGTCTAGATATTGGTTTTGAACCTGTTTGCATGAAGATATATAGAAATAGCCTGTACACATATAAAACTCTTGGTATGATACTGTATAAAAATTGAAGACACTATCTGTATATGAATGCACTATACTGTATACATGTAGAAGTATAGATATTGGTTTTGAACCTGTTTGCATGAAGATATATAGCTAGAGCATGTGCACATATAAAACTAATGGTATGATACTGTATACAGATTGAATACACTATCTTTATATGAATTCACTATACTGTATACATGTAGAAGTACAGATATTGGTTTTGAACTTGTTTGCATAAAGATATAGAATATAGATATAGCCTTTACACATATAAAACTCATGGTATGATACTGTATACAGATTGAATACACTATACTTTATACATGTAGAAGTATAGATATTGGTTTTGAACCTGTTTGCATGTATACTACTGTATACATGTACAAGTACAGATATTGGTTTTAAACCTGTTTGCATGAAGATATATAGCTATAGCCTGTACACATATAAAACTCATGGTATGATTCTGTATACAGATTGAATACACTATCTTTATATGAATGCACCATACTGTATACATGTAGAAGTATAGATATTGGTTTTGAACCTATTTGCATGAAGATATATTGATATAGCCTGTACACATATAAAACTCATGGTATGTTACTATATACAGATTGAATACACTATCTGTATATGAATGCACTATACTGTGTACATGTAGAAGTATAGATATTGGTTTTACACCTGTTTGCATGAAGATATATAGCTATAGCCTGTACACATATAAAACTCATGGTATGATTCTGTATAAAGATTGAATACACTATCTTTATATGAATGCACCATACTGTATACATGTAGATTGTAGAAGTATAGATATTGGTTTTGAACCTGTTTGCATGAAGATATATTGATATAGCCTGTACACATATAAAACTCATGGTATGTTACTGTATACAGATTGAATACACTATCTGTATATGAATGCACTATACTGTGTACATGTAGAAGTATAGATATTGGTTTTTAACTTGTTTGCATGAAGATATAGAATATAGATATAGCCTGTACACATATAAAACAAATGGTATGATACTGTATACTGATTGAATACACTATCTGTATATGAATGCACTATACTGTATACATGTAGAAGTATAGATATTGGTTTTGAACCTGTTTGCATGAAGATAAATAGATATAGCCTGTACACATATAAAACTCACGGTATGATAGTTTATTCACATTGAATACACTATCTGTATATGAATGTACTATACTGTATACATGTAGAAGTATAGATATTAGTTTTGAACCTGTATGCATGAAGATATATAGATATAGCCTGTACACATATAAAACTCATGGTATGATACTGTATACAGATTGAATACACTATACTGTATTCATGTAGAAGTTTGGATATTGGTTTTGAACCTGTTTACATGTATACTACTGTATACATGTACAAGTATAGATATTGGTTTTGAACCTGTTTGCATGAAGATATATAGATATAAGCTGTACACATATTAAACTCATGATATGATACTGTATACAGATTGAATACACTATCTGTATATGAATGCACTATAATGTATACATGTAGAAATATAGATATTGGTTTTAAACCTGTTTGCATGAAGATATATAGATATAGCCTGTACACATATAAAACTTATGGTATGATACTGTTTACTGTATACAGATTGAATACACTATCTGTATATGCATGCACAATACTGTATACATGTAGAATTATAGATATTGGTTTTGAACCTGTTTGCATGAAGATATATAGATATAGCCTGTACACATATAAAACTCATGGCATGATACTGTATACAGATTGAATACACTATCCTTATATGAATGCTAAGGCTATATGATGCTAATTATATGAATATCTATATATCTTCATGCAAACAGGTTCAAAACCAATATCTATAATTCTACATGTATACAGTATTGTGCATGCATATACAGATAGTGTATTTAATCTGTATACATTATCATACCATGAGTTTTATATGTGTACAGGCTCTAGCTATATATCTTCATGCAAACAGGTTCTTACTGAACAACATCGTGCCGTGTTTTTATTTTATTTATCCTCGGATTCTTGCGGTGACATCTATCCTATGTGTCATCCCGTGTCTTTCTCGAAGGACGACGAGTGGTCTTATTATAATAAGTATTTTCTTCCTTTTTTATAGTTTTTTTTTGCATTTCTCTTTTTTAATGTCCTTAATGTCCAACTTAAATTTGGAAATACCCAATTCTTGCGCGCCTTCGTCGTGCGTATTCTCTGAATGATTCTCGCATCTTGTTGTTTGTTTCTTCTGGTTTTGATGTGTTTTATCCATCTCAAGGTGTTATTGATATTCGGCCCGAGCGTTTCAGTGTTTCTTCCTACTTCCACCGTTTTTCACGCCGTGTATGGTTACGCATTTTATCCGAAGATCGGGTTGCTGCAGACTTCGCTGCTGGTCTCGAACCGGATCCTTGTGATGTTTTCAACGGCTCTTCTTCAAAATATTCAGAAACCGAAGAATTTTTCGAAGTTAATCAGAGTCTTCGCGAAAACGTTTGTTCAGAGATTATTACGTTGTTAGCTAGTGATTAGTGTTCTTTACTTTCTTTTTCGTAGTCATTTATAGATTACTGTACTATTGTATTAGATTTGGAAATAATAAAAAATTTAAAATGTTATTTGCCTTGTTTTAATATTCTTCACTATCCGATGCTTTACGCTTTCTGTTACTATTCTTCTCCCAGTAGTCAAACACTTCTCTTCGGTTTTTGTCAGTTGCGTATTCTTGCGGTGTTCTTCCAGCTATGTCTCGTTCATCCATCTCGGCGTTATGTTGTATCAGGATACTCATTACATCCGTGTGGCGGAATATTGTTGCCATGTGTAAAGCCGTGTAGTTACCAGGTATGCATCTTTGATTAATGTCAATTCTTTTTTCCCGACATGCTGATTTGGCTATTTCTTTATTTCCATATCTTGCTGCATAATGAAGAACAGTGCTGTTGTCTCTAGCTATTTGTGCTACATTAGAAGCTCGCCATAGATATTTAGCGATGTCTTCATGGCCATAAGCGATGGCGACCATTAATGGTGTTTCGCCTAGACTGTTATATTTTGCAAATCTACACCCGTGCATCCTCAATATCCTTAAAAGGAGCTTGTTGTTTTCAGCCGCTGCGATGTGTGCGATAGTCTGACCGTCTTCTTCTATGTCTGGGTCAGCTCCATAATATAACAATAAATCTGTTACATCGAGTTGCTCCTTTTCAACGCTTCGATGTAGCAGTGTTCGTCCGTTCATTATCCCATCCAGAAATTCTGCTTTTGGGCGCTGATGTCCTTCAGTTGGCCCCAGTTTCTTCAGTATGAATTTCCGTATCTCTTCTCGTGGAGCGTCTACCAGATCGAGAAAAACTTCTCCCTTACTCAGTCGTGTAGTAGCTCTTACTCTTCTACACACAGCATCAGCTCTTGCTGCCGATAGTGTGGGAATCGTTTTCATAGCACAGTTTTGGCATTGTCTTGGATTTGTGCTTTTAGCCAAATTCGGGTCGTATCGAATAGTTGGCGGCCAAGACCAAAACCAATCTCCGAAATCATTTTCCCGTTGAGTATCACTGTCACTTTCGTATTCACTATCACTCATCGGAGCAGCTATTTCGTACCGTTCCATTGAATAGTTATCTGGTTGTTCATAACCGTTGATTTGTTCACCAAGTGCATCACTTTTGTTAACACTGTTGTCAAGCTGGAATCCGACTGATTTTTGTTTTGACCCACTTTCGATTTCACTTTCACTCTCTCCGTATGAAGAGCCTTCGGTTGTATGTTTCACTGTGATTTCTTTACCTTTGACTATTACACTGAAAACTTCCATTTTGGTGCTAGTGGACTCGTCGGTGGCTTTTTTAGTACAGTTGAGTGTTTTAAAGATATTTTGGATTTTATTATTTTTGCTCCCCCCCTATTTTCCCTTGACCTACAATACATTCCTACTATGTTTTGTTAGTTTGTTAGTATTTTTCCTAATGTTTTGTTTTGTTTTGTTATTCTTTTTCTTGTTTTTCTTGTTTTTTTTTGTTTTTTTTTTAGATTTGTTAGTTTTAGTTCGTTTTTGTTTCAGGTTCCGTTGAGCATCTGCAAAGCTCTTCCCAAACCATTCCGTACCCTACAACTCCCAATTCTTTTCCAATTCTCTTTTTTCCCAATTCTCTTCCACCGTTGGATACATGCGTTGTCTAGGTGCACTTGGTTGAGTTGGACGGGTTTGTAGCATTCTTTCGGAGGTAAGTTGTGCTGGTGCTACCATTCTTGTAAATGGTGGTTCTATGATTTCGTCTGTTGCTTGGGTGTTGGAATTTGTAATCATTGATGTTAGCTCGTGAGCTTCTTCCATTCCATAGTTCCGTAATCTTCTTGTTTGTCGAATTTTATCTGCGATCTTCTCAAATGGGTTGCAGATGAGGAATATGCGCAAGCGTATTAAAAATGCAATGAAGCCAATAATCGCTAGACTTAGGATTTTTAGAGTGTCGAACCATGAAAACATGGTTCCTATTTGATTGTCTTACTTTTCTGACATAATAATATCTGATACTGAATTTGCTTCAGATTCTTGCATTCTACCTACTATATCATTCAGGATGTTTAGTTGTTCCATTTCCATTTTTTCATGCGCTGGGTGGCTTTTAAGGCCGTAATCGAAGTCGTTTAAATGTAGTTCCTCAAATTCTGTAATTAAGTCCAAATTTGGCATGTGGATGCTTGGTTTTTGCTTTACCCAATCTCCATTTGTCGAATTGTGTTCCCAAATGTGTGTGAATCCATTTAGGTTTACTAAGTGAGATTTCCAGAAACAATCGGAGTACGGATGGATTGACCAACCGTCTATTCCAATTGTACAATTTTTATCTTCATAGGTGAAAAATGGCTGGAACCCACATTTGGATTCCTTTGCAGAGACGAAAATTCTTTTTTCCTCACATTGTTGTAGCGATAATGCTTGTCCAGCACCTTGTACCCTTGAGCAAATTGGTAGTCCGATAGTTGACGCAGCGAGGATGCCCTTACCTTGAGCCAAAATTACTGCTTGATTTCTCTTTATTGTAGAAAGTTGGCAATACACATCTCGAATTTCTTTCGCGAGCTTGTTTTCGTGTTCAGTTTCAATCCTTATTTTATACTGTTCGTGTAGCTTATTGATTTGAAATGTGACTTTTTCTTCGAACTCATTTATGTTTTTAGGTAAGCCATTCTCTTCATTTTCTGGTGTTTTCCCTTTTGTTTGGGATATTTCTTGTGTTGGTTCTTCCGGCACTTTTTCTAGCGTTAGGGATGCTGCCTCTGGTTTTTCTTGTTGAATTGGATGCTCATTGTCCTCAATGATTTCAAAGCCTATTTCTTCTGTAGGATTCTGATTTATTTGAATTATTTCTCCACTTGTTTTACTTGTTGATTGATTTGTTGTTGCGGCTGTCGTCGTTGTTCGGATTGTTGTAGTCGTCGTCGAGGTCGTTGTAGTTTTTGGAGTTTCAAATTTAGGAGTTATTATAGGCTTCGATGTTGTAGTTGATGTAGGTCTCGTCGTCGTTGTTGCTTTCGTGGTCGTAGTTGTGGCTCTGGTTGTTGTCGTCGTTGGTCTAGTTGTTGTTGTTGCTCTAGTCGTCGTAGTCGTTGGTCTAGTTGTTGTTGTTTGCTTTGCAGTTGTTGTTGTATATTTTGTTGTTGGTATTGTAGGCTTTGTAGTTGACAATTTTGTGGTTGTAGAAGTGGGCTTCGTAGATGTCGTTGTAGTTGTCGAAGTTAATTTTGTAGTGGTTTTTTCTGTTGTTGTTGTACTCGAAGTTGTTAAGGCTGTAGTGGATCTCGTTTCGTTGTTCAATTTCTCTTCTCGTTTTAGTAGCGGTGGAATGGATGGCAATTGCTTTCCATCAAACGGTTGTTGAGCACTCAACGCCATAATAGCTGCTGCTGAGAGTGTCCTTACTTGGTGTGGATTCCAATATTCGAAACTAAACTGCTGTTTGATGCTAGTTGCTCCACGACAATGTCCAAGACTCAGACGTCCTACTTTTAATGTAAGACACTTTCTGTCTGACGCTGGTGAGTGTAGCCCAGTTCTATCTGTTGCCATGAGCTGTCCTGTATGTTCGAAAGTTCCCCAAATCGAACTTGTGTTGGCACACTTTTGGAGAACAAGCATAGTTGTGTTTGCTTTGATGCAGTTGTTAGTGTTGAATGGTCTTATGGTGAAATCGGATGTATATTCGAACGCTTGGCCTTTCTCGTTTGCTCTGCTACAGTTTCCTACTGATACTTGTGTTTTCACCAAAGGATCGTTACTCGTGATGTATTCTTTTAACTCTTCTTGGCATTTCGTCCAATGTGTGTCGCAATCTTCCAGAGTGAGTGGTTTATCCAGTCCATGGTGCGTTACACATTTTTCATTCGGGTGTTGTCCATTCTTCAGTAATCCCCAGGCAATCATATCCCAGATGATATTTCCGGTGCCATGATTCGTTTTTAGAATTCCACCAAAAATGGGTGAGTTTATTGTAGTTGTTATTGTTTTTCTTTGCTCCATTTTTACTTCTCGAATCTCTTGAAGTGTTATGTCCGGGAAGTTTTCCACAATTTCCGGATTGGTGTTTATTGTCTGGAAATACCACTGTTGGTTCCTTAAAGATTCCTCTTCCATAGAACATTGTTCTAGTTTCAGAATCTCATCACTCACTAAGGTTAGACACATTTCTGACTCTTGTGAAATTATATAGAAGTTGTCTTTTTCAAGTATCCATTTGGTCGAGTCTTCCGAACAAGTGGCTGCGAACACATGATTATTTGTTGTTTCCGTAATACAGATGTTGGAATTTTGTATTCTTATTGTGTGATCGACGATATACTCGAATTCCGTTCCTGATGGTAATACCTCGTCTGCTGATGATTGTGAGTATGTGGTTAGTGAGTTGCTGCTTCCAGGCTGGTAAGAGATGTAGAGTGTTGCATTCTTTTGTGATATTTTTCCTTCTTCGTAGATAACTTTTGCTTTCTTGTGTACCAATCGAATAGTTCCCCAGGCATAGGATATGCTGTAGAGTCGAATTCCAAGTTGCTCGTCCTTGATGGGAGTATTAAACAAGAACTGCACTTCTTGGAGAGGAGAACGTTGTGGTCTAGATTTATGTAGATCTATGTATTCTTCGCAAACTGACGTAATGAGGTTGGTATTCTTGAGGCAAATGTTGATTGTGGCTTTGAATGTTTCATACAATATCTTTGTTGTTTCTGCAGGAAATGTGAGGTACGTCAGAGATATACCTGTTACTTTGAATCCAGTTGCCGCTACGTCTTTATCAGGTTTGTTTAAGAAAGAAATTTCTATTTGTCGAATATCTTCGTATAGACGACTGGAGTTGTTGATTTCCGGTGCACGAGGGATCTCCAGGTAACCTTTTCCTTTTAATAGTGTTTGAGAGTATGAGTGGTTCGTCGTTCTTTCACCCCATACGATGACGTTTTGATTGATCAAGTATTGTCCTTCTTGTTGAGTTGTATTTAGTAGTCCAAAAGGCCTCTCGATGGGTTGGTCAGGTCTTTCTTGGCGAAGTGTTATCTGTTCCGCGATGCAGTTGAGGGTATGGTATTCTTTTATGGCATACCATTTTCCTTCACCTGTGGGTGTTGCGATGAAGCTGATGCTGGTTGGTCCTGTCTGCATGTTATTTTCGCCACACTTTTTATCATTCACCAGTCGCCAACATTCTAGTGGTGTAATCAGTTTTGTTTCTTGGGAATATATGGTGTCAAAAGACCCAATCCAGAAAGATCCCGTTATTTTCTTTGTCTTTGTCCACTGGCGGCATGTCCATCCTTTCCAGGTCGCTGCAGGCTTTTGGTTGGTGATTAAGGTGTAAGATGTCGGTATTCTTGTTGAGTGCTGTTTCTCCATTGCGTCATTGTTGCAGTAATATGGGGATTCCAGATTCAAAATTCCTCGAATTTTTACGTTATTGCAATCACAAACCGTGGCGTAGATAGGATGAGTTGGGTTGATATATTGAAGTAAGCAAAGTGTTAGTAGAATTGTTTGAATTGACGAAAGCGACGTTTGCAGCTTAGGAGTTGCATCCATCTGTGGAAAAATGCGAGATTTAGTAACGTAGTCTGAAATTACGACTTCGTAAGTTGTAGGTTGTCGTTCTGTCATCGTGGAAAGGTTGGGTTCTTATTGGTTGTGATGCGGATTTTCTGTCCTGAGTGGTGTGCAGTAAGTTATTGGTTGTTTCTTCTAGGGATGTTCCATGTGTGGTTATTTTGACGTTCGGATCTTGTTTCTTCGGTCTTCCCGGGCGACGTTTTTGGAATTGATGAGCAGCAGTCTATTCAAATTTTTCTGGTACGGTTGTTGGGTTATTGGTTATTTCTTTTTTCGTTGTTTCTTCTTTCCTCGGTGTATAGAGTTTTAGGCGATTGGCGTGCACAATAGACTTTAGTTTTTTTATTTTCTACATGTTGAATCTCGTAGTTAACGTCTGAATAACTGCGAGTAACTTGGAATGGTCCATTCCATCGTAGTATGAATTTTCCTGCTGTTGGTGGTGCTTTCAGTAAGACGTAGTCGCCGACGTTGTATTTCACCATTTTCGTGTTGTTGTCGTAATATTTTTTCTGTCTTGTTGCTGCTTTGAAGAGATGTTCTCTTGCCAAGTTTTGGGCTTTTTCCCATTGATGTGAATACATCATACTAGTATCTTCGTATGTTTCGTATCTTCGGTTGATCTTGATGTCGTTTGGCATTATCGGCTCTCGTCCAAAAAACAGGTAGAACGGTGTTTCTTTGATTGAAGCTTGTTTAGCTGTGTTGTAGGCGAAGGTCACAAAGGGTAGATATTTATCCCATTTTTCTGGTTCGTCTGCGACGTAGCAAGCGAGCATGTCGCAGAGAGTGCGATTGAATCTCTCCACCAGTCCATCGGTTTGGGGATGGTACGCTGTTGTTCTTATACGCCGGATCTTGAATAATTTACACACTTCTTCTGTCAAACTGGATAGGAAGTTAGTACCCTGATCTGTTAGTACTACTTCTGGAGAGCCATCTAGCCACTTAGTAAATATTTTGTTAACCAATACTTTAGCTATTGTTTGGGCTGTCTGGTTTCTCATTGGATATGTAAAGACGAATCGGCTGGCATAGTCAGAAAGAACTAAAATATACCTATATCCCTTAGCGCTTTCTTGAACTGGCCCTACTACATCCATTGCAATTCTCTCCCACACTCCTTCGACACTCCTTCTGTCCTGCTAATAGCGAATCGTGGTTAACTTCAAGTAATCCACGTACCATACTTTTCGGTACTACTCTCCTGCATTGTGAATCTATTAAAATTCCGCTACTACTAATCGCAAATTCACTTCTAATATCTTCACGTGGGTTTCCTGTTTCTAATTCTCTGATTATTTTCCCACAATACTCATCTTCGTTTTGATGGTTGATCCACCTATCTATTTCCATGTTTTCTGTACAAGCTTTGTTCCGTTCTTCTTTCGTCTTTCCGTACTTTACTTCCGTTTTTGTTTTCGCGTTTGTTGACCTTGTTTCTATTTTTGCTACTGGCACTATTGGTGTACGGCTAAGAGTGTCAGCATTTTGGTGTGACTTTCCTGGCCGATATCCAATTACGATGTCAAATTCTTGTAACTTTAGTGCCCATCTAGCTAACCTTCCTGCTGGTTCTGTTTTACTCATTAACCATTCCAAAGGTCGGTGGTCTGTGTAGACGGTAAACCTACGTCCGTATAAGTACGTTCTAAAAACTTCGATAGCGTGGATGATGGCATATGCCTCTTTTTCTGTGGTAGACCAATTGGCCTCGCGGTCGTTCAGATGTTTAGAGGTATACGCGATGACGACTTCTACGCCGTCCGATTCACGAAGTTCCTGTTCGTCGGACTCCGCAAAATCCGCTGATTGAGGTGGAGTCTGTACTTGTGCCAAGACCGCTCCTATTCCGTATCCTGAGGCATCCGTATAGATGATAAATTCGCGCGAAAAATCTGGATAGCCTAGAATAGGTCTAGTAATGAGACAGTTCTTTATACAGTCAAAGGCGTCCCTTTGTTCCTCCCCCATTTCCATTCCGCCGACTTTTTAGTGAGCGCAGTTAGTGGATGGGCTTTATCAGCAAAAGCCCGTATGAATTTTCTGTAGTAGCTAGCTAGTCCTAAAAATGAACTCAGTTTTTTAACGTTTTTGGGGGCTGGGTATTTAATGATTGCTTCTAACTTCTTCTTGTTCCGTGTTATCCCTTTTCTTGAAACGATATATTCTAGGTAGTCTAATTCTTCCTTGAAAAACTCACACTTTTTTCTTTTTAATTTTAAACCTGCTTGTTTTAACAGTTTAAAAACTGTTTCCAAATGTGTCACATGTTCAGTGATTAATATTATAATGTCGTCGAGATAGACCAATGCGAATTTGTACAATACCGTTTTCAAAATGTTATTCATTGCTCTCTGGAAAGTACTTGGTGCATTTGTTAGACCAAACGGCATGCGATTAAATTCGTATTGTCCAAACTCGCAGACAAAAGCTGTTTTATGCTTATCGTTTTCTTCTATCTCTATCTGCCAGTATCCGCTCAGCAAATCCAATGTTGAGAAATAGACTGCTCCACACAAAGCGTCAATGGTATCGTCTATTCTAGGGAGAGGGTATTTATCTTTTACAGTAATTTTGTTTAAAGCTCTGTAGTCGATGCACATACGCATTTTCCCATCCTTTTTCGGGACCATTACGATGGCTGCTGAAAATGGGCTGTGACTTTCTCGAATAATTTTGTTACTTAACATTACCTCAATTTTAGTTTTAACATCTAATTTTAGAGCTTCTGGTGTTCTTCGCATTCTCTGATTAATTGGGGCGTGATGTCCTGTGTTAATGTGATGTTTCACACTTGTTGCTAGTCCTAAATCGGATTCCTTATCCGCGAATAACTCAGCGTGTTTTTTAAGTAGAATCTCAATTTCAATTTTTACCTCACTTGTACATTGGGTATTTGGTTTTTAATAGAATTATCGGTTTGTTCTGAATTTGTGTTAAAATCTTTTTGGGCAAAGGATTCTAAATTGCGATAGTCTTCTGATGTTAGCTCATCTTCTCGCTTGTCATCAATTGGAATTAGTGGAATATGGATTCCTACCTTGCCAAATGTAACACTATAGATTGGTAAAGTAATTTCCTTAAAACAATGTTCTACTCCGTAGCAATCGTAGCATATTTGTCGATTTCTAGTATTAATTTTTACGTCATTGCTGGTTAGAAAATCTAATCCTAGAATACATTCTTCATTAAGATTTTTCATAACATAAAAGTAATGATTAATCATATGGTTATTGGGAATTGTAATGGTAAATTCATATTTTCCTATTGATTTTAGTACTTGCCCTGACACCGTTTTAAAAATTGGGGAATCCATACTACTCTTCTTCTTTATGTAATCCCTATTTTCTAAAGTATTAAAAATTTCATCGGATACTAAGCTAGCTGCGGCGCCAGTGTCTACCAAAGCACGGATTTCTTTGTTAAAAATTTTGATGGGTATACGAATTAGATTAGGTAGCGTATTAGATTGAATATTTGGCGCAGCTAACGAGGGCCCTGGCTGTTGACACGTGCCAAATCCGTCCAACATTCTCTTGCTATGTGTTCTTTTCTATTGCACTTGTAACAAGTTAAAACTCTTCTTTCAAATCCTCTAGGGTTGTTGGCTAGATGAGATTGTTGTGGTTGATGGTAGTTGTAAGGGCCTTGTTGTCCGTAGCTATTTATTGGGAAACTCGGTCCGTTGTAATCCCCTTGTCTTGTGGGATAACTGCTTCTATATGGTTTTCGCTGATCAGAAGGGTACCTTGGTTGTCTATATCCTGCAGGAGTATAATCCTGTCTTTCTGGAGGCCTGTAATCTTGTCGTTCTGAAGGATTATGATGTTGTTGTTCTGAAGAGTTGTAGTTTCTCCGATAGGGGCTGTTGTCTCTGTTCCTGCTGGCACTCCGCTCCCGACTGGGTTCACGACTTTAAGCGAATCTTACTCGCGAATCCCGCGAATTTGATCTTCTTCTATCGTTTTGATCAACTGCAGCTATGGTTAGCTTGTCCTGTGAGGATCCACATTTGGTATTAGACAATTTTAGTTCTGTAAGGGATTCGGTCAATTTTTGTTCGAGCAGCTGAAATTTTTCGTCTTGATGTTTAGTTATTCCTGCTATAACAGCAGACATATCATCGTCTTCGGTTTCTTCCTTTGTATGCAAAATCTTTTCGGAAAGGAAAAGTTGTTTACATAATGCGTCAAAGTCTTCTGGGTCGTCGGGCATTCGTAGGAAGAGTTCCCTTTTATACTTAGGTAGTAGTCCTCGCAATAGCACCTTTTTCTTTCTTTTGTCTCGTACTTTCCTTAACTTATTCAACAACTGACCTTCAACGATAGTCTGGTTATGGTCAGATTTTTCTTCTTTTCCTTCTATGGTATCGTGAAGGTTGTTTAGTCGAGACACAAATGCCCTGCAGTTTTCTTCTGGTTTTTGTTTTAACTTTGATAATTTATTTTCCAATGTTGCTAAGTCTACTTTGTCTTGAAATCCTGCAATAATAGCCTCTTTCCAGTCTGGGTAGTTGAGGTCGTCTCCTTCTTCTTCGGCGTAATTTTCGTGCCATTCGAAAGCTTCACCTTTCAATCGGTCCGAAAAGAATCGTATTTTCTGGTCGTCGTTCCAATCGTTATTTCGTGCAACATGCTCAGCTCCTTTTAACCATTCGGTTATCAACTTGTCTGTACTTTTCCCTTTGTAGGTTGGGATTTCTTTTTTATCTTCTCTAGAAAATAGATCTTCTATTGCCTTTACGATTGGGCTTGTAACGAATTTTGTCATTTGCTTGATTGCTTCTTCTTCAGGGTTGGTAAGGTGGGCCTTGGGATTTGTATTGGGGAATTTCGGTGGAAGTCCTTGGCTTGTAGATGCTGTAGGCGGGATTGCTTGGGGTGGTGTGCTACCTCCCCATTGCTGAGGTGCGCTGGTTGTGCTGTCTTCGTCATGTGTTACACCCATGTTGATTTTGTTGCTTAGTTTTTGGTTTTCTTGTTGCAGATAGACTACTGTGTTGTTTAATAATTCTATCTGATTTTTGAGGTCTTCAACGGTCTGATCGAAATCGCCTGTCTGCTCTACCTCCAATTCGTAGTGGAGTGATTTGTCTGTTGGTAAGGTACTGTCGATGATTCCACCTACAAAGTTAGAGATGTCTTCGGATTCGTCGCCGATTGGTCTGGAACCGTTGTTGTCGTCAGTCTCGATGAACTGTACTTGAAGTTTCTTGTAGTTTTTCACTCGATCTTCTAGATTTTGTATATCACTCTCTTGTTCTTGTAGGCGTGAGATGAGCTTTCCTCTTTCAATTTTTTGTTAGTGTTTCGGTTTTCTAGGATGACCTTTTCGTATTCGTCCTCCAAATCTTTTATCTTTTTCTGGAGCTGCTGCGTTGCTTCTACGGCCTTTTTAGTTTGCTGTTCTGCTGTCTGAAGCCTCCGGATCAATTCGACCTTTTCTCCTTCAAGTTTGGCAATATTTTCCTGACCTTCAGTCTCGATCACGACATTAGTTTCTTCCTTTTTCCTTAAAAGGCTCTGCAGTTGTTGCTCTGTTGCCAAGGTTGTCTGTAGGTTGCGTTCTAGCTCAGTGATTCGATTTTGCGCCTTCTCGAGGGAATTTTTTAGGGTTTCGTTTTTTCCTGTAGTTCTTCTAATGAGCTGCTAAATGTATATTTGGAGCTTTTTGATTTTTTCTTATCGCCTTCTACTGTTTTCTGTATTCTTAAAAGTTCAGTTTTTACGGCAGCTGTTTGTTTCCTTTCTTCGATTATTGCGAGTGCTGACTCTTTTTTCAACACTTCTATGATACCGAACAAAAATTCCTTTTCATTCCCATATACTGTGTTTTTTAGTCGGATTAATTTGTAAAGCTTCCTGGTATCTATACCTTGTGCGGCTATTTCTTTCTTTAGTGTCTCGGTACAGTTTTCGATAACCTCGGCTGTTATCCCATCTGACGCACTAAGGGTTGATTGTAATGACTGGTAAATATACAAATGTAACGAATTCTGTGTAACTAAGCTTGCTTCCTTTTTCTGCGTTTCTAAATGTTCGATGTTCCCAGTCGTTGAAGTTGTCTGATATTTTTTAGCCTTCTCTACTTCTATTTGGTATTCTAAATCGATAAGATTTTTCCAATTTTCTACAAACTTCTCTCGATGGTGACTTAGGTTTGAGTTAAGGTCAACGGAATCAGAATTTTCTAACACGGGATATAGTGGTGGTGATGTGTTCTCGTCAAGAGTAGTCTTGTGTACTAGCGAATCAAACGGCATTCGCTTACCTTGGCGGATTTCCGACGATGTTGTTGGTTAGAAGACTTGTAGGTTGAGTTTTGAAGATGGGAAGTGAAGCACAGGAAAAATTTTTCTGAGAGCCTCGTAGTCTCGATGTCTCAGAGTCTCGTTGGGACCTCCAAATGTAATGATTTCAGCCTGTGTATTGGTCAAATACAACTGTGTCTTACGTAACAACAATAGGGTCTTTTTATACTAATCATTGAAGGTAAATGGGGAGGGGTTACAGTGTCTTCAGATTAATCGACTGTCTTGGGGAAAGGTTGCCGATGTGACAGCTTCCTGGTTGCGTGTCTCGCTGCCGGTTGCTAGCTGCTGCTGTTGCTAGGTAAGTTGTTGACTGTTACACCTGTTTGCATGAAGATATATAGATATAGCCTGTACACATATAAAACTCATGGTATGATACTATATACATATTGAATACACTATCTGTATATGAATGCACTATACTGTATACATAAAGAAGTATAGATATTGGCTTTGAACCTGTTTGCATGAAAATATATGGATATAGCCTGTACACATATAAAACTCATGGTATGATACTGAATACAGATTGAATACACTATCTGTATATGAATTCACTATGCTGTATACATGTAGAAGTATAGATATTGGTTTTGAACCTGTTTGCACGAAGATATATAGATATAGCATGTACACATATAAAACTCTTGGTATGTTAGTGTATTCACAATGAATACACTATTTGTATATGAATGCACTATACTGTATACATGTAGCAGTATAGATATTGGTTTTGAACCTGTTTGCATGAATAAATATACATATAGCCTGTATTCATATAAAACTCATGGCACGATACTGTATACAGATTAAATACACTATCTGTATATGAATGCACTATACTGTATACATGTAGAAGTATAGATGTTGGTTTTGAACTTGTTTTCATGAAGATATAGAACATAGATATAGCCTGTACACATATAAAACAAATGATATGATACTCTATACAGATGGAATACACTATCTGTATATGAATGCACTATACTGTATACATGTAGAAGTATAGATATTGGTTTTGAACCTGTTTGCATGAAGATATATAGATATAGCCTGTACAAATATAAAACTCATGGTATGAAACTGTATACAGATTGAATACACTATCTGTATATGAATGCACTATACTGTATACATGTAGAAGTATAGATATTGGTTTTGAACCTGTTTGCATAAAGATATATAGAAATATCCTGTACACATATAAAACTAATGGTATGATGCTGTATACAGATTGAATACAATATCTCTATATGAATGCACTATACTGTCTAGAGGTAGAAGTATAGATATTGGTTTTGAACCTGTTTGCATGAAGATATATAGATATAGCCTGTACACATATAAAACTCATGGTATGATACTGTATACAGATTGAATACACTATACTGTATACATGTAGAAGTATAGATATTGGTTTTGAACCTGTTTGCATGTATACTACTGTATACATGTACAAGTATAGATATTGGTTTTAAACCTGTTTGCATGAAGATATATAGCTATAGCCTGTACACATATAAAACTCATGGTATGATACTGTATACAGATTGAATACACTATCTGTATATGAATGCACTATACTGTATACATGTAGAAGTATAGATATTGGCTTTGAACCTGTTTGCATGAAGATATATAGATATAGCCTGTACACATAAAACTCATGGCATGATACTGTATACAGATTGAATACACTATCTGTATATGAATGCACTATACAGTATACATGTAGAATTATAGATATTGGTTTTCAACATGTTTGCATGAAGATATATAGATATAGCCTGTACACATACAAAACTCATGGTATGATACTGTATACAGATTGAATACACTATCTGTATATGAATGCACTATACTGTATACATGTAGAAGTATAGATATTGGTTTTAAACCTGTTTGCATGAAGATATATAGCTATAGCCTGTACACATATAAAACTCATTGTATGATACTGTATACAGATTGAATACACTATCTGTATATGACTGCACTATACTGTGTACATGTAAAATTATAGATATTGGTTTTGAAGCTGTTTGCATGAAGATATATAGATATAGCCTGTACACATACAAAACTCATGGTATGATACTGTATACAGATTGCACTATACACTATCTGTATATGAATGCACTATACTGTTTACATGTAGAAGTATAGATATTGGTTTTGAACATGTCTGCATGAAGATATATAGCTATAGCCTGTACACATATAAAACTCATTGTATGATACTGTATACAGATTGAATACACTATCTGTTTATGACTGCACTTTACTGTATACATGTAGAAGTATAGATATTGGTTTTGAACCTGTTTGCATGAAGATAAATAGATATAGCCTGTACACATATAAAACTCATGGTATGATAGTTTAATCACATTGAATACACTATCTGTATATGAATGTACTATACTGTATACATGTAGAAGTATAGATATTAGTTTTGAACCTGTTTGCATGAAGATATATAGATATAGCCTGTACACATATAAAACTCGTGGTATGATACTGTATACAGATTGAATACACTATACTGTATACATGAAGAAGTTTGGATATTGGTTTTGAACCTGTTTACATGTATACTACTGTATACATGTACAAGTATAGATATTGGTTTTAAACCTGTTTGCATGAAGATATATAGCTATAGCCTGTACACATATAAAACTCATGGTATGATACTGTATACAGATTGAATACACTATCTTTATATGAATGCACCATACTGTATACATGTAGAAGTATAGATATTAGTTTTAAACCTGTTTGCATGAAGATATATAGATATAGCCTGTACACATATAAAACTCATGGTATGATAATGTATACAGATTAAATACACTATCTGTATATGAATGCACAATACTGTATACATGTAGAATTATAGATATTGGTTTTGAACCTGTTTGCATGAAGATATATAGATATAGCCTGTACACATATAAAACTCATGGTATGATACTGTATACAGATTGAATACACTATACTGTATAAATGTAGAAGTATAGATATTGGTTTTCAACCTGTTTGCATGTATACTACTGTATACATGTAGATGTATAGATATTGGTTTTGAACATGTTTGCATGAAGATATATAGCTATAGCCTGTAAACATATAAAACTCATAGTATGATACTGTATACAGATTGAATACACTATCTGTATATGAGTGCACTATACTGTATACATGTAGAAGGATAGATATTGGTTTTGAACCTGTTTGCATGAAGATATATAGATATAGCCTGTACACATATAAAACTCATGGTATGATACTGTATACAGATTGAATACACTATACTGTACACATGTTGAAGTATAGATATTGGTTCTGAACCTGTTTGCATGAAGATATATAGATATAGTCTGTACACATTTAAAACTCATGGTATGATAGTGTATTCACATTGAATACACTATCTGTATATGAATGCACTATACTGTCTACATGTAGAAGTATACAGTCATTCGTGTAAGTTTCTTTAGCAGGCAAACGGGGCTATATGGTTTTATTTCTTTTTGACGGAAGGGATAGCATGGTGCCTACCGTACCCTTTTTTTCTATTCCTATTTCTCTTTCTTCGCAACCCGCGAAGAAGGAGCAAAATTAAAAGTGGGAAAATTTACAGAAAGGTAGAGGAAGAGAAGAATAGAAAGAAAACTAGGGTATGGTAGGCACCAAGTATCCCTTACGTCAAAAACAAATAAAACCATATAGTACAGTTTGCCTGCTAAAGAAACTTACACGCATGACTGTATACTTCTACATGTAGACAGTATAGTGCATTCATATACAGATAGTGTATTCAATGTGAATACACTATCATACCATGAGTTTTATATGTGTACAGGCTCTAGCTATATATCTTCATGCAAACAGGTTCTTACTGAACAACATCGTGCCGTGTTTTTATTTTATTTATCCTCGGATTCTTGCGGTGACGTCTATCCTATGTGTCATCCCGTGTCTTTCTCGAAGGCCGACGAGTGGTCTTATTATAATAAGTATTTTCTTCCTTTTTTATAGTTTTTTTTTGCATTTCTCTTTTTTAATGTCCTTAATGTCCAACTTCTAGGAAATACCCAATTCTTGCGCGCCTTCGTCGTGCGTATTCTCTGAATGATTCTCGCATCTTGTTGTTTGTTTCTTCTGGTTTTGATGTGTTTTATCCATCTCAAGGTGTTATTGATATTCGGCCCGAGCGTTTCAGTGTTTCTTCCTACTTCCACCGTTTTTCACGCCGTGTATGGTTACGCATTTTATCCGAAGATCGGGTTGCTGCAGACTCGCTGCTGGTCTCGAACCGGATCCTTGTGATGTTTTCAACGGCTCTTCTTCAGAATATTCAGAAACCGAAGAATTTTTCGAAGTTAATCAGTCTTCGCGAAAACGTTTGTTCAGAGATTATTACGTTGTTAGCTAGTGATTAGTGTTCTTTACTTTCTTTTTCGTAGTCATTTATAGATTACTGTACTATTGTATTAGATTTGGAAATAATAAAAAATTTAAAATGTTATTTGCCTTGTTTTAATATTCTTCACTATCCGATGCTTTACGCTTTCTGTTACTTTTCTTCTCCCAGTAGTCAAACACTTCTCTTCGGTTTTTGTCAGTTGCGTATTCTTGCGGTGTTCTTCCAGCTATGTCTCGTTCATCCATCTCGGCGTTATGTTGTATCAGGATACTCATTACATCCGTGTGGCGGAATATTGTTGCCATGTGTAAAGCCGTGTAGTTACCAGGTATGCATCTTTGATTAATGTCAATTCTTTTTTCCCGACATGCTGATTTGGCTATTTCTTTATTTCCATATCTTGCTGCATAATGAAGAACAGTGCTGTTGTCTCTAGCTATTTGTGCTACATTAGAAGCTCGCCATAGATATTTAGCGATGTCTTCATGGCCATAAGCGATGGCCACCATTAATGGTGTTTCGCCTAGACTGTTATATTTTGCAAATCTACACCCGTGCATCCTCAATATCCTTAAAAGGAGCTTGTTGTTTTCAGCCGCTGCGATGTGTGCGATAGTCTGACCGTCTTCTTCTATGTCTGGGTCAGCTCCATAATATAACAATAAATCTGTTACATCGAGTTGCTCCTTTTCAACGCTTCGATGTAGCAGTGTTCGTCCGTTCATTATCCCATCCAGAAATTCTGCTTTTGGGCGCTGATGTCCTTCAGTTGGCCCCAGTTTCTTCAGTATGAATTTCCGTATCTCTTCTCGTGGAGCGTCTACCAGATCGAGAAAAACTTCTCCCTTACTCAGTCGTGTAGTAGCTCTTACTCTTCTACACACAGCATCAGCTCTTGCTGCCGATAGTGTGGGAATCGTTTTCATAGCACAGTTTTGGCATTGTCTTGGATTTGTGCTTTTAGCCAAATTCGGGTCGTATCGAATAGTTGGCGGCCAAGACCAAAACCAATCTCCGAAATCATTTTCCCGTTGAGTATCACTGTCACTTTCGTATTCACTATCACTCATCGGAGCAGCTATTTCGTACCGTTCCATTGAATAGTTATCTGGTTGTTCATAACCGTTGATTTGTTCACCAAGTGCATCACTTTTGTTAACACTGTTGTCAAGCTGGAATCCGACTGATTTTTGTTTTGACCCACTTTCGATTTCACTTTCACTCTCTTCGTATGAAGAGCCTTCGGTTGTATGTTTCACTGTGATTTCTTTACCTTTGACTATTACACTGAAAACTTCCATTTTGGTGCTAGTTGACTCGTCGGTGGCTTTTTTAGTACAGTTGAGTGTTTTAAAGATATTTTGGATTTTATTATTTTTGCTCCCCCCCTATTTTCCCTTGACCGACAATACATTCCTACTATGTTTTGTTAGTTTGTTAGTATTTTTCCTAATGTTTTGTTTTGTTTTGTTATTCTTTTTCTTGTTTTTCTTGTTTTTTTTTGTTTTTTTTTTTAGATTTGTTAGTTTTAGTTCGTTTGTTCGTTCGAGTGTCGAACCATGAAAACATGGTTCCTATTTGATTGTCTTACTTTTCTGACATTATAATATCTGATACTGAATTTGCTTCAGATTCTTGCATTCTACCTACTATATCATTCAGGATACTTAGTTGTTCCATTTCCATTTTTTCATGCGCTGGGTGGCTTTTAAGGCCGTAATCGAAGTCGTTTAAATGTAGTTCCTCAAATTCTGTAATTAAGTCCAAATTTGGCATGTGGATGCTTGGTTTTTGCTTTACCCAATCTCCATTTGTCGAATTGTGTTCCCAAATGTGTGTGAATCCATTTAGGTTTACTAAGTGAGATTTCCAGAAACAATCGGAGTACGGATGGATTGACCAACCGTCTATTCCAATTGTACAATTTTTATCTTCATAGGTGAAAAATGGCTGGAACCCACATTTGGATTCCTTTGCAGAGACGAAAATTCTTTTTGCCTCACATTGTTGTAGCGATAATGCTTGTCCAGCACCTTGTAGCCTTGAGCAAATTGGTAGTCCGATAGTTGACGCAGCGAGGATGCCCTTACCTTGAGCCAAAATTACTGCTTGATTTCTCTTTATTGTAGAAAGTTGGCAATACACATCTCGAATTTCTTCCGCGAGCTTGTTTTCGTGTTCAGTTTCAATCCTTATTTTATACTGTTCGTGTAGCTTATTGATTTGAAATGTGACTTTTTCTTCGAACTCATTTATGTTTTTAGGTAAGCCATTCTCTTCATTTTCTGGTGTTTTCCCTTTTGTTTGGGATATTTCTTGTGTTGGTTCTTCCGGCACTTTTTCTAGCGTTAGGGATGCTGCCTCTGGTTTTTCTTGTTGAATTGGATGCTCATTGTCCTCAATGATTTCAAAGCCTATTTCTTCTGTAGGATTCTGATTTATTTGAATTATTTCTCCACTTGTTTTACTTGTTGATTGATTTGTTGTTGCGGCTGTCGTCGTTGTTCGGATTGTTGTAGTCGTCGTCGAGGTCGTTGTAGTTTTTGGAGTTTCAAATTTAGGAGTTATTATAGGCTTCGATGTTGTAGTTGATGTAGGTCTCGTCGTCGTTGTTGCTTTCGTGGTCGTAGTTGTGGCTCTGGTTGTTGTCGTCGTTGGTCTAGTTGTTGTTGTTGCTCTAGTCGTCGTAGTCGTTGGTCTAGTTGTTGTTGTTTGCTTTGCAGTTGTTGTTGTAGATTTTGTTGTTGGTATTGTAGGCTTTGTAGTTGACAATTTTGTTGTTGTAGAAGTGGGCTTTGCAGATGTCGTTGTAGTTGTCGAAGTTAATTTTGTAGTGGTTTTTTCTGTTGTTGTTGTACTCGAAGTTGTTAAGGCTGTAGTGGATCTCGTTTCGTTGTTCAATTTCTCTTCTCGTTTTAGTAGCGGTGGAATGGATGGCAGTTGCTTTCCATCAAACGGTTGTTGAGCACTCAACGCCATAATAGCTGCTGCTGAGAGTGTCCTTACTTGGTGTGGATTCCAATATTCGAAACTAAACTGCTGTTTGATGCTAGTTGCTCCACGACAATGTCCAAGACTCAGACGTCCTACTTTTAATGTAAGACACTTTCTGTCTGACGCTGGTGAGTGTAGCCCAGTTCTATCTGTTGCCATGAGCTGTCCTGTATGTTCGAAAGTTCCCCAAATCGAACTTGTGTTGGCACACTTTTGGAGAACAAGCATAGTTGTGTTTGCTTTGGTGCAGTTGTTAGTGTTGAATGGTCTTATGGTGAAATCGGATGTATATTCGAACGCTTGGCCTTTCTCGTTTGCTCTGCTACAGTTTCCTACTGATACTTGTGTTTTCACCAAAGGATCGTTACTCGTGATGTATTCTTTTAACTCTTCTTGGCATTTCGTCCAATGTGTGTCGCAATCTTCCAGAGTGAGTGGTTTATCCAGTCCATGGTGCGTTACACATTTTTCATTCGGGTGTTGTCCATTCTTCAGTAATCCCCAGGCAATCATATCCCAGATGATATTTCCGGTGCCATGATTCGTTTTTAGAATTCCACCAAAAATGGGTGAGTTTATTGTAGTTGTTATTGTTTTTCTTTGCTCCATTTTTACTTCTCGAATCTCTTGAAGTGTTATGTCCGGGAAGTTTTCCACAATTTCCGGATTGGTGTTTATTGTCTGGAAATACCACTGTTGGTTCCTTAAAGATTCCTCTTCCATAGAACATTGTTCTAGTTTCAGAATCTCATCACTCACTAAGGTTAGACACATTTCTGACTCTTGTGAAATTATATAGAAGTTGTCTTTTTCAAGTATCCATTTGGTCGAGTCTTCCGAACAAGTGGCTGCGAACACATGATTATTTGTTGTTTCCGTAATACAGATGTTGGAATTTTGTATTCTTATTGTGTGATCGACGATATACTCGCCTTCGCCACACTTTTTATCATTCACCAGTCGCCAACATTCTAGTGGTGTAATCAGTTTTGTTTCTTGGGAATATATGGTGTCAAAAGACCCAATCCAGAAAGATCCCGTTATTTTCTTTGTCTTTGTCCACTGGCGGCATGTCCATCCTTTCCAGGTCGCTGCAGGCTTTTGGTTGGTGATTAAGGTGTAAGATGTCGGTATTCTTGTTGAGTGCTGTTTCTCCATTGCGTCGTTGTTGCAGTAATATGGGGATTCCAGATCCAAAATTCCTCGAATTTTTACGTTATTGCAATCACAAACCGTGGCGTAGATAGGATGAGTTGGGTTGATATATGGAAGTAAGCAAAGTGTTAGTAGAATTGTTTGAATTGACGAAAGCGACGTTTGCAGCTTAGGAGTTGCATCCATCTGTGGAAAAATGCGAGATTTAGTAGCGTAGTCTGAAATTACGACTTCGTAAGTTGTAGGTTGTCGTTCTGTCATCGTGGAAAGGTTGGGTTCTTATTGGTTGCGATTTTCTGTCCTGAGTGGTGTGCAGTAAGTTATTGGTTGTTTCTTCTAGGGATGTTCCATGTGTGGTTATTTTGACGTTCGGATCTTGTTTCTTCGGTCTTCCCGGGCGACGTTTTTGGAATTGATGAGCAGCAGTCTATTCAAATTTTTCTGGTACGGTTGTTGGGTTATTGGTTATTTCTTTTTTCGTTGTTTCTTCTTTCCTCGGTGTATAGAGTTTTAGGCGATTGGCGTGCACAATAGACTTTAGTTTTTTATTTTCTACATGTTGAATCTCGTAGTTAACGTCTGAATAACTGCGAGTAACTTGGAATGGTCCATTCCATCGTAGTATGAATTTTCCTGCTATTGGTGGTGCTTTCAGTAAGACGTAGTCGCCGACGTTGTATTTCACCATTTTCGTGTTGTTGTCGTAATATTTTTTCTGTCTTGTTGCTGCTTTGAAGAGATGTTCTCTTGCCAATTTTTGGGCTTTTTCCCATTGATGTGAATACATCATACTAGTATCTTCGTATGTTTCGTATCTTCGGTTGATCTTGATGTCGTTTGGCATTATCGGCTCTCGTCCAAAAAACAGGTAGAACGGTGTTTCTTTGATTGAAGCTTGTTTAGCTGTGTTGTAGGCGAAGGTCACAAAGGGTAGATATTTATCCCATTTTTCTGGTTCGTCTGCGACGTAGCAAGCGAGCATGTCGCAGAGAGTGCGATTGAATCTCTCCACCAGTCCATCGGTTTGGGGATGGTACGCTGTTGTTCTTATACGCCGGATCTTGAATAATTTACACACTTCTTCTGTCAAACTGGATAGGAAGTTAGTACCCTGATCTGTTAGTACTACTTCTGGAGAGCCATCTAGCCACTTAGTAAATATTTTGTTAACCAATACTTTAGCTATTGTTTGGGCTGTCTGGTTTCTCATTGGATATGTAAAGACGAATCGGCTGGCATAGTCAGAAAGAACTAAAATATACCTATATCCCTTAGCGCTTTCTTGAACTGGCCCTACTACATCCATTGCAATTCTCTCCCACACTCCTTCGACTGGAGGTAGGGGAAGCAATGGTGCTCTGTTTCCTCCTATTGCTTTTCTCCTGCTACAAATTAAACAGCTCTTAACATACTCTTTAACGGAGGCGTCTAAATTCGGCCATGTATACTGTCTTAGGATCCTATCTATCGTTTTTTGTATTCCTAGATGTCCTGCTAATAGCGAATCGTGGTTAACTTCAAGTAATCCACGTACCATACTTTTCGGTACTACTCTCCTGCATTGTGAATCTATTAAAATTCCGCTACTACTAATCGCAAATTCTCTTCTAATATCTTCACGTGGGTTTCCTGTTTCTAATTCTCTGATTATTTTCCCACAATACTCATCTTCGTTTTGATGGTTGATCCACCTATCTATTTCCATGTTTTCTGTACAAGCTTTGTTCCGTTCTTCTTTCGTCTTTCCGTACTTTACTTCCGTTTTTGTTTTCGCGTTTGTTGACCTTGTTTCTATTTTTGCTACTGGCACTATTGGTGTACGGCTAAGAGTGTCAGCATTTTGGTGTGACTTTCCTGGCCGATATCCAATTACGATGTCAAATTCTTGTAACTTTAGTGCCCATCTAGCTAACCTTCCTGCTGGTTCTCTTTTACTCATTAACCATTCCAAAGGTCGGTGGTCTGTGTAGACGGTAAACCTACGTCCGTATAAGTACGTTCTAAAAACTTCGATAGCGTGGATGATGGCATATGCCTCTTTCTCTGTGGTTGACCACTTGGCCTCGCGGTCGATCAGATGTTTAGAGGTATACGCGATGACGACTTCTACGCCGTCCGATTCACGAAGTTCCTGTTCGTCGGACTCCGCAAAATCCGCTGATTGAGGTGGAGTCTGTACTTGTGCCAAGACCGCTCCTATTCCGTATCCTGAGGCATCCGTATAGATGATAAATTCGCGCGAAAAATCTGGATAGCCTAGAATAGGTCTGGTAATGAGACAGTTCTTTATACAGTCAAAGGCGTCCCTTTGTTCCTCCCCCAATTTCCATTCCGCCGACTTTTTAGTGAGCGCAGTTAGTGGATGGGCTTTATCAGCAAAAGCCCGTATGAATTTTCTGTAGTAGCTAGCTAGTCCTAAAAATGAACTCAGTTCTTTAACGTTTTTGGGGGCTCGGTATTTAATGATTGCTTCTAACTTCTTTTTGTTTCGTGTTATCCCTTTTCTTGAAACGATATATCCTAGGTAGTCTAATTCTTCCTTGAAAAACTCACACTTTTTTCTTTTTAATTGTAAACCTGCTTGTTTTAAACGTTTAAAAACTGTTTCCAATTGTGTCACATGTTCAGTGATTGATTTACTGAATATTATAATGTCGTCGAGATAGACCAATGCGAATTTGTACAATACCGTTTTCAAGATGTTATTCATTGCTCTCTGGAAAGTACTTGGTGCATTTGTTAAACCAAACGGAATGCGATTAAATTCGTATTGCCCAAACTCACAGACAAAAGCTGTTTTATGCTTATCGTTTTCTTCTATCTCTATCTGCCAGTATCCGCTTAGCAAATCCAATGTTGAGAAATAGACTGCTCCGCACAAAGCGTCAATGGTATCATCTATTCTAGGTAGAGGGTATTTATCTTTTACAGTAATTGTGTTTAAAGCTCTGTAGTCGATGCACATACGCATTTCTCTATCCTTTTTCGGGACCATCACGATGGCTGCTGAAAATGGGCTGTGACTTTCTCGAATAATTTTGTTACTTAACATTACCTCAATTTTAGTTTTAACATCTAATTTTAGAGCTTCTGGTGTTCTTCGCATTCTCTGATTAATTGGGGCGTGATGTCCTGTGTTAATGTGATGTTTCACACTTGTTGCTAGTCCTAAATCGGATTCCTTATCCGCGAATAGCTCAGCGTGTTTTTTAAGTAGAATCTCAATTTTAATTTTTACCTCACTTGATACATTGGGTATTTGGTTTTTAATAGAATTATCGGTTTGTTCTGAATTTGTGTTAAAATCTTTTTGGGCAAAGGATTCTAAATTGCGACAGTCTTCTGATGTTAGCTCATCTTCTCACTTGTCATCAATTGGAATTAATGGAATATGGATTCCTACCTTGCCAAATGTAACACTATAGATTGGTAAAGTAATTTCCTTAAAACAATGTTCTACTCCGTAGCAATCGTAGCATATTTGTCGATTTCTAGTATTAATTTTTACGTCATTGCTGGTTAGAAAATCTAATCCTAGAATACATTCTTCATTAAGATTTTTCATAACATAAAAGTAATGATTAATCATATGGTTATTGGGAATTGTAATGGTAAATTCATATTTTCCTATTGATTTTAGTACTTGCCCTGACACCGTTTTAAAAATTGGGGAATCCATACTACTCTTCTTCTTTATGTAATCCCTATTTTCTAAAGTATTAAAAATTTCATCGGATACTAAGCTAGCTGCGGCGCCAGTGTCTACTAAAGCACGGATTTCTTTGTTAAAAATTTTGATGGGTATACGAATTAGATTAGGTAGCGTATTAGATTGAATATTTGGCGCAGCTAACGAGGGCCCTGGCTGTTGACACGTGCCAAATCCGTCCAACATTCTCTTTCTATGTGTCCTTTTCTATTGCACTTGTAACAAGTTAAAACTCTTCTTTCAAATCCTCTAGGGTTGTTGGCTAGATGAGATTGTTGTGGTTGATGGTAGTTGTAAGGGCCTTGTTGTCCGTAGATATTTACTGGGAAACTCGGTCCGTTGTAATCCCCTTGTCTTGTGGGATAACTGCTTCTATATGGTTTTCGCTGATCAGAAGGGTACCTTGGTTGTCTATATCCTGCAGGAGTATAATCCTGTCTTTCTGGAGGCCTGTAATCTTGTCGTTCTGAAGGATTCTGAAGGATTATGATGTTGTTGTTCTGGAGAGTTGTAGTTTCTCCGATAGGGGCTGTTGTCTCTGTTCCTGCTGGCACTCCGCTCCCGACTGGGTTCACGACTTGAAGCGAATCTTACTCGCGAATCCCGCGAATTTGATCTTCTTCTATCGTTTTGATCAACTGCAGCTATGGTTAACTTGTCCTGTGAGGATCCACATTTGGTATTAGACAATTTTAGTTCTGTAAGGGATTCGGTCAATTTTTGTTCGAGCAGCTGAAATTTTTCGTCTTGATGTTTAGTTATTCCTGCTATAACAGCAGACATATCATCGTCTTCGGTTTCTTCCTTTGTATGTAAAATCTTTTCGGAAAGGAAAAGTTGTTTACATAATGCGTCAAAGTCTTATGGGTCGTCAGGCATTCGTAGGAAGAGTTCCCTTTTATACTTAGGTAGTAGTCCTCGCAATAGCACCTTTTTCTTTCTTTTGTCTCGTACTTTCCTTAACTTATTCATCAACTGACCTTCAGCGATAGTCGGGTTATGGTCAGATTTTTCTTCTTTTCCTTCTATGGTATCATGAAGGTTGTTCAGTCGAGACACAAATGCCCTGCAGTTTTCTTCTGGTTTTTGTTTTAACTTTGATAATTTATTTTCCAATGTTGCTAAGTCTACTTTGTCTTGAAATCTTGCAATAATAGCTTCTTTCCAGTCTGGGTAGTTGAGGTTGTCTCCTTCTTCTTCGGCGTAATTTTCGTGCCATTCGAAAGCTTCACCTTTCAATCTGTCCGAAAAGAATCGTATTTTCTGGTCGTCGTTCCAATCGTTATTTCGTGCAACATGCTCAGCTCCTTTTAACCATTCGGTTTAAAACTTGTTGCTTTTGTTGCTTAGTTTTTGGTTTTCTTGTTGCAGATAGACTACTGTGTTGTTTAATAATTCTATCTGATTTTTGAGGTCTTCAACGGTCTGATCGAAATCGCCTGTCTGCTCTACCTCCAATTCGTAGTGGAGTGATTTGTCTGTTGGTAAGGTACTGTCGATGATCCCACCTACAAAGTTAGAGATGTCTTCGGATTCGTCGCCGATTGGTCTGGAATCGTTGTTGTCGTCAGTCTCGATGAACTGTACTTGAAGTTTCTTGTAGTTTTTCACTCGATCTTCTAGATTTTGTATATCACTCTCTTGTTTTTGTATGCGTGAGATGAGCTTTCCTACTTCTTCTTCTAGTGTATTATTTCTTGTAGTGATGTCCTTTAATTTTTTGTTAGTGTTTCGGTTTTCTAGGATGACCTTGTCGTATTCGTCCTCCAAATCTTTTATCTTTTTCTGGAGCTGCTGCTTTGTTTCTACGGCCTTTTTAGTTTGCTGTTCTGCTGTCTGAAGCCTCCGGATCAATTCGACCTTTTCTCCTTCAAGTTTGGCAATATTTTCCTGACCTTCAGTCTCGATCACGACATTAGTTTCTTCCTTTTTCTTTAAAAGGCTCTGCAGTTGTTGCTCTGTTGCCAAGGTTGTCTGTAGGTTGCGTTCTAGCTCAGTGATTCGATTTTGCGCCTTCTCGAGGGAATTTTTTAGGGTTTCATTCCTTTCTTGTAGTTCTTCTAATGAGCTGCTTAATGTATATTTGGAGCTTTTTGATTTTTTCTTATCGCCTTCTACTGTTTTTTTGTATTCTTAAAAGTTCAGTTTTTACGGCAGCTGTTTGTTTCCTTTCTTCGATTATTGCGAGTGCTGACTCTTTTTTCAACACTTCTATGATACCGAACAAAAATTCCTTTTCATTCCCATGTACTGTATTTTTTAGTCGGATTAAATCGTTAAACTTCCCGATATCTATTCCTTGTGCAGCTATTTCTTTTTTTAGTGTGTCGGTACAGTTTTCTATAACCTCGGCTGTTATCCCATCTGACGCACTACGGGTTAATTGTAATGACTGGTAAATGTACAAATGTAACGAATTCTGTGTAACTAAGCTTGCTTCCTTTTTCTGCTTTTCTAATTGTTCGATGTTTCCAATTGTTGAAGTTGTCTGATATTTTTTATACAATTATATTATTTTTTATACAGTATCATACCATGAGTTTTATAGATGTGCAGGCTATATCTATATATCTTCATGCAAACAGGTTCAAAACAAAAATCTATACTTCTACATGTATACAGTATAGTGCATTCATATACAGATAGTGTATTCAATCTGTATACAGTTTCATACCATGAGCTTTATATGTGTACAGGCTATATCTATATTTCTTCATGCAAACAGGTTCAAAACCAATATCTAAACTTCTACATGTATTCAGTATAGTGCATTAGTGTATTTAATCTGTATACAGTATCATACCATGAGTTTTATATGTGTACAGGCTATATCTATGTATCTTCATGCAAACAGGTTCAAAACCAATATCTATACTTCTACATCTATACAGTATAGTGCATTAGTGTATTCAATCTGTATACAGTATCATACCTCGAGTTTTATAGGTGTACTGGCTATATCTATATATCTTCATGCAAACAGGTTCAAAACCAATATCTATACTTCTTCACGTATACAGTATAGTGAAATAATATACAGATAGTGTATTCAATCTGTATACAGTATCATACCATGAGCTTTATATGTTCAGGCTATATCTATATATCTTCATGCAAACAGGTTCAAAACCAATATCTATAATTCTACATGTATACAGTATAGTGCATTCATATACAGATAGCGTATTCAAGCTGTATACAGTATCATACCATGAGCTTTATATGTGTACAGGCTATATCTATATATCTTCATGCAAACAGGTTCAAAACCAACATCTATACTTCTACATGTATACAGTGTAGTGCATTCATATACAGATAGTGTATTCAATCTGTATACAGTTTCATACCATGAGCTTTATATGTGTACAGGCTATATCTATATATCTTCATGCAAACAGGTTCAAAACCAATATCTAAACTTCTACATGTATACAGTATAGTGCATTCATATACAGATAAATGGCAAGTTTTTAGTGCCACCTATTTCACCTCAACCCGTCACCTCAACCCATCACCTCAATCCGTCACCTCAACCCTTCACCTCAACCCTGCACCTTAACCTGGCAATTTTTTTCCGCCATCTAGCGGCCAATACAATGAATAGTCCTACAAACTATAGAGACCTGCATCTCTCTCGATTTTTCCCTCGATTTTGACACCAGTAGCGCCAGATGCAGCGTTAATTTTAACAAGCCGTGCGCGGAACAGTTCTTCTTGTCAGCTGAGTTCATAGTTAAAACGGTTAAAATGTCAGTTTTGTTCGAAAAGTGCCTCACGTGTGTGACATCCATAGAACTTTCTATCCTGGAATAACATATTACAAAGTGGTAAGTTTCAGACACCAAATTTAAAATTAAACCATTTTTTAACAGGGCTGGTAAATTTGTAATAAGTCTGTGCAAGAATCTAATGTCACAGTGCTGACTGCTGAGTGTTCGATATAAGAAGTTAGTGCAATAGTAGCTTAATAGATAGCTTTGTATTAATCCCTATGAGTTTGTTTACCTTAAATTAACCTAACCTAACATCATACTAATTTCATCTGTTTGTTTTTTTTTGTAGTTTTATCCCCTACAGGACTTCAACTTAAAGAGTTGTTAGGTAATTTATTACAATAGCCTAATGCTGACATTTTACATAAATTGGCTGTCTTTATAGATCACAGAGTTCCAGTCGAAGAAATCTGCCAAAAACTATCATTGTCAAGGAAAACACGAGTCATGAAGAAATCCAGTCATGAAAGAATCCAAGTTATCAACTAGGCCAAACTACTACTAATGTTTCTGACGATAAGTTAAAGGTTTACATGACAGGGGTGCTGAATAAAAACCCATAAAAACATGTTACAAACTAGTAACTTCTCAGACACCAAATTGAAAACTAAGCCATGAAACCATAAAACCATCAACCATTTTGGAAAAGATACACTTCATCGCAATAAGTTAACAGCCAATTGTTCTATGTCATTCAGTCTGTAATTGGTGAAGGCTGTCTGTAGTTCTTTATTGAATTCAGTTAAAACTTTATCAATATCTTCTTTACTTAAATGACTTTTCAGAGCATTGAAAAGTACAATATCTAAACCACTACGTTTGGCCAAACCATCACTACGGCCATCATCAATTTTTTTAGTAAAGAGGTGGATTTTAGAACCTTCTGTAACTTTGTAGGTTGATTATGAAGAACCATCTACAAATTCAAGTGGTTTGTAAAATTCTAGACACCTATCTAAGATAATGTTTCACCTGAGAAAGTTTTGCCTAAGTGAACAAGGCGCTGATGCTGGGCTCCTGGCATATTACGTTTCTTTAAAATCAAGTGCTACAAATGCTCAAAGTCACATTTTGGATTCAACTAAATGTAAACTTATGCAAACTCAACTCGTGTGTTACAATCAACAAAAAAATAATTTTGTGAACCTTGAGCTCGAATTCTTTTCCAGTGAGAGGTTTTATATTTATTTTCATTTTTGTTGACAGTCGGTATTGAAAACGACAACGACAAACTCATTGAAACTCAACTGTAAAAGTGTAAACACTGTAAGGAAATTACCACTGTTGCAAAAGTGCCGCATTACTACACATTCCTCTTGGTTTTTAATTTCAACTCTTCAAGAATCAGATTTTAGTACTACCACATTACTAATTTGTTTTTGGAAATTTAAGAAATATAATTATGAAATAGATTTTATTGTGAACATGTCTTAAAAACACAACTATGCACAACACTATACAGAACAATATTCAGTACTTGTTTTTGTTTCTCGTTGAATAGTTTTCTTTTAATATGACAGCTAAACTTTGAATCAAACGAGCATTCCCAACGTACCGTCTTACGACAGGAGAGTCGTCCTTCCTAATACTGCATCTGCAACTTGCTTTTGTTCATTTCTATTTATGTTTACTCTTCAATTTTCAACGAGTGGGATTAATTTAATCAGTAGAATATTACGCACAATGATCAGTAATTGTTACCGGTTTTGATATTAAAAGTCCTAGCTTAATCAAAGAAAATCATTCGAACATTTGTAATTTATCCTTTCACTACACGGGTATTGGCATTGCTTATACTACAATTGGCAGCGTATTTTTGTAAGTTTTATAATTGTTTTTACTAACTTGACGGTTGTTTCATTAATCAGAAGAAATAAACGTACAATGTTCAGTACTTGTTTTTGTTTCAAGTTGAATAGTTTTCTTTTAATATGACAGCTAAACTTTGAATCTAACGAGTATTCCCAATATTCCGTCTTACGACAGGAGAGTCGTCCTTCCTAATACTGCATCTGCAACTTGCTTTTGTTCATTTCTATTTATGTTTACTCATCTATTTTAAACGAGTGGGATTAATTTAATCAGTAGAATATTACGCACAATGATCAGTAATTGTTACCAGTTTTGATATTTAAAGTACTAGCTTAATCAAAGAAAATCATTCGAACATTTGTAATTTATCCTTTCACTACACGGGTATTGGCATTGCTTATACTACAATTGGCAGCGTATTTTTGTAAGTTTTATAATTGTTTTTACTAACTTGACGGTTGTTTCATCAATCAGTAGAAATAAACGTACAATGTTCAGTACTTGTTTTTGTTTCAAGTTGAATAGTTTTCTTTTAATATGACAGCTAAACTTTGAATCTAACGAGCATTCCCAACATACGGTCTTACGACAGGATAGTCGTCCTTCCTAATACTGCATCTGCAACTTGCTTTTGTTCATTTCTATTTATGTTTACTCTTCAATTTGAAACAAGTGGGATTAACTTCATCAGTAGAATATTACGCACAATGATCAGTAATTGTTATTGGTTTTGATATTAAAAGTCCTAGCTTAATTCTAGAAAATCATTCGAACATTCGTAATTTATCCTTTCACTACAGAGGTATTGGCATTGCTAATACTACAATTGGCAGCGAATTTTTGTAAGTTTTATAATTGTTTTTATTAACTTGACGGTTATTCCATTAATCAGTAGAATTAAACGAACAATGTTCAGTACTTGTTTTTGTTTCTCGTTGAATAGTTTTCTTTTAATATAACAGCTAAACTTTGAATCAAATGAGCATTCCCAACGTACCGTCTTACGACAGGCGAATCGTCCTTCCTAATACTGCATATGCAACCTGTTTTTGTTCATTTCTATTTATGTTTAATTTTCAATTTCAAACGAGTGGGATTTATTTAATCAGTAGAATATTATGCACAATGATCAGTAATTGGTACTGGTTTTGATATTAAAAGTCCAAGCTTAATTTAAGAAAATCATTCGAACATTCGTAATTTATCCTTTCACTACAGGGGTATTGGCATTGCTAATACTACAATTGGCAGCGTATTTTTGTAAGTTTTATAATTGTTTTTACTAACATGACGGTTATTCCATTAATCAGTAGAATTAAACGCACAATGTTCAGTACTTGTTTTTGTTTCGAGTTGAATAGTTTTCTTTCAATATAACAGCTATACTTTAAATCAAACGATCATTCCCAACGTACCGTCTTACGACAGGAGAGTCATCCTTCCTAATACTGCATATGCAACCTGTTTTTGTTCATTTCTATTTATGTTTAGGGGAGAGCGGGGTAAAACTGGACAAAAATCGTTTTTCGCGTATTTCTCCTGAAATAATTGAAGTTTAGGTGGGGAAATTGTATAAGGTTGTTAAGCGTAAGATAATCTATACCCCCTAATTTTTTCATTGCAATCCATTAAGTAGTTAAGTAGCAAACGAATTTCGAAAAAATTGAAAAAATTGACGAAAACAAAAAATTGGGGGGGGGGGGGGGACCTGGACAGGCGGTGAAGCCAGTTTAGACTTGGTCTATAAAACAAAGAATATTCAAAAAAAAAACTAAAAAAAAAATAGCATTGTCTTCCTTATTCATTAAACTATTTATGTATGCGTGAAAAAAATTAAAAAATAAACTCTGTAATATAGAAATCCTCTAGTGATTGACTGGGGGGGTTGGGGGTTGAAATGGACAATGAAAGTTTGAGCCGGTTTTAATATTTTATCGATAACTACACGAAGAATTAAAGTAAATGATTGAAACTTTATCCCCATATGCGGGATGGAATTCCACATCCTACAGTATTTTTTTACATCCATTTTATTAATAAAGTTAATAGTTATTGCGATTGTCCAGTCTGGTACGCGTCCAGTTTTACCCCGCTCTCCCCTACTCTTCAATTTGAAACGAGTGGGATTTATTTAATCAGTAGAATATTACCCACCATGATCAGTAATTATTACTGGTTTTCATATTAAAAATCCTAGCTTAATTGAAGAAAATCATTCGAACATTCGTAATTTATCATTTCATTACAGGGGTATTGGCATTGCTAATACTACAATTGGCTTCGTATTTTTGTAAGTTTTATAATTGTTTTTACTAACATGACGGTTATTCCATTAATCAGTAGAATTAAACGCACAATGTTCAGTACTTGTTTCTGTTTCTAGTTGAATAGTTTTCTTTGAATATAACAGCTAAACTTTGAATCAAACGAGCATTCCCAATGTTTCAGCGAAAATCGACGCTTAATTAATTCGGCTGCTGTTTATCTGATTTATGTTTGTAATTGTAACGGTAGATGTCACGTCGAATAATCAGAGGGCGTAGCTATCAGCTGATCAGTTGTTTGCTTCTGTCTGATTTCTTTTCGAGTCGTAAGATGCCATTTTGCCTAGTAAAGTTTCTGATTCTGACAGCTCTTAATCTGGTACGCTATTGGTGTCGTTTATTGTGTGTGTCCACTTGATTCTGCTCTGCATTCAGGTACTTGATTTAAATGTTATTTTATGACGTAAATTAATGTATTGTGTATTTGTGTTTAGAGTGTGTTAATTAATGCGTGATCTCTATTGAGTCACCCCTGGTATTTCTGGTCATAGCCCACTCCTAATTGTGGACCCTGGGTAATTTATTAAATTATTGCTGATATGTCTTGCTAGAATGTAATTATTTATGTATATCTATTTAGGCACCAGTTGAAAGGTGTAATATAGTTGTATTACTCGTTGGCCCTAGCATTGTACTTCTTGGTTTCATTGGTGATCGTAGCAGGACCTGCTGCGAGAAGAAGGACAATGACAAAGGGCAAGAAGAAGGCTGCTCAAGCTCATCCTAAACCTGACGAAGACACAATTGCAGGAAGAAGGAAGAATCGAAACGTCTAGTCCATTTATCAAAGACAAGCAGAAGATTTTGGCAAGTCTCCAGCACAGTCAACAGTCAACGATGATGGACAAGGACTCAACCTTCAGACCCCAAATGCAAAAAGTGAAACCACATCTCAACACAGTAGAGCTCAAGATGCTGTTGAACGCGATGCTGTACTTTCAAAAATTGATTTAGCATGCCAGATGATCAACAAGCTGATAGCAGAAAATGGTTCCCGCCGAGCATGTCGCGGATTAGTTGACAAGCTCGACTCCATGTATGCAGACACCGAACGTCTTAACTTGTTGGCTGTCATGCCGAATCATACAGAAGAGTTTGGAAGACAAGCAGCCATCCAAATTGCACTGTTCACCCAAATTGTGACAGCAAAGGAAGACGTAGATGAATTCATCAATTCTCGTGCAGACGAAGCTTCTTCCATTGCTTCCTTTCAGCCTTTTTCTATTCGAAGCGAGGTATTGAGAAACTGGACTCAAACGACTTCTCAAGCCCTAGCTGATGCGAAACAGAAAGCTGAAGAAGCTCAACGAAACGCAGAAAAGTTGCAGAAGGAGTCAGTCGACGCGAAGAGGAAAGCGGAAGAAGCAAACAAAGAGGTGGTAAATTTAACAGGTGCTATTGAGATCTGCAAATACAGTCATCAGTGATGGACAACATGACTGGGGAGACAAAGAAGCTGCTATCAACGATTGGCGTCGGAAATCCCTCATTGAACCCAGATCTCGAGAAACCGAAGAGGAAGGCGAGCCTGATTGCTGGATTGACTGATATTTCTCCGGTTTGGAAGATCCGACCTGGTTGTATTCTCACAAGGCCCCGTCATTGAAAAGCGAACTTCCGGTATTTTCTGGTAAAGCTTTAGACTGGTTCTGGTGGATTGATCTGTATCGTTCAATGGTGCACGATCAAAGAATTTCAGCTGGCGAGAAGTTAGCAATTTTTAAGAGTCGTTTAAGCGGTGAGCAACTGGACATTGTTCAAGGTTTAGGAGGAGGAGAACCCGCGTACAAGTCAGCGCTTTCTCGTGTCAAGCAGGCAGCTGGACGCCGGGATGTCATACGAGTTGCCCATCTCAGTGAACTCGATCGAATGGATCTCGGACGTGATCCAACGGCATTTCGTCGGTTTGCAGAAAAGGCGCGAACTCATTTCTTCGATTTGACGCGGATTGGAGAAACTTCAAGCTCTGACATCATTGAAAGTTTATGCCGGAAACTTCATCCAGCAGATCGACTCGAGTGGAATTCCAGAAGTGGAACTGGATTGGAGCGTAGAAGTCTCAACGAATTTGGGGAGTGGCTCTGTGAAAGAGCTTCGGCTTATCAAAACGCGTACAATATTGCAGCAGAACAAGCATTTGGAAATGGGTTTGGCAGTTCACGACATCGTCCGACCACCGCTCGTGCTCATCACACTAGCTTCGAACCAGATCGTTCCGATAAGCCCTACAAGAGTCGCTGTTACTGTTGCAATGAAGAGCACCGTGTTTTATCTTGCCCAACGTTCAAGGCAATGCCGACCAAGGAGAAGATCCATTTCTGCATTAGAAGGCGGTTGTGTCTCAAATGTTTTGGTGCGAAGCATTCAGCCAAAGATTGTACGTTTTGAAAAGGATGTGGAGTGAAGGATTGCCTTTATGAACATCACAGCTTACTCCATGATGCAGGAAATATTCCGACTGTAAAGGGCGACAGTCATCACACTTCTCTTTCAGCCCGAGCGGATCAAATGAAGGTGGCGCTGGGAGTAATTTGGACCGAAGCCTACGCTATGGATGGTACAGTTATTCCGGTGTCGGTGATGATCGATGAAGGCAGCGACACTACACTGTTTCGAGAAGATTTCCTCCGGCGTCTGAAGATAATAGGGAAGAAACAAAAGCTGGATCTTGTTGGTGTGACAGGTGCCGAACGTTACGATTCCCAACGTGCTGACGTGCAATTTCGACTACCTGACGGCGAAGAAACGATTATCGCCGGACTGACGATACCGCAAGTCGCTCGCCCTACTCCAATTCTTAATTGGGATGAATTGAAGCAACGTTGGCCCCATCTTGCCGACGTGCCCGTTATGAAGAGTGGAGGGAAGATCGACGTATTGCTGGGCCTTGATCATTCTTATTTGATTGCAGTGTTAGAATCGAGAGTAGGTGGAGATGATGAACCATTTGCCTCTCGAACCCGATAGGGATGGATTGTTCGTGGCTTGCTTGGAGGATACATTGGTCCGATGACTGTACGCTCTTATCATCTCACTGCAACGTCAAGAGAAGAAGGTCCGGCTGTTCAAGACTCCTTAGATGCCGAATTTAGAGCCTTTTGCGAAGCAGAAAACTTTGGAACGGAGTTTCGAGGCGAAGGTTTGTCGGAGTCAGAGCAGAAGGCCGAGAAAATCGTCAATGAAGGTTTGCCAAAATTAGAAGTTGACTATGAAGCTCCGCTGACTTGGATTGAAGGTGAACCAGCATTTGAAAATAATCGAAAGCTCGCACAACATCGTCTTCAAGATTTACGACAACGCTTCAAGAAGGACCCTAAGCTTGAAGAAGATTACCGAAAAGCCATCAATAAATATATCGATGAAGGATATGCGTCGCTAGTTGAAGATGAAAATCTCTACTCCAACGACCAGTTTTATATTCCCCATCACGGAGTCTACAAAAAGGTCTACGGGAAGAAAGAGCGAAAATTGCGAGTCGTGTTTGATGGAGCTTCTCGCTGGAAAAGGAAGAGTTTGAACGATGGAATGCGGCCTGGTCCAAAACTTCAAAATGATTCAGCTAAAGTTCTTATTCGATTTCAACAGAGAGAAATCGCCTTTTCAGCAAATATCACAGCCATGTACAACCGGATTCGACTGAAACCAAGTGATGCCCGATTTCATCGATTCCTATGGCAGGAACCTGGATCAGAAAAGTTTTAACGTATCAGATGGACCGTCTGCCCTTCGGACTAAATTGTTCTCCGTTTATGGCTCTCAAGACAGTGCAGCGAGCTGCTGCCGATGCAAAGACGGGGAAGAAGGATTGCATTGAAGCGGTCGAGAATAACATGTACATGGACGATTTATTGAAAGCTGCCGATAGTGAAGAATTAGCCATTGACAACGCGAAGAATATTCGGGACGGATTGGCAGAAGGAGATTTTCATCTTACCAATTGGATCTCAAATTCACCAAAACTTGTCGCAGCTCTTCAACCTATTGAAAGCTCTACCGTTGATTCAACATGCAGTTTAGCTTCTGATGAAGCCGAAAAGTTGCTGGGAATATTTTACAAGCCTAGTACCGACGATCTAACCTTCCGAGTAAGCGGTGCGGATGAGGTGGAGTGGACACGTGCTGGATTACTCAGCAAAGTGGCCGCCGTTTATAATCCATTAGGTCGTGCAGCTCCTCTGATTGTCAAAGCGAAGATTAAACTACGCGAATTAGGCATCAAGGGCCTGAATTGGAAGGACGTCGTGACCGGAGAAGATAAGGCATGGTGGCAACGTTGGTTCAGCACGCTAAAAAAATTAAACAGCATCCGGATGCCAAGGAATCTTCAGCCGAACAAAAGAAATATCAAGAGCAGTCAACTCTTAACGTTTTTTGATCCATCCGAAGAGGCCGTTGCAGCTGCAGTGTATTTGAATACCTCCTACGAAGACGGTTCCTCTAGTTGCCGATTGGTGATGGCGAAAAAAAAATTGGCTCCTCGTAAAACTATTTCAATTCCTAAATTGGAACTTAATGCCGCTCTGCTTGGCACAAGACTTTCCAGGTACGTGGAAGAGGCGCTAAACCTTCCTGGTCTCACCCGACTTTTCTGGACGGTTTCAAGTACCACACGGAATTGGCTACGAGCTGTTGCCGCTCACTATACGCCATTTGTCAGCCATAGAATTGGAGAAATTCAATCTGTCACCGATCCGAGCGAATGGAGATTTGTGCCTGGAAAACAAACTATCGCAGATGTCGCTACGCGGTCGCTTCTCGTCGATGAAGAACCAATTCCACCTGGCTGGCTAGAAGGTCCTGATTTCCTGAAACAACCGGTTGACCTGTGGCCAAAAGATTTACCCTGGATGGCTGTTTCCGCCGAGTGACGTGCTGCCCATTCTCAACATTTGACGAAAACACGGTTCGAGCATGATTGGTCAAAATTGAAAATTGATTCATCTAATCTTTCCAGCTGTCTCAAGATGGAAGGCTCCTACCAAGAGTTGGTGCGTCGGTGTCAAGAAGAGGAATTTAATGAAGAGATCCAGCAGCTCCGCCGAAATAGACCGCTCAGCCGAACATCGAGACTTCAACAATTAAGCCCGTTTTTAGATAGCGACGGAATTCTACGACTTGGAGGCCGCATCCGTCGAGCCCGTTTACCCTATGACATCCTGCATCCTCCAATCCTGCCAGGAAAGCATGTTCTTGCAGAGGCGATCATCATAGCGATCCATAACGAGGAGCATCACGTCGGCACGGATTTTCTACATTCAAAGGCTAGGCAACACTTTTGGATTCTACAAGGGAAGGAGCTGGCAAAGAAAATTCGCTTCAAATGTTCAACTTGTATTAAGACAAGAGCCAAGTTAGCAACTCAGAAGATGGGAGATCTTCCAGCTGCCCGTTTGGATTCATACTCCGCCCCATTTACCCATGTCACGCTTGATTATTTTGGGCCGGTAGAAACTTCGGCGTACAGGGGGAGGATTACCAAGCGATATGGCTTACTTTTATCCTGTTGTGTAACGCGCTATGTTTATCTAGACCTGGCCCAATCATTGTCGACGCCGGATTTTCTTTATTGTTTTCGTCGGGGAGTATGCAAAACCATCCGAAGTCTTCAGTGATAATGGCACGAATTTCGTCGGCGCAGAAAAGGAAATGGTGGCAGCCGTTCGTGAGCTACAGATGGACGACAAATTTAAAGAATTCGTTCAAACGAAGTCGATTGTTTGGAGATTCCAGCCGCCCAGTGCTCCACATTTCGGCGGATCTCATGAATCGTTGGTGAAATCCGTGAAAAGAGCGCTCTACCGAGCATTGGATACGGAAAAGGCCAGCTTAAGATATCCGACGGATGAGATGCTGAGAACTCTGCTGAAGGAGGTATCAGGCCATCTAAACAGCCGTTCCTTGACGCTCGCGAGTAACGACCCGGAAGATTTTAAATCGCCAACTTCCGATTTACCTGCTGGAATCGTCAAAAATGCTCTCCCTCGGGACCATGTGAGATATGTCAAGAAGATGGCTAATCTCGTTTGGGATTTGTGGACAAAATTTTATCTTCCCACTTTAATTCCTCGACGAAAATGGACGACGCAGGAAAGGAATTTTGTCTTCGGAGACGCCGTGGTGGTGTCAGAGAGCAATCTACCGCCCAGCCAATGGAAAACGGGGCGCGTGATCGAAGTCTTCCCTGGATTTGACGGTCTCGTCCGAGTAGTCAAAGTGAAGACTGGTAGCGGTGATTATTTACGAGCAATCCATCGACTAGTATTATTGGAACAAAGCTCGTTCAGCGTTCCGCTGACCTCGGGGGAGAATGTTCCAGCGAAAATCGACGCTTAATTAATTCGGCTGCTGTTTATCTGATTTATGTTTGTAATTGTAACAGTAGATGTCACGTCGAATAATCAGAGGGCGTAGCTATCAGCTGACCAGTTGTTTGCTTCTGTCTGATTTCTTTTCGAGACGTAAGAGGCCATTTTGCCTAGTAAAGTTTCTGATTCTGACAGCTCTTAATCTGGTACGCTATTGGTGTCGTTTATTGTGTGTGTCCACTTCATTCCGCTCTGCATTCAGGTACTTGATTGAAATGTTATTTTATGACGTAAATTAATGTATTGTGTATTTGTGTTTAGAGTGTGTTAATTAATGCGTGATCTCTATTGAGTCACCCCTGGTATTTCTGGTCATAGCCCACTCCTAATTGTGGACCCTGGGTAATTTATTAAATTATTGCTGAACTTGCTAGAATGTAATTATTTATGTATATCTATTTAGGCACCAGTTGAAAGGTGTAATATAGTTGTATTACTCGTTGGCCCTAGCATTGTACTTCTTGGTTTCACCCAACGTACCGTCTTACGACAGGAGAGTCGTCCTTCCTAATACTGCATATGCAACCTGTTTTTGTTCATTTCTATTTATGTTTACTCTTCAATTTGAAACGAGTGAGATTTATTTAATCAGTAGAATATTATGCACAATGATCAGTAATTGTTACTGGTTTTGATATTAAAAGTCCTAGCTTAATTTAAGAAAATCATTCGAACATTCGTAATTTATGCTTTCACCACAGGGGTTTTGGCATTGCTAATACTACAATTGGCAGCGTATTTTTGCAAGTTTAATAATTGTTTTTACTAACTTGACGGTTATTTCATTAACCAGTAGAATTAAACGCACAATGTTCAGTACTTGTTTTTGTTTCTAGTTGAATAGTTTTCTTTTAATATAAAAGCTAAACTTTGAATCAAACGAGCATTCCCAACGTACCGTCTTGCGACAGGAGAGTCGTCCTTCCTAATACTGCATATGCAACCTGTTTTTGCTCATTTCTATTTATGTTTACTCTTCAATTTGAAACGAGTTGGATTAATTAAATCAGTAGAATTTTACGCTCAATGATCAGTAATTGCTACTGGTTTTGATATTAAAAGTCCTAGCTTAATTTAAGAAAATCATTCGAACATTCGTAATTTATCTTTTCACTACAGGGGTATTGGCATTCCTAATACTAAAATTGGTAGCGTATTTTTGTAAGTTTTATAATGGTTTTTACTAACTTGACGGTTATTCCATTAATCAGTAGAATTGAACGCACAATGTTCAGTACTGGTTTTTGTTTCGAGTTGCATAGTTTTTTTAATATAACAGCTAAAGTAAGTTTTATAATTGTGTTTACTTACTTGACGGTTATTCCATTGATCAGTAGAATTAAACGCACAATGTTCAGTACTTGTTTTTGCTTCTTGTTGAATAGTTTTCTTTTAATATAACAGCAAAACTTTGAATCAAACGAGCATTCCCAACGTACCGTCTTGCGACAGGAGAGTCGTCCTTCCTAATACTGCATATGCAACCTGTTTTTGTTCATTCTATTTATGTGTACTCTTCAATTTGAATCGAGTGGGATTAATTTAATCAGTAGAATATTACGCACAATGATCAGTAATTGTTAATGGTTTTGATATTAAAAGTCCTAGCTTAATTTAAGAAAATCATTCGAACATTCGTAATTTATCCTTTCACTCCAGGGGTATTGGCATTGCTAATACTACACTTGGCAGTGTATTTTTGTAAGTTTTATAATTGTTTTTACTAACTTGATGGTTATTCCATTTATCAGTAGAACTAAACGCACAATGTTCAGTACTTGGTTTTGTTTCTAGTTGAATAGTTTTCTTTTAATACAGCTAAACTTTGAATAAACGAGCATTCCTAACGTACCGTCTTACGACAGCAGAGTCGTCCTTCCTAATACTGCATAGGGGAGAGCGGGGTGATACAGGACACGTACCAAACAGGACAGTAGCAGTTACGGGTCTTGGTGATGATGAACTGGGGGGAAAAAAATACTGGGATGTTGGTTATGTCAATTTCTATATGTGACAAATAAATCATCGTGAAATTCTTAAATATACACGAGTTATAGCGGAAATAAAAAAAGAGCGCTGTCTTTTCATTTTTATTTACACCACATTTTTTGGTATTGGCCACGATATGATTCGCCAAAAATTAATATAATAATTAAGGAAGCTAGTTAATTACTTTACTTATACAGAGCAGGTATAGAAAAAAATTTTACGGATTACGGTTTAAGAGTTATTAATGAATTAAAAATAGACCCTCATTGGGGGTGACACTGGACACGGTTTTGGGGGTAAAATCGGACGAAATCAATTTTTTTATTGGCGGAGCCATAACGTTTGAATCATTGTCCAAAAGTGTTGTCTGCTTCGAAAAGTATTTTCAATAACAATTATTTTTATTATTACGAACAATAATTAATATTTCACTAACAATTTTAAGTTTCACTAACAATCGATCAATAATCGATCACACAATATCTAAGATGCCCCTCTCACCAATCCATCTGGTATCGAAATTGTCCAGTCCTTCCCCCCAACTTCATTCGTTAATTTTCTTCATGTTCATGTATTTGTTTGAAATTTTATCTACCCTAAAATAGATGTTCTATTGATGAGGTATTTAGGGAAATTTTATTAAACATTAATAACTAGAGACTTTTTGTGCAATTAACCGTGTCCAGTATGGGACACACTCTGTCCAGTTTTACGCCCACATTTTTCCTCAACAGCAATTTTACCCCTATTTTTTGAAATTCAATAACTCGTAAACTATATAACATATGGCGATGAAAAAAATTCCCTAATGTAATATAAACAACGCTCTTTACGCTAATCTAATTTATTTTAGCATAACATTGTTACACACGGAATTACAGACAAAATAAAGTTTTTTTCCGGTATTACCCCACTCTCCCGTATGGAACCTGTTTTTGTTCATTTCTATTTATGTTTACTCTTCAATTTGAAACGAGTGGGATTAATTTAATCAGTAGAATATTACGCACAATGATCAGTAATTGTTACTGGTTTTAATATTAGAAGTCCTAGCTTAATTTAAGAAAATCATTCGAACATTCGTAATTTATCCTTTCTCTACAGGGGTATTGGCATTGCTAATACTACAATTGGCAGCGTATTTTTGTAAGTTTTATAATTGTTTTTACTAACTTGACAGTTATTTCATTGATCAGTAGAATTAAACGCACAATGTTCAGTACTTGTTTTTGTTTTGAGTTGAGTAGTTTTCTTTTAATATAACATCTAAACTTTAAATCAAACAAGCATTCCCAACGTACCGTCTTACGACAGGAGAGTCATCCTTCCTAATACTGCATATGCAACCTGTTTTTGTTCATTTCTATGTATGTTTACTTTATTAATTTAATCAGTAGAATATTACGCACAAAGACCAGTAATTGTTACAGGTTATGATATTAAAAGTCCTAGCTTAATTTAAGAAAATCATTCGATTTTTAGTAATTTATTCTTTCACTACAGGGGTATTGGCATTGCTAATACTACAATTGGCAGCGTATTTTCGTAAGTTTTATAATTGTTTTTTCTAACTTGACGGTTATTCCATTAATCAGTAGAATTAAACGCACAACGTTCAGTACTTGTTTTTGTTTCTAGTTGAATAGTTTTCTTTTAATACAACAGCTAAACTTTGAATCAAACGAGCATTCCCAACGTACCTTCTTACGACAGGAGAGTCGTCCTTCCTAATACTGCATACGCAACCTGTTTTTGTTCATTTCTATTTATGTTTACTCTTCAATTTGAAACGAAAAGAATTTGTTTAATCAGTAGAATATTACGCACAATGATCAGTAATTGGTACTGGTTTTGATATTAAAAGCCCTAGCTTAATTTAAGAAAATCATTCGAACATTAGTAATTTATCCTTTCACTACAGGGGTATTGGCATTGCTAATACTACAATTTGCAGCGTATTTTCGTAAGTTAAATTATTGTTTTTTCTAACTTGACGGTTATTCCATTAATCAGTATAATTAAACGCACAATGTTCAGTACTTGTTTTTGTTTCTAGTTGAATAGTTTTCTTTTAATATAACAGCTATATTTTGAATCAAACGAGCATTCCCAACATACCATCTTACGACAGCAGAGTCGTCCTTCCTAATACTGCATACGCAACCTGCTTTTGTTCATTTCTATTTATGTCTACTCTTTAATTTGAAACGAGTGGGATTAATTTAATCAGTAGAATATTACGCACAATGATCAGTAATTGTTACCGGTTATGATATTAAAAGTCCTAGCTTAATTTAAGAAAATCATTCTTACATTCGTAATTTATCCTTTCACTACGGGGGTATTGGCATTGCTAATACTACAATTGGCAGCGTATTTTTGTAAGTTTAATAATTGTTTTTACTAACTTGACGGTTATTTCATTAATCAGTAGAACTAAACGCATAATATGTTCAGTACTTGTTTTTGTTTCGAGTTGAATAGTTTTCTTTTAATATGACAGCTAAACTTTGAATCAAACGAGCATTCCCAACGTACCGTCTTACGACAGGAGAGTCGTCCTTCCTATTACTGCATATGCAACCTGTTTTTGTTCATTTCTCTTTATGTTTACTCTTCAATCTGAAACGAGTGGGATTATTTTAATCAGTAGAATATTACGCACAATGATCAGTAATTGTTACTGGTTATGATATTAAAAGTCCTAGCTTAATTTAAGAAAATCATTCTTACATTCGTAATTTATCCTTTCACTACGGGGGTATTGGCATTGCTAATACTACAATTGGCAGCGTATTTTTGTAAGTTTAATAATTGTTTTTACTAACTTGACGGTTATTTCATTAATCAGTAGAACTAAACGCATAATATGTTCAGTACTTGTTTTTGTTTCGAGTTGAGTAGTTTTCTTTTAATATGACAGCTAAACTTTGAAACAAACGAGCATTCCCAACGTACCGTCTTACGACAGGAGAGTCGTCCTTCCTAATACTGCATATGCAACCTGTTTTTCTTCATTTCTGTTGATGTTTACTCTTCAGTTTGAAACGAGTGGGATTAATTTAATCTGTAATATATTACGCACAATGATCAGTAATTGTTACTGGTTATGATATTAAAAGTCCTAGCTTAATTTAAGAAAATCATTCTTACATTCGTAATTTATCCTTTCACTACGGGGGTATTGGCATTGCTAATACTACAATTGGCAGCGTATTTTTGTGAGTTTAATAATTGTTTTTACTAACTTGACGGTTATTTCATTAATCAGTAGAACTAAACGCACAATGTTCAGTACTTGTTTTTGTTTCGAGTTGAATAGTTTTCTTTTAATATGAAAGCTAAACTTTGAATCAAACGAGCATTCCCAACGTACCGTCTAACGACAGGAGAGTCGTCCTTCCTAATACTGCATATGCAACCTGTTTTTGTTCATTTCTATTTATGTTTACTCTTCAGTTTGAAACGAGTGGGATTAATTTAATCAGTAGAATATTACGCACAATGATCAGTAATTGTTACTGGTTTTGATATTAAAAGTCCTAGCTTAATTTAAGAAAATCATTCTTACATTCGTAATTGATCCTTTCACTACGGGGATATTGGCATTGCTAATACTACATTTGGCAGCGTATTTTTGTAAGTTTAATAATTGTTTTTACTAACTTGACGGTTATTTCATTAATCAGTAGAATTAAACGCACAATATTCAGTACTTGTATTTGTTTCGAGTTGAATAGTTTTCTTTTAATATAACAGCTAAACTTAAAATCAAACGAGCATTCCCAACGTACCGTCTTACGACAGGAGAGTCGTCCTTCCTAATACTGCATATGCAACCTGTTTTTGTTCATTTCTATTTATGTTTACTTTTCAGTTTGAAACGAGTGGGATTAATTTAATCAGTAGAATATTACGCACAATGATCAGTAATTGTTACCGGTTATGATATTAAAAGTCCTAGCTTAATTTAAGAAAATCATTCTTACATTCGTAATTTATCCTTTCACTACGGGGGTATTGGCATTGCTAATACTACAATTGGCAGCGTATTTTTGTAAGTTTAATAATTGTTTTTACTAACTTGACGGTTATTTCATTAATCAGTAGAACTAAACGCATAATATGTTCAGTACTTGTTTTTGTTTCGAGTTGAATAGTTTTCTTTTAATATGACAGCTAAACTTTGAATCAAACGAGCATTCCCAACGTACCGTCTTAAGACAGGAGAGTCGTCCTTCCTATTACTGCATATGCAACCTGTTTTTGTTCATTTCTCTGTATGTTTACTCTTCAATCTGAAACGAGTGGGATTATTTTAATCAGTAGAATATTACGCACAATGATCAGTAATTGTTACTGGTTATGATATTAAAAGTCCTAGCTTAATTTAAGAAAATCATTCTTACATTCGTAATTTATCCTTTCACTACGGGGGTATTGGCATTGCTAATACTACAATTGGCAGCGTATTTTTGTAAGTTTAATAATTGTTTTTACTAACTTGACGGTTATTTCATTAATCAGTAGAACTAAACGCATAATATGTTCAGTACTTGTTTTTGTTTCGAGTTGAGTAGTTTTCTTTTAATATGACAGCTAAACTTTGAAACAAACGAGCATTCCCAACGTACCGTCTTACGACAGGAGAGTCGTCCTTCCTAATACTGCATATGCAACCTGTTTTTCTTCATTTCTGTTGATGTTTACTCTTCAGTTTGAAACGAGTGGGATTAATTTAATCTGTAATATATTACGCACAATGATCAGTAATTGTTACTGGTAATGATATTAAAAGTCCTAGCTTAAATTAAGAAAATCATTCTTACATTCGTAATTTATCCTTTCACTACGGGGGTATTGGCATTGCTAATACTACAATTGGCAGCGTATTTTTGTGAGTTTAATAATTGTTTTTACTAACTTGACGGTTATTTCATTAATCAGTAGAACTAAACGCACAATGTTCAGTACTTGTTTTTGTTTCGAGTTGAATAGTTTTCTTTTAATATGAAAGCTAAACTTTGAATCAAACGAGCATTCCCAACGTACCGTCTAACGACAGGAGAGTCGTCCTTCCTAATACTGCATATGCAACCTGTTTTTGTTCATTTCTATTTATGTTTACTCTTCAGTTTGAAACGAGTGGGATTAATTTAATCAGTAGAATATTACGCACAATGATCAGTAATTGTTACTGGTTTTGATATTAAAAGTCCTAGCTTAATTTTAGAAAATCATTCTTACATTCGTAATTTATCCTTTCACTACGGGGGTATTGACATTGCTAATACTAGAATTGGCAGCGTATTTTTGTAAGTTTAATAATTGTTTTTACTAATTTGACGGTTATTTCATTAATCAGTAGAATTAAACGCACAATGTTCAGTACTTGTTTTTGTTTCTAGTTGAATAGTTTTCTTTTAATATAACAGCTAAACTTTGAATCAAACGAGCATTCCCAATGTACCGTCTTACGACAGGAAAGTCGTCCTTCCAAATACTGCATATTCAACATGTTTTTGTTCATTTCTATTCATGTTTACTCTTCAGTTTGAAACGAGTGGGATTAATTTAATCAGTAGAATATTACGCACAATGATCAGTAATTGTTACTGGTTTTGATATTAAAAGTCCTAGCTTAATTTTAGAAAATCATTCTTACATTCGTAATTTATCCTTTCACTACGGGGGTATTGGCATTGCTAATACTACAATTGGCAGCGTATTTTTGTGAGTTTAATAATTGTTTTTACTAACTTGACGGTTATTTCATTAATCAGTAGAACTAAACGCACAATGTTCAGTACTTGTTTTTGTTTCGAGTTGAATAGTTTTCTTTTAATATGAAAGCTAAACTTTGAATCAAACGAGCATTCCCAACGTACCGTCTAACGACAGGAGAGTCGTCCTTCCTAATACTGCATATGCAACCTGTTTTTGTTCATTTCTATTTATGTTTACTCTTCAGTTTGAAACGAGTGGGATTAATTTAATCAGTAGAATATTACGCACAATGATCAGTAATTGTTACTGGTTTTGATATTAAAAGTCCTAGCTTAATTTAAGAAAATCATTCTTACATTCGTAATTGATCCTTTCACTACGGGGATATTGGCATTGCTAATACTACATTTGGCAGCGTATTTTTGTAAGTTTAATAATTGTTTTTACTAACTTGACGGTTATTTCATTAATCAGTAGAATTAAACGCACAATATTCAGTACTTGTATTTGTTTCGAGTTGAATAGTTTTCTTTTAATATAACAGCTAAACTTAAAATCAAACGAGCATTCCCAACGTACCGTCTTACGACAGGAGAGTCGTCCTTCCTAATACTGCATATGCAACCTGTTTTTGTTCATTTCTATTTATGTTTACTTTTCAGTTTGAAACGAGTGGGATTAATTTAATCAGTAGAATATTACGCACAATGATCAGTAATTGTTACCGGTTATGATATTAAAAGTCCTAGCTTAATTTAAGAAAATCATTCTTACATTCGTAATTTATCCTTTCACTACGGGGGTATTGGCATTGCTAATACTACAATTGGCAGCGTATTTTTGTAAGTTTAATAATTGTTTTTACTAACTTGACGGTTATTTCATTAATCAGTAGAACTAAACGCATAATATGTTCAGTACTTGTTTTTGTTTCGAGTTGAATAGTTTTCTTTTAATATGACAGCTAAACTTTGAATCAAACGAGCATTCCCAACGTACCGTCTTACGACAGGAGAGTCGTCCTTCCTATTACTGCATATGCAACCTGTTTTTGTTCATTTCTCTGTATGTTTACTCTTCAATCTGAAACGAGTGGGATTATTTTAATCAGTAGAATATTACGCACAATGATCAGTAATTGTTACTGGTTATGATATTAAAAGTCCTAGCTTAATTTAAGAAAATCATTCTTACATTCGTAATTTATCCTTTCACTACGGGGGTATTGGCATTGCTAATACTACAATTGGCAGCGTATTTTTGTAAGTTTAATAATTGTTTTTACTAACTTGACGGTTATTTCATTAATCAGTAGAACTAAACGCATAATATGTTCAGTACTTGTTTTTGTTTCGAGTTGAATAGTTTTCTTTTAATATGAAAGCTAAACTTTGAATCAAACGAGCATTCCCAACGTACCGTCTAACGACAGGAGAGTCGTCCTTCCTAATACTGCATATGCAACCTGTTTTTGTTCATTTCTATTTATGTTTACTCTTCAGTTTGAAACGAGTGGGATTAATTTAATCAGTAGAATATTACGCACAATGATCAGTAATTGTTACTGGTTTTGATATTAAAAGTCCTAGCTTAATTTTAGAAAATCATTCTTACATTCGTAATTTATCCTTTCACTACGGGGGTATTGACATTGCTAATACTAGAATTGGCAGCGTATTTTTGTAAGTTTAATAATTGTTTTTACTAATTTGACGGTTATTTCATTAATCAGTAGAATTAAACGCACAATGTTCAGTACTTGTTTTTGTTTCTAGTTGAATAGTTTTCTTTTAATATAACAGCTAAACTTTGAATCAAACGAGCATTCCCAATGTACCGTCTTACGACAGGAAAGTCGTCCTTCCAAATACTGCATATTCAACATGTTTTTGTTCATTTCTATTCATGTTTACTCTTCAGTTTGAAACGAGTGGGATTAATTTAATCAGTAGAATATTACGCACAATGATCAGTAATTGTTACTGGTTTTGATATTAAAAGTCCTAGCTTAATTTTAGAAAATCATTCTTACATTCGTAATTTATCCTTTCACTACGGGGGTATTGGCATTGCTAATACTTCATTTAGAAGCGTATTTTTGTAAGTTTAATAATTGTTTTTACTAACTTGATGGTTATTTCATTAATCAGTAGAATTAAACGCACAATGTTCAGTACTTGTTTTTGTTTCGAGTTGAATAGTTTTCTTTTAATATAACAGCTAAACTTTGAATCAAACGAGCATTCCCAACGTACCGTCTTACGACAGGAGAGTCGTCCTTCCTAATACTGCATATGCAACCTGTTTTTCTTCATTTCTATTTATGTTTACTCTTCAGTTTGAAACGAGTGGGATTAATTTAATCAGTAGAATATTACGCACAATGATCAGTAATTGTTACTGGTTTTGATATTAAAAGTCCTAGCTTAATTTAAGAAAATCATTCTTACATTCGTAATTGATCCTTTCACTACGGGGATATTGGCATTGCTAATACTACATTTGGCAGCGTATTTTTGTAAGTTTAATAATTGTTTTTACTAACTTGACGGTTATTTCATTAATCAGTAGAATTAAACGCACAATATTCAGTACTTGTATTTGTTTCGAGTTGAATAGTTTTCTTTTAATATAACAGCTAAACTTAAAATCAAACGAGCATTCCCAACGTACCGTCTTACGACAGGAGAGTCGTCCTTCCTAATACTGCATATGCAACCTGTTTTTGTTCATTTCTATTTATGTTTACTTTTCAGTTTGAAACGAGTGGGATTATTTTAATCAGTAGAATATTACGCACAATGATCAGTAATTGTTACCGGTTATGATATTAAAAGTCCTAGCTTAATTTAAGAAAATCATTCTTACATTCGTAATTTATCCTTTCACTACGGGGGTATTGGCATTGCTAATACTACAATTGGCAGCGTATTTTTGTAAGTTTAATAATTGTTTTTACTAACTTGACGGTTATTTCATTAATCAGTAGAACTAAACGCATAATATGTTCAGTACTTGTTTTTGTTTCGAGTTGAATAGTTTTCTTTTAATATGACAGCTAAACTTTGAATCAAACGAGCATTCCCAACGTACCGTCTTACGACAGGAGAGTCGTCCTTCCTATTACTGCATATGCAACCTGTTTTTGTTCATTTCTCTTTATGTTTACTCTTCAATCTGAAACGAGTGGGATTATTTTAATCAGTAGAATATTACGCACAATGATCAGTAATTGTTACTGGTTATGATATTAAAAGTCCTAGCTTAATTAAGAAAATCATTCTTACATTCGTAATTTATCCTTTCACTACGGGGGTATTGGCATTGCTAATACTAAATTGGCAGCGTATTTTTGTAAGTTTAATAATTGTTTTTACTAACTTGACGGTTATTTCATTAATCAGTAGAACTAAACGCATAATATGTTCAGTACTTGTTTTTGTTTCGAGTTGAGTAGTTTTCTTTTAATATGACAGCTAAACTTTGAAACAAACGAGCATTCCCAACGTACCGTCTTACGACAGGAGAGTCGTCCTTCCTAATACTGCATATGCAACCTGTTTTTCTTCATTTCTGTTGATGTTTACTCTTCAGTTTGAAACGAGTGGGATTAATTTAATCTGTAATATATTACGCACAATGATCAGTAATTGTTACTGGTTATGATATTAAAAGTCCTAGCTTAATTTAAGAAAATCATTCTTACATTCGTAATTTATCCTTTCACTACGGGGGTATTGGCATTGCTAATACTACAATTGGCAGCGTATTTTTGTGAGTTTAATAATGTTTTTACTAACTTGACGGTTATTTCATTAATCAGTAGAACTAAACGCACAATGTTCAGTACTTGTTTTTGTTTCGAGTTGAATAGTTTTCTTTTAATATGAAAGCTAAACTTTGAATCAAACGAGCATTCCCAACGTACCGTCTAACGACAGGAGAGTCGTCCTTCCTAATACTGCATATGCAACCTGTTTTTGTTCATTTCTATTTATGTTTACTCTTCAGTTTGAAACGAGTGGGATTAATTTAATCAGTAGAATATTACGCACAATGATCAGTAATTGTTACTGGTTTTGATATTAAAGTCCTAGCTTAATTTTAGAAAATCATTCTTACATTCGTAATTTATCCTTTCACTACGGGGGTATTGACATTGCTAATACTAGAATTGGCAGCGTATTTTTGTAAGTTTAATAATTGTTTTTACTAATTTGACGGTTATTTCATTAATCAGTAGAATTAAACGCACAATGTTCAGTACTTGTTTTTGTTTCTAGTTGAATAGTTTTCTTTTAATATAACAGCTAAACTTTGAATCAAACGAGCATTCCCAATGTACCGTCTTACGACAGGAAAGTCGTCCTTCCAAATACTGCATATTCAACATGTTTTTGTTCATTTCTATTCATGTTTACTCTTCAATCTGAAACGAGTGGGATTTATTTAATAAGTAGAATGTTACGCACAATTATCAGTACTTGTTTTTGTTTCGAGAAGAAATTTTTTTTTTAAATATAACAGCTATACTTTGAATCAAACGAGCATTCCCAACGTACCGTCTTACGACAGGAGAGTCGTCCTTCTTAATACTGCATATGCAACCTGTTTTTGTTCATTTCTTTTTATGTTTACTCTTCAATTTGAAACGAGTGGGATTAATTTAATCAGTAGAATATTACACCCAATGATCAGTAATTGTTTCTGGTTTTGATATTAAAAGTCCTAGCCTAATTTTAAAAAATCATTCTACAATTGGCAGCGTATTTTTGTAAGTTTTATAATGGTTTTTACTAACTTGACGGTTATTTCATTAATCAGTAGAATTAAACGCACAATGTTCAGTACTTGTTTTTGTTTCGAGTTGAATAGTTTTCTATTTATATAACAGCTAAACTTAAAATCAAAGGAGCATTCCCAACGTACCGTCTTACGACAGGAGAGTCGTCTTCCTAATACTGCATATGCAACCTGTTTTTGTTCATTTCTATTGATGTTTACTCTTCAAATTGAAACGTGCGGGATTAATTAAATCAGTAGAATATTACGCACAATGATCAGTAATTGTTACTGGTTTTGATATTAAAAATCCTAGTTTAATTTAAGAAAATCATTCGAAGATTCGTAATTTACCCTTTCACTACAAATTGGCATTGCTAATACTACAATTGGCAGCGTATTTTTGTAAGTTTAATAATTGTTTTTACTAACTTTACGGTTATTCCATTAATCAGTAGAATTAAACGCACAATGTTCAGTACTTGTTTTTTCGAGTTAAATAATTTTTTTAAATACAACAGCTAAACTTTGAATCAAACGAGCATTTCCAACGTACCGTTTTACGACAGGCGAGTCGTCCTTCCTAATACTGCATGTGCAACCTGTTTTTGTTCAGTTTTATTAATGTTTACTCTTCACTTTGAAACGAGTGGGATTTGTTTAATCATTAGAATATTACGCACAACGATCAGTAATTGTTACTAAAAGTCCTAGCTTAATTTAAGAAAATCATTCGAACATTCGTAATTTATCCTTTCACTACAGGGGTATTGGCATTGCTTATAATACAATTGGCAGCGTATATTTGTAAGTTTTATAATTGTTTTTACTAGCTTGACGGTTATTCCATTAATCAGTAGAATTAAACGCACAATGTTCAGTACTTGTTTTTGTTTCTAGTTGAATAGTTTTCTTTTAATACAACAGCTAAACTTTGAATCAAACGAGCATTCGCAATGTACCGTCTCACGACAGGAGAGTCGCCCTTCCTAATACTGCATATGCAACCTGTTTTTGTTTATTTCTATTTATGTTTACTCTTCAATTTGAAACGAGCGGGATTTGTTTAATCAGTAGAATATTACGCACAATGATCAGTAATATTTACTGATTTTGATACTAAAAGCCCTGGCTTAATTTAAGAAAATTATTCGAACATTGGTAATTTATCCTTTCACTACAGGGGTATTTGCATTGCTAATACTACAATAAGCAGCGTATTTTCGTAAGTTTTATAATTGTTTTTACTAACTTGACGGTTATTCCATTAATCAGTAGAATAAAACGCACAATGTTCAGTACTTGTTTTTGTTTCGAGTTAAATAGTTTTCTTTAAATATAACGGCTAAACTTTGAATCAAACGACCATTCCCAACGTACCGTCTTACGACAGGAGAGTCCTCCTTCCTAATACTTCATATGCAACCTATTTTTGGTCATTTCTATTTATGTTTACTCTTCAATATAAAACGAGTGTGATTAATTTAATCCGTAGAATATTACGCACAATGATCAGTAATTGTTACTGGTTTTGATATTAAAAGTCCTAGCTTAATTTAAGAAAATCATTTGATTTTTAGTAATTTATTCTTTCACTACAGGGGTATTGCCATTGCTAATAGGGGAGAGCGTTGTGATACAGGACACGTACCAAACAGGACAGTAGCAGTTACGGGTCTTGGTGATAATGAACTGGGAGGAAAAAAATACTGGGATGTTGTCAATATCAATTTCTATATATGACAAATAAATCATCGTGAAATTCTTAAATATACACGAGTTATAGCGGAAATAAAAAAAGAGCGCTGTCTTTCCATTTTTATTTACACCACATTTTTTGGTATTGGCCACACTATGGTTCGCCAAAAATTAATATAATAATTAAAGAACCTAGTTAATTCCTTTACTTATACAGGGCAGCTATTAAAAAAATTTTACGGATTACGGTTTAAGAGTTATTAATGAATTAAAAATAGACCCTCATTGGGGGTGACACTGGACACGGTTTTGGGGGTACAATCGGACGAAATCAATTTTTTATTGGCGGAGTCATAACGTTTGAATCATGGTCCAAAAGTGTTGTCTGCTTCGAAAACTATTTTCAATAACAATTATTTTTATTATTACGAACAATAATTAATATTTCACTAAAAATTTTAAGTTTCACTAACAATCGATCAAGAATCGATCACGCAATATCTTAGATGCCCCTCCCACTTCTCCATCTGGTATCGAAATTGTCCAGTCCTTACCCCCCAACTTCATTCGTTAATTTTCTTAATGTTAATGTACTTTTTTCAAATTTGAACTACGCTAAAATAGAAATTCTATTGATAAAGTATTAAGGGAAATGTTTTTAAACATTAATTAATAGAAACTTTTTGTGCAACTAGCCGTGTCCAGTTTGGGACACACGCTGTCCAGTTTAACCCCCATATTTTTCATCAACAACAATTTTACCCATATTTTTCTAAATTAAATAACTCGTAAAGTATACAACGTATAGCGATGAAAAAATTCCCTGATGTTGTATAAACAACGCTTTTTACACTAATATAATTTATTTAATCATAACACTTTTACACACCAAATTACAGACAAAACAAAGTTTTTGTCCTGGTTCACCCCGCTCTCCCCTACTACAATTAGCAGCGTATTTTCGTAAGTTTTATAATTGTTTTTACTAACTTGACGGTTATTTCATTAATCAGGAGAATTAAACGCACAATGTTCATTATTTGTTTTTGTTTCGAGTTGAATAGTTTTTTTTTAATATATCAGCTAAATTTTGAATCAAACGGAAATTTCCAACGTACCGTCTTACGACAGGAGAATCGTCCTTCCTAATACTGCATATGCAACCTGTTTTTGTTCATTTCTATTTATGTTTACTCTTCAATCTGAAACGAGTGGGATTTATTTAATCAGTAGAATATTACGCACAATGATCAGTAATTGTAACTGGTTTTTACATTAAAAGTCATAGCTTAATTTAAGAAAATCATTCGAATATTTGTAATTTATCCTTTCACTACAGGGGTATTGGCATTGCTAATACTACAATTGGCAGCGTATTTTTGTACGTTTTATAATTGTTTTTACTAACTTGACGGTTATTTCATTAATCAGTAGAATTAAACGCGCAATGTTCAGTACTTGTTTTTGTTTGTAGTTGAATAATTTGCTTTTAATATAACAGCTAAACTTTTAATCAAACGAGCATTCCCAACGTACCGTCTAACGACAGGAGAGTCGTCCTTCCTAATACTGCTTATGCAACCTGTTTTTGTTCATTTTATTTATGTTTACTCTTCAATTTGAAACGAGTCGGATTAATTTAATCAGTAGAATGTTACGCACAATGATCAGTAATTGTTACTGGTTTTGATATTAAAAGTCCTAGCTTAATTTTAAAAAATCATTCGATTATTAGTAATGTATTCTTTCAGTACTGGGGTATTGGCATTGCTAATACTACAATTGGCAGCGTATTTTTGTAAGTTTTATAATTGTTTTTACTAACTTGACGGTTATTTCATTAATCAGTAGAATTAAACGCCCAATGTTCAGTACTTGTTTTTGTTTCGAGTTGAGTAGTTTTCTTTTAATATAACAGCCAAACTTTGAATCAAACGAACATTCCCAACGTACCGTCTTACGATAAGAGAGTCGTCCTTCCTAATACTGCATATTCAACCTGTTTTTGTTCATTTCTATTTATGTTTACCCTTCAATTTGAAATGAAAATGATTCAAAATCGAATTCTTACAGATAAAATGTAACGAAAATTGCAATTAAAATTTTAAAATGATTAATAATAAAATGTACACATGTTGAAGCTATTTTTATTTTCTTATAAGATTCGTATTTCTTATTTGTAAAATAAACGCTGAAGTTGACGATGAGCAGATGACGCCATCTTCATGACGCTATTGAACCACGCTAGTGACGCCACTATCACCGATAGATGGAAATCTTCAAAACCACATTTGGTATTAAACTATAATAGAAATTTTCTTTTCGTGCTGTATGTATATATTTGATCAATTAAAAAAAAAACGATCCATTTCGCCGGGGTTGTTCCACACCGCTTTATGCTGTTGAGCTATTAATTTTTCAAAAATATTTTGTAAAATTCTATTTTGACTTGGCCGAGAATCGAACACCGGCGCTCGGGAGTCACAGCCCGAGTTGCTAACCAATACATCACCGGTTGTCGATGTGCAGATGGGAAAACATAGGTGCGTATGGTATGGCCCAGGGAAACCCCCCTTCACTCACCCCTCTTCTGGCCGGCTTGAGCAGCGCGTCGCGTCAGCCCCGTTAAACTAAAAACTTAAAAGTAATTTTCGTTTATTGCTTTAAAAAACATAAAATTGTTTATGAAAATGTTTGAAATAAATCCGTAAGAGTTATTTCATAAAAATGTTCATTTCCTACTTCACCCAAGCAATGGGCATTGGCATCGGTAGAGGGGGGGAGACGCGTTCAAGGCTGAGTCGCTGAAGGGGAGAGACGCGTTCAAGGCTGAGTCGCTGAAGGGGGGATCGAGCTAAGGAACAAATAAATGGCGAAGAAAACACGGAAATTTGTTCATTTTTTTAAATTAGCGATAGTTAATAAGCGAAAACGACGTTTGTAACAAATGAATTTCACAGTTAAGATCAAGGGGAATATGTTCATCAAAAAATAAAGACGAGAATCAGCTACCTAACATGTGAAAAACGAAACGGCAATGTGTGAATTTCACTCATCGTGGTTTGAGCTACGGCAATGAATATAAACGGTGGCGAAAATATCGTAGATTATTCCGCCTTCTCTCTCATGGAGAATAGGTCGAATTTTTTTGAAATTATTTCAGAGTACCTTATGGAACTTAGAAATTAAAGGGAGAAATAGGCCCACTTTGACGGAGAAATAGGACCGCTTTAAAAATATTCTTAAAGTGGTCCTATTTCGTTCGGTCCTATTTGCCGGGCCTATTTCGTCGGGTCTATTTCGACCGGTCCTATATCTCCGGCTACCGTTTACTATTCAGTTTGATACGAGTGGGATTAAATTAATCAGTAGAATATTACATACAATGATCAGTAATTGTTACCGGTTTTGATATTAGAAGTCCTAGCTTAATTTAAGAAAATCATTCGATTATTAGTAATTTATCCTTTTACTACAGGGGTATTGGCCTTGCTTATAATACAATTGGCAGCGTATTTTTGTAAGTTTTATAATTGTTTTTACTAACTTGACGGTTATTCCATTAATCAGAAGAATTAAACGCATAATGTTCAGTACTTGTTTTTGTCTCGAGTTGAATAGTTTTTTTTATATAACAGCTATACTTTGAATCAAAGGAGCATTTACAACGTACCATAATTACGACAAGCAAGTCGTCCTTCCTAATACTGCATATGCAACCTGTTTTTGTTCATTTCTACTTATCTTCACTCTTCAATTTCAAAACGAATGGGATTTATTTAATCAGTAGAGTATTACGCACAATGATCAGTAATTGTTACTGGTTTTTATATTAAAAGTCCTAGCTTAATTTAAGAAAATCATTCGATTATTAGTAATTTATTCTTTCACTACAGGGGTATTGCCATTGCTAATACTACAATTGGCAGCGTATTTTTGTAAGTTTTATAATTGTTTTTACTAACTTGACGGTTATTCCATTAATCAGAAGAATAAACGCACAATGTTCAGTGTTTGTTTTTATTTCGAGTTGAATAGTTTTTTTTTTAATAGAACAGCTAAACTTTGAATCAAACGAGCATTCCGAACGTACCATCTTACGACAGGAAAGTCGTCATTCCAATACTGCATATGCTACCCGTTTTTGTTCATTTCTATTTATGTTTAGGCCTACTCTTCAATTTGAAACGTTTGGGATTTATTTAATCAGTAGAATATTACGCACAATGATCAGTAATTGTTACTGGTTTTGATATGAAAAGTCCTAGCTTAATTTAAGAAATCATTCGAACATTCGTAATTTATCCTTTCACTACAGGGGTATTGGCATTGCTAATACTACAATTGGCAGCGTATTTTTGTAAGTTTTATAATTGTTTTTACTAACTTGACGGTTATTCCACTAATCAGTAGAATTAAACGCACAAGTAGTGTTGTTTACACGAGTAGAGAGTTTCCGTGGCGACTAACTAATTCTTGGGTCCTCCCAAGCGACGGTACACCAGGCGATCTGGTTCTTTTCTGGTTCTTTTGTCTTTTTGCTGTTGTTGCGGGCCTGTCGCTTGGGTTGTCACTGCGGATGGTTCTTCTTCTTCCTCTCTGGCTGCTTGAAAGTTCTCCTTCTTCATTTATTGTCTCTTCGGGTAGATCTTCTCCAGCGGCTACTTTGGTTTTGTTGTTTTCACCATCCGCCTCTTGATTGGTTATTTACACTACCACTATTTTCGGGTCAGCTGCTGGAGTAACAGATTCCGAGTTTGGGATATCCAGTCCCCCCGGGGCACCCTGTTTTCCGGGTCTGGTTTGCGTTTCTGGTTCTGAGTCAAGGAACGGGTCGCCGCCTATGAATGGCCGAAAGAACGACACGTTTCGGGTAATCGTTTTCCCATTACCTTCGGCCTTCACCATTGCGCCTTTTTTTCTGTTATTTTGTATGGAGTCGGGTCGTACAGCGGTTTCATTTTATTTGGCAACAAGGTTGGCTGATGTAACAATACTTGATCGCCTTCCCTCATTGATGGCGGCTTCACCTTTTTATTGTTGTCTGCATACTTTCTGATGTCCTCTTTGCGTTTTTCATCGTGACTTCGGGCTGTGTCATGGTGTTTTCCGCCTGGCTGAGTCGCAGGGAGTTCTGGGAGCTTCGTCTTGATATCTCTGTTGAAAAGCAGCTTTGCTGGTACCACTCCTGTGGTGCTGTGTGGTGATGCGCGATAGTTTAGTAAAAATTGATGTATTCCCGCCTTCCAATTTGATCCTGCCACTGTCGCTGTTTGGACTCTCTTTTTTAGCGTCCTCATGAACCGTTCCATCTGGCCGTTGGGGTTGGGCCACAGTGGCATCACTCGTCTGTGTGTAATACCCATATTCCTGCAAAAATCTTCGAACTCCTTTCCATTGAAGGGTGGCCCGTTGTCGGATCTGATGGTTTCCGGCAATCCGTGCCATGCAAAGATAGTGTCCAGGATGGGACATACTACTTGTGCTGCTGTTGACTTGATTACTGCTAACTCCGGATATCAGGAGTAGTTATCTCTTACTACCATGGCTTCCTCTCCTATGGGCAGTCCATAGAAATCAATGCTAATGCTAGTCCACGGTGCTTTCGGCAGAGGGGTCATCATCACTGGCTCTCTTGTGTTAATTTTTTTTACAGCTTGACACGGGATGCAGCGCTTTATTGTCTCCTCCACCCGAGAGTCAATCCCTGGAAACCACACTTTGCTTCTAAGAAGAAATTTTGTCTTCGTGACTCCCAGATGTCCTTCGTGTGCTAGTGCGATTGCACGTCCATGGAGTGATCCTGGGAGGCAGATTTTGTGTTTTTTTAGAAGGATGTTGCCGGTGGTTCCGACTGATAATTGGTCTTTGTTCTGCCAGTAGGGCGAATGCTTCAGCGTTTTCCAGTGTCCTGTTTTGACGGCATTGATGACCGTTTGTAAGAGGTCGTCTTGTTGTGTCAGTGTTTCCACCTCTTTCAGGGTTAGTGCGGCAGGTACTGCGGTTTTGGTCATAAAGTTTACGTGTTGTTCTGCTGTCCTTGCGGCCGAACAGGTAATAGCTTGCTTTTCAGGAGGACGTGATAGATAGTCCGCAGGGTGGGTAGCTCCGGGTATGTTCCTGATAGTTGCATCATACATTGTCAGCTTCATGGCTAGTCGTTCCAGGCGGATGTTTCGATGTCCTGTTGCTTCGTTAAATATTTGTACTAGCGGTTTGTGGTCTGTTAACACCGTCACTTGTTTTCCAAAAATGTAGATATGGAAATGCTGGCATCCCCATGCCACCGCCAGGGCCTCACGTTCAAGTTGGGAATAGCGTTGTTCTGTTGCTGATAGGGCTTTGCTTGCGAAAGCAATTATGTTGATGCCATCGGCTGTCAGTTGTGTTAGAATAGCTGCCAGGCCTACTGGACTTGCGTCTTCTACTATTTCGGTAGGGATGTTGAGGTTAAAGTAGGCCAGAACTGGTGGTTTAGTCAGCGCCATCTTGATTGTATCGACGGCTTGTTGACATTCTGTGGTACAGGCAAATTCAGTCGCTTTTCTTGTCAGATTTCGTAGTGGTTCTGAAATGTGTGAGTATCTTGGGATGAACCTGCTGACATAATTTGCCATGCCGAGGAAACTACGCACCGCCTCTTCCGTTTTCGGATTGATTAGCTTTACGATGGCTTCCGTCTTTTGGGGGTCTACTTGCATCCCGTCTTTTGAAAAGATAAATCCATAGTATTTAAGGGTACTTTTTTTAAATCGACATTTTTCGAAATTTAGTGTAATGTTCCGTTTCTCCAGTCTCGTAAGAACAGCCTCCAGCCTAGCGTCGTGTTCGGTTTCCGCTGTGCCCCAGACCAGAATGTCGTCACTGGCGTTGATTACACCGTCAAGTCCCATGAGAGTTTGCCGTATTTGATCTTGAAATACTTCACTTCCCGCATTGACACCGAAGAACAGACGTTTATAACGACGCAATCCCAGGTGTGTTGAGAATGTGGTTATGAATCTGCTGCTTTTATGCAGCTCCAGCTGATGATAGCCGTGGTTTAGGTCAAGGGCCGAGAACATGACCGCTCCGTTCAGGTCGGCCAGAATGTCTTCTAGGGTTGGTGTGATGTGTCTTCCTCGTTGGATGGCTCTGTTAGGTTCTTTCATGTCTATACAAATGCGGATTTTCGACGGGTCACGCTGTTAAATTGTTACTACGATGGGAGAAACCCATGGTGTTGGACCATCGATCCGTTCGATAATGTCGAGGTGTTCAAGCTCTTGTAGCTCCTTTTCCACTGCCACTCGCAGATGCAAGGGGACCCGTCTATGTTTGTTGGCTATCGGTTTGATGTCTTGGTTGATATGCAGACGAATCTTCACCCCTTTAACGCATCCAATCTCTTCGAACAGCTTTGGGCGTTTCGTTCGATATTGTTGGGCTATATGATCCATTTTTTCCTGACTTCCGGTTACAATACTGTTAGTAATATGGAGGAGCCCGAGGATCGAAGACATTTTACTGCTTAAAATGTTGCCTCCACTTCCTTTTGTGACAAGTGCTGTCCCTGACACGCTTTTCCCATTCGCCTTGATTGTTACTGCCATTTCTCCCTCCAGCGCCAATGGTGATGGTGAACCATATGTGTAGACTTTGGCAGAAGTTGGGCTTAGTAAAGGTTTACCAAGCTTTTGGAATGTGGGGCGGTCGATTAGTGTGACTGATGCTCCCGTGTCTGCTAGAATGTTGGTCAGTGTTCCATTTATTTTAACAGTTAACGAAATATCGTCTTGCTCCTCCGAGGTGAGCTTAAACACATTGTTGGATGCGTCGTCGTCTAATGAACATGCAACGTCATGAGATGAAGGTTGAAGAAACAGTCCCTTTGCTTGACTGTGGGTTGGTGTGTTGGAGTCTTTTGGGGTTGAAAACGATTGAGTGGCACATGTCTCTGGTTGCTTAAAGGCAACTCTTTGCCCCTGATTCTGAAGAGCCCATGGCAAGGAGCGACACATGGATTCCAAGTGATGGAGTTTTCGGCATCGTGGACATTGGTGGTTTCGAGCCGGGCACTCAAATAGCCTAATATGATAATCGCCCCCACAGAAGCTGCAAAACTTTTCCAGTTGTCATTCTGCTGACCTGTTTGTCATTGGTATAGATGGTTTGTCGTGGCACCTTGCTGATTGCGTTGCTGATGTTGAGTACGCTGGTTAACATCTTGATTTCGTTGACCTGAGGAGAATGACCCATACTGTTGATATTGCGACTGCTGCTGATGTAGTTGTACTTGTGGTTTGTATTTGTTGGATATGGCCATAGCATGTTGAGATTGACGTTGTTCAATCAGATTGGCTTGTTGCGACGCAATTTCTAGCGCGCGGCCTTTGGTTCTGACTTGGTCTAGTGTGAGTGTCGGCTCTTCTAAAATCTTTCTACGTAGTTCTGTGGAATAACAGCCTTGTACTATTTGTGCTTTGACTTCCTGATCTTTATTTGTAAATCTGCAGTTGGCTGCTAGTTGTTGAAGTCTTGTATGGAATGTATCTAATGGTTCATCCTGGTATTGCGTTGCTTGACGAAAGACTAATATCTCGAAGTCTACGCTTTGTCGGGGGTTGAAGTACTCTTGTAGGGCACGGATGCTAGCTTCATAGTCTGTTTCGACCACTGCTTCTGCGTTGGCAGTCGCCGGTGTTATGACACGAGCAGTGGAGTCCAACGTTTCAATAATATCGAATACTTCGCCTCCACTGTAATGGAGAAGCATTGCCTTTTTGCGGGCGTCATCCGTGACATTTATAGCTGCTAGAAAATTCTGGAACAATTTCAGCCACCGTTTCCATCTGAAGCCCACTGAAGATGGGTCACACCCCACGTCAAACGGTTCAAAAGAAGGCATGGCTGCCATGACGACCTCGTTGTTCGAATTCACACACTAAATTTAAGCGTTTAAGGTGTGATACTCACAATCTGTTTGTTTGCACTGATCCGTTAAGATCCTCGTCGCCAAATGTAATGTCTTGCGTTAACTCTGATATAAAGATGCCCTTGATAAATGAAGATTAAACATTGCCCGACCGGGCGTCGGTGTTAGTCACTTCGAATCTGTATATTAACTGCCTTCTACCCCTGGCCACCAGCGTTACCCCCTGGTGGTCAGGATACTACACATATGAACCTTTTTTTGTTCATTTCTTTTTATGTTTACACTTCAGTTTGAAACGAGTGGGATAATTTAATCAGTAGAATATTACGCACAATGATCAGTAATTGTTACTGGTTTTAATATTAAAAGTCCTAGCTTAATTTAAGAAAATCATTCGAATATTAGTAATTTATCCTTTTACTACAGATTGGCATTGCTAATACTGGAATTGGCAGCGTATTTTTGTAAGTTTTATAATTGTTTTTACTAACTTGACGGTTATTCCATTAATCAGTAGAATTAAACGCACAATGTTCAGTACTTGTTTTTGTTTTGAGTTGAATAGTTTTCTTTTGTTATAACAGCTAAACTTTGAATCAAACGAGCATTCCCAACGTACCGTCTTACGACAGGAGAGTCGTCCTTCCTAATACTGCATATGCAACCGGTTTTTGTTCATTTCTAATTATTTTTACTCTTCAGGTTGAAACGAGTGGGATTAATTTAATCAGTAGAATGTTACGCACAACGATCAGTAATTGTTGCTAGTGTAAGGATGGGACGTAGGATAAAGGATTAAATTATGTTTCCCCTTTCCTTACTTTTAATAAATTTGAAAAGTTGTATATGATGATGAGTTTTATTGTAGCACAGTGTTTTACAAAAACTGATGTAACGATGAACAAAGCGAGTTGGGTTAAACGACATACTGGCATGTCGGACCGAAGAACACTGAAACAAGGCTGGAACAAGACTGACTATTGGCTGACTGATGCCTGACTCAAGACTGATTCAATACTGACTCAACACTGACTCAACACTGACTGACAATCGGGGAAAAAGGGCAACATTTATACGGAGGCGCAAGGTCATTTAGGGTAAGGTGTCGCAAAGGGAATTAATATTTTACGTGTAAATGTAACACCTATATGAAGCGCCACGTTTAAAGGCCGAGTAAAAGGAAGGGTGAAGGCCGGAGCCATCGGTAGATGACCTATCGGTGGAAAGGGGAGAAAAGGGTTGCAAGTGTGGGAAAAAGGAAGCAGATGTTAGGGATTTGTCTGGCCGTTCCTTACACTAGTTATGATATTAAAATTCCTAGCTTAATTTAAGAAAATCATTCTTACATTCGTGATTTATCCTTTCACTACGGGGGTATTGGCATTGCTAATACTACAATTGGCAGCGTATTTTTGTAAGTTTTATAATTGTTTTTACTAACTTGACGGTTATTTCATTAATCAGTAGAATTAAACACACAATGTTCAGTACTTGTTTTTGTCTCGAGTTGAATAGTTTTCTTTTAATATAACAGCTAAACTTTGAATCAAACGAGTATTCCCAACGTACCGTCTTAAGACAGGAGAGTCGTCCTTACTAATACTGCTTTTGTGCATCGGCACAGGTGATGAAAGAAATCGCGATATGGCAACGGTGGCGGGGGAGGAGAAGAAAAACCAGCGCCAGTCGATCCAGACATTCCAACGAGGCCGGAACATTCCGGCGAATCGAGAGATTTTCGTTCTTAATTTTGAGTTTTATCTAATCGATTGCATGGTGCGCGTGTTCCCTTGTACCGTGATTCCGTATCGAGAATACATATTCTTTGCTGTCTACGGTGTTCGTGATTGATTATCCTCAGCGGACAGCAGTCCGTCACATTGGTGCCGAAACCCGGGATCGAGCTTCACGTCCCTGCACGTCTTCCTAACGTGGCAAAATTCTTATCGTAGGTAAGTCAACGAATTTTTCATATTGGGTGTGAACGCACGCTGAGCGAGCAATAAATATCGTCGATGCTGAAATTCACGTCACGACCACGAGGTCCCTTTTCGAACCCTACCTCCTCTCTTTATCTATTTCGTCGCGCGAAAGAACAAAACTTCGAACTCCACCTCTTCCCATCGATCCTTTCCTTTCCTTACCCCCCCCCCATCCCCGTTGTAAAAGTCGACGGCCAATTCATTTAAGTTTTCTTTATGCTAAGTTATATATTTTTCCTTTTATTTTTTAATACAAAGGGACATTTTGTGGGGCTCTAACATACAAAATAATAGCATCCCGGAAGGGTCGTCTTCTCTCATTTTTTTTACCTTTCCTTGGGCTGATTAGTTTTTTCCCAATGTTTTATTATTTTATGGAGAGATGAAGGTGTTCGTCATCAAATGGGGGGATCTAATCAAACGGAGTAGCAACAGGACATGGATGGCTCTTCATTCATTGACGTCTATCTCCATCATAACGACGACCTTATTTGAAATACCGTTTCTATAGTTAAATGAGGGTATCGAACGAACTCTCGAGGAGAATAAAAAGAATATGACCGTGCGATGGCGAACTTTTTCGGGAAAGGTATAAGTAAGTCAATCGTGGGTTTAAATAATTTGTATTGATAGACGCATATGTGCTTAATGCGAATGTATATTTTTTCGGCAATGTTTTAGAAAACATTGAAGGGTGGTTTTTCGGTAGCCCGTTATTTAATTTGCTATAAACCAACCGCAATCATGAAATATTTGAACTTTGTACTTTAAATTGTAACGGTCAACAATAAACACAGTGGAGAAAATTAACATTAAATTAATCCTTAACGGGGCTGCCGCCTCTGGCCTTTGCTACAAACACGCTGGCCTCGTATCTGTAATAAATTCACATTGTTTTTAAATTATTTTAACCACTGGAAATTGTCATCCCTGTTAAGTTATGTTACTGGAAATTATTCGCTTGTTTACCTAAAATTTATGATTATGATGTTTTAACTTACACAGGTCGAACCTACGAACACAAACATTCAATTTTCGAACACGCCCAGCACTCGTTTCGAACAATTCTATTCCGAAAGGGTTTACAGGTATACTGTTCATGAAAACCTGTTAGCCCTATATTTTGATAATTAATAATTCCTTTTTACCTCCAGATCGAACATATGAACACGAACATACGGCCTTCGAACACACATACTCGTTTCGAATAATTCTCGTCCGAAAGGGTATCTATACTGCTCACGAAACTAATTGCTTCTACGTTTCGATAATTAACAATTGTTTTTACCTACCCAGATCGAACATACGAACACGAACGTACGGCAACGAGCACAGTCCCTCGTTTCGAACACGCCTTGTTCGAAAGTCTCTGAGAAAAATTTAACTCACTGTCCGTGTGACGTACGTCCACATTCTTCCGACGCCATGAACGACCTGGAATTAATTAATGCCCCGGATTTGTTCCGGCTACGAACCACTGCAAAACGCCAGCATACGAACCTCGTTACGCGAGTGTACAACATGATTAACAGGCGGGCAGCGCAAGCTGGATTCGCGGTGTTGTCAACGGATCTTGAAGCTGCGCTAGAGCGTATCACGGCGACTAACAAGCGGTACGTCATCGCGGGAGAGCTAGATGATCAAGAAAGAGCGGCAGCAGAGGACTACATTCAAGGCGTTGCTGCGGTAAATAGGCAAGCACGGCTTGCCATTGGAGGGTATTTACAACCCGGCGCTAACCCGCGCTTAGAAGGATGGATCGTTGAAGACTCGAATATTTATCAAGCTCTGCAGCAGAATCCCCCGACTGAATCCACTGAAGCAGAAGAAGATCAGGATAGCGGTCCAAAGCATAATGAAATAAACCAACGACCTGTTCGCAGGACCACGCCGGCCGATCCTCCCATCGACCCATTAATTTTGGGCTCAACTGGTGGCGTCAATAACCAAACCGAGCCTAACGAGGCCAATCAAGCGAAACGACGAAGAATTGAACTTGAAATCGAACTTGAAAGGAAAAAGGTTGAACGTTCGCGCAGGATGGATGATCTTTTACGTCAATGCGAGAGAGAAGAAGAAGATCTTAAAATGGCAATCGAGCGCGAAAGGGTCTTGGCTGGTGCGCTCGATGGATCGATTCAAGGAAACCCAATCCTTTCATCCACACCAAAGCGCAATATGGATACCATCGGAAACTTACGACCCGTAGAAGCAAACGAAAGATCGGCAACATTCGCTCGCCAAGTCGTTGGCCAAAGATTATCGTCGAAAAATTCAACGGGGATCCGCGAAAATGGCAAAGATTCGCGCACGGTATTCACGCCACCTGTTCGCGACGCGAACATCCCTGACTCCTACAAGCTTTTGGGCCTTCAAGACAACATTACCGAAGATATTCGGAAAAGGATGGGCCACATTTTCAACGGATCATATGCATTTGAGTCGGCTTGGATTAAATTAGAAGTAAAATATGGAAATCTAGGTCTTATAATGCAGGCGCATAACCAGCACCTTCTCCAAGTCCAGCCTTTCAAAACCGGGGACTTTAATTCGCTCTTCACTTTAGCGGCAGATGTCCGTGATGCCGTATCAAGCGTTTCCGTTGAGCACTCAAAGGAATTTACGTTTTCAACCGTCATCACCTCGCTCGCCTCAAAGCTTTCAATTCAGCTTCAAATCGACTGGGGAAAATATGCATATTCCCTTCGTCCGAATCTACCATCGCTACGAGATTTCGACAAGTGGATTGACATCGCTGTCGGAGCAGAAGAGTATCGCGGAATTCGACTTTCCGTGGCCGGAGATACCGTTAATAAACCCCATAATATTCGCCCATAATATTCACCCTCGGCAGCAAGGCGGCTATGGTCAACCTGGTAGCAGTGGTTATCGGGGACCTACTGTGTTGACGAACGGAATTCAAGAAAAAGTAGCAGCTCCGCAGTGCCCTGCCTGCAGTGCCAATCCTGGTCATCGCCTCGAGTATTGCAACGTTTTCAAGAAAATGTTGGTCAACAAACGAGCAGCTCTCTGCGCCGACAACAATTTTTGTTTCAAATGCTCGACACAAGGCCACTACGGAAGAAATTGCTCCCGCACTGACGTGAAATGTAAGGACTGCGGAAAGGCCCACAACACTCTCTTACACGGAGCCGATCGCCAATTTCCGTCTGCAAAAAGTCAAGGTAACGAATCTTTAAATGTATTAACGATTCGTGCACCCAACCCGAACCAAATACGTCCCGTATTGCTAGCCATCCTATCCGTCACTGTAAAGGGTAATGAGTCCGTCGCCGAAACATTTGTGGTATTAGATCCGGGGAGCGAGGCCACGCTCATTACGAACGCTCTCGCAGAAACTTTAAATTTGACAGGACCCACCTTTCGTATCCGCTTCGGTAACTTCAATGATTTAATCACCATCGACTCTAAGGTCGTTTCGTTCCGCATTGCGTCTATGAACTATGAAGCCTCCATCAGTGAAGCTTTTCTCGTTCCAAAAATCAGTCTATCACCTAGAAAGATCGATTGGCCAAAACTGAAGACACACTGGGCTCATCTCGCAGACCTAAATTTGCCAGCAATAGACTCTTCTCAAGTTGGTGTACTGATTGGAGCGGACCAACTTTCGGCCCATATACAAAAGGAGATTAGGGAATCAAATGAAGATGACGGCCCTACAGCGATTCTAACTCAATTTGGATGGTCGGTGGTGGGAAAAATTCCAAATTTTCTTGTGGCCGGGCCAAGCAAGAAATTATATATCGATATTCACTCAGTTTCCCATGATGAGGCGCTATGTAATCTCGTAGAACAATTTCACTCTACCGAGTCTTTCGGTACGGATGTTTATGCTCCCACGATCACCTCGGCCGAAGATGCTCAAGTAATAGCCGTGCTCGAATCATCAGCAATTTTCATCGGGTGCGGATGGCAGGTGGACCTCCCTCTACGCTCAGAAGGCTTTGTCTTCCCTAATAATAGAAAACAGGCCGTGTCTAGGTATTATGGGATGGAACGACGTCTCTCGCTGCCGGAAAACCAACATTATGCGGACAAATACAATCTGATCGTAAAAAAGCTTATTGATTCCGGCACCGCTGTAAAGGTAAACTCGTCTGCAATCAACAAGCCGGAAGGAATGATATGGTATTTGCCGCATCACTTCGTTGAAAATCCAAACAAACCAGGAAAAATCAGAGTGGTTATGGATTGTGCTGCGAGTTTTTGTCAAGTCTCGCTCAACACCCAACTTCTCCGTGGGCCGCCGTTGCTCCCAAAGCTAATAGGAGTGCTTCTACGATCGAGAGAATGTCTTTTTGCGCTTTCTGCGGATATTGCGGCCTTTTATCATCGCGTCGGAATTCCAGAACAACATCAGTCTCTCCAACGATTTGTCTTCCACGAATTCGGAAGCAATAAACCGCTTAAGACATATCAAATGACGACCTTGGTATTTGGGGCAGTTCATGCATCAACCGCGGCAATTTGGGTCTTGCAGCATGCGGTCAGTCAAAACAGAAATTATCCCGAAGTTGCAACGCGAATACGGCAAAATTTTAACGCTGATAATTTAAGTGACTCGTTCGACACCGAAAAGGAAGCCATAAGATTCGCAAAGGACGTCACAGAATCGCTGGCGATCGGTGGTTTTAAATTAACGGGCTTTGTGTCCTCATCTAAACGGGTCTTAGAAACAATCCCAGCGGAAGACCGAGCCGGATCGATCCTTGACTTAAATTATGGCGCCTTACCGACAGAATACATTTTGGGGATGGCATGGGACTGCACAAGAGACTGTTACAAATTGAGAGTTAAAGAGCTGCTTCCAATCATGACGAAAAGGGAGTTATTGTCGGCGATGTCAAGAGAATTTGACCCATTAGGAATTTGCCTTCCGGTCATTACGTATGTAAAGCTACTCTTTCAAGAAACGTGCAAGCTACGGTCAAGGATTCCCCCCTATAAGAAGCCGATTGGGTGGGACGAGCCTTTGCCAGAGTGCATTCTGGCAAAGTGGAAAATATGGGCCGGCTCATTGTCATCTCTCTCTCAAATTTCCATTAGGCGATGTTTTCGGTCGAGTGACGAGAAGCGCGCAGATTGCATATTTGATCTCATCGTTTTCTCGGAGTCATCTCTCCTTGCGTTCGGAGCTGTGGCTCACCTAAAGACAACCTGTCACGGCAAAATGCACCTCGACTTCGTTATGGCAAAGGGCCGCACCGCACCCACCAGCATCCTAAGTATTCCCAGACTGGAGCTACAAGCGGCGGTACTAGCGATCAGAATGACGAAATCTATCATAAGAGAAATGCGCATCCCGATATCATCCATCGAATACCGAACTGACTCCGAGATCGTGCTTCACCAGATAAATTCTTCACATCACAAGCATCCAACTTTCGTGGCCAACAGAATCGGCGAAATTCTCCGTCACTCTAGTCCCGAGCAGTGGAAATTCATATCTGGTAAGGATAATCCGGCCGACGACTGCACTAGAGGCATCACCTCTGACTGCTTCAAATCCAATAGTCGGTGGCTAACCGGCCCGTCCCAGTCGCAGTTGTCAGCAGCACAAGTTCTGACTGCGTCGCTCAGCCAAGCAGAAGATCCTGACCCATCCATAGCACTGTCGGTGTGTGCCCTAGATTTTTCCTCCTTTCCCGTCAAAACCTCATTGCCAGCCGTTTCGGTTGATTGCGGATAGTCAAGATGGTCTTGCTCGGTTAAAGCGTGATGTAGCCTTGTCATTGCGCAAAGGAGCCAATTTGGAATTGCCAATCACTGATGATGAATTAAAGCAAGCAATGCGGACGTGCATCATTGTTGCCGCCGAGGAAGCGTTTCCGGAAGAAATCATCGCTCTCAGAAGTGGAAAGCTGAAGAAATCATCGCTCTCAGAAGTGGAAAGCTAATTCCGAGAGATTCCGTCCTTCGTAATGTGAGTCCTTACATCGATCCTGCGGACGGGCTGATGAAGGTGGATGGCCGTCTTAAACATGCCAAGCTGCCACAGCACGCGCGACAACCTGTTATTCTTCCCTCGGATCATCGTCTGACCTCGCTGATTGTTGCTGATGCTCATAACGAAATTAATCATGCGGGCGTAGAACACACTCTTTCAATTGTCAGAAGGAAGTATTATTTAACTAAAGGTCGCAGGTCCATTCGGAAAACCTTGGCGCGTTGCGTAAAATGTCGATGTAGATGTGCACAGCCCCGGCCACCCATCATGGCCGTCTTCCTAAGGAAAGACTGCTGCCATTCGTTCGACCCTTTTCAACATCTGGTCTCGACTTCTTTGGACCTTTTAACACCCGTGATCGGTCGACGCACTGAAAAGCGTTATGGTCTTCTCATTACGTGCTTTTCAACCCGTGCTATACACCTGGAATTAGTGTACTCTCTCTCCGCCGACTCCTTTTTGATGGCATTGCGGCGGTTTATTGCTGATCGGGGCCATCCTACAACCATTTATTCGGACAACGGGACCAATCTGGTTGCGGGAGAGAAGGAGCTACGCGAAGGAATTGTGAACCTCAACTCAAAGCTGGTAACCGAGGAGATGATCGATCGGGGAAGCAATTGGAAATTTGCGCCGCCATCAGGCCCGCATTTTGGTGGTTCGTGGGAGCGCCTTGTCGGCTCCAGCAAGAAATCTTTGCGCGCTGTTCTGGAAGAGCGCAGCGTTAATGACGAAGTGTTGCTGACTGTATTAAAGGAAGTTGCGTCGCTCCTCAACACTCGCCCTCTCACGCATGTTTCAAGTGATCCGTCCGAACCGGAACCGTTAACGCCAAATCATTTTATTCTCGGCTGCCATCATCCCCATTATCCGCCGGATGTCGAAGAAGCGTTTTGTGGCTTGACCAGACGACGCTACAGGCAGTCGCAATTCATTGTAAATCAGTATTGGCGTAGATGGATGCGGGAATACGTTCCGAACCTAATCGATCGGAAGAAATGGAATCAAGTAACCCCTTCGCTCCGCGTTGGCAACCGAGTGCTCATCATGGATGAGAACACTCGTCGCGGACAATGGCTTACTGGAACCGTGTCAAAACTGTTCCCAGGAGAAGATGGTCGCGTCAGACGTGTCTCAACGGCAACTTGACGTGTTAAAACGGCAACTTCTGAATTAACCCGCCCTGTTGTAAAACTTTGTCTATTTTCAGATGCGTAATCGGCCGGGCGGGACTGTTGTGCATCGGCACAGGTGATGAAAGAAATCGCGATATGGCAACGGTGGCGGGGGAGGAGAAGAAAAACAAGCGCCAGTCGATCCAGACATTCCAACGATGCCGGAACATTCCGGCGAATCGAGAGATTTTCGTGCTTAATTTTGAGTTTTATCTAATCGATTGTAAGGTGCGCGTGTTCCCTTGTACCGTGATTCCGTATCGAGAATACATATTCTTTGCTGTCTACGGTGTTCGTGATTGATTATCCTCAGCGGACAGCAGTCCGTCACAACTGCATATGCAACCTGTTTTTGTTCATTTCTATTTATGTTTACTCTTCAGTTTGAAACGAGTGGGATTAATTTAATCAGTAGAATATTACGCACAATGATCAGTAATTGTTGCTGGTTATGATATTAAAATTCCTATCTTAATTTAAGAAAGTTATTCTTACATTCGTAATTTATCCTTTCACTACGGGGGTATTGGCATTGCTAATACTACAATTGGAAGCGTATTTTTGTAAGTTTTATAATTGTTTTTACTAACTTGACGGTTATTTTATTAATCAGTTGAATTAGACGCACAATTTTCAGTACTTGTTTTTGTTTCGAGCTGAATAGTTCTCTTTTAATATAACAGCTAAACTTTGAATCAAACGAGCATTCCCTACGTACCGTCTTACGATATGAAAGTCGTCCTTCCTAATACTGCATATGCAACCTGTTTTTGTTCATTTCTATTTATGTTTACTCTTCAGTTTGAAACGAGTGGGATTCATTTAATCAGTAGAATATTACGCACAATGATCAGTAATTGTTACAGGTTTTGATATTAATAGTCCTAGCTTAATTTTAGACAATCATTCGAACATTCGTAATTTATCCTTTCACTACAGGGGTATTGGCATTGCTAATACTACAATTGGCAGCGAATTTTTGCAAGTTTTATAATTGTTTTTACTAACTTGACGGTTATTCCATTAATCAGTAGAATTAAACGCACAATGTTCAGTACTTGTTTTTGTTTCGAGTTGAATAGTTTTCTTTTAATATAACAGCTAAACTTTGAATCAAACGAGCATTCCCAACGTACCGTCTTACGACAGGAGAGTCGTCCTGCCTAATACTGCATATGCAACCTGTTTTTGTTCACTTGTATTTATGTTTACTCTTCAAATTGAAACGAGTTGGATTAATTTTAATCAGTAGAATATTACGCACAATGATCAGTAATTGTTACTGGTTATGATATTAAAAGTCCTAGCTTAATTTAAGAAAATCATTCTTACATTCGTAATTTATCCTTTCACTACGGGGGTATTGGCATTGCTAATACTACAATTGGCAGCGTATTTTTGTAAGTTTTATAATTGTTTTTACTAACTTGACGGTTATTCCATTAATCAGTAGAATTAAACGCACAATGTTCAGTACTTGTTTTTGTTTCGAGTTGAATAGTTTTCTTTTAATATAACAGCTATACTTTGAATCAAACGAGCATTCCCAACGTACCGTCTTACGACAGGAGAATCGTCCTTCCTAATACTGCATATGTGTAGTGTCTTGCGTTAACTCTGATATAAAGATGCCCTTGATAAATGAAGATTAAACATTGCCCGATCGGGCGTCGGTGTTAGTCATTTCGAATCTGTATTTCAACTGCCTTCCACCCCTGGCCACCAGCGTTGCCCCCTGGTGGTCAGGATACTACACCTCCTCCATGTTTTAGATAAGAAAGCCTCTGTGTTTACTTCATCACTTAATTTGAGGCCTGAGGTGGACATTATGAGTTTCCACAACTAGCATAAGTAGGCCTATCCGGATCGCATAAACAGAATAGACGTACATAAAATTGAATGGAATAGGTCTGAGTTGTTTACACGAGTAGAGAGTTTCCGTGGCGACTACCTAATTCTTGGGTCCTCCCAAGCGACGGTACACCAGGCGATCTGGTTCTTTTCTGGTTCTTTTGTCTTTTTGCTGTTGTTGCGGGCCTGTCGCTTGGGTTGTCACTGCGGATGGTTCTTCTTCTTCCTCTCTGGCTGCTTGAAAGTTTTCCTCTTCATCTTCTTCATTTATTGTCTCTTCGGGTAGATCTTCTCCAGCGGCTACATTGGTTTTGTTGTTTTCACCATCCGCCTCTTGATTGGTTATTTACACTGCCAGTATGTTCGGATCAGCTGCTGGAGTAACAGATTCCGAGTTTGGGATATCCAGTCCCCCCGGGGCACCCTGTCTTCCGGGTCTGGTTTGCGTTTCAGGTTCTGAGTCAAGGAACGGGTCGCCGCCTATGATTGGCCGAAAGAACGACACGTTTCGGGTAATCGTTTTGCCATTACCTTCGGCCTTCACCATTGCGCCTTTTTTTCTGTTATTTTGTATGGAGTCGGGTCGTACAGCGGTTTCATTTTGTTTGGCAACAGGGTTGGCTGATTTAACAATACTTGATCGCCTTCCCTCATTGATGGTGGCTTCACCTTTTTATTGTTTTCTGCATACTTTCTGATGTCCTCTTTGCGTTTTTCATCGTGACTTCGGGCTGTGTCATGGTGTTTTCCGCCTTGCTGAGTCGGAGGGAGTTCTGGGAGCTTCGTCTTGATATCTCTGTTGAAAAGCAGCTTTGCTGGTGCCACTCCTGTGGTGCTGTGTGGTGATGCGCGATAGTTTAGTAAAAATTGATGTATTCCCGCCTTCCAATTTGATCCTGCCACTGTCGCTGTTTGGACTCTCTTTTTTAGCGTCCTCATGAACCGTTCCACCTGGCCGTTGGGGTTGGGCCACAGTGGCATCACTCGTCTGTGTGTAATACCCATATTCCTGCAAAAATCTTCGAACTCCTTTCCATTGAAGGGTGGCCCGTTGTCGGATCTGGTGGTTTCCGGCAATCCGTGCCGTGCAAAGATATTGTCCAGGATGGGACATACTACTTGTGCTGCTGTTGACTTGATTACTGCTAACTCCGGATATCGGGAGTAGTCATCTGTTACTACCATTGCTTCGTCTCCTGTGGGCAGTCCATAGAAATCAATGCTAATGCTAGTCCACGGTGCTGTCGGCAGAGGGGTCATCATCAGTGGCTCTCTTGTGTTAATTTTTGTTACAGCTTGACACGGGATGCAGGGCTTTATTGTCTCCTCCACCCGAGAGTCAATCCCTGGAAACCACACTTTGCTTCTGAGAAGTTGTTTTGTCTTCGTGACTCCCAGATGTCCTTCGTGTGCTAGAGCGATTGCACGTCCATGGAGTGATCCTGGCAGGCAAATTTTGTGTTTTTTTAGAAGGATGTTGCCTGTGGTTACTTCTGATAATTGGTCTTTGTTCTGCCAGTAGGGCGAATGCTTCAGCGTTTTCCAGTGTCCTGTTCTGACGGCATTGATGACCGTTTGTAAGAGGTCGTCTTGTTGTGTCAGTGTTTCCACCTCTTTCAGGGTTAGTGCGGCAGGTACTGTGGTTCTGGCTATAAAGTTTACGTGTTGTTCTGCTGTCCTTGCGGCCGAACAGGTAATAGCTTGCTTTTCAGGATGATGTGATAGATAGTCCGCAGGGTTGGTAGCTCTGGGTATGTACCTGATAGTTGCATCATACATGGTCAGCTTCATTGCTAGTCGTTCCAGGCGGATGTTTCGATGTCCTGTTGCCTCGTTAAATATTTGTACCAGCGGTTTGTGGTCTGTTAACACTGTCACTTGTTTTCCAAAAATGTAGATATGGAAATGATGGCATCCCCATACCACCGCCAGGGTCTCGCGTTCAAGTTGGGAATAGCGTTGTTCTGTTGCTGATAGGGCTTTGCTTTCGAAAGCAATTATGTTGATGCCATCGGCTGTCCGTTGTGTTAGAATAGCTGCCAGGCCTACTGGACTTGCGTCTACTACTATTTCGGTAGGGTTGTTGAGGTTAAAGTAGGCCAGAACTGGTGGTTTAGTCTGCGCCATCTTGATTGTATCGACGGCTTGTTGACATTCTGGGTTCCAGGCAAATTCAGTCGCTTTTCTTGTCAGATTTCGTAGTGGTTCTGAAATGTGTGAGTATCTTGGGATGAACCTGCTGACATAATTTGCCATGCCGAGGAAACTACGCACCGCCTCTTCCGTTTTCAGGTTGATTAGCTTTACGATGGCTTTCGTCTTTTGGGGGTCTACTTGCATCCCGTCTTTTGAAAAGATAAATCCATAGTATTTAAGGGTACTTTTTTTAAATCGACATTTTTCGAAATTTAGTGTAATGTTCCGTTGCTCCAGTCTCGTAAGAACAGCCTCCAGCCTAGCGTCGTGTTCGGTTTCCGCTGTGCCCCAGACCAGAATGTCGTCACTGGCGTTGATTACACCGTCAAGTCCCGTGAGAGTTTGCCGTATTTGATCTTGAATTACTTCACTGGCCGCATTGACACTGAACAACAGACGTTTATAACGACGCAATCCCAGGTGTGTTGAGAATGAGGTTATGAATCTGCTGCTTTTATGCAGCTCCAGCTGACGATAGCCGTGGTTTAGGTCAAGGGCCGAGAACATGACCGCTCCGTTCAGGTCGGCCAGAATTTCTTCTAGGGTTGGTGTGATGTGTCTTTCTCGTTGGATGGCTCTGTTAGGTTCTTTCATGTCTACACAAATGCGGATTTTCGACGGGTCACGCTGTTTCGTTGTTACTACGATGGGAGAAACCCATGGTGTTGGACCATCGATCCGTTCGATAATGTCGAGGTGTTCAAGCTCTTGTAGCTCCTTTTCCACTGCCGCTCGCAGATGCAAGGGGACCCGTCTATGTTGGTTGGCTATCGGTTTGATGTCTTGGTTGATATGCAGACGAATCTTCACCCCTTTAACGCATCCAATCTCTTCGAACAGCTTTGGGCTTTTCGTTCGATATTGTTGGGCTATATGATCCATTTTTTCCTGACTTCCGGTTACAATACTGTTAGCAATATGGAGGAGCCCGAGGATCGAAGACATTTTACTGCTTAAAATGTTGCCTCCACTTCCTTTTGTGACAAGTGCTGTCCCTGACACGCTTTTCCCATTCGCCTTGATTGTTACTGCCATTTCTCCCTCCAGCGCCAATGGTGATGATGAACCATATGTGTAGACTTTGGCAGAAGTTGGGCTTAGTAAAGGTTTACCAAGCTTTTGGAATGTGGGGCGGTCGATTAGTGTGACTGATGCTCCCGTGTCTGCTAGAATGTTGGTCAGTGTTCCATTTATTTTAACAGTGAACGAAATATCGTCTTGCTCCTCCGAGGTGAGCTTAAACACATTGTTGGATGCGTCGTCGTCTAATGAACATGCAACGTCATGAGATGAAGGTTGAAGAAACAGTCCCTTTGCTTGACTGTGGGTTGGTGTGTTGGAGTCTTTTGGGGTTGAAAACGATTGAGTGGCACTTGTCTCTGGTTGCTTAAAGGCAACTCTTTGCCCCTGATTCTGAAGAGCCCATGGCAAGGAGCGACACATGGATTCCAAGTGATGGAGTTTTCGGCATCGTGGACATTGGTGGTTTCGAGCCGGGCACTCAAATAGCCTAATATGATAATCGCCCACACAGAAGCTGCAAAACTTTTTCCCGTTGTCATTCTGCTGACCTGTTTGTCGTTGGTATAGATGGTTTGTCGTGGCACCTTGCTGATTCCGTTGCTGATGTTGAGTACGCTGGTTAACATCTTGATTTCGTTGACCTGAGGAGAATGACCCATGCTGTTGATATTGCGACTGCTGCTGATGTAGTTGTACTTGTGGTTTGTATTTGTTGGATATGGCCATAGCATGTTGAGATTGACGTTGTTCAATCAGATTGGCTTGTTGCGACGCAATTTCTAGCGCGCGGCCTTTGGTTCTGACCTGGTCTAGTGTGAGTGTCGGCTCTTCTAAAATCTTTCTACGTAGTTCTGTGGAATAACAGCCTTGTACAATTTGTGCTTTGACTTCCTGATCTTTATTTGTAAATCCGCAGTTGGCTGCTAGTTGTTGAAGTCTTGTATGGAATGTATCTAATGGTTCATCCTGGTATTGCGTTGCTTGACGAAAGACTAATATCTCGAAGTCTACGTTTTGTCGGGGGTTGAAGTACTCTTGTAGGGCACGGATGCTAGCTTCATAGTCTGTTTCGACCACTGCTTCTGCGTTGGCAGTCGCCGGTGTTATGACGCGAGCAGTGGAGTCCAACGTTTCAATAATATCGAATACTTCGCCTCCACTGTAATGGAGAAGCATTGCCTTTTTGCGGGCGTCATCCGTGACATTCATAGCTGCTAGAAAATTCTGGGACAATTTCAGCCACCGTTTCCATCTGAAGCCCACTGAAGATGGGTCACACCCCACGTCAAACGGTTCAAAAGAAGGCATGGCTGCCATGACGACCTCGTTGTTCGAATTCACACACTAAATTTAAGCGTTTAAGGTGTGATACTCACAATCTGTTTGTTTGCTCTGATCCGTTAAGATCCTCGTCGCCAAATGTAATGTCTTGCGTTAACTCTGATATAAAGATGCCCTTGATAAATGAAGATTAAACATTGCCCGATCGGGCGTCGGTGTTATTCACTGCAATGTAGTATGCAACCTGTTTTTGTTCATTTCTATTTATGTTTACTCTTCAATTTGAAACGAGTGGGATTCATTTAATCAGTAGAATATTACGCACAATGATCAGTAATTGTTACTGGTTTTGATATTAAAAGTCCTAGATTAATTTAAGAAAATCATTCGAATATTAGTAATTTATCCTTTTACTACAGGGGTATTGCTAATGCTAATACTACAATTGGCAGCGTCTTTTCGTAAGTTTTATAATTGTTTTTACTAACTTGACGATTATTCCATTAATCAGTAGAATTAAACGCACTATGTTCAGTACTAGTTTTTGTTTCGAGTTGAATAGTTTTTTTTATATAACAGCTAAACTTTGAATCAAACGAGCATTTACAACGTACCGTCTTACGACAGGCGAATCGTCCTTCCTAATACTGCATAGGCAACCTGTTTTTGTTCATTTCTATTTATGTTTACTCTTCAATTTGAAACTAGTGGGATTTGTTTAATCAGTAGAATATTACTTACAATGATCAGTAATTGTTCCTGGTTTTGATTTTAAAATTCCTAGCTTAATTTAAGTAAATCATTCGAACATTCGTAATTTATCCTTTCACTACAGGGGTATTGGCATTGCTAATACTAAAATCGGCAGCGTTTTTTTCTAAGTTCTATAATGGTTTTTACTAACTTGACGGTTTTTCCATTAATCAGTAGAATTAAACGCACAATGTTCAGTACTTCTTTTTGTTTCTAGTTGAATAGTTTTCTTTTAATATAAAAACTTACCTTCGAATCAAACGAGCATTCCCAACGTACCGTCTTACAACAGAAGAGTCGTCCTTCTTAATACTGCATATGCAACCTGTTTTTGTTCATTTCTATTTATGTTTACTCTTCAAATTGAAACGCGTTTGATTAATTTAATCAGTAGAATATTACGCATAATGATCAGTAATTGTTACTGGTTTTGATATTAAAAGTCGTAGCTTAATTTCAGAAAATCATTCGAACATTCGTAATTTATCCTTTCACTACAGGGGTATTAGCATTGCTAATACTAAAATTGGCAGCGTATTTTTGTAAGTTTTATAATTGATTTTACTAACTTGACGGTTATTTCATTAATCAGTAGAATTAAACGCACAATGTTCAGTACTTCCTTTTTGGTTTTAGTTGAATAGTTTTCTTTTAATATAACAGCTAAACTTTGAATTAAACGAGCATTCCCAACGTACCGTCTTACGACAGGAGAGTCGTCTTTCCTAATAATGCATATGCAACCTGTTTTTGTTCATTTCTATTTATGTTTACTCTTCAAATTGAAACGAGTGGGATTTATTTAATCAGTAGAATATTACGCACAATGATCAGTAATTATTACTGGATTTTATATTTAAAGTTCTAGCTTAATTTAAGAAAATCATTTGAACATTCGTAATTTATCCTTTCACTACAGGGGTATTGGCATTGCTAATACTACAATTGGCAGCGTATTTTTGTAAGATTTATAATTGTTTTTACTAACTTGGCCGTTATTTAATTAATCAGTAGAATTAAACGCACAATGTTCAATACTTGTTTTTGTTTCGAGTTGAATAGTTTTCTTTTAATATAACAACTAAACTTTGAATCAAACGAGCATTTCCAACGTACCGTCTTACGACAGGAGAGTCGTCCTTCCTAATACTGCATAAGCAATCTGTTTTTGTTCATTTCTATTTATGTTTACTCTTCAATTTGAAACGAGTGGGATTTGTTTAATCAGTAGAATATTACGCACAATGATCAGTAGTTGTTACTGGTATTGATATTAAAAGCCCTAGCTTAATTTAAGAAAATCATTCGAACATTGGTAATTTATCCTTTTACTACAGGGGTATTAGCATTGCTAATACTACAATTAGCAGCGTATTTTCGTAAGTTTTATAATTGTTTTTACCAACTTGACGGTTATTCCCTTAATCAAAAGAATTAAACGAACAATGTTCAGTACGTGTTTTTGTTTCTAGTTGAATAGTTTTCTTTTAATATAACAGCTAACTTTGAATCAAACGAGCATTCCCAACGTTCCGTCTTACGACAGAAGAGTCGTCCTTCTAATACTGCATATGCAACCTGTTTTTGTTCATTTCTATTTATGTTTACTCTTCAATTTGAAACGAGTGGGATTTGTTTAATCAGTAGAATATTACGCACAATGATCAGTAATTGTTACTGGTTTTGATATTAAAAGTCCTAGCTTAATTTAAGAAAATCATTCGAACATTCGTAATTTATCCTTTCACTACAGGGGTATTGGCATTGCTAATACTACAATTGCCAGCGTATTTTTGTAAGTTTTATAATTGTTTTTACTAACTTGACGGTTATTCCATTGATCAGTAGAATTAAACGCACAATGTTCAGTTCTTGTTTTTGTTTCGAGTTGAATAGTTATTTTTAAATATAACATCTAAACTTTGAATCAAACGAGCATTTCCAACGTACCGTCTTACGACAGGAGAATTCGTCCTTCCTAATACTGCATATGCAACCTGTTTTTGTTCATTTCTATTTATCTTCACTCTTAAATTTCAAAACGAATGGGATTTATTTAATCAGTAGAATATTACGCACAATGATCAGCAATTGTTACTGGTTTTGATATTAAAAGTCCTAGCTTAATTAAAGAAAATCATTCGAACATTCGTAATTTATCCTTTTGCTATAGGGGTTTTGGCATTGCTAATACTACAATTGCCAGCGTATTTTTGTAAGTTTTATAATTGTTTTTACTAACTTGACGGTTATTCCATTAATTAGTAGAATTAAACACACAATGTTCAGTACTTGTTTTTGTTTCTAGTTGAATAGTTTTCTTTTGATATAACAGTTAAACTTTGAATCGAACGAGCATTCCCAACGCACCGTCTTCCGACAGGAAAGTCGTCATTCCAATACTGCATATGCTTCCTGTTTTGTTCATTTCTATTTATGTTTACTCTTCAATATGAAACGGGTGGGATTAATTTAATCAGTAGAATATTACGCACAATGATCACTAATTGTTACTGGTTTTGATATAAAAAGTCTTAGCTTAATTTAAGAAAATCATTCGACCATTCGTAATTTATCCTTTCACTATAGGGGTATTGGCATTGCTAATACTACAATTGCCAGCGTATTTTTGTAAGTTTTATAATTGTTTTTACTAACTTGACGGTTATTCCATTAATCAGTACAATTAAACGCACAATGTTCAGTACTTGTTTTTGTTTCGAATTGAATAGTTTTTTTTTTAATACAACAGCTAAACTTTGAATCCAACGAGCATTTCCAACGTACCGTCTTACGACAGGAGATTCGTCCTTCCTAATACTGCATATGCAACCTGTTTTTTTTCATTCCTATTTATGTTTAACTCTTAAATTTGAAACGAGTGGGATTAATTTAATCAGTAGAATATTACGCACAATGATCAGCAATTGTTACTGGTTTTGATATTAAAAGTCCTAGCTTAATTTAAGAAAATCATTCGAACATTCGTAATTTATCCTTTCACTACAGGGGTTTTGGCATTGCTAATACTACCATTGGCAGCGTATTTTAGTAAGTTTTATAATTGTTTTTACTAACTTGACGGTTATTCCATTAATCAGTAGAATTAAACGCACAATGATCAGTACTTGTTTTTGTTTCGAGTTGAATAGTTTTTTTTAAATATAACAGCTAAACTTTGAATCAAACGAGCATTCCCAACGTACCGTCTTACGACAGGAGAGTCGTCCTTCCTAATACTGCATATTTAACCTGTTTTTGTTCATTTCCATTTATGTTTACTCTTCAGTTTGAAACGAGTCGGATTGATTTAATCGGTAGAATATTACGCACAATGATCAGTAACTGTTACTGGTTTTGATATTAAAAGTCCTAGCTTAATTTAAGAAAATTTTTCTTACATTCGTAATTTATCCTTTCACTACGGGGGTATTGGCATTGCTAATACTACAATTGGAAGCGTTTTTTGTAAGTTTTATAATTTTTTTAACTAACTTGACGGTTATTTGATTAATCAGTCGAATTAAACGCACAATGTTCAGTACTTGTTTTTGTTTCTAGTTGAATAGTTTTCTTTTAATATAACAGCTAAACTTTAAATAACGAGCATTCCCAACGTACCGTCTTACAACAGGAGAGTCGTCCTGCCTAATACTGCATATGCAACATGTTTTTGTTCATTTCTATTTATCTTCACTCTTCAATTTCAAAACGAATGGGATTTAATTTAATCAGTAGAATATTACGCACAATGAACAGTAATTGCTACTGGTTTTGGTATTAAAAGTCCTAGCTTAATTTAAGAAAATCATTCAAACATTTGTAATTTATCCTTTCACTACAGGGGTATTGGCATGGCTAATACTACAATTGCCAGCGTATTTTTGTACGTTTTATAATTGTTTTTACTAACTTGACGGTTATTCCATTAATCAGTAGAATTAAACGCACAATGTTCAGTACTTGTTTTTGTTTCTAGTTGAATAGTTTTCTTTTAATATAACAGCTTAACTTAAGATCAAACGAGCATTCCCAACGTACCGTCTTACGACAGGAGAGTCGTCCTTCCTAATACTGCATATGCAACCTGTTTTTTTTTCATTTCTATTTATGTTTACTCTTCAGTTTGAAACGAGTGGGATTAATTTAATCAGTAGGACATTACGCACAATGATCAGTAATTGTTACTGGTTATGATATTAAAAGTTCTAGCGTAATTTACGAAAATCATTCTTACATTCGTAATTTATCCTTTCACTACGGGGGTATTGGCATTGCTAATACTACAATTGGCAGCGTATTTTTGTAAGTTTTATAATTGTTTTTACTAACTTGACGGTTATTTCATCAATCAGTAGAATTAAACGCACAATGTTCAGTACTTGTTTTCGTTTCGAGTTGAATAGTTTTCTTTTAATATAACACCTAAACTTTAAATGAAACGAGCATTCCCAACGTACCGTCTAACGACAGGAGAGTCGTTCTTCCTAATAATGCATATGCAACCTGTTTTTGTTCATTTCTATTTATGTTTACTCTTCAGTTTGAAACGAGTGGGATTAATTTAATAAGCAGAATATTACGCACAATGATCAGAAATATTTACTGGTTATGATTTTAAAAGTCCTAGCTTAATTTAAGAAAATCATTCTTACATTCGTAATTTATCCTTTCACTACGGGGTTATTGGCATTGCTAATACTAAAATTGGCAGCGTATTTTTGTAAGTTTTATAATTGTTTTTAAAAACTTGACGGTTATTTCATTAATCAGTAGAATTAAAAGCACAATGTTCAGTACTTGTTTTTGTTTCGAGTTCAATAGTTTTCTTTTAATATAACAGCTAAACTTTGAATCAAACGAGCATTCCCAACGTACCGTTTTACGACAGGAGAGTCGTCCTTCCGAATACTGCATATGCAACCTTTTTTTGTTCATTTCTATTTATGTTTACTCTTCAGTTTGAAACGAGTGGGATTAATTTAATCAGCAGAATATTACGCACAATGATCAGTAATTGTTACTGGTTATGATTTTAAAAGTCCTAGCTTAATTTAAGAAAATCATTCTTACATTCGTAATTTATCCTTTCACTACGGGGGTATTTGCATTGCTAATACTACAATTGGCAGCGTATTTTTGTAAGTTTTATAATTGTTTTGACTAACTTGGCGGTTATTTCATTATTCAGTAGAATTAAACGCACAATGTTCAGTACTTGTTTTTGTTTCGAGTTGAATAGTTTTCTTTTATCATAACAGCTAAACTTAAAATCAAACGAGCATTCCCAACGTACCGTTTTACGACAGGAGAGTCGTTTTTCCTAATACTGCATATGCAACCTGTTTTTGTTCATTTCTATTTGTGTTTACTCTTCAGTTTGAAACGAGTGGGATTAATTTAATTAGTAGAATATTACGCACAATGATCAGTAATTGTTACTGGTTTTGATATTAAAAGTCCTAGCTTAATTTAAGAAAATCATTCGATTTTTAGTAATTTATTCTTTAACTACAGGGGTATTGCTATTGCTAATACTACAATTGGCAGCGTATTTTCGTAAGTTTTATAATTCTGTTTACTAACTTGACGGTTATTCCATTAATCAGTAGAATTAAACGCACAATGTTTAGTACTTGTTTTTGTTTCTAGTTGAATAGTTTTTTTATATAACAGCTTAACTTTGAATCAAACGAGCATTTACAACATACCATCTTACGACAAGCGAGTCGTCCTTCCTAATACTGCATATGCAACCTGTTTTTGTTCATTTCTATTTATCTTCACTCTTCAATTTCAAAACGAATGGGATTTATTTAATCAGTAGAATATTACGCACAATGATCAGTAATTCTTACTGGTTTTGATATTAAAAGTTTTAGCTTAATTTAAGAAAATCATTCGATTATTATTAATTTATTCTTTCACTACAGGGGTATTGCCATTGCTAATACTACAATTGGCAGCGTATTTTCGTAAGTTATATAATTGCTCTTACTAACTTGACGGTTATTCCATTAATCAGTAGAATTAAACGCACAATGTTCAGTACTTGTTTTTGTTTCGAGTTGAATAGTTTTCTATTAACATAACAGCTAAACTTTGAATCAAACGAGCATTCCCAACGTACCGTCTTACGACAAGCGACTCGTCCTTCCTAATACTGCATATGCAACCTGTTTTTGTTCATTTCTATTTATCTTCACTCTTCAATTTCAAAACGAATGGGATTTATTTTATCAGTAGAATATTACGCACAATGATCAGTAATTGTTACTTGTTTTGATATTACAAGTCCTAGCTTAATTTAAGAAAATCATTCGAACATTCGTAATTTATCCTTTCACTACAGAGGTATTGGCATTGCTAATACTGCAATTGGCAGTGTTGCCACTCCACGCGAATGCGTTTAATCAAAAATAAAAAAAAGGATGTCGGTTATATTTTCCGATGTATCTCGATTCAATGCCTGCTGGTTGCCTGCCAACAAACAAGACGAGTTAAGGCGCAATGGGAAAAAAACCACGCGTTAGCGACACACAATTGCTGCCAAACCAAGCGTCTCGTTGGGAAGGACAGCGGGATATCCAGAAGGAGATATCGTCAGACACCAACACGAACAGACAAATTTTTACAACACCGATACAAACTTTAATGTTGTCGACGGAAAAAACGACAAACTTGAATTTAATCAACTGTGATGAAGCTTGCAGTGTGCTGAAACGAGGTCGAAATGTCTTCAGGTTGGCGGTAAGGTCGCGACTGGTTCTGTCCACTTGAAGCTCCGCCCTTCGTTCCCAATTCCCCTACTCCTCCAACAGCATTGCCGGATTTAAATTAAAGGCAACAGTTTTTGCGAGTTCTGACTCGCCAACATCGCCGGCCCTGCGCTTTGCCGTGCTAAGCGCTAGAATTGTTCTGTAACTGCTTGCGCAATGCGCCACCTCTCCTTGGCGGATAAATTATCCTCGGTAAAGACGTCAGGTGGAAGATTAGGCTTAGCACGGCTAAGAAGTAAATGATTTGGGGTCAAACATGCCGGATCATTTGGGTCCTCACTTACCGGGGTGAGCTTACGGATGTTGAGGATGCTCTCTATCAGTGTGAGGGTAGTCAACAGAATTTCTGTCTGTGAGGCGTTGGTTTCCCAAGAAGGATCGCAATGCAATCTTCGCTGCTCGAACCATTCTTTCCCAACTGCCTCCAAAGTGTGGTGCGGCTGGTGGATTGAACACCCATTTTGATGGTTGACGGCCCAGATGACGTAGGATGGCGTGTTGATTCAGGTTTTCTAGACATTCGGCCAACTCCCTCTCTGCTCCGACAAAGTTGGTCCCATTGTCACTATGATAGGACGCGGGAACTCCACGGCGATTCTGGAAGCGATCGAGCGCAGAGATGAAGGAACTAGTATCCAACGAATAAGCCATTTCGAGGTGCACACAGCGAGAAGTTAAGCATGTAAATAAGCAACCCCAACGTTGAATTGTACGTCGGAAGATATTCACCTGGATGGGCCCGAAGTAATCCACTCCGGTGTGTGTGAACGGGGGATACCCAACCTTTGAACGAGAGGCGGCGAGAGCAGCCATGATTGGTTTCGTCCTCTTTGCACTTAATTTTCTGCAGGATAACATAAATGGTGAACTCTTAGAGCTGTGATTCGCCCCTTCGGGATCCAGTACTGCAAACGTGCTTTGTGATGAAGTTCGCTAGCCTAGAGATGACCACGATTTCGATGTAACGTGAAGAGGATGAGTTCCGTCATTCGCTCAGAGCTAGGGAGAATGATCGGATGGCGAGTGTCGATTGGAAGTGTTGCCTTCCCGATTCGTCCGCCAACACACATATAACCTCGGTGGTCGAGATATGGAGCCAATTTGATTAATTTGGAGTTCTTGTCGATTTGGCGGCCGGCCCGTAAATCGCTCACCTCCTGGTGGTACACGTTCGATTGCATACGACGGAGGATAAAGGATTTTCCGATTTGCACTTCATCGGCTGAAAGCCCACTGGTCGCTCGCTTATCACGATTCCTTTGACGTGCGTTCCGGATGAAACGGAAGAGATAGGTGACGGTATTGAAGACGATATGCGGTCTTGACTTTCGTTGGATAAGGAGGTCAATTCCGTCCATTTCCCGCTGTACTAGTCCGACCCAAGTTGTTTCCCTGATTTCCGGATCCCTTTCATCTATTACTGGTAATGGTTGAAGTTTAGGCCACTCTTCAAAACCTTGAAGAAAGGGTGGTCCAGAAAACCAACGGTGGTCAATGGTGAATTCGGAAGGATCCAAACCACGGCTGGCATCGTCGGCGGGATTACTCGCGCTTGGGACGTAATTCCACTGATCCGGGGCCGAGCTTTCGAATATCTCGCCCACACGGTTCCCAACGTAGTTGTTAAAACGGCAGTTGCGTGAATTTATCCAGCTTAGAACGGTCGTGGAGTCCGTCCAGTAAAAGGTCCGGTCAAAGTCAAGATCGTGCTCAATGCTTACTTGCACGCTAAGACGTGTCGCAAGGACGGCGGCGTTGAGTTCCAAACGCGGGATCGTCAAGAACTTCAAGGGAGCGACTCTAGCTTTTGAGATGATGAACCTTTCGCTAGCCGTCCCATCGCTGAATAAGAAGCGGACATAAGCAACAGCGCCGAAACCCATTTCAGATGCATCACCGAAAACATGCAGTTCAGTCGCCGTAAGGTCGTTTCGCCGTGGGGAAATGCATCTTTCCAGGACGAGTTTAGAAATTGAAGGTAATGTTTCGGTCCATCGGATCCAGCGGTCGATGAGATCTTGGCTAAGTTCGTCATCCCAGTCAAATTTACGGCGCCATATATCTTGCATCAGTATTTTAGCTTGAAAGACTATTGGGGCTAAGAAGCCGAGAGGGTCAAAAATGCTGAAGAAGGATTTCAATAAGTATCTTTTGGTCCTCCCACCCGTCTCCACCCTAGCACCGAGGATGAAGACATCATGACGAAAATCCCAGACTAACCCGAGAGTTCTCTCAATCGGCTCCACGTCCAAGTCCATATTCACAGAGACTTCCGTTGGTTGTTGCCCGGGAAGTGCTTGCCTCACGGTTTCGTCTGAAGTAACCCATTGGGTCAATGGGAAACCACCAACCTTTAACGCTTCGGTCAGTGTTTGGGCGGTCGAAATAGCTTCGGTAGTAGAAGGGAACGATGCTAACCAGTTGTCCACGTAAAAGTGACGGGTGATCTGTTGTAGCAAGGACTCTGCATTTTCACTATCTTTCACGGCGCGTTGTAAGGCGTTAGCACACACGGCCGGTGAAGAAACGGCACCGAAGAGATGTACGTCCATTTAGTAGATATCTGGGAGCTGCGTACTGCCCGTTTCACGCCAGATGAAGCGGAAGGCCGGCCCGTCTGAAGATCTCACTCGTACTTAGTGGAACATCTTTTCGACATCAGCGACGACTGGGACTGCGTGCTGCCTGAAACGAAGGAGAATGCCAATGAGATTGGTCAGGAGATCTGGTCCTTTGAGAAGAACGTCGTTGAGGCATATTCCTTTGTATTTGGCTGACAAATCGAACACTACCCTACACTTCTTCGGTTTGTTTTGGTTGAAGACTGGATGATGAGGGCAATACCACGTTCGACCAACCGGTCTGGAGTCGACTTCCTTCTGGGACAACTTACGCGCGTGTTTCAAGTTAACGTAAGTATCGATGACCGACCTATAGGTCATGGCAAGGTCCTTATCCTTCATAAGTTTACCCTCGAGATTTAAAAAACCGCGCTGGGCGGCGAAAAAGTTATTTGGTCGGTCAGGGTTATCCATCTTCCAGAGCAGACCGACCTCGTAACGTTCACCGTTGTGTCTAGTCGTGTCGTTGAGAATCTTCCACGCTCTCTTTTCCTCTCGACCAACGGGTTTGGTAACATTTGGCTTCGTGCCAAATGTGTCTGCCTCGACAAATTGTTGCAACATTACATCACATTCCCTTTCTGCCAGGTGGGAATGGAAGAAGTCGCGGGTTTTGTTGTTGAGCCTCCCACTGGGCCCTCCGATACACCAGCCGAAAGCTGTCAGATAGGCGCGAGGGGCTCGTTGGTGAAACGGATCTTTACGAGTCTCAAAGATTTCTGGGATTCTGGCTGCCGGATGATCATGGCCGATCAGGATTGCGACGTCCTCATGTGTGGTAGAATAAACAGGAACATGGACGAGGTGAGGCCACTGCTTGCTGAGGGTAGCAAGATTAATTGCACGTTTATTGAGTTCGAAGGTCTCCATTACGTGGGCGTCCAAAATGTCGAAAGAGAAGAGACCGTCTCTTGAAGTGACGTTGAAATTGACGATTTGTCGATCGACAGATTTCGTTCCTCCGTTAACCGTTCTAGTTGACACTCTTTCCACCTTGCCACGCAAATTGAGAAAACTAGCCGTTTTTCCCTTTATGACGGATATTTCACTTCCGGGATCAAGAAGCGCGTATAGCGGCAATTCCTTTCCATTCGCCTTTAGAATAACTGGGACAATCGGTAGTAACGTGCGGCTACCAGCTGATTCAGTTATGATGGAACCAGAGAATTTTGAAGGCGTTGGCTGTTTTTGATCTACTCGTCTTTTAGGATAGAGGCGTGGAGCTCCGTGTAGAAGGGGGTGATGGATGCCATCACAGTTAGGTTTCGAGCAGCGTTCAGTACTAGTGCATGCCCTGCTTAAGTGGTCGTTGCCTAAACAACGAAGGCATAGATTAGCGGCCTTAACAATATGGGCCCTTTTTTCAACTGGGGTATCCTTGAACTTTCTGCAGTCCTTCATGTGGTGCTGATGCTTGCTGTTGCATCCCGGGCATCTTGGGGTCGCATCAAGCTTGTCAGGGTTTGGAAGAGACTCGGACGTAGTAGCGAACACGTTTGGCTTGTGCGGCGCACGACGCCTTTCATCTGCTGATTTCGTTTGACGCTGGTGATGAGTTTCCATTGAACTAGCTCGTATAGATTGTTCAGCCATGGCAACTCCGTCAAGCCATTGATCTAAATCTTCTATGGACGCAAGAGTCGGTTGCATCGCCCAACTTTTCTCACCCCATCGACTTTTTAAGGCCGGGGGGAGTTTGGAAACTAGCTGTGAAAGTGTTGCGTGACTGTATAACTCCATTCCGTAACCTCCTAACCGTAGGGTCGCTACAACGAAGTGGAGATCAGCAGAGAAAGCACGAAGAGCGTTAAAATCATTGTCTCTAAGCGAACGGAGTTTTAAGAGAGATGAGGTGCACGCTTGAGATACGATTTGCGGGTTTCCGTATCGCGTCTGAAGTTCATTGAGAGCGTGTTGATAAAGTCCGGGGTTCAGTAATGCTCCGCCGATATCCTTTCTTATGACCGGTGTAAGCGCGTCATAGAGATGAGCGATGCATTCCGCATGGGAACTTACTGCATCATGGACGAAAACTTTAAACATTTGTATGAACATAGGGCAGTTGCGAGGATCCCCGTCGAAACTAGGAGCCTTCATTCGGGGTGGTTTGATACCGGAACGACAGATAGTGGCTGGTGAGAGTCGAGGGTATGGATCCAAGCGTCCGGAGTGTAAACGTCGGGCGGGTTGTGGGCCGTTGGAGGGGGAGCGGATGGACCTGGAAAGCCTGTTGAATACATGGGGTAAGCCGGCACAAAAGAAGGTGTCGTAATATTGCCTGGAAAGGACATCGAAGTTTGTCGCGATCCAGTATTTATTGACGGAGCGGGTACCAACGAACTGGATATAGTGGTCACTACGGCCGGCGTGTAAGAAAAACTGGAGGCCAGTGGAGGTAAATTCATAGTCGGTACGTGGGTAGACAAACCCAGACCTTGCGATGGACCTTGATTGACTGACCCGAGTCTCGTTGACGGTTGAACCGGAGGTTGCGCCGCCGTAGGTTGAGTAGTCGGTGTGGGCACAAAGGAATTCTGTTTGGTTGGGATTTCTCCAAGAGGACCCTTGCGCAGTAGTTGTTGTTGTTGTCCCAGACGGAAGGGGGGCCGCCATTTGAACAAGTGTGAGGTTGTATGAAATCGGTGGAGTGACATGACTCGTTGTTATAGGTTGTGGTACAGTGCTAGCGATCAACGATGTGGAAAACCTCGGGTTCGCAACGCTAGTGGTTGTAACAATTCCAGTGTTCGTGGGGATATGTGGTACGGATGTTGAGCGTTTTAAAGAGCTACCGGGAGTAAAAACTTTGTTAGCCAGGTTGCGCACCTTTCCAAGAAATCCTACCGAGAGAGTTAATGGTGTCGTCACCGTCGGCTGGGCAAAGAGCCTCGTTGGTGTAGGGATCCTCGACGTGGACACCACTGACGGAGTAATTATCGTAAAGGCGTGTCCGGCAGCGGGAATCGAAGAGATATCCGGTTGCGTTACGGTTGGAATAGCGGAAGTACGAAACTTTGAGCTCGTATCCGACACGTTTGACGGTTGCGTATATCCTGTAGGTGTATCATTTAAACGAATTGGGTTCTGAGAGAGAGAGTGATGTGAAGACGAAAGACTAACCTTGGATACAGCACTCACGACGGATGAAGCTCGTGTTGGTCCAGGCTGATCATCGGCAGTCAGTTCAAATAGCTGTTGCCGCATGATGGCGCAATTAAGTCGCTGTCGATCCATTTCATCACGCAGCTCTCGCTGCTTCCTTTCATTCTCTACACGTCGCTTATAGTTGTCGAGATCTCTAATTTTTGCGTCCTCTTCTTCCCTACGTTTCGCCTCGTCTTCGATTTGCTGGAGCATCAACTCAGCCTCCTTCTCCTTTCGTTCAGCTTCGTGAATTTTAGCTTGTCGGGAAGATATGCTGGAATGACGTGACGATACTCTCTTTGTCATAGAAGCACTCGACTTTGATGTTGACCGGGCCAAATAATCGTCGCAATCGGCTAGAACCGACTGATGATCATAGATGACCGATTGAATCCACTGTTTCTCTCCTTCAAGATCATGTTCTGTGCAGTTGGGGGCGTTACATTGAACGTAACGGTCATGACGCTTCTCTAAATCATCATAATCTAGGACGTAATTAGCGCGGAGCGCTCGTACGGTGTCGCGGTCTTCGCCGATTCTTATGGATTGTAAAAGTTTCTTGCCTGCTTTAGTATGAATCATCTTTCCGTTGGTTTTAAGTCTCTTAAGACGTTCAGGATCGACGATCGCCTCTAGGTCAGACATCATCTCCTCCTCTTCATCGATAGAAGTGAGAGCAGTAGGTATAGCTAGAGCCATGACGCAATTTATTTAGTACAAGCGAATGGATGTACAAACGGTGGGTAAGTTACAATTTTAGGGAATGAATCACGCTGACCTCCTAAAAAGGAGACGACAAACAGAATCACGAAGTAGTGGGTTAATAATGGCGGACGATTCTATCACGTGGGCCTGGACGGAAAAGTTGACTAAGACCAAGGTAACGTGTCTCGTTTGTCTTAGTATTCCGCACACGTACTAATCTCGTAGACGGCGGTGTTGGTGACGGCTCAGGTGAAAATGTTTCGTCCTCTGACGACGGTCCGACCTCACTAATGACCTCACAGTCAGACAGATTCGGGATGAAGTTGTCTTCGTCTGATTCCGGTTGACCCGGCGGAGTGAGGGGTTCAGCTATCGGTGTTTGGGGCCACTGATCAAATGGACGGAAGGTAACCTTTCTATGGTTTGCTGGTGGTACGAAATCCGCTAAGCGCAGCTGCTTTTGATGATGTTGGTCAGTGGTCTCTTCTATAGTATGGACGGCGGAAGCAACCGCAGCGGATGCTTGGTGGATCTCAATTCGTCGTAGCGCTGCCGCCTTTCTCCTTTGACTACGAAGTAACTTGTCAGCTTTCTTCCGCTTTGCGCTATTAAACCTACGCGGAATGTTGGCGACTGAGAGAAACTGGGCAGCGGATGGTTGGAGTCCAGTGGACGGAGCGGTAAGGTTGGATAAACTGCACGGTTACTAGTTAAAGGTCCAGCTGACAGAGCCGTAAGGCCGGACAAACTGGAAGGCTGTTATAGTTGTGAGTCGAGCTAACGGAACGGTAGGGCTCGACAAACTGGACAGCTCTCAATTGAAGGTCCAGCTGACCGTAAGGGTGGACAAACTGGGCAGGAAATCCAGCTGACGGAACGCTGAATGCTTGTAGACTGGACAGCTACAGCGTGGACGACCCGTTGACAAATTGTAAAGGCAGGACAACCAACGAATGAAGACCCAGCCTACGGGGATGGTAAGGTTGGACGGCCAATATATGTCCAGCTAACGGAGATGGTGCAAAACGAAGAGATCGCGGCGACTCTGCCGAACAGACCGACGAATAGGACACCAAAAACGTTCAAAAATTACCTTTGCGGCCACTCTGCCGAGAGAAGACCAACAGAAGTCACGAGAACTTTCAGAATGGCCTTTGTGGCCACTCTGCCGAGAGCAGACCAACAAAAGACACGAGAACGTTCAGAATTGCCTTTGCGGCCACTCTGCCGAGAGCAGACCAACAAAGACACGAGAACGTTCCAAAATGGCGTTCGCGGCCACTCTGCCGAGAGAAGACCGACGAAAAAGCACGAAAACGTTCAAATGTGTTCGCGGCCGCTCTGCCGAGAGCAGACCGACGAGATCAGACACAAAAGCACAGCAATTATATTTTAGAATACACACAAGATCAAATGAAATGTAAATTTAAAACATGAATGACGAGTGTTCAATTGCTGGGCTGCTGGGCTGATTGGCTGGAACTCATCTATTACGGGAAAAACGGATGTCTGCCACGCGGGACTTCTTTCTTAAAGCGGGCCGATAAATTTGAGGTGAAAAGGTTGTGCGAAGCTCTGCAAACTTTCCGTGGGATAGCCAGGAATAAACGCCCACCGCGTGGTGATGGCCGTCGTGCCGGGTTTCTTTTTCCCGGTCGATGCACCAAATGTTGCCACTCCACGCGAATGCGTTTAATCAAAAATATAAAAAAATGTCGGTTAGATTTGCCGATGTATTTCGATTCAATGCCTGCTGGTTGCCTGCCAACAAACAAGACAAGTAAAGGCGCAATGGGAAAAAAACCACGCGAGAGCGACACACAATGGCTGCCAAACCAAGCGTAAGCGTCTTGTTGGGAAGGACAGCGGGATATCCAGAAGGAGATGTCGTCAGACACCAACACGAATAGACAAATTTTTACAACACCGATAAAAACTTTAATGTTGTCGACGGAAAAAACGACAAACTTGAATTTAATCAACTCTGATGAAGCTTGCAGTGTGCTGAAACGAGGTCGAGATGTCTTCAAGTTGGCGGTAAGGTCGCGACTGGTTCTGTCCACTTGAAGCTCCGCCCTTCGTTCCCAATTCCCCTACTCCTCCAACAGCATTGCCGGATTTAAATTAAAGGCAACAGTTTTTGCGAGTTCTGACTCGCCAACAGGCAGCGTATTTTTGTAAGTTTTATAATGGTTTTTACTAACTTGACGGTTATTTCATTAATCAGTAGAATTAAACGCACAATGTTCAGTACTTGTGTTTGTTTCGAGTTGAATAGTTTTCTTTTAATAAACAACTAAACTTTGAATCAAACGAGCATTCCCAACGTACCGTCTTACGACAGGAGAGTCGTCCTTCCTAATACTGCATATGCAACCTGTTTTTGTTCATTTCTATTTATCTTCACTCTTCAATTTCAAAACGAATGGGGTTTATTTAATCAGTAGAATATTACGCACAATGATCAGTAATTGTTTTTGTTTCGAGTTGAATAGTTTTTTTATTTAACAGCTTAACTTTGAATCAAGGTTTTGATATTAAAAGTCCTAGCTTAATTGAAAATCATTCGAACATTCGTAATTTATTCTTTCACTACATGGGTATTGGCATTGCTAATACTACAATTGGCAGCGTATTTTTGTAAGTTTTATAATTGTTTTTACTAACTTGACGGTTATTCCATTAATCAGTAGACTTAAACGCACAATGTTCAGTACTTGTTTTTATTTCGAGTTGAATAGTTTTTTTTTATTTAACAGCTAAACTTTGAATTAAACGAGCATTTACAACGTACCATCTTACGGAAAGCGAGTCGTACTTCCTAATACTGCATATGCAACCTGTTTTTGTTCATTTCTATTTATTTTTACTCTTCAAATTGAAACGAGCGGGATTAATTTAATCAGTAGAATATTACGCACAACGATCAGTAATTGTTACTGGTTTTGTTATTAAAAGTCCTTCCTTAATTTAAGAAAATCATTCGAACATTCGTAATTTATCCTTTCACTACAGGGGTATTGGCATTGCTAATACTACAATTGGCAGCGTATTTTTGTAAGTTTTATAATTCTTTTTACTAACTTGACGGTTATTCCATTAATCAGTAGAAGTAAACGCACAATGTTCAGTACTTGTTTTTGTCTCGAGTTGAATAGTTTTTTTATTTAACAGCTAGACTTTGAATCAAACGAGCATTTACAACGTACCATCTTACGACAAGCGAGTCGTACTTCCTAATACTGCATTTGCAACCTGTTTTTGTTCATTTCTATTTATGTTTGCTCTTCAATTTCAAAACGAATGGGATTTATTTAATCAGTAGAATATTACGCACAATGATCAGTAATTGTTGCTGGTTTTGATATTAAAAGTCCTACCTTAATTTAAGAAAATCATTCGAACATTCGTAATTTATCCTTTCACTACAGGGGTATTGGCATTGCTTATAATAAAATTGGCAGCGTATTTTTGTAAGTTTTATAATTGCACTCAAACGATCCGTTCCCCTTAAGGGTGTTGACACTGTATTTGCCAGTTCTTTCATAGATGGCGCGATAGCGCACTTTCTTTTCTTAAGACATGTGAGGCCCCAGAACCCCCCCTCAGACCTGTTTCAGCTCCGGAATAGATCAAATGTCAATTGATCCTAACGAGGCCAGGGGCGGGATTGGCAGGCGTAGAAGAGCACCATCTGCTGTCCCGTCCTTGGATCCTCGCGTTAATAATTTTATAGCCGAGTTAATTGATGTAGAACAAGTAGGTGAAGTAAATTTAGAAGACGAAGTGTCAGTGCCAAGTGAGCGGCGGAACGCCTAGCCTATGCAGAAATCGAGAGGATGCGGCAGCATCGAGAGATTGAGAGGCAACAACGGGAGATTGAGAGACAGGAAGAAACGGATCGGCGTCAATGCGAGAGGCAGGAACGCCACCAGCAAAGGGGTCGTGAAGACCGCCTTCGTCGAAGGCAAGAGGAGGCAGATCGCCGCGAACGTGGGAGTCGTTCGGGAAAAGAACGTCGCAGCTACGATGCACGTCCAAGATCCCGGTCCAGGTCCCCTCGCCGCTCAAACTCAACCAGACCAGTCCAGACGTCCACAGATCCGGCGCCTCCCGTCACGAGAAACGTACCTCCACCGTCGCCTCCGCCGACGACCGGGCCACCGGAAAAGAATCATCCAAGGAAAATCCTGGTCTCGAAAGAAGAATCGAGAAACCTGGCCGACTGGCTCAACAAGAGCGTCACGCCAGCAGAACTGAAGGGTTTTTCAGAGAAATACCCAATTGAATTCGAGAAAAAAGAATTCAGCCTGGCTCCTCCACGTCTGGACGACTGGATGGCCAGGCGGCTAAAGGAGTCTGCCGCACAAAAACCGGCTGAAGCAGCAGAAAAAACGTGGCTTTCGGTCCAGATTAAAGTGCTGGACATCGCAGGACCGCTGGTCTATCTCCACCAATTGACGAAGCAAGGTCGCCCGCTGGACATGGAAGACGTGTCAGAAAACGTCAAAGTGGCCTTAGAGCTTACGGCCGCAGCGTCCTACGACATCCCTCGTAGAAGACGCCGGAACATTCTCAGCCATACAAACCCTCGCTCTGACTATTTGCTGGAGGACCCCAAATCCTTTTCGAGCAAACAAACAGTTTCGTCACTGTTTGGCAAGCGCTTCCTCGAAGCCATGCTGAAAGAAGCGGACCATGACGAAAAGTTAAGCCGTCGTGGACCACCAGGTCCAGCCCCACCCAAAGCAGCTTCAGGCCCGGTAACAAGAGCAAGATCAGGCAGAGGAGGCAGATGGCAAGCTTTCTTCCTGAACGATAGAAGCGGCGGCCGAGGGAGAAGGTATGTTCCCACTCAAAATGCCTTATTTGTTAACATGCCCCATCCCCCTCCAGCCGAGTTGTGTGGGGGTAGGTTACGTTTTTTCCAGACAAACTGGGGGCGTTTATCGTCGGACCCGTGGGTTCTTTCGACCATTTCACATGGCCTTCGAATCGATTTTTTGTCCGTCCTTTTCCAACCCTCACCCCCCCCCCCCCGCCGATGATACGTATGGCAGAGGAAATGGCCAAGGTTTGCGACGAAGAAGTGGTTAGCTTATTAGGAAAGAAAGCCATTGAGGAGACATCCGATTCAGACGGATTTTTTAGCGCCCTTTTCGTAATACCCAAAAAAGCGGGGGGATTTAGGCCAGTTGTTAATCTGAAAGCGCTCAACAACTTCGTCGCATACTCCCATTTTAAAATGGAAGGCCTCGACGCAGTCAAGCAACTTTTAGAGCCACGAGACTTTATGACTAAGATAGACCTTAAAGAGGCTTATCTGTTCGTCCCAGCACTAAAAGAGCATCAAAAATTTCTCAGTTCTTGTTGGGGGAATAAGAATTTCCAATTTACTTGCCTCCCTTTCGGGCTGTCGGCCGCTCCTAGGGTTTTCACCAAGATTATGAAGATAGTCGTGGGCCATCTTAGAGCAAAAGGAATCAGGTTGATTATCTACCTCGACGACATTCTGATTCTGAGCCGCTCCTTTTCGGAGGCGTTAGACCACTGCGCAGTGGTGGCTGAAACGCTGACCGCACTGGGCTTCGTTATTAACGAAGCGAAATCAGTCAAACAACCAGTCCAACGCATAGACTATCTAGGTGTAGTAGTGGATTCTACCAAACTTTCCTTCGCGCTCCCTCAGGAAAAAATGAACCATGTTTCGAAACTCTGCAAAAAAGCGCTCGAGAGTAAAGAAATCCCCTTAAGGGATATCTCAAAAATTTTAGGCAACTTCGCGTGGGCCATCCATTTCATTCCTTTTGCGCAGATGCACTAGAGACAAATTCAAGATTTTCATATCCAGCAATTGCACAAATGGGGCCGAGATTTGTCAAAAAGAATTGCTTTCGGCGGAAGCGCGGAGTAACTTGGATTGGTGGATCAATAACTTACAAATCGTAAACGGGAAACCTTTTTCCCACGCTTCCCCCATCTAGAGATCTATTCGGACGCTTCACTGTCAGGTTGGGGCGCTTTTTGCGACGGCGTTAGAACCCGAGGTCCGTGGACCGCCGCAGACAGAAACTGCCACATCAACGAGCTCGAAATCTTGGCTGCCTTTTACGCAGTCAAGTCGTTCGCCGGTAGTTCAGCTAAGATTTCAATCAAGCTCTACATGGATAATAGCACAGCCGTTTGCTATATCAACAAAGGAGGCGGTATATTGAAATCCCAATATATTTTCAAACCCACAAAAATGACAGAACAAAAATAATTTTTAAATGACTTTGGACACCTTCTCCAATGCTGACGCTCTGCAACGTTGGAAAAAAATGAGTTTACCATTTATAAGTTGAGTCGCTGGATAATTATCACTTTGCAAATCGGATGTATTCTACTACCCAAATTTCAAACAATAATATACTGTATGCTTATATATTACAGACAGTTACATGATAAAAAGTGTCAAGTACTTTTTCTCAGTGTCCAGCTCGGGGGAAATTAAATAGATATCACTAAAAGATCGATCGCTTTATACTGGAGGTTTTAAGAATTGATGTTCTGAAGGGCCGGTATCTGCCGGCACAAAACAGCGATATCCCTCGTCCGAGCTCTGTCTTTCAGTGGTCAGCGGGGACTAGGCCTGGGTAGGGCGTAACTCCTACTCCGATAACGGTCTAGATGACTCAGACTGGCGGGCGCTTTATAGGGTGGACGCGCTCTTAACGGCGTACAAGTCTTACTTGTGACGCTGGATGGTCAGACGACGGCGACTGCAGCGAACGGCTGATGACACGGGGCAGCGGATGGAAAACGACGGCGGCTGAGACGCAGTGGCACATGCGGGTGACGGCGGCGGCTACTGATTCAACGAGTGACCTAAAAGCTTCAAAGGGCAGTTTAACACGACTATGGTGGGTGAGAAAGTGTGTATATTTCGTGGACCTGACGGTCTCTTTTATACATGCGACATTCATACACCGTTTCGTTATCAGTAAATCAGGTTACACGATAATTCACAACGAAATAGAGGCACCTGCTATTGACCTTTCTTTCAGACGGCGGCAATTGACATCTTCTTCGTCCGGGGTGAGGGAAATCGATAGCCCTTTCGGCAACTGAACTGATTCTCTGGCGGCCTGAGTCTCAGTTGCTTCCGTAAATTTGATTTCAAATATCACGTCGTTGCTGTTGGTCTTAACAGGTGTCTCCATGTATATGGAAACGCACCAGGGTAGAGCCGATAAGTTTATATCTGACTCCAGCCTCAACTGTCCGGCCAAACGATGTGAAGCCCTCGGTAAACGGGCTGTGGCAATCGGTTGGCCGGCGTAAGCTCAACTGAAGCGGACTTCCGAGACCCGACCCCGTTGCCTTCTGTTCCTAGTTGAACGGCCGGCAATTGAACGTTTTTACTCGCGTCTGTCTGTCAGAGGAGGATGAGCTCCGTCTGTCGCAATTTCCGACAGAGGTATGGGTTTATGATCAACTTGGTTGTATTTCGCACTCAAGCGTAGCAGACACCACACACTGATTCGCTGCTGCTCGCCAGCTGTCCAGTTCTCCAGAGCAAAAGTGAGTGGTGTCAAATAACGCTTCCCATCCAAACAACCCCCCCTCAAGTTCAATAAGAATTCCATCGAAATGTACAATGCAATGTTACGCAGATACGTAGGTCATCGGTCGCAGATACGGAGGTATTACGGGGTCAATGAAAAATTGCGCCGTTTGCAGCGTTGCCTAGTTTTCAACACAAATCAAAAATTCCCAAATTGCACCATCATTTTGATTTTGGTCCGAAAAAATCGGGAATGAAAAGAAGCCCTGGTGGATTTAATTTTCTAGCACAATAAACAAAAGATGTTTTGCCCTATGGCACCTGTAGACGACCGGCCTGCTAGACTAGCGAACCTAGTGGGGATCCCTGGAAACACTTAGTAAACACCCGCTGTTTTCCCCTACAGATGGTGATACGGCGATCGTGTTTTGGATAATGCGGTGCGTATAAGGAAAGGAGACATACGTCCCATTTTGCAACAAACGATCGAAATTCCGCCGATGAAAATTGAGGGCCACCGTCCGTCCGCATGCAAACCGGGACGCCCGTATCCACAAAATATCCGCTGAGAGCCTTAAACATCGGCGAATGTAACATAACATAACAACGAAACCATGCGGTGATCGACGGCCAGTCGGGCAGGTGGTCTGCGTAGATCAAGTAATGGTTTCCTTTATGACTAAAAAGATCTGCCGATGTATAATGGGAGATCTGTGAAGGCGCAGGATCGAAATCTAAAGATTCGTTCGGTAAACTGGGCGAAATGCTCTGCCACGGGACAGTCTTTGGTCAACCCAGGCTAAAATACCGTTTTTCGCTCTCGCCTTTTTGTGCATTCGATTCCTTAATGCGATGAGTGGACAGCGGCCAAATAACATTTAACTGTTGTCACTCTACACAATCCTCTTCGAGAGAAAGAAATCATACTTGCGTTTTTTGCCGTTTTCATTTGGCAAAATATTATCCTAGTTTTTTTAAATGTATATTAGACTGTCTGGGGTGTAACTGAGGCCTCATGGACCGCACTTTATTTGAACCAAGATGACACCTAGCCAATGCCACAATATCCTCCTTCTTTTTTTGAAGATTCATGTTGATATCAACACAAAATGAAGGGAACAAATCAAATGTGCAAGGCGCTAATGACATCTTGATGATAATTTCGCTACCAGGTCTTAACTTGAACGAATATTTTGGATACACAATTTCTTAGTAATTCGACAGCTTGTTTGATGATGCAAATACAGCGTTGTCGACGGATATTTTTGGGACCTGGCTTCTATATTCTGTGACGATTTGTGCTGCTATCATCGATGTTTCGGCGTCTTCCTATGCCCTCTTTTTCTATTCTGTTGTTCATCGCTAGTCTTATTCTTGCAGCATTCCTTTTGCTTGAACGCATGCTTAGAGTAACTTCTTCTGCCTGTTTTTTTTTCGTTTATTGGCCTTTTCTCCATGCTGTGCTGCTCGCTCACCAGTCGCGCAGAAATCGTTGTGCTGAGCAATGCTGGATCCAGTACGGAGCGACTGGGCTGACTCGTTGAAGTAACTTCTACAGATGCTCCCGTAGAAGAATGCTTGTTCCAACCGTTTCAGCTGAAGACTACGAGTCTAAGACTAGTGCTGGGGTCGATTTCTGAACATGAATCTTGACTTGAAAATTGACTTAAGTCGGCTTTTTGAACTTGACTTTAGTCCAAGTGTGATTCCAAACAAAATTTTGAAAGTCAAGTAAAAAACTTGAACTGGAAGTGGAGTGTGAAACTGAAACTCAAGCCAAGATACGTCCCAACGTACAGTATCTTGGCTTGATTTTTCTGACTTAAGTGAAGTAAAAAGAGGCGGGTTTGTTTACAAAATAGCCATTTTTTGTCTGCTGCTCGTTGATACTGCAAAAATGGATTTATATTTAGCGAATTATATTTAAATAAAATGATATAAATTATATTATTATATTTACGATTTGTCCGGGCATCGATTGAATTTATTCTGAATATTATATAATTTATATATGTTTAATTCAGGCGGTTCTGTTCGGCATAAATTAATGTGGGAGGTGGGAGCAGGTAGAGATGAACTGAAGAGGCATGAGGGTGGGAAGAGGATAGTATTATGATTCCCTTTAGGGATGTAGCGGGCGATGCCGTGCAGCTCCCCTCCTTCCCCCTGGTGTAAAAAACCGAAACTAGTATTGTTTTTGGTTATTTCAATAAAAATATAAAACAAGGCTGTGTTTGTTCGTCTGCTTTTCTTCCTCCCTGCCATAAAAGCACTGTTTTTATTGGTCTACTAAACTCCTCTCTTCTTTTGCCCAGTCAAGTTTTTATTTGTAACTTAGCTATGTTACCATCGTTTTTAGGTTTAGAATTTCACTTTGACTTTGAATTTCAAATTCGCACTGGAAGAAAAAATACTTGACTTGGTCAAGTCAAGTTCGATCGAAAAAAAGTGCGAAGTTCAGATCCAAGTGCGAAGTGCGAAGTTCAGAATTCGACCCCTGGTGCCTATAGACAACTTGGTCCGCGCGAAAGGCAAGACGATGTCGAAGGGTCAAAACCGTCAACGCTACATCCCAGTGGGACTATCCCGGTCCTATGATTGGCTCTCTCACTCCTCATACCCTCCCATGTCTTTCTGCTTTTCCCTCCCACATTTTCCTGATATACACAGTGTGGTTTTCCGTGGGCGTGAAACTCGCACTTGGTACTGGTACCGTTGTAATTAGCGTATATTGTTAACCATGGGCACTTGCGTTGGTGGTTCCAAAACCCCATCAGGTAATAATCGGGTAAACTTTATATGAAAAATGGAAAAAGGGATATATCTTGATAAGTTCTGTTAATTTCTGCCAAAAATATTGCTTAAAAATTGCTTAATGGAAGAATAGCCCGATTTACCGTTTTTCAGGTAGGTCGGTGCGGTTTAGCGGATATCCGGTAATCCTCCCCCCTCAGTAATACGTAATATTTCAAGAATTTTATGGGAAGACCAAAATTAATTAATTTAATTTTAAAAAAATTTTAAAAATCCAGAAATGTATACCTTTATCAAGAGCTTTCCATTTCTGTAAAATAATTATTATACTTTAAAAAAAAATGGAAAAGAAGTTGTTTTTAATTTTTTGCACTCTAGATGATGTGCACTCTGCACATTTGCACTCTGAGTGATTTTTTTTTAAACTTTTTTGTGTATGAATATTTTCTCATTCAAGTTATACAGAAATGGATAGCCCTTGCAAAGAGCTATCTATTTCTGTAAAATTTATTATTTTTTGTCTTAGGTCATCGTTATTTAGTGTTCTTGCAAAAAATTATTGAAATATAACGTATTATTAGTATTGTGAAAACCCGATTCTCCTTACAAGAACACACGTGCACGAGGTCTCACACTTATTGTATTTCCGGATAAATTGACTAACACAATAACTCGCGTGAAAACTGAAAAGAACAACCGTCCTGCGCGATTCTTCACACGGCTCTCCCACTTTCCTTCCTGTCCTCCCCCTTCCTCCTGGTGCTGCGTGCCATCTGGTAACGACATTTACAACATTCGGCCTTTCCAGACCAAAATCAAACAATCCTTAACTAACTTCAGTACAGACAAAAGAAGGGGAGAGAAAAAAGAGACAAGACAACAAAAAAAAAAAGCGAAACACTGCAATTTTGAGATAAGGCCTGGATATTGTTGCTACACGCTCACCTATTTGAACGTGGGCACAACTGTACATACAATTTTGTTCCGGGATACGTCCGAAATACATTCAAGTGAAACCTAAACACTACAATAGTTGAACGGCAACAAGTTAAAAGAACTGAATCGTTAGTTACTCTAGTTCTAAAGTCTCACAAATATTCCGGAAACTTAACGACTCGCCCAAACGTATTAACTGTTTCTTCAAAATTCGTATTTCCATTTTTGTGTGGTTCAGCATTTACTTCTTCTGTTTCCGACTCGTCTAGTTCATCTTCGGTTTCCATCCATTCGTTATTTTCACTCTTCTCCGGAATCCAGTCGTTTTCTCATCGTGGATGGAACATTTAAGTTGACTCACGTGTGCATTAAATCTGCGCCAGATTCTTCTTTTCCGTCTGCCTGGCAAATCTTACACCGTGAAACAAGTTTCGGCCACTTGTCTAACTAACTATTTGAAATGGACCGATAAACTTTGGTCTAGATTTTGCACTACTGCCAATCTTCCGAATCTTCCTTGTGACTAACACCAGTCACCGGTGGAGTAAGCCGGTGGTTTGCCACGCGAAGAATCGTAACGTTGCTTACTCTTTCGATACTTTACTTCTATTAATGAACGAACCGCCTCTCTCCACTCAGCTACTTGTTTTGTAAGACCAAAAATTGTTTGAGTCAGGGTTCTATTAATTCTTTCAACCAATCCATTCGTAGATGGATGTTCAGCTGATGCAAAGATATGTTTCGATCTTATCTTGTTGATAAATTCCGCAAACTAGTACGATGTAAATGCAGTTCCCTGATCACTAATAATCAATCTGGGAGTCCCATAATCATAAAGGACCCTTTCTTTCAGGAACATAATAACTATTTCACTTCCAGTATTCGGAACGCCCTCACCTTAATCCACCTCGACAAATAATCGGTAACAACGATTATGTGTTTGTTTCCCAACGTAGTCTGCAGAAATGGGCCTAAGTGGTCGATTCCGGTAATATCAAAAATATCCTTAGGTGGTGGGATGGGACAAAGAAAGCCCGCTGGCCATCCCGGGCCGCCTTGTGGAATTGACAGTACCCACAGGGCGAAATAAACGCCTCTACACTTTTAATTAAACCGCCACAAAAATATCTCTCCTTGATCCGCGCAAAAGTTCGCGTTACTCCTTGATGACCGCCCGTGGGATCGTCATGGCACGCTTCCAATATGTTTCTTCTTAGGGAAGATGGGACTACCAAAAGAAAAGGTCTTCCGCTTCCATTATTTTTCTTGTACAATACACCTTTGTGAAGTTTAAAAGTGATTTCCGCTTTTCTTCTTTCTTCATCACCTTTTAATCCTTGGAGCTGGGACATAAATTTGTGTAAATCATTATCACCGTGTTGCAACAACTCCGGATCATGGCACCGGCAACCATCACTTTAAAAATGCGCATGGAATTCGCTCTCTTGGGTCCGTGTGTTCCGCTTTGCTTTCTGGAGATCTTGATAAAGCGTCCGCTATCTGATGTTTTTTCCTTGAATGTGTTTTAGATCGAATGAATACAATTGTAGTACCAATAGCCACCTTGCAAATTTTCCCGAAACATCACTTTTTTTATGTAGCCAACGTAACACGTAACACGTCCGTTTTCACTATAAATCGTTATAAATAGTTATAGGAATAAATAAATAAAGATAAAATATAAAAATATAGATAAAAAATCAATATATATAAATAAATAGTTATAAATAGTTTTTCTACACTCCATACCAGCCCAAGAGCCACTAATTCGTTTGAATGGTACTTCTGTTCCGCCGGACTAAGGCTTCGGTTTATGAAAGTCACCAGCCTCCATTCGTCATTAATATAAATTCACAGTACTGCGCCCAACCCTACTGCACTCGCATCCACCGATATTTCCAGTTGCGAAACTCCATCGTCGTGGCTAAGAAGAGGTGTTGTTGAAAGTAATTCCTTCAGTGTCCCCCGTGCCGATTCTTTTTCAATTTTCCACCCAGTCTTGAAGTGCACATTCTTCTTCAGCAAGTAATGTAATGGCTCGGCTACTGCAGAAAATTCTTAATGAAGCTTCTATAAAATGAGGCTAAACCCAGGAAGCTTCTGAGTTGCTACACATTCTTTGGTCGAGGAAAACAAGACACGGCATTTACTTTGGCCGGATCGGGTTTCAGTCATTGATTGTTAACGACGTAGCCGAGATAAGTCGTTTCGTTTGCAGCAAATGTACATTTCTCTACATTCAGTGTTAGGCGTGCATCACATAACGCTTCTAAGACCTGCCCTAATCTTTCTAAGTGCTCACCGAACGATTTCCCGGATACCGTCCATGCGATTTTACCAGGATATCGTCCATGTAAACTAAGCACTGTGTCGAACGTCTAGCGGTTCCCGCTAGACGTTCGATGACATCGTCCAAACGCGACAGGGGGTAAAGATCCTTTACCGTAATTGCATTAAGTCGCCGGCAGTAAATACAAAAACGAAGTTGACCATTTTTTTCTACCAGAACGGCAGCTGAGCTCCACGGACTAGATGATTCCGCTATAATACCGTTTTTTTCATTTTTTCTACTTGCTCCTGGATGATTTTTCTTTCGACTATGGATACTCGCCGTGGGCCTTCTCTTATTGGCTATGAATAACCGGTTTCAATTCTATGTTCTGCGAGATGGGTTAATCCCGGCTGTTATGAAAAGCACCTCCGATAGTAAAACAGTACTTCCCTTAGCCTTAATTCTTCGTCATTCGTAAGACCCTCGACAAATATTAGGTCCTCCAAATTTTAATCATTATTATCCTCGTCTGCGTCTTGGTCTTGATGTATAGATGCAATCGATCCCGTTTCCTTGTCTTCCATAACATCGAATTCCTCTTTTTTCTAGCGTTTTCTAAAACGAGTCCAAGACAATGATCTTCTTCCAAGATTGTAAACGGGGACATTAACTAATTCGTCTTTCACCTCCAAGACGCAATTGGGAGTAATCCACTCTCGACCCAAACTATCCGTTCCGGTTGTCGAAACAAATATCGACCACCGTCTCCACCAGATACAACTACGTACCCCACATGACAAGCAGGTATTCTAGATGACCTCCGAGGCCGCAGAAACTCGTATTTGTAGTTGGTTACGTCAGTAGTTTCTTCCATCAGATCATTAATATGGCCAAATTCCGTTATAGTTTTTTCCGTAATATTCTCAATGTTATATACCGAAAGGATTTTCTTCCTCCCGACGTAAGGTTTTCTTCACTTGGTTGTTCTTCCACTTGACTCAATTGTTTTCCTTTTACACTTACTGAGGCTATGCCTGCATTGTATTCGATAGTCGCACCAACCGCTTGCAGCCAATCTGTCCCTAAGATAATGGGCCACACTAATCTTGACAACACAAGTGCTGTAACATCGACCACTATCCCCTTGAATTGGGTAGTTAATTTTACTTCTCCTTCGATTCTTAGCACTTCTCCGTTTATTGACTTCCAAATTGAGGTAGGTCGATCGATCCAGAACATCTTTAGACCAGAAAGTAATTTAGCATCTATCACGCAAGTACAGTACGTTACGCAAGTAAGTAGTGTTGAATGGATGAGGCCTAAGGAAAAACTAATTTAGCCGACTCTGCCCCATTGGGCCAGTCTGTGGGTTTCCCGCCGGCGACGTTGGGCGTTGAAAAGGAGCCGGTACGTTTGGACAGTATCTAGCCATATGTCTTTCCATATTACAAGCCTAGCAACGTAGCGCAGGGCGAGGCAAATTCCCACTTGATGTAGCACTATAATGAACTTTTGGCACCGTTGGTCTGGCCTTAAGTACAGCCTCCACAGTATTTAACTTTGCCATAAGGACATCCAAAGCCAATGTATCTGCTGTCTCTGTCGATGAAACCCTTCCAGAAGAAACCACATTTAAATCGCCATGACCATCCGACTTACTTTTCTGTTCTATGCCAATAATGTTTTAATCGTTGGATCTCGACAGTAAAATCCATTAAATTTGCAGGTGGTTGAGCACACATCACTGCGATGTGTTCTTACCGATGAAGCCCTCGAATAAGGTAAGTTTCGATTTCTGCTTCAGTGATTGGCGTTGGTCTGCGTTGACAGAGACCAACGCCAGAGACTGATTTTGCCAATGCGTATTGTGTTCCTGGCTCATCCGGTCGTTGGAATCTGCCCGCAACTAGAGCTTGCCAAGAGCTTTCGGTATAGTGCCCGTACAAAGGTTCTCTTCAGATGAATTTATCAAGCAATCGAAAATGGGAATTTTCACTCCTACTTGGTCGTGCCACGATGCAGTATCTCCTCCTAGAGTCCTTAATGCTACCTGCCTCGTTTGTTCGGGGTTTCATCCTTCTGTAACGCAAACACGTTGCACCGCCGCCTGCCACTCAAAGAATTTTTCTTCTGTAGCCCCATCAAAGAAGAAATCTCTTCCTAATGCCGCCCTACCGACATTGGGATCGAAAATAGCAACCACAGGGGTGGGTTGATTTGCTTGCCCCATAAATCCAGCTTAAGCCTGTTGCATTTCCAATTGAGCATTGGCTATCCCCGCCAACGCAGCTGCTAGTACTGGATCCATGATCACTTGGGGCTGGTGGTATAACAAATTTTCGTTAATGTACTCAGACGCGTCTGAAAACTCTTCTTCACGTCTGTTAACGAAGCGATCACGAGAACAGGAACACCGGTCGTTGCACAGTTTTCCCTCCTTTACGCACCTACACTTAACGCACGATCCTATGTCACACCGACACTGTGAGCCCATCCACGCACGAGATCACTTCTCCATGCAACGACCCGACCAGTCTAAGCTTTGGACCGAAACGATGGAATGGCGAACGCGATTGCGGAATTTAACAAACTTTATCGACAGATTCTATTTAGAGTTGTAATACAAACTCACCTTCAAGTTCTAATGACGGTTATTCGGCACTTTGACAACTACTGGGGGTACTGTCCGGTAAGGCGTTTGATTTGTCTTCACTCGACGTTTTATCTTCTTTTGGTTTTTTTCTCGGTTAACTGTAGTCGTATTTTCCTCCGTCTTTCATTGCGTTCTTCATGCAGCACCGTTTGAATAGCTTTGCTAATCTTACTATTCCATCATCTTGGCAGTTGGACTGAAATCGTGTGATAAACACACGCTTAACTGTTCTTGATATAACCAGTCCGTCTTCGTCTCTGTCATTGCACAAAATGGCGACCGCTCTCCCTCGGTCCTGTGTTCGCTGGTAGTCAGTTTCCCGACTTTTCTAAGACCGAAAAATCCCGGTCGAGCCACCAAATGTTGTGAAAACCCATTCTCCTTACAAGAACACACTTGCACGAGATCTCACACTTATTGTATTTCCGGATAAATTCACTTACACAATAACTCGCGTGAAAACTGAAAAGAACAACCGTCCCGCACGATTCTTTACACGGCTTCCTATACCGCACTAACCTACCTGAAAATGGCGGAGCGGATTACTTTCCCAATTAGTAATGTCTAAGCAATATTTTTACAAAATTGGATAAACCTTATCAAGATATATCCATTCTAATAGTAGTTAAAAGTTTTGGATATCAGGTTATAGAACGGTTTTCTCCGACCCGCAGTAACCCACGAATCCATGGGTGACAATTCACAATATTTCTGATGAAAACACAACAATGTTTAACTTATTCATGTGCTATAAAATGAAAAACGATTTAATAATGGTATAAATTTTGTATTACCAAAATAGTAAGTTAGAACAATAAATGGAAATATAAATAATGTAAAAAAAACACGAAAAACAAAAAAACAAGACGGCAGCCCGACTGCTCCACACACGCCACACACCACAAGCAGAAGGGATGGAGGGGCTGTGGGGTGAGGAGAGGGAGGAGGCCAATCACATTGCAGGAATAGTCCCACTGGGATGTAGCAGTGACGGTCTCGACGCTTTGAGACATCTCGATGAGGCCAAGTGCCTTTAGGGATTACAGCGCTACTACAGACGCTTTTTTGTTGTTGTCTTTGTCATTGTTTGGTGACAATAGCTCTAATTAAGTGATAATTTCATTTCTCCTTCGGTTGGATCAGGTGGTTGCCGAAGCAGTCACTAGAAGAATCGCATTCGTCAAAAGTAAAGTAGAAGAAACCAGTAGACCACGTATACTGAGAATACACGAACAAATTGCAAACGAACCACATCATCAAAAACTACTAGATGTTGAGTTTGGATTCCAAAAAACGCAAAAGAGAAGCTCAATATCAACAAAAACAGCGAGAACGAGACGGGTTTGTTAAAAAAGCATCTGCAAAGTGGACGAGAAGGCAACAACAGAAGATGAAAAGGACAGGTGTCGCCGGATGGCTAAAAAAATAAAGTAAGTTCACTGTGCGACGGGATCACTTTCCAATTTGGTGTATTCAATACTTCGACGACACAAATCCGAGGTAAGTCATTAGACGGACGGAAGACCATTAGAAAGACTATTAAGCGGTAATATACTCGAGGAACGTTACGTGAGGGGAGTCATCCTCTTGGTCATTCGAGACAACGTAATCTCTCTGCCACCTTGGTGGATTCCTCTTCCGTTTCGGCCATCTGCTAGGCTCTACGGACTCATCCGGTATTACCGGTCTGTCATTGATCTCTCTGTCTTCTTCGGGGGAGTCCCCCTCAGAATCATCCGTTCCTTCCACCTCTTCGGACACACTCGACTCGCCGTCCGTTGTTTCTCCGTCAACACAGCTTTCATCATCCGTCGAGTTAACCTCCGAGTCTTCACTCCGGCTGCAGTATCCTGCGAGGTAGGGCTTCATTTGCGATACGTGTGCAGGGAATATCACCAATCGTTTTCTGGTACTTTGACCTGGGATATTCGTTACGCGGTACGTGACTTCTGTCAACCGCTTAACTACTTGCAATGGCCCCACATACTTCGCTACGAATTTTCCACATTTTCCTTTCTTTCTTGTATTGCGTCGGACAAGAACGAGATCCCCTACGGAGTACGATGGCGCTTCCCTTCGTTTTCCATCGTATAACCTTTTCTGTTTTTCCTGTTTTTTCTTTGTATTGGCCGCAGCGTTTACCCGATCCGTCTGTATCCTTTGTAAATAGTCTATGAAGGGCTCCTTTGCCTCACTGTGGTACGGGTACAGCGTTTCCCATGGCAACACCACTTGCCTTCCAAAGACCAATTCATAAGGCGGTAAACCGGTGGTCTCGTGCTTAGCGGTATTGTAAGAAAATGCCGCCTGTTGTAGGTACTCATCCCAGCGGGAGTCTGTATCCGAGACCAAACTCTTTAGTCCCTCTATAATAGATTGATTGGTCCGCTCGCATAACCCGTTCGTCTGAGGGTGGTAAGTTGCAGTCATTCCATGGACGACCCCTAGTAATTTTATTACTCTTTCGAGCTCTTCAGCTGTAAATCCCGTTCCCCGGTCGCTTATTAACTTACGGGGCGTTCCGTGCACCCACAGGATTTTATTCAGCAAAAAATCCTTGACGAGGCCGGCGGAAGTGTTGGGCACTGGCTGAACTACCACCCACCGTGTCGCATAGTCTACACATACAAGAATGTGACGATTTCCATTTTGAGTGACAGTCAATGGGCCGATATGGTCAATACCCCAACGCTCAAACGGTACACTAGTTGGTTCGATTGGTTGAAGATATCCAACGGCACGCCCTACGTCTCTTTTAAAAAGTTGACAATACGGGCACTTTTTCACATATGCTCGCACACGCTTACTCCACCTCGCCCACCAACAGCGACTTCCGATGCGAGCTAATGTCTTAGCGAGTCCATGATGACAACCAGTAGATCCTGCATGGCCGTCTTCCAAGAACTTTCGACGGCTACACCGAGGAACGACTAAAAGCAGCTTTCTTTTTCCTCTGGCTACTCGCTTGTATAGGATACCATCTTTTACCTCATACGGGCTATTAGTCTGCTCGCCGTTATCGGTGGCTTCCGTCGATACCATTCGAGCTAGTATTGGACGCAATTCTTCGTCTGCCCATTGCCGTATGCGAATGTCTTCTTCACCAGGAATTTTATGGGTAACGGCGCACGCGAAAAGCTCCCCGTCGTCTCCTTGTTCTTCGGGTTCTCCTACAGGGTTTCTAGACAGTGCGTCCGCAACCTGATTACAACTTCCGCGGCGATGTTTAAAGACAGCCCCGTACTCAGCGATAATCGCCACCCATCGACTGAATTTATTTCCAACTTGAGTTTTCTTTTGCATCCACGCCACCGCCGAATTGTCGGTAACAACTGTTAGCTCACCCGGTCTTCCGTGCACGTAATGGCGAAGTTTCTGCAAAGCCCAGACAACCGCCAGGCATTCAAGTTCATTGCTATCGTAATTGCTTTCAGCCGGATTGAGCCGTCGACTGATGAATGCTACAGTTTCTTCCTTGCCGTCTTTGATTTGAAGGAGAACAGCACCAATACCCTCCCTACTTGCGTCCGTTCGAAGCTCACACTGCCCATCATCCCGAAAGGGTGCCAAAATGGGAGTTGAAGCCAACATATCTTTAAGTTGTTGGAACGAGACCTCTGCAGCATCCGTCCAACTCTCTTGGCTCCACACGTGAGATTTCTTGAGAAGTGAATGAAGGGGTTGGGCCATGGAGGCAAAATTCTTAATGAATCGGCGGTAATAGCTCGCCAAACCCAGAAAACCGCGCAATTTGCTGATTTTTACGGGGCGCGGGAATTCCCGAATGGCTCGTTGCTTCTCTGGATCGGGGTGGAGGCCTTCTTGATTAATAACGTGACCCAAGATTGTCATCTCTGTCACGGCAAATCGGCACTTAGTGGTTTTTAAGGACAAGTTAGATTGCCGAATTGCGGCCAATAAGGAACGCAAGCGCTCTTGGTGCTCTGCAAAATTACTTCCGAATACTACTACGTCATCCAGATAAACTAGACACTGATCCCATTTTAAATCTGCAAGGACCCTGTCCATCAGCCTTTGAAAGGTTGCGGGGGCATTACAAAGTCCGAACGGCATCCGATTGAACTCGTAAAGACCATCAGCGGTAACGAATGCCGTCCTTTCCTTGTGAGCTGGATCCATCCTGACTTGCCAATATCCGCTGGCCAAGTCAAGTTGCGAGAAGTATTTTGCTCCACCCAGTCTATCTAAAATATCGTCAATCCGTGGAAGCGGGTATACATCCTTCTTGGTCACCTCGTTTAATCTCGGTAGTCCACGCAAAATCGAACTTCTCCCGTTTTCTTTCGTACCAAAACCACTGGTGATGACCACGGAGAAAACGATGGCTCAATGATACCTTTCTCTAGCATATCGTCGACTAATTCTCGAACGACAACCCGTTCCCGGACAGACATACGATGAAGTGGAAGATGGATTGGTAGTGCTTCACCAACGTCGATGGTATGCTGGACTAGATTTGTACTGCCGAGCTCCTTTTCCGGTGGATAAAAACACTCTTGGAATTCCAGCAGCAAATTGTGCACCTGCTCCCTCTTTTCTTCGGCTAAATCGCTATTGATGCTCCAGTTGTGTTGTAATGTATCGCACTTCAGCTAGTAACCACCAGATGCTGCCACCTGTCGGTGAGTCAACATGGGGTGGTGATAGCCAACACAGAGACTGAATACAGCCAGTTGCGGACTAGTACTCAAGACTACAACATGGTGTCAGAAGTGGTGCGCGTACGCCTGTAGTCACTCGTCTTCACACGTGGTCTTTCATTTATAGCCAGTTGTATCAGAGCCATCCGTTGTTGGTTCGTGCTCATTTCGTGCCTGATAGTTCTTTAATGAGTTACGATGGCAGTTTCGTTGAAGTTTCCAGACCCATTTAATTTTTCAGCGTCTAATTTGGCTTTGGAGTGGGAAGAATGGCGGACTCAGTTTGAGTGGTTCATCACAGCCACTCGTAAAGGCGAGAAAGATGAAGACGTTCTGGTTGGTGTTTTATTGTCCCTGTTGGGAAGAGAGGGCCTAAAGATCTATGGAACTTTTGTCTTTGCTACGGCGGGTGATGACAAAAAGATTAAAACTGTACTTGACCGTTACTCTGATTACGTTGCGCCCCTCAAGAGTGAAGTGTTTGACCGTTTCCGTTTTCATAAGCGTCACCAAAAGCCCGGTGTACCTTTTGATGCGTGGTTGGTGGAGTTGCGTAGCATGGTGAAGTCGTGCAACTATGGCACTGAGGCGGTGGTCAACTCTATTCTACGAGACCAGATTGTGTTGGGAGTAGCGAGTTATCCTGTTAGGGAGAAGCTGTTATATGAAACTAATTTGTCTCTCGCCGGTGCCTGTGGAATCGTTCGTGCATGTGAAGCGTCAGCAAGTCAGCTCAGCCAAATTTTGTCCCCACCTGAGGCTGTTCATGCTGTTAAAGACAAGTCAAGTCAAGAACGCCACCAACATCGACAGCACAAAACCAGTGGGCAGCAGCACTCTGGCTCTGGCGGATGTCCCAATTGTGGCCGTAAGCATGCGAAAGGTAATTGTTCGGCGATCAACATCACGTGTTACCAATGTAACAAAACCGGTCATTACGCCCGATGGTGCTCTCGAACTGAAAATCTGCCCCATCGCCCGAGTTCCACTGCTTCTCGTCAGATGGCGCAAGGTGCCACCCAAGCGGAGACGGCTGTTCGTCAGAGGCCGGCTCAACGAGGAACGTATATGCAGCAGCGGTTGCATGCTGTGGAATCGGAAGGAGCCTTGCCACAGGAAGATGTCCGTTACCTGGATGAGGAATATGTCACACATGAACTTAAAAGTTCCGAAGACGGAGAAGAGTGGCATGAAAGTCTCTCGGTAGATGGCAGCAGCCCAATTCGATTCAAGCTTGACTCTGGCGCCACTTGCAACGTACTTCCCCTGGAGGATTTTCGCCGTGTTCAAAGAGCAGTGGTATTGAGTGCTGGCCCCCGCGTGAGGAACTATGGCGCGAAAGGTGGTTACCTCAAAGTCATGGGCGTGTTTGTCGGCTCTGTGACCAGTCGTGGTGCTCAACATACGGTGAAGTTTGTGGTAGTGGATGAACCTGGCCAGCCGCCGATATTGGGCCTTCCAACATGTATAGCAATGAAACTTATCAAGCGTGTCCATGCTGTGACAGTCGATCAACCAGTGGAACTGCCAGTTGTCGCGAAGGAATTTTTGGATGTGTTTCAAGGAATCGGAAAGCTTCCGGTTCAATACGACATCAAGCTAGCTACCGGTGACAATTTTGTGGACCCGGTTGTGTGTGCGGCAGGTCGGTTGCCGTTTCTGCTTGAAGACAAAGTATATGCCAAACTAGCACAGATGGTGGATGACGGGATCATCGCTCCGGTGGTAGAACCAACGTCGTGGGTGAGTCGAATGATGGTCGTAGGCAAACCTGATGGGAATGCGCGAATCTGCCTAGATCCGTCGGAGTTAAACAAGGCGATCCAGCGGCAGCATTTTTCGGTGCCTACGGTGGAGCAGCTTTTTGCCAAGATTGGCAAGGCCAAGTATTTTTGCAGTTTGGATGCAGCGTCTGGGTTCTATCAGATACCGCTGACCGAGGAGGCCTCATACCTGTGTACCATGGCTACTCCAAAAGGACGATTCCGATATCTTCGACTGCCCTTTGGCCTAAAATCCGCGCCGGAAGTATACCTGCAGGTGATGTCGGATCTCTTCGGCGATCTTCCCGGTGTGATCATCTACTTTGATGATTTTTTAGTCACGGGTGAAACTAAAGCGGAACTGGAACTGAACCTGAGACGGGTATTACTGCGGTGCCGTGAGAAAAATTTAAAGCTACAACTCAAGAAATGTCGTTTCTTCTTGCAGCAGCTGCCGTGGCTGGGCCACGTCATTGGCCATGGGACTCTTCGACCCGACCCCGAAAAAGTGGATGCCATAGTCAACATGCCTGACCCAACAGACAAGCAGAGTCTCCAGCGTCTTCTGGGAATGGTGACATATTTAGATAAATTCTGTAAAGATTTGGCAACTCTAACACGTCCTCTTCGTGACATCCTTAAGAAGGAAGCTGCTTGGTGCTGGGATGAGCAGCAGAGGAAGGCCATGACAACTCTGAAAACCGTCCTATCGTCTTTACCGGTGCTACGATTGTTTGACGTTTCCAAGCCGGTGTTAGTGTCAGTGGATGCCTCTCCAGTAGGACTCGGAGCTGTGTTGATCCAGGATGGACAGCCGGTGGCATTCTCTTCCACCACCTTGACCGCAACGCAACGCCGATACTGCCAAATCGAAAAGGAGCTGCTGGCAATTCAATTTGGGCTACTCCGGTTCCGTCAATATGTTTATGGCCAGCGTGTCATAGTGGAGTCGGACCACAAGCCGTTAGTGGGCCTCCTGGACAAGCCGATCGCTGCCTGTTCGCCAAGGATCCAGAGGATGCGGCTCCAACTCCAACGGTTTGATTTTCAAGTTGTGTACAAACCGGGAAAGGAGCTGTTCATAGCAGATACTCTCAGCCGTGCCCCGTCCCCTCATCTTTATGATGATGATGCTACAGCAGATTGTGAGGAGCAAGTCCACCATGTTCTCACCAGCATTGTGCCGGCTGAGTCCATTCGTCGTCGCTACGCCGATGCCACGTCTCGCGACCCAACATTGCAGCATCTTCAGTCCGTGATGGAAGCAGGGTGGCCAGAACACAGGCGCAATTGTCCGGATTCAGTGAAACCGTTTTGGCCCGTGCGCCATGATCTAACGTCAGTGGATGGTGTTCTTCTTGTTGGAACAAGGCTAGTGGTCCCGTTTGCGCTACGCAAGGAGGCGCTCGACGGTGTCCATGACGGCCATTTTGGAGAGTCCAAGTGTGTGTTGCGAGCGCGATCGTCTGTGTATTGGCCGGGATGGGAGGATCAAGTGCGCAACGTGGTGGCTAGCTGCGCTACTTGCCAGGAACATCGCCATCGCAACCCGCGCTTGCCCCTGTTTCCGGTCCGCATACCGGATCATCCGTTCCAGCTTGTGTCTGCTGATTTATTTGAATTCTCTCAGGTGTCGTATCTGCTGCTTGTTGATTCCTACAGCAAATGGCCCTGTGTAGTCGCGATGAAATCGACAACCTCGGCGGTGCTCATCGGTGAAGTGACTCGTATTTTTTGTGATTTTGGCCGACCGGAAGTGCTGGAATCGGATAATGGTACGCAGTTCAGCAGCGCCGAGTTCAGAGAGTTTTGCCGTGCTATGGGTGTCCAACAGGTTTCGTCCAGCCCTGAATTTGCACAATCCAATGGCTTAGTTGAACGCCACATTCAAACTGTGAAACGTACGCTGTTGAAGATGTTCGCCGATGGAAAATCTCTTTGGGAGTCGTTGGCGGCCATTCGCTCCACCCCGGTGTCACCCACTCTCCCCGCCCCGTCAGTTTTGTTGCAGGGCCGTAATCTACGCGGGAACCTGCCGTTCCTTCCGGCCGAGTTACAGCCTAAGTATGTCTCTGCGTCGGTCGTCAGGCGGGAGCTATCAGCGCGTCAATCTCAGGCAGCGTTTGTTCAGGCAGGATCGCCTACCACGCGTGCCTCGTCGCTTCATATCGGTCAGCCCGTCCGAGCCCTCATAGGCCGTCGTTGGCTCCATGGAAAAATTCACTCTGTCTGCCCTGAGCCACAATCTTACGTGATTCGTTTGGATGATGGCCGTTATTTTCGGCGTACGCGGTGGGCCATCAACATCGACCGTGGGACACAGTCACAGCCCCGTTCCTGGGATCCTACTGCCATGTTCTTGTATCGAGTCCCATCTGCTGTCCAGTCGGCCGCTGGAGGTGAGACGTCTGGTCCGGCATCTGGTGTGCCCGGTAGCCCGGTAATCGAAGCTCCTACTCCTGTCCGGGTAGGGGTGCCGTCAACAAGTGCCGCGCCAGCCACTCCGTCCGGCCGGCAGTCGTCAAACGTCGGTCGCGTACGCTCTGCAGCTAGTCATGGCGCCCGGCATGTTCGTCTGTTTGATGCGCCGTTATCCCCTTCCGTGGCTCCACCTCCTACGTCCGCTGGGCTTTCCAGTGACTCCGGTGCCGCGCCAGCGAGGGAGCCGTTTGGAACAACTCGGTCCGGTGTCCGCTTCGGCATAGCCATGCCCTCTACTAGGAAGTGAGACTGTCGTCGTAATCATTCTTCGGATCCGGGTGGCCGTCTCCTCGATGTTTGATGTCTTTGTTCTTTTCTTGTCCGTTTTGTTTCCACTGATATTGAGATTGGTCCTCATTACGTCGTCTGGTGCAAACCCGTCTGTCACTTTCGTCTGATTCCTACCTGTCTCATTTCTTAGTCATGACGCTCATCATTCCATCTTCGCTTTCATTCATTTCATATTTCACAACTTCATATTTTGCTTGTCTTTCATCTCATGAAGTCATATGTCATCGTCCTATTGCTGTGGCTTTCAGTTCATTTCGTTTCACTCTCGGTCTTTGTCATTTCCTTTTCCTTTTCTTCTGATCCTTCTTTCATTTGTTTCTCGTGTTCGCTCACTCTTTGTTTGTGAGAGAAGGGAGATGTTGTAATGTATCGCACTTCAGCTAGTAACCACCAGATGTTGCCACCTGTCGGTGAGTCAACATGGGGTGGTGATAGCCAACACAGAGACTGAATACAGCCAGTTGCGGACTAGTACTCAAGACTACAACAAGTTGGGTAAAGGATGCGATTCCTGTGTCACCGCTCCGACATACGGAAAGCAATCATCCATTGTTGATCCTAATTCTTCCACCGTAACGGGCGAATTCCCACACACAATCTTGCGTCCTTTCCGGAACTTCAGAGTTCTTTGACCAACATTCACAATTGGTAATTGAAACGTTCCGTCCGTTACTTCGGTTATACATGAAGGTACGACCCATTCCTGTCCTGGCTCAGCACTGAATGCAGCGATGGTGGCTATCAAGCCCTGATTACATGTCAATGTTTCGACACTTACATAGGCCATCGTTCCAGCTGGGATGTCTCGATCTTGCGAGACGAGTAAGGGCCCACCTTCACAAGGAGGTACTGTATTCGTTTGTGGCCACATACTGAAAAGACCCCACTCTTTGTCCGAATCGTAAAGAGTTTCCGTACATTCGGAGCTGGTAGCATCACTTGAATAACCTGTCGATCGACTTCGCTTCCGTTTAATTTTTCTTTTCTTCTTTTGGACAACTGGCAGTTTTTCAAGTTCAGTCCATTCGGGCTCTACTTCAGCGGACTGTTGAGCGTTCATTTTACTAATTTCTCCCCGCATGCGGCTTATTTCGTTTCTGATATCACTTATGGTTTGATGAAGTGAGGTGTGATCGTCGAGAAGGGGCTCTTTTCGAACCGGGAAATCCATTTCCGGTCGTTTTGGGTCAATCTTTACTGGTGGTTGCGCTTTTAGACGACCGTCGTCTGCCTTAACAGACACCCCTGACTGGATGAGCCAGTCGGCACCAAGAATCAACGGGCTTACGGAATCCCAAAGAACGTACACGGTGGTCAACTCCACCTCCGTTCCGTCAAAACGAACATTGAACCGCACGGTCCCGTAACATCGGGTACGACTTTGATCGGCCATTCTTAAAAATTTATCATCCAGTGGCATTATTTCGAAACCCATAGCCTCGACCTCCTGTAAACGTATTATACTAACACAGGCCCCACTGTCAACTAAAGCCTCTATTTCACCTTCCACGTTTTCATTCAGTATATTTACTTTCACGTTTGGTAGCCGCTTCCTATAATCGATACCTTTTCCTTCGCATGGCCCAATGGATCCTACTGCCGGCACGACACCGTCGGACCGGCCGGCCCGTTTTCCGGATGGAGAGTCAAATTACAATCACGCGAGAGGTGGCCAGGTTGACCACATCTGTAGCAATTCTGTTTCGGAGGCATCGGGCAGTCTCTAGCGATATGACCCACTTGGTCGCAATTGTAACAACCCCTAGTTGTACTATAAACACCATTTCGTACCGCTCCAGCGGGCGCACGGGGTCCATTGTTCCACGGTGTTGATGACCGAACGACGCCCGAAGGGGCCCTCCATGGGGGAGATGGCACAAATCCAGTAGAGTACCTAGGTCTCCAGTTCGGCGGCGCTGTATAGCCATAATGCCCCGGCAATTGCGATAATATCTTTGCCAGGAGTTCTTTTTCCGTGGCGCTAGTCGTTATGGTGTTACCAGTAAAATCCGTCGCCGGCCCTCCGAGTTGCTCTAGCCGCTGAATAGTGTCAATAAAACCAGCTATAGTGGCCGGTGGATTGCTCATTAGTGCAGATCGTTGTTCCACCAGTTGAATTCCACGGATCAGGTAAAAGACAACTTCCGGTTCCGCTAACGGATGAGGACACAGTTTACAGAGCTTGGCTTTCTCCAAAGCGTATTGTGCACCTGACTCTCCCGGTAGTTGTCGCCTTCCCTCGACTTTCACCCCCCATTCTACTAATGTTAACTGTGGACGGAAAGTAGCTTCGAATCTTGCGAGCCAGTCTACCCAATTCGCCAGAGCATTGCCGGTCAAGTCTTGCCAGTTCTTAGCAACTCCCCCCAACTTGGAGATGGCCACCCTTCTCTTAACATTCTCATTCCATCCCTCAACCAGCGCAGCTCGCTCGATGTCGGCGATCCAGTCGTCTACGTTTTCCGCTGGAGTGCCCGAAAACATGGGAATATCTTTTGCTGCTCGCCGATAATCCGGTTTTCCGCCCATAGCTCCATTCTTAACTGCCATCTGAGCCGTAAGGGCCACGAGCGCGTCGATCAAGTCTTGTTGGTTTGCCATTGTTGGTTGATTACTACAGTTATTACCAGCGGCGCACCCGCAGCGTAAAGAACACGAGTCGTTTCTATTTGCGCAAACGCAGTTTCTACAATGTCCTACTGTGCACCTACACGGTCTAAGAGACATAAACGAGAGCAGTGTTGCCTGAATCGTATTTATTTTCCACGAAAGAAATACAATAACATACGCTAATACGGCCGAGAACGGTACAACCTATTAGACTCCGATGATTTGCGTCTTCCTCCCCTTGCTTCACGATCTACCCGGCGGCGAATAAAACGTCCAGCTGAGTCCCGGGGTTGAGGGCGGATTACGTTCCGACGCTCAGATGCCGCTCCGTTCTTCCGTTCTCTGATCCTTCTTCGTGATTCTTCTAGCCTTTCCTCACGGATGCGTTGTTCTACTTCGGCGTTCTGAAGGTACCTTTCGTACAGCCGACTGGTCTGGACGAACGGGTAGTGTCTGTGCCTCCAACTCGGTAAATTCCGGACCTCCTAGATCGATTTCAGTCTCTGCTTCTGACGGTGGCCTCTCTTCCACAGCTACTTGCGCCGAACCTGAAGAGCTACCTGCAACCGCAGATTGGTTGGTTTTCCAAGCTTCGATCTCTTCGGGAGACTTCCACTGTTTGGTTCCCCAAGGTTGAACAGTCTGATGTTGCCGGGTTCGCCCACGTGCGAAACCCAAAACTGAGTTTCTGTTTAAATCGGGCAGCGATACGGAAGGCTCTTCCAGCACACGGACTATGCCGGGCTCCCACTCCTTTGAGGTTGTGACCACTGCTGACGAAGAACTGCTGTTACAATCAGTAGACGGTACAAAGGGCGTTTTCACAACACGGACTACGCGTGGCTGCCACTCTTCCGGAATAGGTTCATCCGCTTTTTGTTGCTCTTTCGCTTCCTTTTCGTTCTTTCTTTTCAAGGCCCTTTTCTCTCTATTATATTTATTCTTACGATCCTTATTCCCCTGACTCCTTTTCTTCTTTTTCTTTTATACCGGAGGATGGCCGCACGTCGGACAGGTGTGCAAAATTTCACCACCGGCTCTGCGTTCAGCGACCAGACAATAATTAATATTAAGCAATAGAAATGTCAGCAACAGCGACGCATAACGTCAGCCATCGCAACATCGGCGCTAGCTTAATCTACAAATTATTCTATTCCTGACCGTCAGAGATGTCAGCAATAGCGTCGCATAACGTCAGCCATCGCAACATCGGCGCTAGCTTAATCTACAAATTATTCTATTCCTGACCGTCAGAGATGTCAGCAATAGCGACGCAGAACGTCAGGCCTTGCAACACCAGCTGCCTTTGTTTATTCAAAAATTACCTTCCACACCAGTAGGGATGTCAGCTGTAGCGACGCAGAACGTCAACCACGGCAACACCGGCCACTGTTGTATAGCAAAATTACCCTTCCGCACAACTAACGGGAATGTCAGCGGTAGCGACGCATGAACGTCAGCTTCTGCAACACTAGCCGCTGTTGTCTCACACACAACAAGAAAAAGCGCGCCAAAATACCCCACACCACACAAGGCAATGAAAAATAAAACAATAAGAAATAAAAAAAAATGCTAATTTACGCACAAATTACCGATCCAAATTCACTCAAAGAGATAGAAAGACACAACTGAACTCGACTTGAAACCCACCTCCCAACAAATAATAGTAAAAATAAGAAAAACAAAAACAAAAAGAATGGAACAAGAATGTCTATTCACCGATCCGCCATGTTGGTTAGGCGCCAAGCCGCTGTACCTCTCCACGCGTGGTCGCCGCAAGGGATGGGGGAATGAGCCACGAAAATCAGCTTATCGGGACGAAATTCGCTCCCAAAAACACCAACAGCAAGGCCCGTTCACGTAAATTGTGGATGGACACAGAAATGTCTCTCAGCAATCCGGATGTTTCCGATAAAATCGGATAGAACAAAGTTTCAGCAGGATCACCACGCCGTCACAGCACCGGGAAGCGGGCACTCGATCCCACTTCTGACACCAAATGTCGCTGGATAGCTAAAAAAATAAAGTAAGTTCACTGTGCGACGGGATCACTTTCCAATTTGGTGTATTCAATACTTCGACGACACAAATCCGAGGTAAGTCACAAAAGAAAATAAACTGAGTTGCTGGGGGACGGGGCTCTTCTGACTGCTCCACTCTACGTCTCGCGCTCAACTGCCGGTCCCTTCTTCTCCAACGCGCCTTCTACCGTTCGCCACCTAGCGGTCGGGATTGGGACTATCCCGTACCGCCACACAGGAGAACCCGGAGAACTAGGAAGATCAAACTCCCGTTCGACAACAGTGTTTCCCCTCCCCCTTTGAAGGGCAAACAGCTGAAGTCAAGATATAGGGAAATTGTGTCTTCCTCGGATGACGACAGTTGTCCCATTCCTCCAGTTCCTCCATGTAAAATAATTTTAAGTAGGTTAATTAATTTTTACTTTCAATCAAAACTCTGCGTTTATTTCAATGTATTATTAGATAAATTGAGCGTTGCTGGAAGACCGGCCAACAAAAATGGGAATGGTGGGAATGCACTACTACCGTGCTCCGAGTTATGCTTCCCCATTCAAATTCCCATGCGCCATCAGATGATAGCATTGATCATTATTCACTTGCAAGTAATATTTCGTTTCCTTTATAGTAATTTGATTAATAACAACTATTAATTATACACTGTTTTACTTTTCAAATGAAAGGCACATCCAAGTCCATTACATTTACAGCTCCACCTGTTTCTGTAGTTCCATAAAGTAGCTCCAATACGACTAAAAGGAGTAGCTTTGTCGAGATCAGAAATGGAGGTAAGCTTTAAAGTTTAGATTTCTATTAATTTCATGCGCATATTTTTAATAAACATTTATATATTAGAGTCCCGCGACGAGTTTCTTCAGCGTGGCATTATAACCATAGGCCATGACACACGCGACAACAACGTCATCGGTGCAGATTTACTGGAACGTCTCGATCGTATTGAGACTGCGTTTGTCGCCATGAAAAAGTCAGATGGAGATGCCGACGAGGATTTCATGCAAATGCTCAACGCTATGTATGATTTTGACATATTCAACGACGATTTGAAAAGCAAATCCATGCCACAACGTTTGGTGATTTTTTTATTATTAAAATTTGAATTAAATTAAACTTCAGCTGTTGTCTGTTTGTTTTTTTTTATTTTTTCTAGAAAACCCACCTGATCGGAATAGGGGGAAACTCCCCAAGAACAATTGTTAGATCAATCGCCCGGCGGCTTATGACCAACGAACTAGGCAAATCTTTTAGCTGGTTTGGACATCGCAATAAAAAAAAGCTTATTGAAATATTGCGATGTTTTATGCAAACCTCAAGGTTGCTGTTTAGCAACACCTAGAGTGATTTTGCTGTTTAGCCCTGTTCCTTCAATTTTTTTTTTGTTGGCTGTACTGCTGTTGGATAAGTGCGTGACCTAAAGGGAGCATCACGTGGAAATACAAAACTCAGTTGTTACAAAGTGAAGTATTATAGTATTCAATTTAATATTGCAACAAAGCTAGCTGATACCAACATCAGAAAAGTGATAATTGGTTTTTATTTTAAATATTCATGTTATCCGTTTCATTCGTTATATGTATTGATCTTTCAGCTGCATTGGTGCGTAACACGCCCTTGATTACAGAGGCAGATGTTAATCAGCCATGATTGACATATGCTGCGACACTGCAAAGACAAACATCGCACGGTCCCTTTCCTATGAGTCTCATCATCATTCCATTCATCATCCATTCACAAAGAAAAAAATTGTTTTTTTTCATTTTTTTCATGTTTCTCGTCTATATTCACAGTTGGTCACAGTCACACAGACACAGTCAGTCCGAATATTGTTGAAGCAATGTTTTGTTTTTGTTTTTGTAGTCAGACTAATGATTTCCTCATGAATCTGTTTTCCTTTTTTGTTTTTGATCTGCATTTGGTTGTGCAACAGAGGGTTTCTCATGTTCATTAATCTGGTCATATTTCAATACAAAGATCAAATAATAACAACAGTCTTTTCTATTTAACGATTTATTAAATTAACAATAAAACGAATGAATATGCAGATATCCCTTAGATGTCCTAATTATAGCCGTAAGAAGTTCATTCGGATGTCCTCCGGATGTCTGACGGCGCCGTCTTGGGCGGTCAAAACCAACAAAAAAACATCCGTCTGACATCCAAATCGGATTTCGGGCTCTCCGTCGGATGTCAACTGGATGTACCTAATATCCGACCTCGACATCTGGCGGACATCCCATGGACTGACTTGTGCTATGTGGTAGGGCTTGGCCCCGATCACACTTTTATCGGGTCATAGGCGTAGAGTACGGGGGGCAGAGCCCCCCCCCCCCCCCCCCCCTCCGGAATCGGCAGCAATTACTTTTGTAATACTTTTTTTGGCAATAAAATTAATATAAAATTACACGTGAAGTTTCATGTTCGTCACGTGACAAGTGTTAGGCAAGTAATTAGCCGCGGACCCGCTGTTGACGCCTTGTTGATGCTCAAAACCAGACCTGCCGCAATCGCGATTGAAAAATAATCGCGATTGAAATTTCGATTAAAATTTTAATCGACGATTAAATCATTTTAAAATGATCGAAATCGGCGATTAAATTTTAGAAAAACAATTTTCGATTTCGATTATTTTTTCGATTATTTTATAGCGACATCTATGAACGGAAAGTGAATGTTTGTGAATCACATACCTCGTGAGTCGTGACGTTAAAGCTACATTTTTGAAAGAGTTGTTTTTTAGTATTTTTGAAAACATGGGATATCGATTTATTGAACCGCATTTGGATTTGGAGCAGTTTTCCTAGTAAAATTTGTTATTTTTTCCGCTAGGTGGCACCCAAAAATAATTCGGAAAACAATCGGAGGAAAATTAACCGAAAATCAAATTTTTTCACAGAAAAATTAAATACCGATAATTTGTTTTTCGATTATCGATGACTTTCGATAATCGCCCGAAAAATAATCGAACGGCTAGTCTGCTCACAACAAAGAAATATCAATACAATATACAACCAACATATATGAAAAGGTCTTGGTAATCGACTAATTTTGTGGCTTTTTATTTTCTAATTTTTCGGCCCCCCCCCCCCCGCCCCCGGAGAAAAGACAATTCTACGTCTATGTATCGGGTACACCGCTAGCTTTCCCCGATAAAAATTAATCTGGGACGTTCGGTACCCAATCAATTTTTATCGGTGTTAATCGGTGCTTTAGTCGGTGTGCACCGAAAGCACCGATAAGAAAAGCGCCTCAAGTGGTGGAAAGATAAAATGACGCCATGTCTAACTCGCCAATGTTCCTTATTGGTCAATTAGGATCACGTTACTTGTGACGTTTGTTATTGTTTTCATTCGAGATTCGACAGTAACTAACATTTCAAAGTTGTTTACGAATCCTTGGAATAAAAAGGTAACTCCTTTTTGTTGTGTAGGTGTTATTTTGTAAATCACCTGACTATATTAATTAATTAATTATTATTTTATTATTTTGTATTGTGTATTATTATTTATTATAATTAATTAATTATTAATATTTAATTGGCTTTAGTAAAGAAGTCTACCGAATTAATATTGTTTTTAGTAATTCAAAGTTATGCCACACTTGACTATTCAACAAACGTTGTATAAAATTTCTTTATCGGGGATTTAACCGGGGAATTTAATCGGGGAACGCTAATCGGAGAAGGAACGGAGCACCGATATCACTGCACCGAGAACTGGAATTCCTTGACCGATTACAAGATTCCTTCGGTAATGTCCTTCAGGCATCATTTTTTTTTTAAATTGTGTATAGACATGTTACGAATAGACATGTAACGTTGGCCAAAGATAAACAGATTTTGGAACCAAGATATCTAAATTAGTAGAATAAGTAGAGGTAAGACTTCTCATTAGCCGAGCTTTCGGTGAGCTGAGGAGCGGCCGGATCGTCATCAAAACGTGCGGGCCATCGCTACTTGCCAATACGGACAGTTTTGGCCCGTCCATAAGTGTCCATCAAATGATGCGATGCGATCGGTTTTTCTTTTCGTATATTGGCAACTGTTTAATCAAAATTAGCTGGTTAATCTTATGCCATTTGGTGGGTACCATGGCGACTGATTAACCAACACTTTGCTTTCTTATTTCATTTCAAATCTTGTTTTTCTTTTCGTATATTGGCAACTGTTTTATCAAAATTAGCTGGTAAATCTTATGCCATTTGGTTAGTATCACGGTGATTGATTTACCATACTTTGCTTACTTTTTTCATTTCACATCTTGTTTTTCTTTTCGTACATTTACATCTCTTTAGTCAAAATTAGCTGGTTAATCTTGTGCCAATTGGTTAGTACCACGGCGACTGATTAACTATACTTTGCTTCATTTCACATATCTTGTTTTTCTTTTCGTATACTGGCAACTGTTTAGCCAAAATTAGCTGGTTAATCTTATGCCATTTGGTGGGTACCACGGCGACTGATTAACCAACACTTTGCTTACTTTTTCATTTCACATCTTGTTTTTCTTTTCGTGTACTGGAAACTATTTAGCCAAAATTAGTTGGTTAATCTTATGCCATTTGGTTGGTACCACGGCGACTGATTAACCATACTTTGCTTACTTTTTCATTTTGCATCTTGTTTTTCTTTTCGTATATTTGCATCTGTTTAGCCAAAATTAGCTGGTTAATCTTATGCCAATTGGTTAGTACCACGGCGACTGATTAACCATACTTTGCTTACTTTTTTCATTTCACATCTTGTTTTTCTTTTCGTATATTAGCAACTGAATAAAATTTCTACGGCTCGATCAAGAAGACCGTGTTTTGTGGCAAAGGCCTCAGACACCAGGATCGCTGAGGCAGATATATCAGAAGTGGGGCAACACTGCAACTTGGTCAATGGGCCGTAAACAGGTGGTGAAGCTAGAATCTGCTCCAAGGTGTATTCGTCGCGGAATTGTGATTTCCTAGTTTAAATTACAAGGTCAATGATAATAGTTTTTTTTTTCTTGCCTATAAATGAAGCCACGTCGTTTGCTTACGGATTGTTGACAGAATGCTTGTGATTTGTATAAGCGATTTTGGCCATATGGATTTCCTTAGTTCCATACTTTTTCATGTGTTCCAAACCAGCAGCACCAAACCATTGGGCTGCGATAGGAGCAGGTTCAATAACGACGTTCCCGGCCAGAGCACCAACGTGACGATCCATCGGATTTACAAGATCATCATAGCCCTATGAATTAAATGTGACAGGCTGATCCCAGGGATGAGTTTGATATTGCAGATAAAACAAACCTTCCCAGTCAAAGAGCCCCTCTTCATTTTCTGAAATCCAACAGCCAACACACAGTCAGCAATACCACCAGCCAAAAGTTGTTGGGCCAAAAGCAAGGCTGATGATCCAGTTGAGCAATTGTTATTGACGTGGTAAATTGGGATACCACTTATTCCAAAAGGATATAAAGCTCTCTGTCCACAGCACGATTCACCTGTTGAAATGCAGAAATCTGATGATTACCCATGAAATTGGAACCAATTATAGCAGTAAGCTACACACCATTAACATAGCCAACAACAGCCTGCTGGATTTGTTGATAAGCTACCTTTCCATCATTAAGGGCATTTGTAACTGCTTCAGCAACCATATCCGGGTAATCAAAATTCGAGCACCTACCAGGCTTCTCAAACTGCGTGTCAAAAAGATGAATGCTCACAACATATAATGTATGCAACAAATAACCTACACAGACTACATACCTCATCCAGTACAAGGACCTTGCAACGGTCCATAACAGCTATCTTCTTTTCCATCAGATACAATACACGAGCAGGAGAAGCAATCACAACATGAACTGTAAAACCAAATGGTGTTATCAAAAGTTATTTCTAAGTAAAATGTAATGAGTACCTTTTCCAAAAATTCTCATAATGTCATCTTTCAAATCAGTACCCACCAGTAGTTACCATGATGCGACTATCCAAATGTTTTGCCAGTTCAATGAATATTTGACTTGTTTGTAAAGCCAATTCACGTGTTGTCACAACAATCAATGCTGAAAAATAACTGCCATTAAAATTAAAGGAGAGCTTAAGTTTGAAATGAAATTACCTTGAATATGCTGCTCAGATGGAACAACTTGTTCCAACACTGGTATACAATAAGCACCTGTCTTTCCAGTTCCATTCCATTCCAACAGCCAGGATGTCAACGGATAAGCAATGACTACCTTAAAAAAACTAGCGTTCAATATGGCGCTCTTCGCATCAAAAGCTAAACCAAAGAATGTCTGCCAGTGAATGTAAACAGTAGAGGGAGATGTGACAATATGCAAACAGGCTCTGTTTAACAAAATTCAACAAGCAACGAAAGACAAAATATAAAACCATACTAACCTTGTGAAGAAATTGACAAAATACTGAATAGGGGGGAAAATTAACAAGTGCGTCAATATTCGTGAACAATAGTCTATCTATTTTGCTCGAGAGTCTAAAGGGATCCGCAGGTCTCGACTGCTATACAACGAGTCAACGAAACAGTAGTCGAAAGTTTCTCTCTAGTGTTCTTCCTCTGGTGGCCGTTGGCGGTAACGTCACGTTGCTAATACCTGAAGGCACAATCATGCCGTTGAGAGTAGGGTTAGGTAAAAAGTGAAAATTCCACGTCACCAAATTTCAGTGTGTAGGGAATTTTATTATGAAAAAAAAGTTTTATAAAAATTTAAAAAATATAACAATATATTAAATATACCGCGTTTATTTTTTTTACGTCTATTGATAAAAAAAAGGCACGTCATAGGGACTAGGCGTGAGTTATAATCTAAATTGCTGCAAATCACGAGTTAGTCAAAGGCACTAAGAATAGATGGAACATCATGGAACACTCTTCAGAAATTGTATAATAGCTTTCCCACGCAGGCGACTGCCCCACCCCATGGCAGTGACCATGAGGCAGGACAGCGCGGCCCGTCCCTACAACTAAAAAAAAGGGGAGCAAAATGGGTGGCAGCCAACGGGTTAACTTTAAACATACACATACACTATACAATGATACAAAACAAAACAATACCAAAGACAATTAGAAAATCCAAAGGTAAGCATCCCAAAGGTCACGTCTCTTGGGCATCCATGATCAGCCCAGTCAGAATACTCTGAAGATGCCAAATGCTACGCTGCTGAGACGTGGGCAAGTGAATTACATCCAATTTTGTGATAGATTGACGTCCGGCAGAGAGTTATTGCTAACTTGTCGCGTTATTTTATACTTAAAAATAAAAATAGGAAAAGTTACTTAAAAATTTAAGCCATTTGATGATTTTTGTAAACAATACTTTGCCAAATTCTAAGGTAGCAGCATCTTGTTGGGGCCAATACGTAAATCCGCTGTAGCCATTCATACTACTATGGCTGACATGGCTTCTCAACGTGTTGACCGATTTGGTGTTGAGAGAAGGGGTTTGTTGGCCGCCATTATTACTAGAAGTAGTATCGGCTAGCATTACAATAACATAGACGTCACACTGCCAGACCATCTACCAAAAATCAGACACTGTTGATGGTAGTGGGCCTTGAGCTGCAATGTAGAAGCGCTGGGCCCACCCCATGGCAGCTGAGATGTGTGATGCATTAATGTACCCAATTCGGTTGTCTCGGCTAGGTGTCAAATTAACTCTGTTCTCTTCGTTAGGCAAAACATCTTGATACCTTAGGAAAAGATGACTTAGTTACTCATTAGTACGATTCACTTATGAAAAACTTTTCATACTGGTTGCGGCAGAGGTTATCTGGATGAGCCGCCATGCTAAAATCCGCACTAGCCTTACGTCTGGGAATTAACTCAAATTCCAACAGAAGTTGACCATCTGCCAACCGAGATTCCATTTCTTGACGCTAGACGACACATTGGATTAGATGATACATTTGCACAATACATATAAATATTTAAAACATGTAATTAAGTTAAAAACTAAGTTATGGAAGTACCAGGTGATCTTTGACGAGAGTTGCATCCGTATTTGCAGCCTAAGCGGACGACGACGACGAGTGATGGAAATTTGAGACAGAATTGGACGTCGAGTTATTGATACTCCGTTTGGACGCTGGAGATGATGAGGGCTACTCTGTTTGAACACGATTAATGACAGCCAATCGAGCCGAGCTACGAACAGGCAAACCCCATTTCCTTTTGGGTTGCGAAGCAGTTTGAGTGTTGGCGGAGGTAGAGGGGGAGAGATTGTGTTGGCATCCCGGCTGGCTTGTATTTATGGCAATATTTTTTCACACCCTTCAGCGTGAGTTCTTCCATTAAATTGATCTCGTAAGGATTATCAATATGTTTCCTCTGCCAATTAAAATGATATCAATTTGTGCATGTATATTGTGAATATATTTATGTATATATTCTTATAGTACAAGAATTCATGTTCTCATTACCATAAACTCCTCTACAGTTGCAGGAAACGCTGCTGAATACAACAATATTTGGCGCTTAGTTGGTAAGAACGAAATTATGCGATCCAACATACCCATGAAGTCTTGCGAAAGCAATTTATCAGCCTAAATGCTCACAACAACATATAATGTATGCAACAAATAACCTACACAGACTACATACCTCATCCAGTACAAGGACCTTGCAACGGTCCATATAACAGCTATCTTCTTTTCCATCAGATACAATACACGAGCAGGAGAAGCAATCACAACATGAACTGTAAAACCAAATGGTGTTATTAAGATTTGTTTCTAGGTAAAAAGTAATGAGTACCTTTTCCATAAATTCTCATAATGTCATCTTTCAAATCAGTACCACCAGTAGTCACCATGATGCGAATATCCAAATGTTTCTCCAGTTCAATGAATATTTGACTTGTTTGTAAAGCCAATTCACGTGTTGTCACAACAATCAATGCTGAAAAATAACTGCCATTAAAATTAAAGGAGAGCTTAAGTTTCAAATGAAATTATGAATTATATGAAACATTCTCTTTTGGTTTAGTAAATTTGCTATATTCTCCACCAGTTCTTTGCCAGCAACAACAACCAAGGTTACGCAAACCATGCGCAAACGAAAGCGAATTCATTGCCTAGGATACGGCAACCAGCTAGGTAACGAGTACGCAAATTAATTTTTTTAAACTGTAATAGAATCAAATGAAAAGCCACTATACCACGTATCAAATTTTGACAGAATTTTGTACAAAATTTGGGAACGATTGGTCATTCAGGGAAGAAATGTATATGGAAATACATAATGGACATTAAACCTTCTGAGATCTACTACTACTACCCTACCCCCCTCACACCCTAAATTGTTATAGTCCTTCAGTATATATACATATATACCCTCAGGGATAATTACCCCTGTACCGAATCGACTAAAAAGCTACCCGATTAGCGCGGGGCCGAGCCCTATAAGCCCCTCACAAAATGTCCCGGTGGCCGATATTAGGCAGGCGTGAAGGCCATTTTAAGAGCTATTTAAAGCGATACTAAGCATTTTTCCTACAGAAACATGATTGAAAGTCTTTCCTGAAACGATGAGTGTGACAAGATGCAATTATTATTTTTTTTAAATTTTGGTTTATTACATATTTTCATTTGTTAAGACGTGTTTCGTTCGCACGCTGGATCGTTGATGCGCTGGGGTTATATGTTTTTATACCGCAAGTGGGGACGTAACCACCAATTTTCCTCCACACCATAACGAGCTCCGTTGATCCTGGCCGATTGTTGTCGAACAATATGAAAGCCATACAAAAGCAAAACGTCTTCTCCCTACGTACTTTGTTTTTACAAAATGACGTTTTAACATAGCAAGACCAGACTCTATGCGGTTCGCGGATAATATATTCTTCACATCATATTTTTCTAGTGACAACAATCCCATGTACGAAATATCTGGACGCATACTCATTTCAAAATATGACGAAAAGCCCTGAATAATAAGATATGGCGTTATAAAACTGTTAAAAATCCGTTTGCAGTCATTGCCTTTAGTTGAAAACTAGTTTTTATTTCAATTACCTTAATCCAATTGAGGGACGCATAAACGTGGAGTAAAGCGCAACACTATACTTTTTATGAAACAGGTTGTAGAGATCTTGCTAGTATTTATTTAGGTCTCTCCTTTGCTAGTAACACCTAATTCCTCGGGGCGTGAACATGACACCAGGAACCTATAAACGCAGAAGCCTATAACGCAAAAAAAATAAAACGAAGACAATACGTATTGTAATTGTAAAATACTTTTGCTATTGCATAGACATTCGCAGTTTCTTCGTCAGTGCAAATCAGGACACAGAAAGCTGTCGCAGAGTCCAGGAAATTTTTTATTTACCATATCCCAAGAACATTCATGCAACTCTAGGTATTTTTAAAAATGAACAAAGAACCCTAAGAAACCGGTTGGCATAGGATTGGTCTCAAGAATCATGAATTTCAGTGTGGACTGAAAAGTTACAAATTTCCACGTTTTCATCCACACGTTAGTCTTCCGAAGTCCATCCCACCAATTCCCCTCAGCCGACGAACTCTGCCAGCCAATCACAGCAAAAGCACAGACATTAAGCTCCTTTTTTTTCTTGTTTCTTTGTAGAGTATAGTTAGCCCTTACCAAGAGTTATCTATTTCTGTAACATTTGTAAATTTGCACATGTAGTTTTCCCGTAAAGAATTTTTTCAATTTTTTACAAATGTTGCGTAGAACGGTGCAGTTCAGCGGGTCTCAGGTAATCCGTACCTCCCCAATAATACGTAAAATTTTAGTAATTTTTCTCAGGAAAACTTTAAGACTAAAATAATAAATTTTATAGAAATGAATAGGTCTTTGCAAGGGCTATCAACTGCTGTTATTTAATGTCATTTATTCACATATAGAGCAGTAAAACATGCTGCGTTGCACATTTTCCACAAATGCGAAAAATCTCATTTGTGTCTAAGTTGTCTGCTACCGCTGCAGCCTCTTATGGAGAAACCGTCTTCTTCACCTTAAACAGTAAGTTTTCAACTATTTATTATAATTTTCCCCCTTTTCTTCCTAGCAGTGGGTAGCCTATTCATTTTTTCATTTCCCGTTTTTTTTTCTAGCCCTAATTCTATCTGGTTTATTTTTAATTAGTTATTGTTTGAGAATGGATTGTTGCTCATCCCTTATAGCAGACGAATTTCTGGCAGCGAACGAAATTCTTCGGCTAAAAGAGACGAGCCACTTAAAACAACAATTAAAAACAAATAAACTAGGTAGAACTGGGGCTAGAAAAAATATGGGAAATGAAAAAAATGAATAGGCTACCCACTGCTAGGAAGAAAAGGGGGGAAACCTTAATTGATAGTTAAAAACTTACTGTTTAACGGGAAGAAGACGGTTTCTCCATAAGAGGCTGCAGCGGCAGCAGACAACTTAGACACAAATGAGATTTTTCGCATTTGTGGAAAATGCGCAACGCAGCATGTTTTACTGCTCTATCCAGTCAATCAATGATGCGGATACTTACCGCAACTCAGAAGATTATTCCACGAATTCTGCAATTGCATTCCACGATATACCCTGATTTCGACGACCTAACCTAAGGCTTTTCCCTTTTCTACGGTGAATTCCACGCCATACCGTTCCACTTTCCAAATATACGAAACCCGCTCTCCCTGATTATCGCTGTAATTTCAACTCAGCTCGTGTTGTTGTATAGGAAATAAGGAGATTTTGTTTTGTCTGATAAGTTATTTGAATTACGATAAAATGGCGGATGTCGAGTGTCGAACGGAGCGAAGAAATCGACCGGGAACAAAGACTGTCGTTAGTATTCGTTATTGGTACTGTATCCGACTATCTTTATTGTTCATTTTCAATAAAAGGAATATTACCGTTGGCCCGAAGAACTGTTTGAAGAAATGGACAGTACATTGGCCGTCCAGCAATATATTCAACAACTTATTCGTAAGGATTTCACTGCGATTGATGAAATCCTTAAAGCTCCAGATTCTCAAGATGAAGGTGTTTGGAAATATGAACACCTAAGGTGAGTAATGGTTCCACAGAAGTAAACTGAACTATATAATATTACCCAACATATAATAGACAGTTCTGCATGGAGTTAAATGGTATAGCAGTTAAACTTCAAAATGAGTGCCACCCTGAATCATGTACACAAATGACGGCAACTGATCAGTGGATATTTTTGTGTGCTGCACATAAAACTCCAAAAGAATGCCCTGCCATTGATTATACGAGACATACTTTAGATGGTGCAGCCTGTCTCTTAAACAGTAACAAATATTTCCCAAGCCGGTAAGCTTTATTATGATATGATAATCCAAATTATATTCCCTAACATGTAAGTTGGTTAGTATAAGTATTAAAGAATCTTCTGTGGCAAAACTGGGATCAGTGTGTCGTCGAGTCTATAGAATTTTTTCCCACGCCTATTTTCATCATCGTAATCTTTTCGATGAATTTGAGGTAACTTATATTCTGAGTTAAAACCATAACAATACATTTTCAGTTACTTTTAACGCAGAACGAGACTTTCCTTTGTCGGCGTTTTACCGAGTTTGTAACAAAATACAACCTCATGTCGAAAGAAATATTAATTGTGCCGATTTTCGAGGAAGTTGATACGAGTGGTTTTATAGGACATGCGGCAGAGTCTGAAGCATAAGGAAGAATGGAAAAGTTATCTGAGGGGTAAATATTGAATGCAGTTATGGAACTTCTACCCCATGTCATGTCTAATAAATTTCTCTTTTGATGTCAGTTCTGAATGTGTACTTGGTAACTGTTTATTTCAAAAATTTTTTTCTTATGGTGCATTGGTTTCCTGTTTGTTTTTCAATTTCCGTTTTGTAGTTATTTTCTTTACATGACGTAAGATAATATTCTGAGATGGCTGGGAAAATTGATATCTGTATCACAAAAACAAATAAAATACCATTTCATGTTGTCCCAGAAAAAAAGTCTTAAACTTATACCCTGGTGTAGTAGAATCCAATGCATCAGATGACAGCAATACATGCAAAACTGGAATGTTGCGAATAATTCTGATTTGATCAAGTTCATTGTTCTTGGGGTTCCAATATTCTTCACATCTAAACAAAGTCAAAAAATGATAACATAATAATACTACCCGTCATCTTTTTGGCTGTAGCTGTACTTATGGTATGAAATTTTAGTAATCTGATGCAAGTTTGGGATTTTTCTTTTCATGATTTCCACGCAACTAATACATTTCCCAATAGCAGGTCCCACTCCTGTCCATACTTGGTTTCTACACTCCTCCATTGATTTTAAGGCATATTCAATGAGGTTGGTCATCTTGCTACCAGGCCTTACTTTCATCCAAACTATGCCAGGTGGCAAATGACTGAAAGGTAATTCAGAAAGGTCAATTTCTGGATCTATATTAACACCTTTCACGTAATTTTCCATGCTCAAAATTTAGAATATTGGAAAAAGAGAAATCTATATCAATCCCTTATCCGAACTTCTCTATTGTCAAATTTTGCTATTGAAATCCGGCACTAGAGGGTACTAGTGTTGCACGGTATCCCACTGCCACCTCTGCCATGTATATTTTGCAACATCATTTCCGAGGTTTCCGCGAGCCAGCAGCAGAGTCATAGAGAGGATGATTCGCGAGCTATGGGAAAAGAATCCCATAAGCCGTTGAGGCGACTTTTTGCCGCTGACACTATTGCCACCTAGCGGATAAGGGCGGGGCTTCTTGCAAACATGACTCGCAGAAACCAATCAGGTTTGATAGCTTTGCGCTATACCCAAACACGGTTTCATATGTCCCGTCTGTTAAGCGCTTGTACAAATTAACTAGTTAAATGTTTTCTGTTTTAACTTTGAAATTATTATTATTTTGAAAAGCCTTTATTACACCGTTATACTCATACAACACTCTATTTTTTATTTTTACTTTTTCACTTTTGGCTACCATTTGGACGGCAAACCGTAATTTTTTAAAAAGTAGGGTAAAGTAGATCATCTTCCATCTTGCCTACCATTTGCATTGGTAGACTAGATACCATTGATTAAAACGAAAAAAGGAATAGAAGTATGTGGGAATTCAACTCATGACTAAACAGACCTGATGTTGCCAGCCAGCCTCCTTAACCACTCAGCTATTTATATCTATCGATTACGTACATTTTTCTGATGTCGATCAGGGTAAAAACTTTCTAAATCCATTTTATTCTTAGGTGGCAGCACTTTCACAGGCGAAAGGGGAGGAGCAAGATAACACGTGACTGCCCCAGCCTCCAACAAAGTCGCCACAACGGCTTATTGGAAATTTTCCCATAGCTCGCGAACCATCCTCTCTATGACTCTACCAGCAGTTAGGGCTCGGCCCCGATTACCTGAACCCCAAAAAACCGCACCGACCTACCCGAAAAATGGCCGATCGGTTGCGACCCGGGTAGGAAGCGGTTCGGTTCGGTTCAAAAAACCCGGTGAAACCGATAGCCCCGACGCCATCTTGAAAAAATGGCGGATACGTGGCGCCAAATTAAAAAACACGAAGAATTTCTCGGATTTTGAACTTAAATAAAATTTCTGGGCAAAAATCGGGTAATCGGGTCAGAAAGCCGTGTAATCCGGGTAAGGAACCGGGTTTTTGGAACAGATAGGCTTCTCTCCCTTGCACCGGTTTTACCCGGAAGTCGACCCTAATGCCCATGGGCAGGAGAAAAGGCCGCCCCAAACCCGAAAGAACCGCACCGAAAACCAAAATGACCCAACCGATCGGCCAAAAAGCTATCCGATTGACGCGGGGCCGAGCCCTACCAGCAGTCAACTCGACTGTTGAGGTTGTTCAAAAAAAATTCTTTCAAGCATTGTGATTGCTTGATTGGCTTTCTTCCTATCCTCGCCCTCAACTCTTCCATCGCTTTCTTCCTCTCGCTTCACGTTTCCTTATTTTTCTTTGTGCATCTGGTGACTTGTGGGTTGCCGCCTTCATTTGTTATTGCTATATTTTAATTATTTATTTGCGTTTCTTGTTTATTTATCGTTTTCGAACGTCTGCTCCGCTGCTACATATCCGTTCATGTACCGATGACACTAGAGTGTTTTGCAAATATACTGTAGATTCTACCTCGAAAAATGTCAGATGCAGCACCGACAACTGCTTCTGCGATAAAGAGTACGCTGGTGTTTCTACATCGACAGCCGTGACACCGTTGATTACAAACTACAACGAAGCGGAAGTCATTACGAAATCGTTGCTTTTCTATCATGTGCAGCGCTCCAGCCGTTTGCCCGCCAATGACAATCCTATTCCTGATCTGATTCCGTAATCGGTTATGTCTGACAAAACGGCAAAGATCTCATTGGCGGCTATTTTGATGGCTGATTACATTTTTCTAGATTTAAGTTTTAAATATTTTCTTTTCGTGGATAGCCTATTTTGTAATGATCGGCTTTCCCGTGGTTTTTATGACAATTGTTGTTGCATCGTCAGTGTTAGTATTTGACCCCCTTGGCTATTCTTCATCCGGTAATATATAGTTTTCGCCTTGAATTGGAGGACGAGCAACTACATTTCATAAGCCAAACCCGAATCATGTACTGTTTCATTCCGAACGAAAAGTTCAGTTGATGAACGAAAGGTCACTTGATGAACGATAGGAACACGGTGAAAGGGACCAGTAACTACTTATTAAAGCCCGTTTTTTCGCTCCCAATAAACTATAGGGCTGTGTTGTCGAACAGGAACAGCCCTATACGGTAAGGCGGGCGATATGCCGATCATTCTTATTGGGGTCGTCCTGACTAATGCTTTAGTTGTTAATTTAACGAATTTTTATCAAGGTATTATTTCGTAATATTTCATTCACCTGTCAGACCCTGTTCTATTTCCACGTCTAGTTCCGGTGAGCAGTATATAAAACAGCTACTCTCTTCCACATGACTTTTTTAAGCATACTATGCTATATTCAAGGATCGGACTTGGCTAGTGAAACAACGACTGCGTCAACGCTGCATAGGCTACCAGCCACATATACTCTGCTACTTGTTTGAGTTTGAGTCACGCCAAGAATGTTTTTACTTTTCCTGACAATATCAAGGACTGTAACTGTGGTATCGTAACAACGATTTATCAAGCAGAAGATTTCTATCGGTAAATAACCATCAACACCTTCATTTCACAAAACGTAAAAACTGCTTGCTGACTTAAAAAAGTAATCGCCATACAGTATAATTGTGATCATCTATTTACCGGTGAACATGCTGTGCTCGTGTTTTGTGCTGTATAGCCTATATACTGTAGTTCCAATGGTTATAGAGACGAATAACTTATTGAGACAACCGTCTGTCTGCTGTATAGTCTACTCACGTCTACGATGTCACCATCTAAACGACGCCAATAATTATTTCAAGCAGTTGATCTCGACATCAAGCCACTTGCCTATCAAAATTATGAACAGCAGATTCACAATGCCCTAAGAGACACAGGCCGAAGTTTTCGTTTGCGTCCCAGATATGTTTTGTGGCGCCATAACAGAGCTATGTCAATAGATGTTAGAAAACTTTTTTTTTAAAGCATTGTTTGGATGAAAATCTTGTTGGTTTGTTTGTTTTGGTTCCAACAAGCCCGTTACACGCGACTGGAATACCCACAACCCGCCAGCTCCAAATGCCCAAATCATTTATGGAGTTTTGGTTGGTGGACAAGACAGTAACGAAAACTATGAAAGCAATTGCCAATACTACGATCTTAATAATTAAATGTAACAATTGACGATAATTACCTATGACAATCGTCTAAATTTTATCATTTAGTCACCAAGGAAGTTGCTACCGACTACAACGCCAGTTTTCAATTTCAAGGTGTCGTGGCTGCCCTCTAAACGCTTGCCGTTAATGGAGAGTTCGGCTAATCCGATTTACCTTATTTTCAGCCATTTATTCTGTGGTGGTGGTTATGGTTTTACGGTCGGGTAATCGGTCAGTCTAGTTCGAGCTGACAGCATATTACGTAGTACTGGCGAGTGGGGACCGATCAGCCGCTATTGGCTGTAGGCGGGATCGGGCAACGGGCTGTCCGCTGCAGTTGGGTGCGATGCAGAAGTGTATTATCCAAAGCACTATTTTAGGCCATGGTTTAGAGGGGGTGGGTCATTCCACGTTTTCACAGAATAGTAAGTAGTACAGGGCACGCCTATACCAGAGTCATAGAGAGGATGGTTCGCTAGCTAGGGGAAAATTTCCCATAAGCCGTTGTGGCGACTTTGTTGGAGGCTGGGGCAGTCACGTGTTATCTTGCTCCTCCCCTATTGCCCGTGAAAGTGCTGCCACCTAAGAATAAAATGCATGTAGTAAGTTTTTAACCCTGATGAAGACCAGAAAAAATTTTAAATATTACAATTACAAATCGCTGAATGGTTATAGAGCATAGCCACCTAGCCGGTAATAACAAATGTGTTTGGTTGTGGGTTCAAGTCCCACCTAAGTCTTTTTCGTTTTATCCAATGGTATCTAGTCTACCAATGGTATAGGTAGGCAAGATGGAAGATGATTTACTTTACTCTACTTTTAAAAAATTGTCAGTTTTCCGTCCAAATGGTAGCCAAAAGTAGTGAAAAGCTAGAAATAAAAAATTGCGAGTGTTGTATGAGTATAACAGTGTAATGAAGGCTTTTCAAAATAATAATTATTTCAAAGTCAAAACAGAAAAAACATTCGACTAGTTAATTTTTACAAGCGCTAAACAGACGGGACATATGAAACCGTGTTTGGGTATAGCGCAAAGCTATCAAACCTGATTGGTTTCTGCGAGTCATGTGTGCAAGAAGCCCCGCCTTTATCCGCTAGGTGGCAATAGTGTCAGAGGCAACAAGTCGCCTCAACGGCTTATGGGATTCTTTTCCCATAGCTCGCGAACCATCCTCTCTATGACTCTGACAATACCATACAGCGCAACACAGTATTAAGGATTTAGCGGGACCTTCAGGCAATTCAAGTAACTTCCTGCTGAAAAGGAACGAGAAGACGACGAAGGACGAATGTGTCTAAATTTGTTAGCCAGTAGTCAATTTTCTGGGTAAAAATGGCAGAATCATCAGAAATCAAACTGAAATCAACACCTGGAGATGGGTAATAAACTGTACATGATTTTGACACTATTATTTATAGGAACATATATCAAAACCTCTTAAGTGCCACAACATGCTATGATCCTAATGAAACTATTGAAATATGTGCTCTTTTAAGGATATCTGCAGTACGTTTTTGCCCTAATACGACACCATACCTTATAGTATCTTCATGGGATGGTTCTGTAAGGTTGTATGACTGCTTTTCAAATAACCAAAGATTACGTTACAATCATGAACGTGCTGTACTGGATGCGTGCTTTCAGGTAATTTCAGTTAGATCCTTATGTGGTGTAGGTAATGCATTGTCAGGCTGATCTAGGACTCAACACATTCCCTTAGTGGTGGGCTTGATGGCATTTTGAAAACTTGTGACCTAACCAACAATTCAGGTATGTTATTTTCTCTATTTTGTTTTCATAGTAATTACTAAATCTTTATTATACTCAAGAGAGTGTTTTGGGCACTCATCAGGATGCAATCAGATGTGTTGAATATTCATCAACTGTTAACCAAGTCTTTAGTGGCAGCTGGTAAAATATTTTGTTGCAGCCCTGCAAATGATTTAGAGCTGCATTTACCGTTTTAGAGAAATAAAGTGTCATTTTGTTCCATTAATAGGGATGCTTCTATCAAATCGTGGGATTCTCGCGCAAAATCATGTGTTGGAACTCACATTCAAGGAGACAGTGTTTACACCATGGCACTGAATGAAGAAAAGTTAGTTGTTGGTACTGCTGGAAGACGTACATTGGTGTGGGATCTCAGAAACATGAGCACCCCTATCCAAAAGCGGGAATCTAGCTTAAAGTACCAGACTAGGTGTATCAAATGCTTTCCTAGTAGACAAGGATTTGTATTGAGTAGTATCGAAGGTATATTTTAACTCCACAAATTTTAGCAAGTTTATCCATTTCAAAAACCATGGTTAATATTAAAAAAAACAAAAAAAACAACTTAATATACGTGTTACAGGTCGTGTAGCAGTAGAATACTTCGATCCTAGTCCAGAAGTTCAAAAGAAAAAATATGCTTTTAAATGCCACCGGGTGAAAGAAGGAGATATCGAGTGCTGCTACTCAGTCAATGCAATCAGGTAAATAGCGTTAAATAACATATTTTCTTAAATGGTGCTAAAAGGCTGTCTAGTTTTCATAATGGCTTCAACACCTTTGCTACTGGAGGCTCTGATGGTCATGTTAACATATGGGTGAGTTTAAAAACATATCTAGTTTGAAACATAACTTTTATAGAATCAGATTTCATTGGATTAGGATGGTTTTAACAAAAAGAGATTATGCCAATATCGCCGTTATCCAACATCCATATCTTCTCTCTCATTCAGCTTTGATGGTTCCCTTCTAGCTATAGCTAGCTCATACATGTATGAACAAGGAGAACCACAGACGGGGATTCCAGAAGATGCCATTTATATACGCAAGGTAGGTCGTAGTAATTCAATTTTCATTATGACTCCTAAGCAATCACACGATTTCATTTTTATCTAATTTTCGTAGGTCCAAGAGCATGAAGTTAAACCGAAATAGACGTATTTCCTTGGCTTCAAGGACTTCATCATTTTGTAATTTTTTTTTTCTAAATTCAGTTCCGCGATGCTGTTTGATAACATGGTCTATCATGTTCACAAATACAAGGCCACAAATTACCTTGATACTTTATAAGATTTGGAAAATCCGATCGCAATACACGATCAGCGATGATCAACTGCTTTCCGCTGAGACTGTATGAAAGGATAACCGTCGTCTTAAATCGCGCGTTCGCGCCATGGGACCCCCTGAAACAGAGATTGATGTAACTCGCCCCACCCACAGGAGGGGCTAAAACGAAATGACAAGTTCAACATGGGCTCTTATGAAGGAACCATAGTTTTTAGGTTTTTTGTCAATTCGTCGTTTTGTTGGGGCATGCAGTCATTGGACCACCCGACAGTAGCCCCCGACGGTTCCTCGACAGTGGCCCCCCATGACACCATCCCCCCCGACAGTGGCCCCCCAAGACACCATCCCCCCCGACACGGCATGCGGACAGTGGACCCCCCGACACCAGCCCCCACCCCTACCCCGACACCAGCCCCCCCCGACACCAGACCCCCCCGACACCAGACCCCCCCGACACCAGCCCCCCACGACACCAGCCCCCCACGACACCAGACCCCCCCGACATTGTTCCCCCACTATTTAGTGTGGGGGGCTGGTGTCGCACAGGAAGGCGACACCAGCCCCCCCCCCAAAAAAATGCGCAGGGGGGCCAGTGTCGGTGAAGCACACGACACCAGCCCCCCCTCGTGAAATCCGTTCAAGTTAAGGGGGGCTGGTGTCGTGTGCTTCACCGACACCAGCCCCCCCTCGTTTTAAAATTCGTTCAAGTTAAGGGGGGGGCTGGTGTCGTGCTGCTACACGACACCAGCCCCCCCCCCCCCCACTCCTCCTTCTAAAATTCGTAAACTACAGTAGATATGGTAAATTGGCAACCGGTTTGCCCTCAATTTAATTTGTTCCTCAAAGTAAAAAAAAAAACCTCCCATTCGCCATCTAGCGGTCAATTATGAATTAGGTTTCCTAATTGAATTAGTAAAGTGCTGAATATATCTAATACAATTTGTTACAGAGTTATTACGGTCGTACATCACGGATGAACAAATCGACTTGGTAATTATTTTATATTGAACTAAAAATTGTCTTTTATAATCTAGTATTATTAAGCGTCATGGACCAATTTGTGTTACAGGAGCTGGTCGTGACTTAAAAGAACACACCTCGCCTGAAAATGAAATGAAACAAAAGCGTCAGGTAGAACATCTATTACTCATACCTATCCTCATATTCATTATGCTTCCTTCTTACAATTATGCATTATATTATAACTTACAATTATTATACACGTATTTACTTTACAAACTCAATTGGGAAACTTAGTTCATAATTTAACGCTAGATGGCGAATGGGAGAATTTTTCTTTTACACAGAAATAAATTGAGAGCAAACCGGTCGCCAACTTACCATATCTACTGTAGTTGAACGAATTTCAGAGAGGGGAGTGGGGGGGGGGGCTGTTGTCGTGTAGTAGCACGACACCAGCCCCCCCTTAACTTGAACGAATTTTAAAACAAGGGGGGCTGGTGTCGGTGAAGCACACGACACCAGCCCCCCTTAACTTGAACGGATTTCACGAGGGGGGGCTGGTGTCGTGTGCTTCACCGACACTGGCCCCCCTGCGCATTTTTTTGGGGGGGGGGCTGGTGTCGCCTTCCTGTGCGACACCAGCCCCCCACACTAAATAGTGGGGGAACAATGTCGGGGGGGTCTGGTGTCGTGGGGGGCTGGTGTCGTGGGGGGCTGGTGTCGGGGGGGTCTGGTGTCGGGGGGGGGCTGGTGTCGGGGGGGCTAGTGTCGGGGTAGGGGTGGGGGCTGGTGTCGGGGGGTCCACTGTCGCATCCCCCCCCCAAACATTGCCCCCCCCCACGTTTTTGAATGGGGGGCCACAGACGGCGACGGAGTCGACACCAGCCCCCCCTGGCAATTGAGGCTGGTGGGCCTGTGTCGTGTAGGCATCCGACACCAGCCCCCCAAGTTTTAACGATCAAGTGCGTAGGGGGGGCGAGTGTCGTAGTATCATGCGACACTGCCCCCCCCCCCAACCACTATCTTTCCAGTGCATAGGCCATGTTCCAGTGACAGTGACGCTTTTCTACATGCTCTGTAAAGTCTAAAGTGAAAGTGCTGTTCAATACGGTTCTACATCTACAAACATAGCTTCTACATCCGAAGCCCATGCGACTGCTCCCTCTCTGAATTGGATCAAATTGGACGGAAGAGAAGGCTGAAGAGCAGGACAGCTAAGAATGGAATCATTCAAACATTTCCCCTGGAATGGGGCTGCAGCATCGAAGACCACTCTGAGTTTCGGTCCTTTGTACACGCCATGATGAGCCAGGAAATATTTCGCTGAAAAGGATTCCTCTTCGGATAAGATGGTTGCGTAACCTTTGTCGATGGTCTTTTGCACAGCAGTACGATAGTCAGCTTCAAATCTGGCATCTCTGCTGAAACGCCTGAGCAATCCGTCGAGACGCCGTTGAGCCATTCGTCGATTACACACTAGACTCGGCTACCCGGTTTTCCAGGTAATAGGGATTTCATAGCCAAGATTTAGTTTTCTTGTACCGGACTCCAAAATGCTGACAGCTTGTCGGTCGTCTGCAGACATGGCCACCAACGTAGATTCCGTTCCAAAGTTCTCGGTATCACAAAAACGCCGCAATTCAGAAGCGATGTCTTCAAGTTGAGTAGAGATGGTGACGTTATGAATGCGGACAGCTGAAACAGTGATGCTGTCTGCTATTACACCCCAGATGAGCCAACCTAATAAGCTCCTAATTGCAATTGGTTCATAATCGTTTCCAACTCTAGATTCAAGCGCTACTGTAAGATGATTGAGGTCTTGGCCGATCAGAGTATCAACTCTTCCACCAGTCTTCCCAACCGGGAGGTCGGAAAGATGAGACCAGCGCTTCTTGAGAACTCCCCAATCTGTCACAGGAGTGGTGCTCGCTACGGTAGAAAGCAGGGTAGAGCCACGTACATTCAAAGTTTCTCCGGAGTCAGTATTAATCTTGAAATCTTCGCGTTGAGATCGATATTTCGTCACGACTCCGCTCTGTCAGGATCCACTGTCAGGATCTGATGAACGCCGAAAATCTTATTCGCGCTGGCAAATCCTTGCCGTATCAAAGTGGAATCGCTTCCTTCGTCAATGAAGGCATTGGCCCATACAGCATCTCCATCAGCATTCAGGATCTTCAGGCGCATCATCCCCATGGTAACTCGTTGCGGGCTGGTATGTCCTATTCTTGCTGTTGCTGACCTGAAAGACTCTGTCGGCGCACGCGATCGGCTGCTCTCGCTGGATCATGGAGTAATTCGTGATGATGCAGGTGGCAACCGGCGACTTTGCATGGATTCTTCTGATTGCAGAACCGGACGGAATGTTTGGCACCAAGACATCCAAAACACAATCGATGTCTGGCACAAAAGACGATTCTATCACCTATGACCAAAGTTTTAAATTGAGAACAGTGATCCAACTTGTGATCACCTTCGCATTTGAAACAGAAAGATCGGAAGTGAACGTTCTTCGAGACAGGACTCGCGGAAGCCACATGAGTACGAGCCTGCGGACGATTCCCATACTTGGGTGGGGGTACATGCAGCTGGTCAGCAGCGATACTGTATGCGTTCTGGTACGCGGCTGCTCTGCTGCAAAGTCAGGATCCGAAAACGTTCAAACTTCTTGTTTCTAATCCTCCTTGTCTTCCGTCGTTCCACGCAAGCCGATCTTGCAGTTGTAGACGAAGGCTTATCTTCTCAATTAAATCCGCTGACGAAGATTCATCAATCCGGCTGAGGTCAAATAGATGAGTCCTAATCTTCTCGGCGAAACGTTTGAAAGCGGCAGGATCATTCTTCAATTCCATTTTCTCAATAGCTTGTATATGTGTGGCTCTCACTACATCTCGACGACCACAGGACTGCTTCAATCGGACTAGTGCTTCAATATAGGCTGGTTCTCCCCCTCCTAGGCCATGTACTAGGTTAGCACAGTCACCTTTCAAGTGCCTCTTGAGGATTGCCAGTTTCTCCCCAGGGAATTTCCCCGTATCATGGACGAGAGCTCGAAACAATTCAATCCACTCGAGCCAATCTAGTGACTTCCCAGTGTAAGCTTCAAGCTCTGTCTTCACTGATGATCGCGAACTGGATCCTTTGTGCTCAAATGGCCAGCTGCATAACGGTCGATCCAATCGTCAGGGGGCTCTGAGCTTGATGGCAGGTTGAGCTTTCGTTGGCGTAATCTAAAATCGGTTGTCAGCGGATTCGGATTCGGTTGGCGTTGGCTGACTGAACTCATCCTGTCTTCTTCTAAGTTCAATCGTTGGAGGGCAAGTTGGGCTTCTTCCGCTTCTTGTCGAGCTCTTTCCGCATTTTCTGCTGCGTCATCTGCTCTGGCCTGCGCTTCAGCAAGTGCAGCTTGTCTCCGACCAACCTCGGAAGCGGAGATGTCCTCTTCTTCATCTTCGAATATCTGCTCCCCCACTACGGAAGCTTCAGCTCCCCGACTGGCGTAATAGGCTTTGCTAGCTTCCGAGATTTGTCCAAATCTCTCTATGTATCCCAAATGGATGTTGTCCTGTCTTTCACTTTCTCCTTCGGTCTCGAGGGCAGATAATTCCGTTTGAAGACTGGATGCTTGATTTACCAATTCTTCGACGTGACGTAGCAACGCAGCTAACCCGCCTCGCGGACCTCCACTCGTTATGATGGCGTCGATTTTGTTCAATGCTGTAGTAATTTGTTGACGAAGCGTTGGTCTTCTAGTCACCTGAAGTCGAAAGTCTTCAGTAGCTGTTTCAGGATCTTGAGGTACGCCCGCTATGATGTCGAAGACCGAACTGGAATGGACCAAAGAGAGAGACGTGGAGAGAAGAAAGGCAGCGAATCTCGAAAGATGGAGGACTGATTAGCAAGATGAGGGCCGACTGTGCTCGGTAGAATAGTAGATGACCAGCTCCAGGTGTGCTGGCAGATAAGACAATGAGAAGATCAACTCAGATTTGTCGGTGGACAGAAGAGTCAGAAAGTCCAGCTCCAAGTAGCTGGTGGATCAGTAAATTTAACGCTGGAAGCTCCGGTTCGAAGGACCAAAATGTTTCGACGCTGTGATTGTAAGGAGCCTCGTTACTTTACTCAAGAATGTTTGTAAGGCACTCGTATGTATTTCTGATTAAGATGATGATTGATAGCAAGTGAGTCGCAATGATACAGTACAGTGAACCACAGATAAAGAGACAAAGAGCAAAACCAGGTGAGTTGGATAACCAAACACTCACTGGCCAGAATAGACATAGACCAATAGACAGGCCAAATCAATATAAAACTGATTGACAGAATAAGAACACACACAAAAGTAGAATTTTGTTCAGGGATAACCAAAACGAGAAGTGTCACTCGCGTGGTTTTAGACTTCCATTAAATAGCAGACGAGACAATGGGGAAAAGAGTGCGGGGAATATAAGGAAGAGAACGTGACTTAAACTAAGACGTTGTCAAGTGGCAAATAATCGAACTAAAAGTTTCCTCGCCGGAACATTAATCTTTATTGTGTTGTTCACCTCCTGTAATTTTTTACTGCTTTTTAATAGAAAATAAAAAGGTTATTAAGATTTACATTTTTTGGTCTTTTTTACCTACCCGGGGTATTCTTGGACAGGCGCATATACCAGGTTAGACGGGGTATTTACGGGAGGATAGGATGGATTAAAATTTAAAAAAATTACATAGATGAAGATTAGGGCAATAATAAGAGAAACAAAATTTGGTAAATGTAGCTTAAAAAATTAAAATATTTTTTTTATGCAGAAACAAATTCAATTTAAAATAAGGACAAGATAGAGGGGAACGGAACGAATTCGTTTTTATCGCCCATTCTCCGTAATTTTTCGCAATGGAAAGTCAATAAATTATCGTACAGTTTGTTTTCAGATCATAAAAAATTATAGGCCCCTTCCCTTATAGAGCAGTAAAACATGCTGCGTTGCGCATTCTTCACAAATGCGAAAAATCTCATTTGTGTCTAGGTTGTCTGCTGCCGCTGCAGCCTCTTATGGAGAAACCGTCTTCTTCCCGTTAAACAGTAAGTTTTCAACTATTACTTAAGATTTTCCCCCTTTCCTTCCTAGCAGTGACTAGCCTATTCATTTCTTCATTTCCCATTATTTTTTCTAGCCCCAATTCTATCTGGTTTATTTTAATTAGTTATTGTTTGAGAATGAATTGTTGCTCATCCCTAATAGCAGACGAATTTCTGGCAGCTAACGAAATTCTTCGGCTAAAAGAGACGAGCCAATTAAAACAACAATAAAAAAATTAATTAGGTAGAACTGGGGCTAGAAAACAATATGGGAAATGTAAAAATGAATAGGCTACCCACTATTAGAAAGAAAAGGGGGAAAACCTTAATTAATGTTATGTTATGTATATGTATATGTTCAGTAGCTCTTCAGTTTAGCAGATAAAAGTTGAGCGGATTCGAGAGGGGATATCCTTAAACGTGTATTGATGTTAAGGATACAGTTGGCTATAGTGTTATAAGGACTACAGCGTCACACCTTATGTGTGGAACGAATGCGGCAGTGTTGTAAGTACTGCAGAATAGAATTGGGGGCACACCTTATGTGTGAAGAGAATAAGACGGCACGTCCGTCTGGGTAGGCTTCAATAATGCAAGAGACTGACTGTGTCCTAAACTTAGGGTCTACTACCCATCCTTGCGTCTTCTTACGAGAGTTACGGGACAAAGACACAGAACAGAGGGGTAAAGGTAAAACAACAGAGGGTAATAAAGTGAATACGTAAACAGGCCTCTAGTGACCGCTTCTATAAATAATAAACCCAATAAATTTACTCTTCGCCGGAACAAAATGAATGCTAACTATTTTTTATGCCACTGTCTAACATGGTACAGTATCCAACATAGGTCCGGTCTCCCCTACTAATAGGGATTCGGATACGCTTGATTGCCAAAGTAGCATTACTGTTGTAAACTTAAGGAAAAATAAATAAATTATATTGCAAATACACGATCGTTAGTAATAAAAATTTAAAAATATATGAATTATAGTAATGCACTATTACATTAGAAACATAACATTCATAATTTTAAAATTATCTGGAAAGGGATATATGAATGGAGAGCGAGGGGTTAAAGGATGCAATTAAATTCCCACTGCCCCATCCCCCCCCATGTTGGTGTAAACGATTTCAAAACGACTGGACTTGGGTTGGCTTTTGAACTCTTCAGTTAGTTCAGTCAGTTAAGTGTTGCTTCAAGATAAAAAATGCCACGAAATCAACAACTGCCGGATATCTTCGAAGAATTTGAAGTGGAGGCCGTTTTAGATAGAAGTCTAACTACATTTTATTTCTTTTTAATTTTATATTTTTTTCCTCGTTGTATTTTAACGATTTTCCTTGTTTTTCGGGTGGTGTTGTTGGACAACAGACGCCAAAATGTTGAGTAGTAAAGTACGTCGGGTATATGCAGATCCAGAGTGAACCGATTGGTCAAATCGTACGAATTGCAGGTCCCTTATAAAAGAATTTCTGCGTAACAGATGGTAAGATTATTTTTATTTCTTTACGTTTAATTCAACTAATTAAACTTATTTCTATGTTTCAGGGTTGTTGCAGTCAACCAGGCCTGACGAACCGGTGGATCTGAGGGTGAAGTGGAGCCGGACAGTGAAGCCTTGCTTTATTGCGAGGCTTTGCTGTCCAGCGAAGCTTCAACCTCGGACATTGCTGATCCGATTGAGAGTGCTGGGCTGCTGGCCGAGGAAAAAGGTCAGTCAGCCGAGGAAAAAGGTTCTCCGGACCAGGAACCAACGCCACTACCCTCCGGCGAAGTTGGCCAACATATTTTATTTGCACAATTAATTTTTAATAATTTTAACTAATTCATTTAACTAACAACAGAGACACGCACTGTAGTTCTTTCTACAATGGTTTCGTCTTTATGGGCCTCTTCCGGAGCGATTAGCGGTTACGGAGCATAAACATCCTACCCAGCATTAGATCGCCGATAAACAAAGGTCAAGAGAAGAAGAACAGACGAAAATAAAATGAAAACCAGAAGATATCACAAGATAACAAAATATTTATAAATTTAATATACTTTTATTAATTATCTTTACTTCTAGTGTTACGAAAAGGGATGTAACGCCAAGGATTGTCCGAAACCGTAAAAAAGTTTTAGTCATTTCTGTCGCTGGCCTGTTTTTTTGTTTAATACAATTTTTTGTCTATCACATGTTGCATTTTCATTATTTTTATTTTTAAATTGATCTGTTTGGTTTTATTCTAACTAGATTCATTTTTTATGATGTAATAATATAATTATAATAAATAATTTTTCTTGCTGAAGCCTGGTTTTAAAAAAGATAATATCGTATTTGCTTCAGCATTAACTTGTATAATTTTTATGTTTTTGCAATGTTGTTAATCCATTGGTTCTATTCATGGGGAAAGTATGTTAAATGGGAGAAAAAGGATCACAATTGAGTAGGAGTTTTACCATTTTAAATAAATAAATAAAAATAACTGATTTTAAAATGAACTTAATTGAATAGACATTGTTAGTCATTCATGCTTTATTGCTTTAATGTAGATAGAATAATCGCAAAGTAGTGGTAATAATTCGCAGGAAATATGCTGATAGGTTTTCGCTGTGTTAAGTAGGTGTATCAGTATTGTACGTACATTAATAGTTACGATGACAAAACGGGGAGTCGAACTATAAACCTTCGGCACAGTAGCGAAATGCTCAAACATTTAGTCGTGATAAGCATATAAATGCTGTAGTTAATTGTTTTTCTTTCGGTAAAATAGTTGGGCTTATTAGCCTCACACAGGTTACAATCTACGCTACAGTGAGCCCTCTGACTGACCACGACCACAGCTGCGTCACTGTCAACTTTCCAACAACAACTGTCGCCAAAAATGTTAGGGGCGCTATTTATACGAGTTCAATAGGGCAGGGTAGGTAAGGGGCGGATGAAACAGGTCAAGGCGGGGAATAATATTGGCGCTGAGCCTCGTGCATTCTGGCGGTCAATATAACAATACAATTGCTTTGACATTTCATGACAATACTATTGAACTCGAAGACTATATTTCCAGACTTAAAGAAATCCATAATATCAAGTATTTTATAGATAAAATCTAGTATTGTCTAGTATTTAAAAAAAGATAAAAAACATAAATAATCAAATTTAATTTTCTGGCAATGCGCTCAACTCGATGGCCATGGGCAACCCATAAAGACTGCATTTTGGTGTTAACCAACCAGGCCGCCATGCAGCCCTCGAGTCGAGGGCCTCGAGCAATCAGCAATTTCATTTTGAAAATGAAAGGGTGCGAGACCGCGCATTAAGTAACCGTCATTCGTAAGAACCCTACACGAGAGAGCGATGGAGTTTGAATGAAATAAATATACATGGTACATGCATGCAAGTGCAGATAGATATTATCGTGTCTGAAGTGTCTTTCAGATCGTGAAATCCGCATTATTTATACAGACGCAGGTCACATTTGTCTACCATTAATAATCGTGGAGAACTGCAAATTGCAGTTGAAGAAACAACCATCGCACATGTTGCATCGGCGCAATTACTTTTTTATTTCTTCCCCTCGAGTATGTTACTTGTCATGTGTCACCGTGTTCTATTCTATTTTTCTACATCATGTCCATCAATCCGTCAATGGATTATTAGCCTACGCATCGTTATAGTTAACCTTTCACCTCTTTTTGTTGTTATATTGGTTCGAATTTTTTTTTTGCTTTACTTGTGCTATCACCTCTGGACAAAGAACATTGAGGGTGAAAACGACGTCAACGATTTCATGGTGGAAATCGACATCCCGACAGAATCCAACAGCTACAATGTTGTCGGCAAAGCAATACTATTGGGATGGCTAACTGTGAATGCTGGTAGAATATTGTGACAGTCATAGAGAGGATGGTTCGCGAACTATGGGAAAATATCCCATAAGCTGTTGGTACGACATTTTGCCTCTGACACTATTGCCACCTAGCGGATAAGGGCGTGGCTTCTTGCACACATGACTCCCAGAAACCAATCAGGGTTGATAGCTTTGCGCTATACTTAATCACGGTTTCATATGTCCCGTCTGCTTAGTGCTTGTACAAAATAACTAGTTGAATGTTTTTCTGTTTTAACTTTGAAATGTTTATGATTTTGAAAAGCATTTAAACTACTTTTATGCTCATACAACACTCTCATTTTTTTTCTACTTTTTTACAACTTTTGGCTATATTTGGTAGCGAATCGAAGAAGTGGCTACCATTTGGACGGAAAACCAGTCGATTTTTAAAAAGTAGGGTAAAATAGATTCCATCTAGCTACCATTTGCATTGGTAGACTGGATACCATTGAATAAAATGAAAAAAAGAATAGGCTTAGGTGGGGCTTGAACCCTTGACTCAATATCACTGATGTCGCAAATTAGGCTCTTTAACCACTAGGCTATTTGCTGGTATATTCTCCATACATTTTTCTGGGATTGATCGGTTAAAAACTTTCTGCATGCATTTTTTCTTAGGTAGCAGCACTTTCACAGGAAAAAGGGGAGAACACGTGATTTCTCCAGCCTCCTACAAAGTCGTACCAACGGCTAATGGGAAATTTTCCTATAGTTCACGAACCATCCTCTCTATGACTCTGATTGTGACTGGATTCGACCATGGTGGATCTCGACAAACTGTTGTCAGAGCTCCAAATTACCAGAATATGGTCAGGGGACTAAAATACCTTAACAACATGCACGCCATTATCGAGATTTAAAGGCTGGCAATGTATTGCTGTTGCTGGCCATTGATGGTGGAGTTAAGTTGGCTCGTTTTGGTGTTCCTGCAAAGAACAACATACCGGCATGCAGGGTGGCTGGGCATGCAATAAATTGCGGTCGAAATTAATTGTCAGTGATATAGCATCATATTTTCCCAATGTAATGTACAATAACTTTTTTAACACACGGCAACAGTTGTGTAGATAAATCCAAAAAAATATTGGCAACATTTACATAATTTGGGTTAACAGGTCGGTGATTGTCGAATGCTGAGCGGCGCACTGGGCATGTTATTCTAATTCCCGACGCTTCAGTGAATTCAATGACTTCCAAACAAAAACTCTGACCATAGTTTAATACCGTGATTATTATCTTTAATGAACACTCCGGGCAATAACCATCATGGTTTACTTCCGGAAACTGCGGAAGGATACTCCCGTGATGTTGCAGAACATCCACTGCAGGCAAGTTTTTCTTGATTTGTTGTAATTGTTGTTCAGGCTCTAATTTCCTTAGATGTCGCATTTGAAATAATCTTGCCATTACATTTGCCCTTCTTTGAAAGCAGCTTGCGTGTAAACTTCGAAAAATCTTTCAATCCTAACGTCGTTGCCTTCATCCGCCGAATCTTTGGATTCCAAATGTGGAGCTGCTCAGCTAGTGCAATCCGACGTACATACCGTCAACTTTTTCCGGTACCGCCTCTATCATTCAACAGAGCAGCAGGATTACCATTCCGACTTCCCTTAACTGCTGCGTCTTGATGTGGTGCAGGTGCTCTACCTTGATGCCCACGGGATCGTCCACTTCTTCCACGCCTATTCTCTCTGCAGAATCTACAACGGCCAGTTGCTCATTCGTCTCCCGTTTTGGTTCTCCCCGATCTTGCAGTCTCCCTCTTCCACGCATTCGTCCTCTTCCACGCGGTCGGCCTCTTGCACGACCACTTGCAACTGGGCCAACAGGATCTTCGACGGCAGCGATTCCCAAACGACTTTACGCAGACTACTTCGATTTCCACCATTTGATCTTCTTGGACGCTGACATCCGGGGCATCAATTACTGCACGTGGAACAACCAGCAAAGCCTCAAATGCCGCACGTACTTCGTACAATGGGCGGTGAAGTTCTTCTGCGTTTTCGTCGTGGAATTCTATATCGACGGCGTCGAAGCGGAGGGCTGCTGGCATGAGAAACTCCCTGATGGTTATCCGTCCATTTTGTAGATCGATCTTCAGTGCCCTTATATATCTGTCTTGTGGAACGTAGTCTTGACATCTTCTTTATCTGGCAAGAGTTCCATCCCGCAAGGCTAGATACCTGTACTCAGCTTCCTGTGCAAACTCTTGAAGGCGATCTAAAAGACGGAAACTTCCCTTGTTTATGAAATGTGGATAAAGTTTTAGTAGAAATTTACCTAAAAAAATACCAAGGTTTGAAATGTAGATTCCCTACATGATTATTGAACGATCAGTGGTGTGCTTGTAATTTGGTTATTAGTTCTATTGTTGTCCATGTTGACGCAGAATATCTTTGGTCTGATTTGCTCAATGCAAAAAATCGTATGTATTACTGCAGAAATTGGTTGAACCGTACTCTACATTCTGCTTCAATAGTGCCACTTACTTCTTTGGCGTATCTCCGTAGTTCCTACATCAAAAAATTACTAATGTTTATAGTCTGAAATCGAAGGAATTATAGCTACCACCCCATAGCCATTCCAAGAATCATCAGGATAGAGAAGGGCGAGGGTAATTGCCATTTCCGGACGGTTGATCTGGTCGTTTGTCCTGTATGCTTGTCCTAGCCCTAGATTGCAGGCATGCTATATCTTGATATAAAATGAAAGATAGTGGAAGCGTTATTAAAATGAACAGGAAGCGGAATTTCTAAATGTTACTATATGCCAGTTATTTTTGGACTTACCAACTCGGAATGGATGTAACAGCCACGCGCCTTTCCAGTCTAAAACACGACTGAAAAGGATGGCAGAGTTTTCAGCTAATAATTGCCGATAAGAAGGGTAGGCTCGGAACTCTTCCGGTGTTCTGTTCCAAAAAAAACTTTTTAAACTCCAATGACCGTCGGAGGTAGCATTCGTACAGGGCTTGAGTCTTGTAATGAGGAACGATTCCACTGCAATTGTCTTTAAAAAATGTAAAAGTATTATGAAAATGTGACTACTCGTGAAACACATGTCATTTTATTATTTTTATAATGTGTCAGAAATTAAGAAACACTTATAGGCTTAGGTCAGTCCAGTGCCGGAAAGAAAGTGGCATTAGAGTAATTTATAGTTACAGTCTATCTGTCTGTACCCCACATGCTCTTTCAGCCCATTGCCCACCCTCTGCTCATTGTTTATGCCCGTCGCCCAGCTCGTAGGTGCTGCCTGTGAGCTTGCTCGTTGTCTCTGTCCGTCGCGCAATGTGATATCACAGCCCCCTGTACGAACCGCTGTCTATGCCCTTCACCCTCTCGTTGTTTTCGCCTGTGGTTTCAGCCACTACTTCAGCTTGTCATTCGAATAGCTATCATAGCCTGTCAACTCACTCCATGTGCCTGCTGGTTGCCACACTGATTTCCCGTCGCCCAACTCGCTTTTCCCACCCATGGTTCCGTTTCCTGTTTCTGTCAGTTGCCCAACTAGCTATTTCAGCCCGTTAGCCTACTCGTTGTCTTTTCCTTCCACCAGTGTGTCTCTAACTTTGGTACTCAATTTGCCGTCACATACTATACTATCTTTTCGCGTCAATCCCACTATGACTCTCTCAAATCGCTCACCATCTCCACCCGTCAACCACCCTATTTGTATTCATACGGCGATTCAATTTGCCCGCCAAAACCCAAGCAACTGGGAGTGCGGACTGATGAATCCGCGAAGAAAATTAAAAAATTTTTGTTTCTCCCCAACATTGCAAAGAGTGGGGAGAAAAACCTGTCAAGGTGAGCGGGGTAGTGGTCCCTGGTCAGAGGACCGCAAGAGACAATTGGTGGAGACGCACATTAAAGAAAGACGCTCTAGGAGAGGGGTTCAGTACACAGACCAGTATGTCTGTCTTGGCTATAAAAAGGAATTCAATTAATTTATTTCAGCCGGCAGACATGCAAAACCTTGTACTGAGCCTCTTTCCTCCATTATTTTCCGAACTAACCATTGCATCTGCAATGGATGGTTCTTAGGAATCTCCTAACCCCGCTCACGCTACGCCCCCCACGTTTTCCCCTTCCAGAATAGAAGGGGACAAAATAATCTTAAATTACCCTGGAAAACCCACGAAGTGTCCTAGGTGTAAGTGGGCAGCGGTAAAAGGCCCTACACTAAAAGGACATTACCAAAGGTAACACTCCAATCACCACCCATCACCCTCCATCCGATTGGCTTGGATGTCCAGTATGGATGGCTTCAACCATGACTCTTCTGTTGTAGTGATCTCTCTAGAGGAGCTTGATGCAACAGAAGACGAGCGTGATGAGCTGACGAGGAAGACGAAATCCCAGCGATCGAGGAATCCCCTAGTAATGTCCTATCTCCACTAATTTTAACGACACGTATTTTAATACACAAAATTTTAGTTGGCTTTATGAACTCCCTCCACAAGAAAATACTAGCACCAAAATTTTATTACAAAAGATTTTTGAACCTTTACCCAACCCCCAGATTTTATCATTTGTCCCCAGTCAGCAAAGTATTCGAGGACGTAGTAACAACAGCTCAGAAGAGCAGAGCCAAAGAGATGACGATTTTGTTAGTCTCTGGGTTTCTGCCTTCTTGAGCTGTGAGACTCTAAATGGCTTAGAAAACGTCCTCGAACGCTGCACAGCGTACTGGCTCCCTTAAGAACAAATTTTACAAGACCCTAGCCCTGAACAACCCCGGGGAAACCCTGACCAAAGAAAAAGAAACCCAAACCGGCAGATACAGAAGGCCCGGCAACAGATCAAGAAAAAGGCGAACGGGGCAAGGAAGATTCATCGGCTCTTTTTTATATATTCCCAAGAAGAGCCGTCTGAGAGGTGCTCGAAGACCGTTCACCCTCCTACGATGGTACTGTAAAACCTACAGAGGAATATCTCAAGAGGATTTGCAACCGATTGAGACCATCTCCGCAGAAGTGCCAAAGTGCGAGAGAACTCTACGACACCTGCGACTGGTCCCAATCATCAGAGGACCAGATGAAATTCCTTAATCGTGCGCCAACCCAACAATAGCTTGAAGCTAAGCTTCACCGGACTACCAACACATCACCAGGAGTTGATGGCCTAGAATACCGTCATCTTAGAGCCATCGACCCCAACTGCATTTTGCTGGGAACAGTTTGTAAAATGGTTTGGAAGCTAGGAATTTCTAACTGTTGGAAGACATCGCGAACTGTCCCCATTTTCAAGAAAGGGGACCCCGATTATCCCAACTTTAGACCAATATTCCTCCTTCCTACCATTTACAAACTGTTCTCGGGAGTAATCAGTCAGAGAATAACGGAGGTCGCTTCAGTCCTTGGCTGGTTATCTCCCGAGCAAAAGGGTTTCCTCCCGGGGGTCCATGGTATTCAGGAACGACCTCCGGTGCATCCTGGTGCACATGTTTTTGGGAAACCGAATGGATTTTGCCGTTGGGAAGCATCCATCCGCATTTTCCCGACAACGGGTGTTCGCCAGGGTGACGCTCTTAGTTCCCTTATTTTTAACCTGGCTTCCGAGCTTCTCGTCAGGGCCGGAAAGTCCGATATTAACCGCGGATTTTTATTATTTGGCTCGCTCGTGAAATTCACGGCATATGCTGACGACAAAGCCGTGGTTACAAATTCTCCTTCTAAGCTCCAAAATATTTTAAACGTTTTAACCCTCACCGCAAACACCTTGGGACTTCAAATTAATGCCGGGAAGTGTGCTTGTCTGGTCTTTGACAAAGGCAAGCCGTCTGAGGCCCAGTGCCCTATTGGTGATCAATTGATTCGGTGCTTGGGTCCAGACGACCAAGAAACATATCTTGGTACACCGATAGGCGGAAAATTGCGTTTCTGACCACCCACTGACCTCATCCCTAACCTCGACAAGATTTCCGCCTCTAACCTTGCACCATGGCAAAAACTTGAAATTTTCCGTAGTCACCTTATTCCCTCCCTTTCCCATCACCTCGCTTCGGGTCGGGTCCTGAAAGATTCCCTTACCCAACTGGACACTGAGTGCAGGAAGTTCCTAGGCCTTATTTGCAACTTACCCAACCACGCAACGGTCCCCTTTTTCAATGCGGATCGGCGGGTTGGGGCCTAGGAACATGCCGCCTCACTGATGATGCTGACATCTGGACCATCGCCAGAGCTTCTCAGCTCCTCACTTGTAGAGATTCTACAGTGAGGAACGTTTGCGGAGAGAAGCTCCACGACACCATTGGTCGAGGGTTCAGAACTAAGCATCCAGGAGTGTTACCAGTTGGGGAATATCTTTCAGGATCCCTGGATGGGTAGCTGTAAAGATTGAGGTACGCGGAGGCAGGGTCTAGCCTTTGGACTCTTGCCCGCCAAGCTGCCAAACGACTGGGAGTTCGGATTGATGTATCCGGCGTCAGAAACTTAAGAATTGTCGCAGATGACGTCTCCGTAAGCCCAGTTAAGTCAGCTCTGCTCACCGACAAGAGCCACCAGGGATTTGTTGCCAATTGCCTCTCCCTGGAAGGAACATAAAAAGACATGGCTCGCCTCGTATCCTGCCGTAAGCCCCTCTCCTTTTGCGACTGGAGATACCTTTACAGAGCCCAACTCGACATCCTTCCTCTTCGGGGGCTCTCGGGTTTTGCTCTCAGGAGCAGGATACGAGTTGCCGATGATGTTGAAAGGAAAATGAGACTGAGTATCACGTTATAAACCACTGTGAAGAAGGGTCCAGTTGGCCACAAAGAGGCGCAACACCGTACAAGATCTCCTGGAAACGCTGCTAGTCAAGCAAGGCCACGAAGTCACTGTCAACAAAGCCATCACTGGAAACGTATAAGAATAGACGTTCAATTTCTATCATCTGGTTCCTGGGTTATGGTTGACGTGGTGGTCTATTATGACCAACCAGGGAGCATCGTGAATACCTACCAGCGAAAGATTGAAAAATATTTTTCGCTTGGCAGGAGACTTCCTCTGGTTGTCGGGTTCCTTGGATTATGTGGAACCCGTGGAACGATGATATTCTCTCCATACATGGTATCGATGGACGGTCCTGGGGTGCATTTTGATTCAAGGCCCGATTAGCAGCAATCCAAGGATAAATTGAAATGCTGTGTGCCCACTTCCATTATGGTGCACCTAACCCCGAAGACGAGGACATCCCCTTTTTCTATGTAGATTCCCCACTCCATGTAGATTTGCAAACACCCATTTTATTTCTCTTTTCCTATCTCTTTTTTTAGTATCTTGCATTTTAAAAAATAACCTTTTATATAAGTTTTTAAAACTGCTCCCCCATACATATAAGTTTCTTTCCTTCTAGAAAACAACTTAAAAAGCTAACCACCACCATACTGACCAGGGAAGTCCGCTAGGTGGCGAAAAGTAAACAACACACAAGTTTCGCTCTCCCATTTATCGCTATTTTTTCGTGCAATCAGTGGTTCAACCTGTGTTTTGTGATAGTGTTGAGATCCCATGTGTGCTAATTTTTGACCAGTCACCAATTTTCGCCAGTTTTGATTTTGCCGTAAAAATGTTGACGGGGGTAAACTTTGGGGTACATAGAAGGGTTCTTTTAGTTGGTTTGACTGTAAATCATACTTTGGATTAGTATAGAGTGAAGAATTGTGCATCTTTTGGCACAAAGAAAAAGATTTTAGCTTTATTTTTAGTTTTTTTTTTTATATTTTTGAAAACGCCGTATTTAACACGGCGCATATGGGGGAAAACGGGGTGTACCTAATAAAGTGAACGATACCGTAGCGCCATGGGGGTTAATCCTACGACATTTTTGTGTGTATAAAAAATGTAGATCATCATTAGATCTACTCAGGAAAAAAATACAAAAAATTTAGCCCAAGCCGTTCAGGAGTATTTGCACTTTTTTTAAGACACGTAGTGCCATAAGAATGCACTGAAAAAAGGGGGGTGTACCTAATAGTTTGGTGGGTACTGTATATATGTGTATTTTCAAGATTTTTATTGACAAGCAATATGTATAAAACCATCTAAACATCCTTACCACTGAATATATATTGCATATTATGCATGAATTTGTTTATATTTTTTATTTGAAAACTTATAATTCATTTAATGTCGGCCTGTAACCGCAACAAACTCCAGTACAAATCACACGGACACAAGACACAGTCAGGGTTCCTACGCCTCTCCCTTCTTCCATCCGGTGTTCAATCATGCAGAGGAAAAAGGCCATGGATAGGAGAAGACCAAAAAAAGCATCTCTTCGACCTCCTAAAACTCCATCATCCTGGAAAAGGTGTTCCTACTCTGGTTGTCTTTTGCACCAAATGTCATCTAGAATTTAACAATCACAACAGCCGGAAGACATGGAAGAAAATATTCTGGGGAAACTATATCCTCTTTCTCGTTTTCTCTTGACTTGACACTCAGGTCACTGGGGGCGAGTACATCGATTTCTTCAGAAAGGCGAAGTTCCATTCGCAGAGTATTTTCGATCCCGGAAATATCTGGCAACAAACTCATCCTGCTATACCCTGAGGCGCCTTTTCAATGCCCCAGGTGTGGTTGGGTGACTCTAACAAGCAATTGCAACCCAATGCATTCCTTGTTTCGCCATCTGGAGACAAAACATTCGCTTCGGCTTGAGAAGTTTTGGAAGTGTTCCAAGTGCGGGATCATCGAGCAGGGGAAGAAGATGAACGCCCATGATGTTAAATGCATGCCGCCAGCTTCTACTCAGCAAGAGTTCATCCGTATCTCTGGAGACTCTACAACCTCACCATCGACACCGTTAGCTTTGCAGTCAGATGTTACCGCCCCAGAGCATTCTTCCCCACTTCAAGCCCTTCCTACTCCATCTTTTCTAAGAGAGGACCACGACGCAGATGGTGCTCCGAACGAAAGCTGGCTTTTCATTCTGTCACGCAATGACGCACCAAATTCATTAACATCTGAAGTCACAGAAACGCCAGTTAATTTTGATGCATCTCCATCGTGCACAAACACGACAGCAGCAACAAAGTCTTCTTTGGCGGAGCTTTCACCTCACATCGCGCTATTATCCCACCTTTGGCAGATGACATTTAACATCAGAACACACCCACAACGGATGGGTCACAGCGGTCGGTATCTGACGAAGAAGTCGTTTTAGATTCCTCCACTGAATATATAATCCAAAGATCTGGACACTTTTATCATCTTTGGGAACCAGTGTTCAGAAACTGCAACAAAATGGAGGATCTCAACGAATTTTTTTAGTCACTGCACTACCGACTGGCTCGCAAGAGCCTCAACTACCGAACTACCACTCTAGGAAGAGCGCCCAAGACCAGAAAATGCCCCAAGGGGACAAAGGGGACCTAGACGTCGAAACCAGTCCCAACAACTGCAAAGAATTCGTCAGAGAATAAAGTCAAGACCCGAAGGGGCAAGCCGCATTCAGATGATCTTTATGATCTATTCAAGATTAGCCGTTGGACAGGTACTTGGAGAAAAGTCTTCGTCGTATACGGACAGCACTGAGGCAGCAAACCAGTATCTTCAAAACACATACGTTCGTCCTCAGCCGTCAACAGAAGAAATTACAAGAGCAAGATAACTCTTCAACGCCTGCAACTGGACTATTCCTACCGAATACCAGTCCAGCTTTCTGAATCGACCACCATCCAGAGAGGAAATCGAACATAAGCTTCGACGCGCTACTAATCCTGTTTTTGGAGCTGATGGGATCGAGTATCGCCACATTAAGGCTCTCGATCCGCAAGGCTGCCTTCTCGAAATCATCTACGATAGGAGTTAGCAGTTTGGAATTCCTGATGCTTGGAGAAAGTCACGAACGGTTCTTATCTTTAAAAAAGGGCACTCGAGTGACTTTTCCAGTTTCAGGCTAATTTCTCTTCTGTCTACCCTCTACAAGGTTTACTCTGGCATCCGAGAATCACTTCAATTGCAGTAGAGTTGGGCTGACTATCCCCGGGATTGAAAGGATTTCTACCAGGCGTTCATGGCATTCAAGAACACACCCAGCTTCTTGAGACTGTGGTGGAGGAAACCACTTCCAAACGCAAGTGCATGTCAATGGCTTGGCTGGACTTGGCTGGACATTTCCGACAATCTTGAGGCGGAATACAACCGGAAAGTCAGCAAGTACCAACACCTGGGACAAGTGCTTCCATTAGCGTTTGGCTCCTTAGGTTCCTGGTACCCAATGAACGTGTCTCTTCTAGGCATCGACCATCGCAGCTGGTCTACGTTCAGAAGAAGATCAAGATTTACGGCAATAAAAGGATCAATGGAGATGATAAGGGAACTTCTAGCTACTACATACGGTCACAACATACATATGTAAGAGCAATTATCTCACCTTAACATTCTGTAAAATTTATTGCATGTTAATTTGTATCTTTTTAAACGTACTTACTCTTAATCAATGATCTGTAATAAATCTTAATCATTATGTATATATTACTTGGATTTGTGAGTCAGTTTCATATTTATACTTTTCAATTATTTTTATGTTTTTCTTATTTTTATGTCCCTATTATTTCATTTGCCATATATGTATCATCTATTATCATAAACTATCTCTACGACAATGCCTATATACCATACAACCGGAAACTCTCCAAGCACCAAAACCTAGGACCTGTACTTGAAGTGGTTTATAGTTATCTAAGCTACTCAAATCCTATGAACGACAAAAGCCAGTATCTCATTTTCATTGACCAACGTATCAGATCTGCATTTAGGATCATATCAAGATTAGATGCGACCAACGGATGAACCGCACACTCAGGATGCCACTAACACATGTATCGGCCCGAAGTGTTGAATTGAACAGAGAACCGAAATTGCAACAGTGACAGGCATACATCCGACGATAAGTTGTGCCCAGACAAACAGCAAATCCTAAACTTCGCCCAGGCAGAGAATTTGTCTTTTCTTCAAGCTAAAGAGATTCTTACCTCAAAAAGCAAAAATCATGAACAACCTTCTAAGTCTATCTCTTCACGGTCCACGATTCAACCTCCCACTAGTCATTGCCCCTCTCCTACCGGCAATTCTCCGCCCGATCCTATCGAATCCAAGATCGAAGCCCCACATCACGAAGTGTCCAATCTATAGTGCGAAGTGAAATCCCTAAAAAATCAGTTAATCACGTACACTCCGCTAGTTCTCTCGAAAAAGATGCAAGAAAATATCTCTTCCATTGCGAAATGTTATGAAAACCTGAAAACTTCGCTGGACGCGATTGTCCCTGCAATGGCAAGACTGACTCCTAACAAAACATGCGATCAGCTAAAAAAAATATAGATAAGAGAACTAAAAATGGGTGTTTGCTAATCTACTGGGAGTTGGGTTTCTAAATGGGAAAATGGAATTTCCTCGTTTTCGGGGTTTGGTGCACCATTATGGAAGTGGACACACACCATTTCCATTGATCCCTGGATTGCTGCTAATCGGGCCTTGAATCGAAATGCCCCCAATGACCGTCCGTCGATACCAAGTATCGAGCGAATATCATCGTTCCTGAGGTTCCATGATCCAAGCGACCCGACAACCAGGGGAAGAATCCTGCCAAGCCAACAATATTTTTCAACTATCGCTGGTAGGCATTCTCCATGCTCCCTGGTTGGTCATAGCAGACCACGACATCAACCACCCGGGAACAAGATAAGAGAAATTCAACGTCTGGTCTTAAACGTTGCCCAGGGATGGCTTTGTTGACAGTAACTTCGAGGCCTTGCTTGACTAGCAGCGTTTCCAGGAGATCTTGTACGGTGTTGTACCTCTTGGTGGCTAACTGGAGACCTTCTTCACAGTGGTTTATAACATGACACCCAGTCTCATTTTCCTTCCCACATCGTCGGCAACTCGTATCCTGCTCCTGAGAGCAAAACCACGAGTGCCCTCGAAGAGGAAGGATGTCGAGCCGGGCTCTCTGAAGGTATCCCCAGTCGCGAAAGGAGAGGGGCGTACGACAGGATACCAGGTGAGCCATGTCTTTTGATGTTCCTTCCAGGGAGAGGCGATTGGCAACAACTCCCTGGTGTTTCTTGTGGGTGAGCAGGTTCCTGGTATAGCGCTGCCGTTCTACTTTCCGAAGTCCGCGGACTGCCTTAACTGGGCTTACGGAGACGTCATCGGCGACAATTCTTAAATTTTCGTCGCCGGTTGGCGGGTAAAAGTCCAAAGGTTAGTCCCTGCCTCCACGCACCTCAGTCTGTAGAGCATCCCATCAACAGACCCTGAAAGATATTCCCTAACTGGTAACACCCCTGGATGCTCAGTTCTGATCCCTCGCCGAATGGTGTCGTGGAGCTGCTCTCGGCATACGTTCCTCACTGTAGGATCTCTACAAGTGAGGAGCTGAGCAGCTCTGTTGATGGTACAGATGTCAGCATCATCAGTGAGGCGGCATGTTCCTAGGCCCCAACCCGCCGATCCGCATAGAAAAAGGGAACCGTTGCGTGGTTGGGTAAGTTGCAAATAAGGCCTAGGAACTTCCTGCACTCAGTGTCCAGTTGGGTAAGGGAATTTTTCAGGATCCGACCCGAAGCGAGGTGATGGGAAAGGGAGGGAAGAAGGTGACCACGGAAAATTTCAAGTTTTTGCCATGGTGCTAGGTTGGAGGCAGCAATCTTGTCGAGGTTAGGGATGAGGTCAGTTGGTGGTCGGAATATTCCGCCGATCTCCGTGTACCAGTAGAGTGTCTTTCTTTCTCCCATGTGCGTCTCCGCCAATTGTCTCTTGCGATCCCCTATCCAGGGACCACTCCCCCGCTCACCTTGACAAGTTTTTTCCCCACATTTTAAAATATTTGGCAGAGGAACTGGGATTTTAATGATTGTCCCATGGAGTCTTACTCTAGTAGCATTTCTACTAGATGCTCCTTCCTCTGGCATTGCTACCCTGGAAAACTTACATGTAAAGAATTAAAACAAATATTCTAATGAATTAAAAATCAGAGAAATTAAGTAAAATCGGGAAACTAAAAGTGGATAAAGTTTAAAAGACAATTATAAAATCTTAAAATATGAAAAAAATTTTGAAAAATATATATAAAGATATTGGATTAAAATTTAATAATAATAAAAACTGCAGAAAGCAGAATGTAGAACATATAAATTTGATGTAAAATGGAATAAGGAGAAGGTAATTTAAATTTTCTTAAATCTTAAAAAAATCTAAATTTAAAATAATAAGAATACTAAGGTTGAATACAAAATAGATGTTTAAAAGACTAACATTTGAGAAAAAATAATAATTTAGACTAAAAATAGAAATCAGAAGGATTAAAAAATTTAAATAGGTATAAAAATAGTAAATAAAATGAAAAAATATTGTGCAAATAAAGAAAAGAAAATAAGATGTAAAGCACATTTAAAAAATAAAAATTTTGTAAAGGTGTAAGTGCAATATATTTATAATTTTTTTAAAACACCGATGATAATGCATAAAAAACCCCCAAAAATGAGGAATGTAAATCAGTTAAAAATCGGGAGCTAAAAACAAGCACGTCTGCTCAAGGACGAAGTCTAGCAGACCGAATCCCTTGTGGTCTACCAAAACCTTTCGATAGTAACATCACTTTCAACCCCAATGTTTAATTTTTCAATTCTAACAACTTCCTTGGTAGCATATTTGTTTGACACTTACAACTAATTTCCGTTCTTCCAGAGCGCTGTATATACATGAATGAAAACAAAAATGAATCTTTATAAAAAGCACGAATGTTAATACATGACAAGTTGAAAAAAGACGGCTAAAACACGAAAACGAGATGGAAATAGATTACATATAAATATTACAAAATACAGCACAAAACGCATATTGTGTTAGGACAATACGACAACAGGAATGTAACAAGAAAGACGCCGTGCTTATGTTTGTGCACCGTGTTTTTTTGGCGTGTTACTCAGGTGTCTCCTAACAATATCCGTCCATCCATGGGTCGCATCTAATCTTGATATGATCCTGAATGCAGATCTGATACGCCGGTCAATGAAAATGAGATACTGGCTGTCGTTGTTCATAGGATTTGAGTAGCCTAGATAACTATGAACCACTAAATGTACAGGTCCTAGGTGTTGGTGCTTGGGGAGTTTCCGGGTGTATGGTACATAGGTATTGTCGTAGAGATACCTTACGAGAATTGTCCTCGGAAGTATAGTGGTCAGTATCCCCACCTTTCACGCGGGAGACCGGGGTTCAATTCCCCCCCGGGGAGAAGCACGGTGGTTCAATTAATAGGTTTTGTTACAGCAGCCTTAAAACAAACAAGACAAGTAAAACATTCTGCTCTCTTTCTTAACATTTGGCTTTTACAGCCATGGCGTAGGATAAGTCTGTAGTATTGGGTGCTGGAATCGTTGACTTTGACACATAAATGGTCTTCTTCTTCTTCTTCTTCTTCTTCTTCTTCTTCTTCCTTTATTTAGGTGCCTCTCGTGTGGCGTTGCCAGTCCGGGTCGGGACGGGTCGTCCTAAGAAACCAGGTTTTGGCACCGGCGAAATTGTTAGTAAAATGGGTTTTGATTTCTTCTCTTTAAAAAAAAAATGTTTGAACAGACCGGAGTCCCAGATGAATCTTAGCAACAAGTCTCGTATTTTGAATTTTATCTTCGATTCACAGTCTTGAGGTGGATTTAATGATGTAGGCTTGTTTAGATGAAGGTTTTTCTCAGTAAAGAATTTCGTTAATGTTTGTCTGTGAGAAGCGTGGAGTGGGCATTCGATGAGAACATGAAGCGGTGTTTCAGAGAAGGGGCAGCCACGGGAACAAAGCGGAGAGACTGTGTAGTCTAATTCTGAGACGCGATCATTTAGGCGTAGGCGGTTAGCACGAATCTTGTGGAGTATGCTGTTCTTTTGTCGGCAGGGATGAATTAACCATGGGTCAGGCGCCAAAGATCTTCTCGATTAGGAAAAAAAGAAAACATGGTGACTCTCTAAGTAGGCTCTTGTGACTGTTGACCATGCCTCATGGAAAGTTTTCGAGATTTGTCTTACTGAACTGGTACAAATTATCTTTTCGCACTGAGAATCAACCCTGGCATCATTCGCCAGCCGATCCACTATGTCGTTCTCGGGAATACCAATGTGACTTGGAATCCAGCATAGGGTTATTTTTGTACCGGCTGAAAGGGCGTGTAGAGCTTATTTTCGAATGCTGATCGTGAGCTTCTTCGTTGAGCGGGGGCTATTTATTGCTTGAATGGCGCTGGAATCGACCGAAAAAATGCGAATCTCAGCCGCGGACTCATTATCCGTGCGTTCAGTTGCTTTTTTGATGGCCGTCAGCTCCGCCGTGAAAATGCTCGTTCCGTCATCTAGCTTCCAGGCTTTCTTCAGTTGGTTATTGGGACAGTAGATGGAACATGCAGTGGAGTTATCAGTTGGGTCGTGTGAGCCATCTGTAAAGATGTTGATTGAGTTGGAACAGACGGTATTGCAGTGATTAAAAAAGGCTCGAAAAAGGATTCTGGCAAATGTCTACTTTGAAGCCGCAGTGTTTTTGGACAATGGGAAAAGTGAGGTTGGAATTTTTGCCATGATCCATGAGGGCTTGAGCAGATCTTCGACGAAAGGGCTTTCGTTAAACAGGTGAAGATTTGAGGCTAAAAGTTTGAGTTTGCATAAAATGATGTTTGGAGTGCTCTGGAGTTTCCACTGGACGATTGTTAGGTAAGTATGATTGGCATCAAAAAAAATGGATTCTTTGGTTTAAATTGTAGTCTGATTAGGTATTGGCAGGCCAGCCATTCACACCTGCAACTACTTATTGGGACGAGCGCTGTGTCCAGCCAGGAGTGGGCCCGAGGAGTGGAATTTGGAGAAAGCAAGATTGCACGAATGATGGAATTTTGGATGACGTCAAGTTTTTTGCAATCATAGCTTTGCATTGGATGATGCTCAAGTACGAGTAGTCTATTACACTTCTTATCAAAACTATGTACAAATTGATGAATAATTTTGGTTTCAGGTTTTTATTTCTTCTTACCAGGATTTTGAACAAGTTCACTCTGCCCGAGACCTTCCTCAGTAGTTCCATCAAGTGGGGCTTCCACTTCAGCTTGCGGTCAAATATGATGCCTAGGAATTTGCCATGGTTGACATTTGAGATGACTTGTCGTTGACGGTGAGCTGGAGTGAACATCGTTCCGAGTCCTTCTACTGAACGAGATGGTGAAGCACTTAGACACAGATAAGGTGAACCGCCACGTTTTACACCATTTTAGAATTTTCTTAAGGGCCGTTTCCAGCTTCTGGCGGGCTTTGCGTCTATGTGTATAAGTAACCCGAGCGGATACGTATATTGTCTGCAAACATTTTCACTATAACACCTAGGTCGTATCGCGGGTTTCTAGCCAGAGGGAAGTCCCGAGTCATGATGGTGAATAGGAGGGGGCTGAGCACATCGCCTTGCGGGACTGGGAGAGGAATTTTTCATCGGATAGTGTACCATCGAGGACGACTCTAACTTTACGCTGGGTCAGAAAGTTCATTAGCCACTCGAGGATGTGACCGGTTATCCGCGCTTTGCTGAGCTTGAAGAGTAGACCGGACACCTACACTAGGTCGTATGCCTTCTTGATGTCTAGAAAGAGGCAGTGCGTTTCCTTCTTCTCATTGAATCCTATTGTGACTGCATTATCTCGATCCCATAGATGGTCTTGAGTAGAGCAGCCTTTCCGAAAACCTGCTTGGCCTATGGGGAGTAAGTTGTAGTACTCAAGATGCCATGTCAATCTGTTTTTTAGGATACGTTTGAAACGCTTCCCGAGACATGAGGTAATAGAAATTGGTCTATAGAAATCGAGATCTATAGGGTCTTTTTAAATCCTTTTTTAATTAGAGGGATGACGTTGGCAGTCTTCCAATCATCCGGGCAGAACCCATTCACTAATAATAAGTTAAAAAGGTGTAGTAGATGACTCCTATTTGATGCGTCCATGTTAGAAATCATTTTGTTGTGGATTAGGTCCGGGCCTATCGCATTGCTTTTGGAGGTGTTCATGACTGCGATGAGCTCATCTTCGGTGATTGGCTCGTTGAGATGGTTCTTGGACAGCCTGCCTCCTTGATGGCTTCTTGGACAGCTTTCATTAGCGCTCTGGAGGCAGTATCCCTTTGATTTCTTTCGTTGCAGGCATGTGTAGTGAGGTGGTGGAAGAACCTGTCAGCTAAGGCTTTCTTCCTTTCCGTTGTTGGTATCGAAGGTGGAGATGGTACTTTGGTCCATTGATGGAAATTGTTGTGTTTGACGCCTAATAAACTTTTTGCAAACCCCCAGGCTTTTTTAATGTTACTGGACTCGTTGACATCCTTGACAAGTTTCGCCTATGATTGGTTTTGGGCATTGTGCGTAGTTCGTTTCAGGCGGGCAACCGTTTTATTTAGTTTCTGTTTGTTGGCCGGTGATGGAAAGGCAATCCATTTTCCGTATGTCCGACGGCATTCAGCAGCTGCTTTGCTGCACTCCGTATTCCACCACGGTATGCGTTTTTCTTGTCTGGGAGACCGTTGTGCATTTGGTGAGAAGTGGGTTTTGCTTACACTTAGTATAGTATTCTTAAACATTTCATATGCGGTAGAAGGATTGTTAGAGTTTTTAAAATTTTCGGATATTAGAGTGTTGTTTATGGACTCGTTCCATACCTTCCACTTGCTGTCTTTGAGTGCCAAAATTTTGCTATTGTGAAAGGTTAGGCGTGGAATTGTGAGTGAAATGAACACTAGAATATGATCACTGTTCCAAAATGGAGCGGTTCTAACATACTGAGGAAGGCGAATATCCGATGTGGTAAAGGTAAGGTCTATGGTTGACCCGATGCTGGACCTAGGGCATCTCCTTGTTACCAACTTTTGCGGGGTTGCCAGTATCCAATTGGGATCTTCGCAAAGGAAGTCAAAAATAGCTCTGCCACCTTGGTTTTCATCGTGCAGGAAGTGGTGAGTACTGAATGTGATTTTTTAAAAGAATGGTGACACCCCCATAGCCATCGAGCCGGTTTTTACAGATGAGTGTGTAAGATGATAGTTTCCGGAGCATGTTTATTTTATCAGCTTCATTACAATGAGTTTCACACAGTATGACGATTTACGGGTTGTGACAAGCTAAGTACTGCAAAAAAAGATCTTTTTTAATGCGTTTTAGCCCATTCGCATTCCAGTGGACAATGTCAGTGTCCGAAGTCATGGGGAAGTTTTGGAGTTTTCCGGAGGCGTAGTTACGATTTGATTTGTAGCAGAGGCGTCGGTCGAGAGTAATGCAGGTGAGGTCGTCGTAGTTTCCTGTTGTTGGCAAACCAGTCGGCAGATTTCTTCAATATAGTTTGGAAAAAACCCTAAAAAGCTAGCCACGAGGGGCTTCCGAGCCCCTCGTCAGGGCCGGAAAGTCCAATATTTACCCCGGATTTTTATTATTTCGCTCGTGAAAACCACGGCATATGCTAAAGACATAGCCGTGGTTACAAATTCTCCCTCCGAGCTCCAAAATATTTTAAACGTTTTAACCCTAACCGCAAACACCTTGGGACTGCAATTTAATGCCGGGAAGTGTGCTTGTCTGGTCTTTGACAAAGGCAAGCCGTTTGAGGCCCAGTGCCGAATTGGTGATCAATTAATTCGGTGCTTGGGTCCAGACGACCAAGAAACATATCTTGGTACACCGATCGGCGAAAAAATTGCGGTTCCGACCACCAACTGACCTCATCCCTTACCTCGACAAGATTGCCGCCTCCAACCTAGCACCATGGCAAAAACTTGAAATTTTCCGTAGTCATCTTCTTCCCTCCCTTTCCCATCACCTCGCTTCGGGTCGGGTCCTAAAAGATTCTCTTACCTAACTTGACACTGAGTGCTAGAAGTTCCTAGGCCTTATTTGCAACTAACCCAACCACGCAACGGTCCCCTTTTTCTATGCGGATCTGCGGGTTGGAGGCCTAGGAACATGCCGCCTCACTGATGATGCTGACATCTGTACCATCGCCAGAGCTGCTCAGCTCCTCACTTGTAGAGATCCTACAGTGAGGAACGTATGCCGAGAGCAGCTCCACGACACCATTCGGCGAGGGTTCAAAACTGAGCATCAAGGAGTGTTACCAGTTGGGGAATATGTTTTAGGGTCCGTGGATGGGGGGCTCTTCAGACTGAGGTACGCGGAGGCAGGGTCTAACCTTTGGACTCTTGCCCGCCAAGCTGCCAAACGACTAGGAGTGCGGATGGATGTATCCGGCGACGAAAACCTACGAATTGTCGCCGATGACGTCTCCGTAAGCCCAGTTAAGGCAGTCAACGGACTTCGGGAAGTAGCACGGCAGCGCTATGCCAGGAACCTGCTCACCGACAAGGGCCACCAGGGAGTTGTTGCCAATCGCCTCTCCCTGGAAGGTACATCAAAAGACATGGCTCGCCTGGTATCCTGCCGTACGCCCCTCTCCTTTCGCGACTTGGGATACCTTCACAGAGCCCGGCTCGACATCCTTCCTCTTCGAGGGCACTCGTGGTTTTCCTCTCAGGAGCAGGATACGAGTTGCCGACGATGTGGGAAGGAAAATGAGACTAGGTATCATGTTTTAAACCACTGTGAAGAAGGTGTCCAGTTTGCCACCAAGAGGCACAACACCGTCCAAGATCTCCTGGAAACGCTGCTAGTCAAGCAAGGCCTCGAAGCTACTGTCAACAAAGCCATCCTCAGGCAACGTTTAAGACCAGACGTTGAATTTCTCTTATCTGGTTCCCGGGTGATGGTTGACGTCGTGGTCTGCTACGACCAACCAGGGAGCATGGAGAATGCCTACCAGCGAAAGATTGAAAAATATTCTTCGCTTGGTAGGATTCTTCCCCTGGTGTTCGGTTCCCTTGGATTATGGAACCCCAGGAACGAAGATATTCGCTCGATACTTGGTATCGACGGTCGGACCTGGGGTGCATTTATTAGCAGAAATCCAGGGATCAATGGAAATAGTGTGTGTCCACTTCCATCATGGTGCAACAAACCCCGAAGACGAGGACATCCACTTTTCCCATTTAGAATCCCCACTCCCTGTAGATTAGCAAACACCCATTTTATTTCTCTTATCTATCTCTTTTTTAGCATCTTGTGTTTTTCAATGGCCTTTTTTAATTTTTGAAAATTGCTCCCACAGACACACAAGTTTCTTCCCCCATGAAAAACCCCTTAAAAAAGCTAACCAGTATACTTTTTTTTAAATGAATATACTCCAGGAATGACTTTCTAACCTTGAAACCTACACAAGGACGTTTGATTTCTATAATTTAGGATATTGGACTGTCACCGACACAACCATCGTGTTCGGTGACCCACTATTATTCTATGAAATAAAAATTTGCATTAAGTGATAGCGGTCACTGCCGGTAAAGAACCGCTTCATACTTGAATTGAGTTGTTGTTTTAAAAAACTTCCTTCAGTGTGTACGCGATGAAACTTAAAAATTCACCACCAGAGATGGCGATTAATAAAGTTTCAAAATTCACCACTAGGTGGTTTTAACTTATACTTTGCTTCAATTACGTTCTTCTAGCTGGCTAAAAAGGATTTGATGCCAACAGCATCCCGTATTCCCAAGCGGTCACCCTTCTAGGCAATTTTTTTCCCTTTAAAATTAATTATTTTTTAAAAAACCATTTTCCGAAATCTGGTTGTTTTCTTATTTCATTTTTCGAGTTTTTAAGTGAGTTTACAAAATGATTCACAAAATTTTGTTTCTTTCTTTTTTTCCACACAATTAAACTGAGATTTGCAGCTAAAAATATTACTTGGTTTTGGCTTTTCTTAGGTTTTTCAGGGTAGTCAAATAAATAAATTTGTTGTCTCGTCGGAGTAAAAGTGTTTATGTATATTGTGGAAATCTTCTTTTAATAATTTTCATCGCAGGGATTGTCACTTTACAATTGAATAAATGATATATTTTTTCTGGCTCATTACACTGGTCGCATTTTGGGTTTATGTCTTGTTTACATTTGATTAATCTGTCTTTTGTTGGTAGGACATAATTGGTAGGACATAACGGGCCTTTAAGGCCCGTTCACACTAGAAGATCAGTCCTTTTCGTCTCAAAAATAGCCGAAAGACGAAAACCGAAATTTCGTTTTCGTCTTGAATTATTCAGACTACAAATTATTTCGTCTCATTCAGTCGTCGGCTGTCAGAATAACAGCAAATGACGTCATTCTGACAGCAGACGATTGTTCAGTTTTCTGTGCAGTTTGATTGGCTGTTCAGTTTTCAGCTTCGTTTTTCGTCTTTCCGTCGGTTTTCAGCGCCGAAAAGTTTGAAAAGTTTCAACTTTGGAAAGACGATTTTTGTTTTCGTTTCTGCTCACTTTCTGCTCGTTTTTTCGTCTTTCGGCTATTTTTGAGCCGAAAAGGCTCTAGTGTGAACGGGCCTTTAGCTCTTTAGAGTTCTCTCTTTCGGGAAAAATTTCATTAATTTCATTTTCAGCCTGTGATAGTTCCTTGTTTATACTAACAGGCCAATCATTGTTTATTTCGTTTTCTGTTGGGGAGCTCATCTTCTCTTCATGTGCAAAGAGCTTACTGTGATATTCTTCTTTTTCTGTTCCACCTGATATACCCTTGCTGCGTTAACATTAGGTTTTATTCGGTTCTTCAATCTTTTTAATTTATCATCCTTTTTAATTTTATCGAATCCTCTGATCCTTTTCTTTCCCTTTTCTTTTTGTGTCGCTCTTCTTCTATCTCTGATTCCAAAATTTCAGGCAAATTTTCTGTTTCTGAATCTTCTTCAGAAGGTTTTTTTTTACATTTCTTTCAGCCTCATTTACAATTTCTTTCAAAGTGTCGATTGCCAGTGTGATTGCAGGGCTGCCTCCCACTGCTTGACTGTAGGATTTTCTTCCAGTGTCAAAGTGTCTGGCTTCGTGGTTCTCCGAATCACATCTGGCGCATGTTTTAATTTGCCCTGGATAGGACACAGCAAATCTATTGTCCATAACCGTAATGAAAGACGGAATGTTTTTTGTTACAACCATCTCAATTGTAAGTTTTTCTCTTTTTGTTTTGAGGAGATATAAAGCTGGAGTCTCATATTCAACCTTCTTAATTTTCTCATAATGTTCCAAAACCTTTTTAAAAAGATTTGTATCCATTTCATCCGGAACGTATTTAATATGGCTTTTTTTCCAAGGATTCCTGGCATAAATATGGGAATAATATGAATCTTCCCCTGTTTTTCAAAAGATATTCCTTGGGAATGGCGCTTAAAGAAACTTTCAAACTGATTTTGATACTTGAATTTTGCTACTACATTTTTTGTGTGGTAATGGAGGTCTATTACAGTGAGTTGGTCGTCGATAATTCCTAATTTCATAAACCACCTATGTATTTCAATTTCTAGGGGAACAAAATCAACTTCCTTAAAGCTGAAAAACAGGGTTCTTTCCCTTTTTATTTTTATTTTGGGAGTAAATTTACAGAAAATATAATGTGCTTTTTTTTATTTTTCGAATTTTAGAGATACGTGAAAGACTGTGCTGGTGAAAGTGTGAAATGAAGGAAATTGACAGTTGTGCAGAAAAGGTTGTATACTTTTTTTGATTTTTTTTTGTGTGTGTGCAAAGTTGTGAGATGTAATAGAAAGAAAGGAAGCTGAAAAGGATTCTAATACTATTTTCACTTTAATGGTGAAAATAATATTATTGTGGAATCGTGTATGTAATAGAGCAAATAAGAAGAAGAACTGAAATGAAAGTACTGAATATGAATAAATGTAATAAGGTTTCAAACAAGAAAGGGATTCTACAGGATTCAAAAATAATAATACTAACTTTACTTAAAAAGTAAAGGTAATATTACTTTGAATACAAAGTAAGGGGAAAAGAAATGAAAAAAATTGCGAGAGAAAGTTAAATTGTTGAAGACTATTGATTTTTTGGGTGCTGTAAAAAAACACGTTACCAAGAAACCACCACGCTACCAATGAAGTTGTTAGAATTGAAAAATTAAACGTGGGGGTTGAAAGTGATGTTACTATCGAAAGGTTCCCAGTTCGAATATTGTTCATGAAAAAGATAGGGAGACATATTGTTCATGAAGCGGACATCCGTCGGCAGAAGTGTGCTATGTGGGATTAAACTCTGAAGCTGGCTCGTTCTGCCACACCACTTTTACCTGCAAAAACATAACATGCTGCAACATTTTAATGGGGTTTAGGTTGTGACCGCTAGATGGACAGAGCATTAAAAATTAAAAAGGAAACAAAATATTTTTTACGGGTAAAATGGATTGCCATAGTTTCAGTTTTGCCCTTAAGCCGCGTAAAGTAATAAATCGTCTATCGTCCATTACTTTCACAGGATTTTGGGCTTGGACTTCAAACCAAAATATGTAAAAGATAAGGAAAAAAAGGACCGCTTGGACGGAGAAAAAGGACCACTTTTATTTTTCAGAAAAGGTGGTCTTTTTTGGTAGGGTCCTTTTTCGTTGGGTCCTTTTTGCCGGTCCTTTTTCGTCGGGTCCTTTTTCGTTGGGTCCTTTTTCTCCGGCTACCTAATTTTTCAATTTAATTATTTATTCTTTTTCCCCCCATTTACATTTTTGTAACATGCACACATGTTCTAGTTTTGCTTGTTTGATACAATACACTTGCTATAATATGTACATGACGCATGGTATACACACCACGTCATAGCATCAGGAACTCCTGCCACTTTGAGTATGCTTGACGTAAAGGACGTCTGAAGTTGGGAGTGGCGCGTAGTGTAGCGCCGCACCCATTTCCGTCTTATCGCCTAAGCCTGTTGTACTGTCTTACCGTAGCGTGCGCTACTGTCGTTAGCTTCTAGTATATAAGCTCCCGCATTTCAATGTAAACCCCAGAGTTGCCTAAGCTTGTAACTCGTACACTACTCCGAGGTAATAAATATACGGTATATGAACTCTTACATTTGGAGGTCCCAACGAGACTTACAAAAAATATAAGAGGCCCGCCGTGCTGTAATAAACCTTGAACGTACTTGTACGATAAAGAATTACAAGCGTACATAAGACGTCCGAAGTATAAGTCGATGAGGTACGTGAATGAATAATACTCTTGAAAATACACCAGTAGTGGCATCTCTCAATACCATCCCAATATACCCCGACTTACCCTCTACAACATTAATTTCCTTTTACCCGGCCTTGGAAAACCCTGACACGGGAGACACTGAGCTTGAAAATAATCTTGTCGCTCACTGGAGGAAATTAGTGGAGCTTGAACAGAGTTATTTAGCTGAGAAAGGGAAACATTACCAGACAACTGCGACAACAGTCAAAATATCTGAGTTAGAAAAAGAAAAGGCAAACACTAATAGAGCGCTACAAAACGCTTTACAACTCTATGCTCATTCGCTATTAAAACAGACACTTGAAGCCAACAACGGCACCACACACGAAGCAGTTAAAAAAACAGTAGAAGACTTGAAAACCCTACTAATAAAATTTAGCGGAGATAGTAGGCTGGTAGATACCCTTGTACACCAGTTGAAAACCATCCACGGAAAAGAAAAGGAATTCCTGAGTGGAGCCCTAGCTATTTTCCAAAAAGAAATTCTTAACCAATACATAGAGGAACAGAAACTAAAAGATCAAATCGTTTCCGAAAACATCAAGTTACGAAACCAGATCGAGGGAAATAAGAAAAAAGCATCTAGCTCGAAATATACTCGAAGTAGCTCTCTAGAACGTTTGCAAGAAAATAACGACGTCTTAAAAAATCCACTTGAAAAAGCAAATAATAGGATAAAGGAGTTCGAAAACCTATTAGAGCAATCACAAGAAGCCGAGAAACACTTCGAAGATCGACTTAGGAAGACAGAAGAAATAACCCAAAGTGTTGAAAAAGAAGGTCAGGAAACAATTGACAAACTTGAAATCGAGAATTTGGAACTAAAGGAAAGACTTAACACCGCTAAAAAGCAGTTTGATACAAATCTTGGAAAAAGAAAAGAATTTGCAGCAGAAGTAGAAAAACTCAAAAGTGGGCTAGATACAGCACAGGAAGACAGAGCCAATCTAGCCAAGAAACAGCTCGATACCGCTTTTAAGAAAAAACATCTAGAAGAAGAGCTAAGGAGGACGTAGTCACCAATAGAGGATCAAGCAAATAAGATATCGCGCTTAGAAGCTCGTATAGCAGAATATATACAACAAGAACTTCTATCTTTCGAATCAGGAGAAGCTAGTTTGGAACCAGAACAACCGGGAGAAGTGACAAGTCTGATAAACGATATCCACAACCTCACTTCACTAAGTGGCATAGAAGACAAATCTCTACATTTTGAACTTGAAACGGAACGTGTATTAGACCTACAAAAAATTATCGAACTCCTAGGAAAACAAAACAAATCCCAAGAAAAAACAATAACCCGTTTAGAGAAAGAAAACAACCGCCTTAACCAAAAACTAAGCAAAATGGGCAACACCCACGATGACGCCAGCCGGCCGAGACAGCAGACCTTTGCTCTCTCAACAAGTTTACCGCTGAATCTCGAGGAACAAGCAGTTATGAATATAACGCAACCAATCGTCCGTGTACTGGGAGAACTGTTCTCTAGAGAAGATAAAAAATCAATCCCACCATTTAAAGGGAAAAGTACCGATAAGCTAATCACCGAGTGGTTAAAAATTGCAGAACATGTGGCCAGAAACAATAACTGTAATGATGAGCAGAAGATACGATTCTTCTCTGATCGACTGAAAGGTGAAGCCTTGGAATGGCATGAAACGTACGTCGAGGAAAACGATACGAATTATGACGAATGGAAGGCAGCGATCATTAAAAGATTCCAGGATGCCTTCGATTTAGCAGCTCTAAAGAAAAAGTTATTCAAACTAAAGCAGAAGCCGGAAGAAAATTGCAGAACCTTCGTATCCAGACTCAACAATCTGTACGACACTGTAGAAGGAAAGGAAGAAAAACTGGACGACCATGATAAAACAATCATGGAAGACCAACTATACAATAAAGTAAAGAGAATGAGGGACAGCACTGAAATCAAAATTCTCCTACAAGGAATACTATCTAAAGTAAAAACAGAGCTGTACCTCCGAATGCCAGAGAAGTCTGATGACTTCGATTCACTCTGCAAACAACTATTCATATCGGAACAAATCTTGCACGAGAAAGAAAGTAACGAGGACAAAGAAATGACAGCAGTAATAGCAGGAATTACAAACCGAGAAAAGGAACAAGACAATGAATTAACTCAACAAAAGATAGAAATAGAACAACTAAGACAAAAGATAAAAAACCTGGAATGCTTTAGTAAAGAACGTGAACTCTCTCAGGAAAACAGTGTGACGATCGCTGCTGCTGATCGTTACGACAACCGTAGAAACCAGTCAGTTGAGCGTCAATCACGGAACTCAAGAGTTCGTTTCCAGGACGGCCGAGATCGCAGCAGAGAACCCAGCTATTCACGAAGCAGGGAACCCAGTTTCTCGAGGAGCAGAGAAGCCAGCCCGTATAGAAGAAGCTATAACCGACAGGAGTGGAGAAATAACGCCCCTCAGAGAGATCGCGGAAGACCGTATACAAGAAATTACCGACCACGAAGGAACGACGGATTTTCAAGAAACAATAGACCGCCTTACAGAAGAAACAACAACAGGTTTTCAACAGAAGGTAGAGACGATAACCGGTTAGACGATTGGGCACCAGACATCGCAGGAGCTAGAGCCCCAAGGAACAGAGACATTATATGCAATAAGTGCAACAAGAAGGGCCACATAGCTAGGGAATGTTGGACCGATATGGCACATATCAATCATCCAACACACCAATAAATGTAGAAGAAAAGTCACCTAATATTCACAAAGTAGATTCATATAAAATAGATTCTAATATTCAGATAGAAATACTTCATCTAATACGTATACCTATAAAAATTTATGATGTAGAAACAAGGGCTTTAATAGATACTGGAGCAGCAGCCAGTCTAGTGTCTGCAAAGATATTGCTTAGCACAAAAAATAGAACACTAAAACAAACCAAAAAGAAGAAAACCCCAACATTTAGAACAGTCTCGGGAGAAGTATTAACCTACTTGGGACAATACGAATTAGCAATTGCCATAGATAATAACCATATAATAAATTATTACTTTTATGCAATGGAAAATTTAAACGAAGATTGTATCTTAGGCTTAGACTTTTTATCTAACAATAATGTTAAAATTAACACTAGAAATGGTCAGTTACTTTACGACCACTTAGGTAAAGAACATACTTTCGAATCTAATGCACCATTATACAGCCTAACATTTACGAATGCTGGAATTAACATTCCACTTATACCCATACCTAATGAAAATCAAACCGAAGATTTAACAGGAAAAGATCATCACAATTTAGAACTATTCATACAGTGGAGAGTATCGAACCAAGATAGAGTAAGAAATGAAGAAGAGAATGTGCCACCACAACTTAATTTTCCAGATTTCCAAACAGAAATTGTAGCACGAATTAAATCTCTTTTCGAGAAACATGAAAAGTTATTCGCAGATAAAGAATCAGACCTTTGTCTTGCGACACAGGTGAAACATTTTATAAATACCGGAAACCATTCGCCTATATATCAACGGGTGTGAAGAACGCCTGAGGCATTGAAAGAAACAGTAAAATCAAAAATCGAAGTAATGTTAAAAAATAAGATAATTAGGGACAGCCACAGTCCATTCGCCGCCGCCATCGTAATGGTACCCAAGAAAGATGGAGAAATGCGCCTGTGCATAGACTACAGACAACTTAATAAAATCACAGTAAAAGATAAATACCCTCTCCCTAGGATAGACGATACCGTTGATGCGTTGTGCGGGTCAATGTACTTTTCGGCATTGGATCTTTTAAGCGGATACTGGCAAATCGAGATTGAAGAAAAAGATAAGCATAAGACAGCTTTCATCCGTGCTTTATAAATTCGCACTAGTATACTTGGATGACATTATAGTTTTTAGTTGCTCGATAGAGGAACATTTTTTACACCTAGATATAATCTTTCTGCTTTTAACAAACGCGGGATTAAAGTTAAAGTGAAAGAAGTGTGAATTTTTCAAAGAAGAGTTAGATTATCTAGGTTACATCGTTTCACGAAAAGGCATAACACCAAATTTAAAGAAATTGAAAGCAATAATAGATTACCCCGCTCCCAATAATACAAAAGAATTGAGTTCCTTTTTGGGTTTGGCCGGCTATTACCGGAAATTCATAAGAGCTTTTGCTGATAAAGCTCACCCATTGACAGCTTTAACGAGAAAGAAAGCGGAATGGAAATGGGGGGAGGCAGAAAGGGACGCCTTTAATTGTATAAAGAACTGTCTCATAACTAGACCTATCCTGAGCTATCCTGATTTCACGTGCGATTTTATCATCATTACGGATGCATCAGGGTATGGAATAGGAGCAGTCTTGGCACAAATACAATCTCCACCTCAATCAGCGGATTCAGGTGAGACTAACGGACCAGATCTCACTGAATCTGACGGCGTAGAAGTCGTCATAGCATACACTTCAAAGCATCTGAATGACCGCGAAGCCCAGTGGTCGACCACAGAAAAAGAAGCGTATGCCATCGTTCATGCAAAAGAAGTATTTCGAACCTATTTATACGGACGTAAATTTAAAGTTTTTACGGATCATAGACCTTTGGAATGGTTGATGAGCAAAACAGAACCAGCAGGAAGATTAGCTAGATGGGCACTTAAAATCCAAGAGCATGACATAGAAATTGGATATCGCCCAGGGAAAACACATCAAAATGCAGATACGCTTAGCCGCACACCTGTAGCAACAGTAGCAAGTGTAGAAACTAGAACAAAATCAGAAGTGAAACAAGAAGAAAGTGAATGGGTTGGATTACAGCATGAGGATGATTATTGCAAAAGAATAATAGAAAATTTAATGAAAATAAGAAGTCGGAAAGCTAGAAATATAAATGGATACAAGATAAATGAAAAAGGTGAATTAAGCGATAAATATGAAAGATTAGTGGTACCAAGAATTGAGGTAAAAGAAATAATGGAAGAAAATCATGATCATATGCTAGCAGGACATTTAGGAATTGCAAAAACGTTAGCAAGAATTCAGAGACAATTCACGTGGCCAAACATGCGAACGGATGTAACAACATCCGTTAATAGTTGTTTAAAATGTGCGAGGCAAAAGTCCTTTGGCACAAGTAAAGCACCATTGCAACCTCTGCCACCAGTTGACAGAGTGTGGGAACGTATTGCAATGGACGTAGTAGGACCAATTCAAGAAAGTATTAAGGGATATAGATATATTCTAGTCATTTCTGATTATGCCAGTCGTTTCGTTTTCACCTTCCCGATGAAGAGTCAGTCAGCCCAAACAATCGCATCAATAATGGTAAATAAGTTAATAACAAAATATGGAGCCCCAGAAATTGTGCTAACAGATCAAGGAACTAATTTCCTTTCAAATCTGGTTAAGGAAATCTGTAAATTATTCAAAATTAAGCAATTGAAAACGACCGCATACCATCCACAAACAGATGGATTAGTAGAAAGATTCAACAGAACGCTATGCGATATGTTAGCTTGCTATGTGGTGGATGAACCGGAAGAATGGGATAGATATTTTCCATTCGTCACTTTTGCATACAACAACAATATTTTACGAACCAGTACTGCCGAACGACATTAAAATCAACCGGAACTTCGAAGAAAACGAAAATGATCATGAACTGTACTTCCGAAAATGGAAAAGCGCACAAAAGTTAGCTCGAGAACACCTTTTCAAAGCACAAACTAAACAAAAAAGATATTACGACGAAGGAACCAAAGGAGTTAGGTATAGCGTTGGTGAACTGGTACTGTTAAAAGCGCCACCCGCAGCGGGTAAATTCATAAACAGATGGAATGGACCATTCAAGATAATAAGAAATTTTTCAGACATAACATACGAGAAACAAAGCCTAAATGACAAAAAACAAGAGTCAATAGTCCACGTAAATCGCCTTAAACTTTACACTCCAAGAGAAAATCTAGCAGACCCCGAAATAAAACCAAATCAGAACCAAAATAGTAAGACCGAACCCCGACGAAAGCCTGGAAGACCACGAAAAATTCCTATTAAAGAAAATTCAATTAACCAATTAAAAGATTCTGAAAAATCTATAAAAAATCCAGAAACTCATTTCCAAGACCAAAAAACGTCAGACATAAAACCTGATATCCTAACTTATACGAGAAATGCACACTACAACCTAAGAAATAGAAAAATTAAAAACACATTTTAAAGTACTATTTTTACCTTAAAAACAGATGGATAAAACTTTACTACTGATTTTCATCCTCTCTACTCTTGAAACATACTAGACCATTTACGTAACTGTTTGCGATTGTAAAAACACAAAAACAAGAGGCAAATTAGATATAAACTCATCTCACTATTATTGCGAAAAAAAAACCCTGACTTAAGACAACATCAACCACGTTTTCAGACTAGTTATACGTTAATGATCAAACAAAAACCCGTAAAAACCTGGAAATGATGGACTTGTAAGCAATGGGTTAGGACAAAGAAAATAACTGGATCCTTTTGGATTGATCATTTGATACCGTTTTCTCCCAAGAAACAAAATTAATATCTCCTCTTGAATGTTGGGAAATGATTAACGACAGAAAATGTGGAGGCAACATAATGCAAGCAAGCCCAACCCCTCTAAGTTTCACAGCAACACCCACGGGGGAAGGAGCTTGGTACGCAACAAGGGAATATCATGTACTAAATTGCCTTGCTGAAGAAATCACCCTAAGACAAGAAACCCCCGAAATTCAAATAGAAAGCTCCTTTGGATATTTTAATGCAACCCAACAAGATGGTCAAGTAACCCAAAATCATAACACAATAGTATGGGGGGAGAGATCAAGTAATATTTCCCATTCCCAAACCATTTTCAAAGGAGTAGGTTTCCTAGAATTAACCCAAACATCAGAAATTGTAAACACCAGTAAACTTTTGGATAAAAACAGACAAATTGAAATAACTTTCTATAACAAACCAGATAATGAAAATAAAGAACTTGCACAACCCGGTTTTAAAGTAGTAGGAATCCCTTTAACATTTTTGATATTCCCACCCGAAGCTACAATGCAACTTTACAAATTATATAAAAATACCCTATCCTCCTGTATGGACCAGACCAAACATTGACTCCTGGGCATGCAATGAATATGCCACAACCAAAAACAGCAAAAGATCAATGCAACAAGAAGTAAAATTCTTGTTAAACCAGCCATTTGAAGAAGAATTGGGAAAACGTCTACACAGCATTTCATACCCGTGGGGATCTATTCGTCTGGGACACCCCAAATTCACACGCAAGGGAAATAAAGAAACGCAAGACGCAATAATATACATTAAAATATCCGACGCCCAAAAGCAAGTGACTGTACACAACCAGTACGACATAGAAGAAAAATTGCAAAATGGGACGGATTTTGAATACCTGGTCGACCAAACCATAAGAATCCGAAACACCTCTACATGCATAACCATAACTGAAACGAATAACATCATCCCGGAACCATGCAGTGAAAATACGTCGCGATGGGTTTTCGACACCATAAGCTACCAACTCATATCCATGGAAAAACACCTGTGTATCACGCTAAAAGACGAGGACGAAGGAAGCAACCGATCCCTGATCCTACGAAAATGTAGCAGACCCGAAAACATGGACAACAACCAACAATGGGTATTCCAAACACTAAACAACAACCCAGAAGTTTTGGAAAACTTCCCAGAAACAACAATCGATGAATTGGAAGAAATACGACTAGAGCAACGGAGAGCAGTAACAACGACCATAAACTCACCTATTTTCGGAGGCTTGATCAAGTTCAATCACGGACACGGAAACATCATTTGGAACATGATCAGCTGGGGACTTCTCAAGAACGGAAAACCGCCAAACGAGAAATGTGTAACTTATAACAGAATAAACACTACGATGACACTAGAGGAATGCGATATCGATTGGCCTCGATGTCAGAAGAGTCTACAAAAACTAATAACCAGTAACGACCCTTTGGTACAAACTCAAACAACAGTCGCCAATTGTAGCAGAGCCCTGAACAGAGGACAGGCATTCGAATATTCGTAAGATTTCACGATAAGACCCTTCAATACCAATAATTGCATAAAAGCCAATACAACCATGCTAGTTCTGCAAGAATGTTCAAACACCAGCTCAGTATGGGGAACCTTTGAACATACTGAACAACTGATGGCAACAGATAGAACCGGCCTACATTCACCAGCATCAGATCGGAAATGTTTAACACTTAAAGTCGGAAGACTAAGCCTAGGACACTGTCACGGAAGCATCAAGAGACAACACTTCAGTTTCGAATACAAAAATCCGAATCAAATGAGAACACTCTCAGCGGCAGCGATTACAGCTCTACACACTCAACAGTCGATAAACGAAAAAAATGAACCCACCATACCACCATACCACCATTGAATTAGCGAGACAACGTCGACTCGATCTTCAAGAATGAAACGCCTAGCACCATCTTGCCTACGAAACCAAACTTAACAAAAATGAGACCGCTAGCAGCCGAAAACAATCTTACCACTATGCGGGTAATAACAAGTACTACGAAACCCCTAATAACAAACGCACCAAGGACAACGTTCAAAATCGGTGAAATTCTAACGACGAGCAAACCCCAAACGACCACTAAAACAGTAGAAACAACAACAACAAAAACAACATTAATGACAAAAATAAAACAAATAACCACCACTACGAAACCATTTATGCAACCTACGGAAGGATCTTCAAGAAAGAGTACAATCAAGAAACGAGAAAAGGAAATGCAACTTGACACACCGAGTCCTTCGATGAATCCGAACACGGGATTTCAGATTTCAACTGGTGAATTAAGCCCTGAACTCAAGTATGAGTTAAGTAAAATGCACGAGTAATTTAAAATCAGCAGATGTTTACTGCCAACTGTCCAAAATTAAAAGAACGCAAGCAAACATCTTAGCCCAAACAAATGGTCTGTTGGCAGCCGCCGCGTTAAGCTTACCAATATGCTCCCGGCTCAATGGTTTTGGTCAAGCTATGACTTTGCAACAATGTGAACCAAGAAGAATTTTTCTATCAGCCAAAGAAACAAAATATGGGTTCCAGCCGTTATTTACATACAGCAAAAATAACTGTACGATTGGAACAGACGGATGGTCAATTCATCCATATTCCGATTGTTTTTGGAAAACGCCGCTTATAAATATCAACGGATATCCTCACGCATGGGAACATTATGATACTAATGGCGACTGGATAAAACAAGATGCGACGATTCACACACCAAACCTTGACCTAATAGCTGAATTCGAAGAATTGCATCTGAATAACTTTGACTATACACTCAAACGCCACCCAGCACACAACATCCTGGAAATGGAGCAACTAAACATCCTAAACGAATTAGTGGGAAAACTACAAGAGGGAGAACCAAAATCCCTATCCGACATAATAGTAACTGAAGAACAAGATAACAAAATCGGAAACATGTTTAGCTGGTACGACACGCTAAAAATAATAGGCATCGCCACTATAGGATTCATCCTATTCCTAATCTGTTTACGAGCCTGGATAGCATGTGACCCTTTTCCTAAACTGATAGCACACTTAAAAACAAAATATAAACGGGATGAGTTAGAACAAGCAAACACAGACATAGAACATGCGCTTCGCACAGAAGAAAATCCAAACAACTTACCAGCCAAGGACAAATTTGCGACATCATTAGGAATTGCCCCCATACAAAAAACGAGCGCCCCTGAAAAAGAAAATATATATACTCCCTTGATGAACCTAACAGAACTTGTACGGGAAACCACACAATCTGTTCCTACGTTGTTGGACATGGCATGGTGTGGGAAGATCTTTGTAAGTGTACTATAAACCCCAATCCTTAAACTTAAACACTTCGTTTAAACTAAAAAAAAAATTAAAAAAATAAAAATAAAAAAAAATATATATATATAAAATAAAATAAAAAGGAGCACAACTAAAATATAAAAGTCGCGTAAGCTGACCTAAAAAGATAATGAATAAACAAATGACATTGATCCAAACTATAAAAGACAGCGCAAAACACAAGAGCATCCAGTTAGCACACATCGCTAAAACAGAGCACACTCTCAAAACACTCTCCAACCCTCCCAAAGCAAGCTGAAAGATGTCTTTCTCCAACACCGACAACGAAGTGAACACCGTCATCCATAATGAGCCTGCGAACTGGCTCATCGAAATCCTTGGCGACTGGGTGAAGGAAGAAGACAACGAGGACGGCCAAGTAAACCATCTACTACCTGGAATAGACGCCAATACATCGACTGAAGACACCGTAGATCATTCAGCCAGAAGCCAACCCGAAGACTTAACAACCGGACCAAAAATCAAGAAGGAGGACGAGACAAACAGCACACCAAGGGAAGAACCGAGTGAGATGGACGAGGAAAACACAGATAACAGCGAGAACTACGACAGCGACACACCAACCGAAGAGCTACCGTGTATTAGGAAGAAAAACGAATCAAGTGGAAATAACGACGACAGTGACACCGAGAAGGAGGATCCCGAAGACGAGTCGTACGACGGTGACGCGTCTGAAGAAGAAGGATACATCGAAGACGAACTTGGAGATGATGAATACCGCTTCGACCCTAACAACCCCTACGAGGACTTCACCATACAAGAACACTACGAGAGAGAAAACCCGACCGAAGAACCGGAAGAAAGGAGGAGTTGCCAAAATTGTAAACTTAGAACTTTTCCTCTTCTATCTGCTGTGGAAGCTGGAAAAGCGAGGGAAAGGACCCTCGCGAAAATAGGTATCGAAGAAGAAAAATGGACTTACGACATCATACACGCCCCACGAGAATCGATCAGAAAACTCCTCGCAAGAAAGGAAGAAGAAGGAAGACAGACAGGACGGAGTGTAAAGGACTTACTGAACACGAGATTCGCGAATGGAAAAACTTTACTGCATGGAAGTGCTATGGAAGAAAGATTCGATATAATGGATCTACTATTAAGCTACGGTGCCGACGTCGACACCATGGAGAATGGAGAAACCTTATCGCACAAGGCCGCCGCAGAAAATAACACGCACCTATTAAGAATCCTTCACTTTCACCACTGCCGATTCAGCGCCTGAAATTGTTTAGGGGAGACACCCCTTATGGTAGCTATCGCTTTAAATCAAGTTGATAGCATCTGCTTCCTCTAGAAAAACCCCTAATAAAACAATTAAGTCGTGCTGGTGAAACCGTCCTTCACTTCGCAGCTCGATTCAATAATCGATATATAGCGATCAGTGCCTGTGATCCATCAAATGGACTAGACATCAACCAAAAATCACTTCCGCGCTGTGAAACTGCGTTAATAGTGGCCATTCGATACGGACACTACGAAATTACGGATATACTGCTGAGAAACGGAGCAAAACACGACGAGCCGGATGGACTTGGAAACTATCCACGAGACTACATCAAAGACGAAGAAACAACAAGAGTATTCTAAACGTGGAACATCCCCGTGAAAAGAAGAGAGAAGAGAAAAACTATAATAATCCACTACGACGCCGAGGATAAAAGAAGGAGAACGTCGGAAGAGTTGTCAACAACGGAAGAGTCAGATGCTGTCTAAGGAAGAACGTCCCTAACAACAACTGCATGCTACACGTAATCAAAAAATTTTATGTTTGTAAAAGCCATTAACGCCTTAGAATCGAGTTTTAACGAGCTTATTATCTCTCAAATTTTATATCTGTAAAAGCCATACCTTAGAATCGAGTTTTAACGAGCTTGTTTACAGCTTTGTGCCTTGTATCTTGAAAAGTGTTTTTAAAAAGTGTTTATGTTAACACGCCCTTCAACGCTCCCTTTTTTTGTAAACATAGAGAGCGGAAGAATATGTAAACAACTCTTCGCCCATATAGGGGGAAGGGATGTAACATGCACACATGTTCTAGTTTTGCTTGTTTGATACAATACACTTGCTATAATATGTACATGACGCATGGTATACACACCACGTCATAGCATCAGGAACTCCTGCCACTTTGAGTATGCTTGACGTAAAGGACGTCTGAAGTTGGGAGTGGCGCGTAGTGTGGCGCCACACCCATTTCCGTCTTACCGCCTAAGCCTGTTGTAGTGTCTTACCGTCGCGTGCGCTACTGTCGTTAGCTTCTAGTATATAAGCTCCCGCTTTTCAATGTAAACCCCAGAGTTGCCTATGCTTGTAACTCGTACACTACTGCCGAGGTAATAAATACACGGTATATGAACTCTTACATCTTTTTATTTCACTTCTTCTTTGGATGGAAATATTATTGTAAAGTAAATTATTATATTTTAAAAATTTTTAAAAATTTTAAACATGTATTTTGCAATTTTAATTTGATAATCTTTACCACTTTAAATTTATAATTGAAAATTGAAAATTAAAAAAAAAATTCCTTTTTTTTCTCAATTTCATTTTAAATCCTGTAAAGATATTTTAGAAATTTTGTTCTTCAGATTTTAAATAATTTTCAAATTTTTCTACCTATTTTTGATCCGATTTTATTTGATTTTCTGTTTTTATTCAATCAGAATTTCTTTTTTACTTTTTGATATGTAAGTGGGCTCAGGGTATCAATGGCAGAGGAAGGAGCATCTAGTAGAAATGCTACTAGAGTAAGACTCCATGGGACAATCATTAAAATCCCAGTTCCTCTGCCCAACATTTTAAAATGTTGGGAAAACACGTGTCAAGGGGAGCGGGGGAGCGGTCCATGGTCAGGGGACCGCAAGAGACAATTGGCGCAGACGCACATTAAAGAAAGACACTCTAGGAGAGGGGTTCAGTACACAACCATATGTCTGCCTTGGCTGTAAAAAGGAATTCAGTTCATTTATTTCAGCCGGCAGACATGCAAAACCTTGTACCGAGTCCCTTTCCTCCAGTATTCTCCGCCAATCCCTCGAACTAACCATTGCATCTGCAATGGATGGTTCGCAGGGGTCTCCTAACCCCGCCCATTCTCCTCTCCCCACATTTTCCCCTTCCAGAATAGAAATTGATTTCAATTCCAGGACAGAATTATTTTAAAATATCCTGGGAAACATACGAAATGTCCTAGGTGTGGGTGGACTACCTTGGCAATCAACACCAGAGCCATGGGTAGTATGGCCACCGACACCTAGAGACAGCCCACACACTCCGACTATTATATATTCCAATCCCAACCCATCACCCTCCATCCGATTTTCTGGGATGTCCAGTATTGCTGGTTCCAACCGTGACTCTTCTGCTGCAGTGATCTCTCTAGAGGAGGTTGCTGCAACAGAAGACGAGCGTGATGAGCTATCCGCGGTGGAAATCCCAGCGATAGTGGAATCCTCTGGTAATGTCCTATCTCCAGCAACTTTTAACGATAGCCCTATTTTAGATCTTAGGAGGGAGTTCGCCACTTCTTTTAGTACACAAAATTTTAGTTGGCTTTACGAACTCCTTCCCCAAGAAAATATTAACCCCCAAATTATATCAGAAGAGGTTCTAGACCCCTCACCTAACCCCGAGATTTTATCCTTTGTCCCCAGTCAGCAAAGCAATGGAGAACGTCGTCACAACAGCTCAGAAGTGCAGAGCCAAAGGGACGACGATTTTGTTAGTCTCTGGGCTCCTGCCTTCTTCAGCTGTGAGACTTTAAATGACTTAAACGGCGTCCTTGAACGTTGCACATCTGACTGGCTCCCTAAATTACAAATTTTACAAGACCCTAGCCCTGAACAACCTCGAGGAAACCCTGACCAAAGAAAAAGAAATCAAAACCGGCAGATGCAGAGGGCCCGGTGACAGATCAAGAAAAAGGCGTACGAGGCGAGGAAGATTCAGCGGCTCTTCAACATATACCCAAGAAGATCCGTTCGAGAGGTGTTCGAAGACCGTCCACCCTCCTACGATGGTACTGTACAAGCTGCGGAGGAATATCTCAAGAGGACCTACAACCGATTGAGACCATCTCCGCAGCAGTGCCAAAGTGCGAGGGAACTCTACGACACCTGCGACTGGTCCCAACCATCAGAGGACCAGATGAACTTCCTTAATCGTGCGCCAACCCAACAAGAGCTTCAAGCTAAGCTTCGCCGGGCTACCAACACATCACCAGGGGTTGATGGCGTAGAATACCGTCATGTAAGAGCCATCGACCCCAACTGCATTCTGCTGGAAACAGTTTGTAAAATGGTTTTAAAGCTAGGGATTCCTAACTGTTGGAAGACATCGCGAACTGTCCCCATTTTCAAAAAAGGGGACACTAGCGACTATTCCAACTTTAGACCAATATCCCTTCTTCCTACCATTTACAAACTGTTCTCGGGAGTGACCAGCCAGAGAATAACGGAGGTCGCTTGAGACCTTGGCTGGTTATCTCCCGAGCAAAGAGGTTTCCTCCCGGGGGTCCATGGTATTCAGGAACATACACAGCTCTTACAGACGGTTGTCGAGGAGACAAAGACCAAACGAAGGCACATTTCTATAGCATGGCTTGACATGTGCAATGCGTTTGGTTCTGTGCCTCACGCCGTTCTGAATGAGCTGTTCACATCACTTCCAATACCAGAAGACCTCCGGCGCATCCTGGTGGACATTTATTCGGGAAATCGGATAGATTTCGCTATTGGGAAAGAATCCATCCGAATTTTCCCGATAGCGGGTGTTCGCCAGGGTGACGCTCTAAGTTTTTCTATTTTTAACCTGGCTTCCGAGCCCCTCGTCAGGGCCGGAAAATCCAATATTAACCCCGGATTTTTATTATTTGGCTCGCTCGTGAAAACCACGGCATATGCTGACGACATTGCCGTGGTTACAAATTCTCCCTCCGAGCTCCAAAATATTTTAAACATTTTAATCCTCACCGCAAATACCTTGGGACTGCAATTTCATGCCGGGAAGTGTGCTTGTCTGGTCTTTGACAAAGGCAAGCCGTCTGAGGCCCAGTGCCGAATTGGTGATCAATCAATTCGGTGCTTGGGTCCAGACGACCAAGAAACAAATCTTGGTACACCGATAAGCGGAAAATTGTGGTTCCGACCACCAACTGACCTCATCCCTAACCTCGACAAGATTGCCGCCTCCAATCTAGCACCATGGCAAAAACGTGAAATTTTCCGTATTCATCTTCTTCCCTCCCTTTCCCATCACCTCGCTTCGGCTCGGGTCCTGAAAGATTCTCTTACCCAACTGGACACTGAGTGCAGGAAGTTCCTAGGCCTCATTTGCAACTTACCCAACCACGCAACGGTCCCCTTTTTCTATGCGGATCGGCGGGTTGGGGGCCTAGGAACATGCCGCCTCACTGATGATGCTGACATCTGGACCATCGCCAGAGCTGCTCAGCTCCTCACTTGTAGAGATCCTACAGTGAGGAACGTTTTCCGAGAGCAGCTCCACGACACCATTCGGCGAGGGATCAGAACTGAGCATCCAGGAGTGTTACCAGTTGGGGAATATCTTTCAGGATCCGTGGATGAGGGGCTCTACAGACGGAGGTTCGCGGAGGCAGGGTCTAACCTTTGGACTCTTGCCCGCCAAGCTGCCAAACGACTGGGAGTGCGGATTGATGTAGCCGGCGACGACAACTTAAGAATTGTCGCCGATGACGTCTGCGTGAGCCCAGTTAAAGCAGTCCGCGGACTTCGGAAAGTAGCACGGCAGCGCTATACCAGGAACCTGCTCACCGACAAGAGCCACCAGGGAGTTGTTGCCAATTGCCTCTCCCTGGAAGAAACATCAAAAGACATGGCTCTCCTGGTATCCTGCCGTACGCCCCTCTTCTTTCGCGACTGGAGATACCTTCACAGAGCCCGGCTCGACATCCTTCCTCTTCGAGGGCACTTGTGGTTTGGCTCTCAGGAGCAGGATACGAGTTGCCGACGATGTGAGAAGGAAAATGAGACTGGGTATCACGTTTTAAACCACTGTGAAGAAAGTCTCCAGTTAGCCACCAAGAGGCACAACACCGTCCAAGATCTCCTGGAAACGCTGCTAGTCAAGCAAGGGCACGACGTTACTGTCAACAAAGCCATCCCCGGACAACGTTTAAGACCAGATGTCAAATTTCTCTTATCTGGTTCCCGGGTGATGGTTGACGTTGTGGTCTGCTACGACCAACCAGGGAGCATGGAAAATGCCTACCAGCGAAAAATTGAAATATATTCTTCGCTTGGTAGGATTCTTTCCCTGGTTGTCGGGTCCCTTGGATCATGGAACCCCAGGAACGGAGATATTCCTGGCGTGCACCCCCCCTGGACCCCTGAACCCCTGGACCTGGGGTGCATTTCGATTCAAGGCCCGATTAGCAGCAATCCAGGGATCAATGGAAATGGTGTGTGCTCACTTCCATCATGGTGCAACAAACCCCGAAGACGAGGACATCCACTTTTCCCATGTAGAATCCCCACTCCCTGTAGATTAGCAAACACTCATTTTATTTCTCTTATCTATCTCTTTTTAGCATCTCGCATTTTTTAATGGCCTTTTTAAATTTTTTAAAATGGCTCCCAAATACATAGAAGTTTCTTCCCCCATGGAAAACACCTCAAAAAGCTAACCACTATACTACCGAGGACGACAATTACCATAAACTCTCTCTACGACAATGCCTATGTATCATACACCCGGAAACTTCCCAAGCACCAACACCTAGGATCTGTACTTCCAGTGGTTCATAGTTATCTAGGCAACTCAAATCCTATGAACGACGACAGCCAGTATCTCATTTTCATTGACCGACGTATCAGATCTGCATTCAGGATCATATCAATATTAGATGCGACCCATGGGTGGACGGACATTGTTAGGAGACACCTGAGTAACACGCCGAAAAAACACGGTGCACAAACATAAGCACGGCGTCTTTATTGTCCAGTCCTGTCCTGTTATCGTTTTGTCCTAACGCATTATGCGTTTTGTGCTGTATTTTGTAATATTTATATGTAATCTATTTCCATCACGTTTTCGTGTTTTAGCCGTCTTTTTCAACTTTTCATGTATTAATATTCGAGCTTTTTATAAAGATTCATTTTTGTTTTCATGCATGTATATACAGCGCTGTTAGCCACCGAAATAAAACGCGAAACGAAAACGAGATGTGGCTAACTCAGTGGCCAAAGGGGCCACGCTGCGATGTATTAACGCACACGAGGTTTAACACGGGAAAGTTCAGGGCGACAGGTTGCGACTGTAGCCACTGCGAAAACGAAAAAGACTAACCTCGTTGCTGCATTTTCCTCCGTCATCGACTACGGCGGAAACAAAAAAATTTACGCCGACGACATTATTGCGATAGATTACTCGTAGATATACTACAGAGCCAACCCGACGGTGGATGCATCGCAAAAGGCATGCAGCTGAATGTCTTGGACGTCACTGGACGAAGTTAAAGCTCGCGGGATCTTGAATGCTTCGAGCTGGCTAAGATTAGTCGTCCATTTGTTCCACTGGTGTTGAATTAGTTCGGGAACTTGGTCATCTCGGTCAACACCAACAAGCCACAATTCTTGAAGAATTCTTTTGGCGCTGAGGATAACTGGTGATAGAAACCCCAGTGGGTTGTACAAGGTGGACACTGAACTCAAGATCCGACGCTTTGTGCTGGCTTCGACGTCGGTTTTAACATAAAAAACTGAAGCTGTCGCTTTCGCTGTCATACAAAACGCCTAAGGTTCTCTCCGTAGGTAAATCTTCTAAATCCAGATTCAGGCGAGGTTGATTACGATCACCTTCTGGAACACGAGATAGTACCCGTCGAGATGAAGAGAGCCATTGGTTCAGATGAAATCCTCCCTTTTTTAGCAACGCTGTGGAATCTTTGACCGCTCGACTAGCCTCCCCTTCAGTGTAAAAAGAATCCAGAAGACTATCTACATAGAAGTTTTTGTAGACTCGTTCAGAGGCTTCAGGAAATTCTTCACGATGTAGGTCAGCAATATGTCGAAGCACTTGGGAGCAGATAAAGGGGGATGAAACCGATCCAAAGATTTGCTTCTGCATTTCATATACGGTGGGTCTTTTCCGTGAGCCAGGTGGACGCCACAGGAATCGTAGAGCGGAACGGTCTTCTTTCTTCACGCCAACTTGAAGAAACATTTGCTGAATATCCCCAGATAGGGACAAGGGCTTTTCTCTAAAGAGTAGGAGGGTTGCACCTATATCGTTGATAAGGTTGGGACCCTTTAACAGCACTTCGTTAAGTGCAACTCCTTGGTACTTGGGCGAAGCATCGAAGACCACTCTCACCTTTTCGGGTTTCCGAGGATTTACAATTCCATGATGGGGAAGGTACCAATTTCTCCCAAAGGTGCTCTTCAATTCACTCTCTTTGAGAGGCCGTGCGAATCCTTTTTCCACATAGTCATCAATAACGGCTTTGTATCTCTCCGCAAAGTTAGAATTGTGCGAGAATTTGTTTTCGATGGAGAAGAGACGACGCAATGCACTGTTGTAATTGTCGGGTAGTGCGATGTCATGTGAAACCCATGGTAGCCCTACTTCATACCTGGTTCCGTCGAATTGAATGGTTTCGTCGAATTTCTTTCTTGCTAGCGTATCTTCGGCTGATTCTAGCGGTTGAGCTGGAGTTACAATTGGAAAGCTTTCCGTTTCCCACAATTTCTCAACTTGCCGTAAGAGTAGCGATTCCGTCGGTGATTCTTGTACGTGGTAGCAAAGTTTTTGCACCGTACGCAATGGTTTGTTTGAACGACAAACCGTTGAATCGTGCTCCTGCGTCCCTAACGTTAGATCGCCAACGCAAGTCCAACCAAATTGCGTCAGTATTCCAAAAGGATCGTCGGTTCCAACCGGAGGAAGTCTTTCATCGAGACGTAAATGCAACCATTGATTTCCCGCTCCAATCAGGATAGTTGGTTCTCCAACTTCAACCAATTTTACGTCTTTAAGATGAGGGTAACGACTTCGGATCTCCATTAACTCCTTCGGTGGGCATGGTAACTTTAAGTACTGGGTCGGCAAGTAGAAACCTGCTTTAAATCAGCTTCGAAGGACCTATCACGAGCCCTAACAGTCAGACTGACCGTAGTTGATTGAAACTGCGGATCTTGGCCGTGAAACGACCCAAAGGATACATGCTTTGCATTTCTTTGCATTTCAGCTGTCTAGCTACATCCTCTCGAATCAAGTTAACGGTCGCTCCTGGATCTAGAATAGCGAAAGTTTCTATTTCCATCCCGTTAGCTTGAAGTAACACCGGAACGATAGCCAGGGAAGTGTTTATGGCCGTTTCCCTGTTTTTAATGGTCATTGCTCGACCATCCGACGATTTCGATGATGGCTGACTTGCGTTTTTTGTTGTTAAAGCATTCGCGGGATAAACTCGAGGTGCTCCGTGCAATAGAGGGTGGTGCCTTTGACCACATTTACCAATGTTGCAAACGATTTCGGTAGGGCACTCGGTTCCCCGATGGGTTCTAATCAGACACCTAAAACACAATCGTTTCTCCTTCACCCATTCCACTCTAGCTGTGACGCCTAGATCCTTGAATGTGGAACAGGTTTTGATCGAATGTGCGTTATCACAGTAGAGACATTTCTTGATAACGCCTTTCTTAAGCGACGACGAGTTATTTTCCGAAGGATGACCTGGCTGTTGATTCTTGACCGGCGGAGATGTGGAAGTGTGAAAAACGACAGGACCTTTACCAAAGAGAGGAGTTGGTTTTGTGGAAGGCTTAGCACTTCCCGATTTCTTCTCCTTCTGTGGGGCTGGAGATCTATGACTAGACGGCCTCGTCATTAATTCACCCATCACCATTTCGTCTATCCATTTTGCGAGATCCTTCAGGGTAGCCCGCGTTGGAGTCATGCGATAGACTTTCACGCCCCAGCTACTTCCCATCCGCGGAGGTAGACGAGAGACGACGTGTTCCAAAGTCATCCCCGATTCCAAATCTTGCTCATAGCCACCGGTCCTCAGAGCATGCATTGCTCCATGAAGCGTTCGGTTGAGCTTGGCAAGTGCCTCTGAATCATCATCTCGGATTGATTGAAGATTCATAAGAGCCATCAGATGGCTCCGAGCAACCACTTGTGGTTGGCCATACCGCTTCTTCAGTTGTATCAAAGCATCATAATAGGTGGACGGATTGTCCAAATATTCGGCTATGTACGAACGCACTTCTGTAGTAAGCAGCTGCTTCAAGAAAGCATGGCGTTGAGCATCCGATGGTACCACATTATGGATCATATCTCTGAACGACGAGATAAAGGTTGGCCATTCCTTTGGATCACCATTAAATGGTGTGATCTTAACTTGTGGCAATGCGTTCATTAGCCAATTAGGGCTGAATCCCCCTGAAGCTTCCCTTGGTGGAGGTGGGCGATTGATGATCCAATCATCGCTACTGAATGATGTCGTTGGAGGGGGTGGTGGATCACCTCTTCCCGATGACTCTAATGGTCCAGGATTATATTGCGCCGCAGGTGGGTCGCCAATGGGCGATACAGGTCGAGGGGTTTCGAATCTGCATCGAATATCCCTTCTATCCATCGGATGTATTGGCACTGGATCATACGTCTGTGGATACGGATCGTCGCAGCGATATTCATCCACGGTAAAGTAAGATTCTTCATCCACTTGGCTCCGAGTAGCACGACTGCAAGTAGAAGCTGGCGAGTTACCTCGATCATCAAGGTAGGGGTCTACCTGTAGTGATACACGAATCTCTTTATCTACAATATAACTATAGGCATCTGTCATCGGCCTCTTAGCTTCCCATAATCTTTGATTGTAAAAGAAATGGGCATCTCGCACTTCATCCAAGCGGCTTTGCATTTGAGTCTTCAAATGTTTCAATATGGAGCGACGAATCATTTCTTCAATTTCGGACACTGTCGCTCAAGAATAACGACTAATGTGTCTCGTTCGACACGTGCCACTTCAATTGCTCTGAGTCGTTCTTCCGGTGTAAGAACTACTCGATGGCTGCGATTCGTTGAACCACTTTGGCTGCCAACTCCAGTATATCACGTCGATTTGGATGATCCGGAATACCAATATCTCGCATACTAGTTATGCTGCCGCTACGTGACCGTGATGAAGCCATGTCGCTATGCAAATAAGACAAGTTGAAGCGATGGAATTCAATTTGACTTCTATATTGTTAAACCAACACAGGAATTAACATACAATATTCAAATGAATTATTTTCTTCGAGGACGTTGGTCAGTTTTTCCGAAAAGCTGACTTGAGGTCACCGTGCGAACGATCTGGGTCCTGGTGTTGCGAATTCTCCAGCTCCTAACGGGTTGTTCTGGTTCAGCAGGTGCAGGGTCCTCAGTCTCTCCAATCTCACTTCTGATTTCACAATCCGCAAGGTTAGGGATGAAGTCGTCCGGCTCCGACTCTGGAACACCTGGAGGAGTTGGGGGGTCCGGAAGCTGCTCGACTGGTCGCGGACTATATGGCCGATAGAAACTAGGTTTCTTCGATGACGGCGGAGAAATAAAATCCGTTAGCCGTGGTCCAGTCTTCCAGCGTGCTTGCAACTCTAGATAACTAAAGTTGACAGAAAAACTGTGTGTAATTAAACCTTAAAAGTTTAGTTACGCGGCGCAGGAAGAATGACAGCTTGCATAACTTCGGTTTGTTTCCGCTGAGTGATGAACCTTGCTGTTGTTTCACTCGCCGTCTCTCGGTAAGCAGGTTCACGATCTTTTATATGCTGGAAGCGATATCTTTCCTGCCGGATGCCGCGGATCAGCTTCTGCTTCAGCTTAGCCGCTGCGGAGTTCTTCTTGCGCGGAATGTTGAAGCTGGTTTACTAAAGTAATCAAATAGCGATTCAATTAGTAAATATCGACGGCCCTGAAAAGGTATCGACGATAATCAGCACACACAAACGCGAAGATTATTATCAATCGACGGCCCTGTAAAGGTATCGACGATTGAGAATAAACGAGATGGATGAAAATGAAATTATCAATCGACGGCCCTATAAAGGTATCGACGATTGAAAGAGTGCACAGACGAAAATGAAAGAATCAATCGACGGCCCTGTAAAGGTATCGACGATTGAAAATGAACGAGACGGACGAAAATGAAATTATCAATCGACGGCCCTGTAAAGGTATGGACGATTGAAAGAGTGCACAGACGAAAATGAAAGAATCAATCGACGGCCCTGTAAAGGTATCGACGATTGAAATGTGCACGGACGAAAAACGAAATGATCAATCGACGGCCCTGTAAAGGTATCGACGATTGAAAATATAGGAAGACGAAATCGAGATGAACAATTAGCGGCCCTGTAAAGGTATCGACGATTGAACATGTATGATGAACACCAAAAATTACCAATCGACGGCCCTGAAAAGGTATCGACGATGGTAAATTGGACGAAAGATGAAACTACTGACAAGAATTGACCAACCACCCTAGGTCGGACAAAACTTCCAGCAAAGAATACTTACGTTCTGTAGAAGTGTTCAAATGATGAGCCGGAAGACCCAGGGATGACTCGAAGATGGCGAAGATTAACACAAACGATGAAGTTTCCCGGTCGATGCACCAAAATGTTAGCCACCGAAATAAAACGCGAAACGAAAACGAGATGTAGCTAACTCAGTGGCCAAAGGGGCCACGCTGCGATGTATTAACACACACGAGGTTTAACACGGGAAAATTCAGGGTGACAGGTTGCGACTGTAGCCACTGCGAAAACGAAAAAGATTAACCTCGTTGCTGCATTTTCCTCCGTCATCGACTACGGCGGAAATGCAGGCGAGGGAAGAAACAAAAGAAGGGCGCTAACGCGACAATTAGCTTTAGGTGATAATGGGGTGGCGGAAGTGTGAGGGAGGGTAACCTATTACAAAAAATAAAGGGTTAGTTCAGCCAAGGCCCCTCGGCTATAACAAAACCCGCACACACACACACACATACAGACATACAAAAATGAAAATTAAATCACATTTAATTTCTAACGACTTCTCTCGTTAACAAGCGCTCTGCATGAACGGGAATTAGTTATAAGTATCAAACAAATATGCTACCAAGGAAGTTGTTAGAATTGAAAAATTAAACATGGGGGTTGAAAGTGATGTTACTATCGAAAGGTTCCCAGTTCGACAAAAGAGTTTTAAGTCAATTTTCCCATGTTGTTAGAAGGCCAAACAGTAGAGGGCTTGTTGTTGAGCGCATGTCAACCATGTGCACTATTCCGCAAGCAGCAGTTGGCGTGTGATCAAGGATTTCATGCAATGTGTATTTTTCTGAGTGAGTAGAAGTCATTTAGGTGTCAAAGTCAATTATTCTAGCACTCAATAGTGCAAACTTAACCTACGCGATGGCTGTAAATAAAAACCGATTGATTGAGAACCACCGTGCTTCTCCCCGGCGGGGAAACGAAAACGAAACCAAACCAAACCAAACCAAGCCAAACCAAACCAACCAACAAACCATTTTGGCCGTAAAACTTTTTGACAATAAACGTTTAACAAACGAATGAATAAACTGCCAAACTATATGTAAGCATCGATGGTTCAGTGGTTCGACAAGATTTTATTTTCCTCAAAGGAACAAGCACAAATGGCAAAGGGTACAATAGGGACATAAAAATCAGAAAAACAAATAAAAAAGTATAAATGTGGCTTACAAATCCAGTAGTATATAAATAATGATATCATTGATTAGGACTAAGTACGTTCAAAAACCAAAACATGCAATACATTTTACAGAATGTTAAGGCGAGAAAATTGCTCTTACATATGTATGTTGTGATCGTCCGTAGTAGCTAGGTGTTCCGTTATCATCTCCATTGATCCTTTAATCGCCGCCAATCTTGATCTTCTTCTGAACGTACACCAGCTGCGATAGTAAATGCCTAGAAGAGACCGGATGTCTTTGTTCATTGGGTACCAGGAACCTAGGGTGCCAAGCACTAACGGAAGCACTTGTCCCAGGTGTTGGTACTTGGTGACTTTCCGGTTGTATGCTGCCTCGAGATTGTCGAAGATGTCGTAAGAAACCGCGACGTCAATCATGAGACGAGTCCCAGAAACTTCGAGTTCGACGTCAGGTTTCAGTCGGGATTCAGGTAGTTCTCGGTTGATGATGGCAGTATACCCTTTTCTAGACAGCAACTGGTAGAGGAGTTCCAAATCGGCGTCATGTCTTTGTGTGGCTTAAGTCAGGTTGACTCTGCAGTTGTTGAGGACATGAAAACCATTCTCGGAACTTTCTCCGCAGTGTCGACAGGTTTTGTTGTCAGACGACGACCAGGAGTATCCACGGAGAGGGAGAAGGTCAAGTCTTGCCCGATGGAGGTACCGCCAATCGTCGTGTTGTAGATTTGTCTTGCTGGATGTAAGTCTGGCGATGTCTTTTGTTGATTGGTCTATTGCCAAGGCTGAAGCAACTCTTCCTTGATGAGGAGCACTTATAAATTTTAGGGTGTGGCGTTGTCGTACCACCTGTCGAAGGCCACGAACTGCCTTTCCTGGGAGAACGGAGACGTCGTCGGCGATAATTAAGAAATTGGAAAAGTCACTTGAGTCCCCTTTTTTAAAGATGGGAACCGTTCGTGACTTTCTCCAAGCATCAGGAATTCCAAACTGCCATACCCTATCGTAGATGACTTCGAGGAGGCGGCCTTGCGGATTGAAAGCCTTAATGTGGCGATACTCGATCCCATCAGATCCCGGAGCAGTATTAGTAGCGCGCCAAAGCTTGAGTTCAATTTCCTCTCTGGATGGTGGCCGATTCAGAAAATCTGACTGGTCTTCAGAAGGCATAGTCCAGTTGCAGGCGTTGAAGAGTTGTCTTGCTCTTGTAATTTCTTTTGTCGACGGCTGAGGACGAACGTGTGTATTGTGAAGATACTGGTTTGCTGCCTCAGTGCTGCCCGTATTCTGCGAAGACTTTTCTCCAAGAACCTGCCTAACGGCTCTTCTTGGATAGATGTTAAATAGCCTCTGAATACGGCTCGCCTCTTCGGGTGTTGACTTTTTCCTCTGACGAATTCTTTGCAGTTGTCTGGACTGTTTTCGACGTCTTTGTCCCCTTGGGGCGTTTTCTGGTCTTGGGCGCTCTTGCTGGAACGGTTGTTCAGTAGTTGAGGCTCTTGCAAGCCAGTCGACAGTGCATCGTCCCAAAACTTCGTTGAGATTCTCCATATTGTTGCAGTTTCTAAACACTGGTTCCTTAAGGTGATAAAAGTGTCCAGATCTTTGGGTTAGATATTCAGTGGAGGGATCTAAAACGACTTCTTCGTCAGAGACCGACCGCTGTGACCCATCCGTTGTGGGTGTGTTCTGATCTTGAACTTCATCTGCCAAAGGTGGGATAATAGACGTGATTTGAGGTGAACGCTCCGCCAAAGATGACTCTGTTGCTGCTGTCGTGTTTGTGCACGGAGAAGATGCATCGGAATTAATTGTCGTTTCTGTGACTTCAGCTCTTGATGCATTTGTTGCGTCATGGCGTGATAGAATGAAAAGCCAGCTTTCGTTCGGAGCACCACCTGCGTCGTGGTCCTCTCTTAGAAGGGATGGAGTAGGGGGGAGGCTTGAAGTGGGGACGAATGCTCTGGGGCGGCAACATCTGACTGCAAAGCTAACGGTGTTGATAGTGAGGTTGAAGAGTTTCCAGAGATACGGGGGGTCTCTTGCTGAGGAGAAGCTGACGGCATGCATTTAACATCATGGGCGTGCATCTTCTTCCCCTGCTCGATGATCCCGCACTTGGAAGTTGGAACACTTCCAAAACTTCTCAAGCCACAGCGAATGTTTTGTCTCCAGATGGCGAATCATTGAATGCATTGTGTTGCAATGGCTTGCTTAAGTCACCCACTCACACCTGGGGCATTGAGAAGGCACCCCAGGGTACAGCAGGATTTGTTGGTTGCCAGAGATTTCCGGGATCGGAAACACTCTGCGTTTGGAACTGCGCCTATCTGAAGGAATCGATGTACTCGCTCCCATTGACCTGAGTGTCAAGTCAAGGGAGAACGAGATCGATGAGCTAGTTTCCCTAGAGTATTTTCTTCCGTGTCTCCCGGCTGTTGTGAAATTGTTAAATTCTAGGCGGCATTTGGTGCAGAAGAAGACCGGGGAAAGAACACCTCTTCCAGGATGATGAAGTTTTAAATGATCGAAGAGGAGCTTCTTTCGGTCTTCGCCTGTCCATGGCCCGCTTCCCCTTTTCCTTCTGCATGATTGATGCCCACACCGGATTGAAGGACGGAGAGGTATACGAACTCTAACTGTGTCCGTGTGATTTGTACAGGAGTTTGTTGCGTGCGGTTACAGGTCGACATTAAATAATATATTAGAAGTTTTTTAATGAAAAATTTAAGAACATGCATAATATACAATATAAGTTCGTTGGTAAAGATGTCTACATGTTTGTTGACACATAGCTTATCAATAAAAAGAACTTGCATATAGTGACATCTATTGCACGAGAGGCTAAACAAAAAAATAGTAAAATTACATAATAGATGGCGCTCGTGCAACAAAAACAAAAATCCAGTTTGCTACCAGGATAGGTCTTGAACAAGAAACACTAATAAAAAATGAAAAACATCGCACAATCAAACAAAAATTACACACACAGGATCACAACACCTTCACAAAACCGAAAATCACTGAGATTTGCAGGTTGAACCACTGATTGCACGAAAAATTAGTGATAAATGGGAAAGCAGAGTTAGAGTGTTTTTCACTTTTCGCCACCTAGCGGCCAATCGGCGGTAGAATGCTCGCCTACCACGCGGGCGGCCCGGGTTTGATTTCCGGTCGATGCATTTATCATGAAAATTTATGCTTAACCGTTACGTCAGCACTTTCATAAACGACATAAAAAGTGTTTGGCAATAAAGATATTGTAGATTTCAATTCGTCCATTCTCTATACTCATTCAAAATACAAGTAATGGATTTTGCAGGAACGTCGTAGAGCCCTCAACTTGTACACTATTTCTTACCAAAACATCTGATCTCGACGTGATTTGAACACGCAACCTCCTGATCTGGAGTCAGGCGCGCTATCATTGCGCCACGAAAGCAAACAAAATTTGTCGTGTTTTACTATCCAAAATTGCAAGATATGAAATGTGTGTACTGCAGAATTCACCAAATTGTATGTACTTTTAAATCTTCCGTGCAATATTAAAGTTGGATAGAAACACTTTAGTACGTCTTTCAACCAACAAATGTTAGTTGTCAAGGTGGTTTAGAATTTGATTTAGAATTTTATCGTGTATTTCCTTAGGTTTCTGAGGATCATCAGAAAAGCGGTAAGCACGCCTTGTAATAGTATTACTTTATTATCGTATCTAGGAAATGAAAGGAAAAAAACAGATATAAAACACTGGTAGTTTAATAGTAATACAGCGTTCAATATTTATCAGCAGAGTGGCGCAGCGGAAACGTGATGGGCCCATAACCCAAAGGTCCGGAGATCGAAACTGCGCTCTGCTAATCATGGACAACTTTGACTTTAATAAACAGACGTAAATAGGGAAACGTCAACTACGGAAAATTTTGGCCGTAAAACTTTTTGACAATAAACGTTTAACAAACGAATGAATAAACTGCCAAACTGTATGTAAGCATGGATGGTTCAGTGTTAAGTTTTTAGGAGTGGTTTCCAAGGGGGAATAAACATGTATGAGAGGGTGCATTTAAAATATGTATTTAAAAAAGGCTAAATAAATGAAATTTTTTTTAAAGGGAGCTAGATTAAAATGAAATAAAAATTGACTATTCTACTGGGAAAGAGGTTTCTACGTGGAGTAGGGGGATGTTCTCGTCTTCGGGGTTTGTTGCACCATGGTGAAAGTGGGCACACACAATTTCCATTGATCCCTGGATTGCTGCTAATCGGGCCTTGAATCGAAATGCACCCCAGTTCCGACCGTCGATACCAAGTATCGAGCGGATATCCTCGTTCCTGGGGTTCCATGATCCAAGGGACCCGACAACCAGGGGAAGAATCCTACCAAGCGAAGAATATTTTTCAATCTTTCGCTGGTAGGCATTCTCCATGCTCCCTGGTTGGTCGTAGCAGACCACGACGTCAACCATCACCCGGGAACCATATAAGAGAAATTCGACATCTGGTCTTAAACGTTGCCCGGGGATGGCTTTGTTGACAGTAACGTCGTGGCCTTGCTTGACTAGCAGCGTTTCCAGGAGATCTTGGACGGTGTTGTGCCTCTTGGTGGCTAACTGGAGACCTTCTTCACAGTGGTTTAAAACGTGATACCCAGTCTCATTTTCCTTCCCACATCGTCGGCAACTCGTATCCTGCTCTTGAGAGCAAAACCAAGAGTGCCCTCGAAGAGGAAGGATGTCGAGCCGGGCTCTGAGAAGGTATCTCCAGTCGCAAAAGGAGAGGGGCGTACGGCAGGATACCAGGCGAGCCATGTCTTTTGATGTACCTTCCAGGGAGAGAAAATTGGCAACAACTCCCTGGTGGCTCTTGTCGGTGAGCAGGTTCCTGGTATAGCACTGCCGTGCTACTTTCCGTAGTCCGCGGACTGCCTTGACTGGGCTTACGGAGACGTCATCGGCGACAATTCTTAAGTTTTCGTCGCCGGATACATCAATCCGCACTCCCAGTCGTTTGTCAGCTTGGCGGGCAAGAGTCCAAAGGTTAGACCCTGCCTCCGCGTACCTCAGTCTGTAGAGCCCCCCATCCACGGATCCTGAAAGATATTGTCCAACTGGTAACACTCCTGGATGCTCAGTTCTGAACCCTCGCCGAATGGTGTCGTGGAGCTGCTCTCGGCAAACGTTCCTCACTGTAGGATCTCTACAAGTGAGGAGCTGAGCAGCTCTGGCGATGGTCCAGATGTCAGCATCATCAGTGAGGCGGCATGTTCCTAGGCACCCAACCCGCCGATCCGCATAGAAAAAGGGGATCGTTGCGTGGTTTGGTAAGTTGCAAATAAGGCCTAGGAACTTCCTGCACTCAGTGTCCAGATGGGTGAGAGAATCTTTCAGGACCCGACCCGAAGCGAGGTGATGGGAAAGGGAGGGAAGAAGGTGACTACGGAAAATTTCAAGTTTTTGCCATGGTGCAAGGTTAGAGGCGGCAATCTTGTCGAGGTAAGGGATGAGGTCGGTTGGTGGTCGGAACCGCAATTTTCCGCCGATCGGTGTACCAAGATATGTTTCTTGGTCGTCTGGACCCAAGCACCGAATTAATTGATCACCAATTCGGCACTGCGCCTCAGACGGCTTGCCTTTGTCAAAGACCAGACAAGCACACTTCCCGGCATTAATTGCAGTCCCAGGGTGTTTGTGGTGAGGGTTAAAACGTTTAAAATATATTGCAGCTCAGAAGGAGAAGTTGTAACCAAAGCTATGTCGTCAGCATATGCCCTGGTTTTCACGAGCGAGCCAAATAGTAAAAACCCGGGGTTGATATTGGACTTTCCGTCCCTGACGGGAGGCTCGGAAGCCAGGTTAAAAATAGGGGAACTAAGAGCGTCACCCTGGCGAACACCCGCTGTCGGGAAAATGCGGATGGATTCTTTCACAACGGCAAAATCCATCCGATTTCCCGAATATATGTCCACCACGATGCGCCGGAGGTCTTCTGGTATTGGAAGTGATGTGAACAGCTCATTCAGAACGGCGTGAGGCACAGAACCAAACGCATTGCACATGTCCAGCCATGCTACAGACATGTGCCTTCGTTTGGTCTTTGTCTCCTCGACAACCGGCTGTAAGAGCTGTGTATGTTCCTGAATACCATGGACCCCCGGGAGGAAACCCTTTTGCTCGGGAGATAACCAGCCAAGGTCTGAAGCGACCTCCGTTATTCTCTGGCTGATTACTCCCGAGAACAGTTTGGAAATGGTAGGAAGAAGGGATATTGTTCTAAAGTTGGAATAGTCGCTAGTGTCCCCTTTCTTGAAAATGGGGACAGTTCGCGATGTCTTCCAACAGTTAGGAATCCCTAGCATCCAAACCATTTTACAAACTGTTTCCAGCAGAATGCAGTTGGGGTCGATGGCTCCAAGATGACGGTATTCTAGGCCATCAACCCCTGGTGATGTGTTGGTATCCCGGCGTAGCTTAGCTTCAAGCTCTTGTTGGGTTGGCGCACGATTAAGGAAGTTCATCTGGTCCTCTGATGGTTGGGACCAGTCGCAGGTGTCGTAGAGTTCCCTCGCACTTTGGCACTGCTGCGGAGATGGTCTCAATCGGTTGTAAGTCCTCTTGAGATATTCCTCCGCAGCTTGTACAGTGCCATCGTAGGAGGGTGAACGGTCTTCGAGCACCTCTCGAACGGCTCTTCTTGGGTATATGTTGAAGAGCCGCTGAATCTTCCTCGCCTCGTACGCCTTTTGCTTGATCTGTCGCCGTTCCTTCTGCATCTGCCGATTTTGGTTTCTTCTTCTTTTGTCAGGGTTTCCTCGGGGTTTCTCAGGACTAGGGTCTTGTAAAATTTGTTCTTTAGGGAGCCAGTCAGCTGTGCAACGTTCGAGGACGTCGTTTAAGTCATTTTGAGTCTCACAGCTCAAGAAGGCAGGAGCCCAGAGAAAACAAAATCGTCGTCTCTTTGGCTCTGCTCTTCTGAGCTGTTGTGACTACGTCCTCGATTGTTTTGCTGACTGGGGACATAGGATAAAGTCTCGGGGTTAGGTGAAGAGTTTAAAATCTCTTCTGATAAAATTTGGGGGTTAGTATTTTCTTGGGGAGGGAGTTCGTAAAGCCAACTAAAATTTTGTGTACTAAAAGACGTGGCGAACTCCCTCCTAAGATCTTAAATAGGGGTATCGTTAAAATTTGCTGGAGATAGGACATTACCAGGGGATTCCTCAATGGCTGGGATTTCCACCACGGATAGCTCATCACGCTCGTCTTCTGTTGCAGCAGCCTCCTCTAGAGAGATCACTGTAGCAGAAGAGTCACGGTTGGAGCCATCCATACTGGATATCCCAGCAAATCGGATGGAGGGTGATGGGTTGGGATTGGAATGTAATCTTTGGTAATGTCCTTTTAGGGTAGGGCCATCTCCAGCAAACCCACACACTCCGCATTCCCAATATTTAACTAGTCGGAGTATGTGGGCTGTCTCTAGGTGTCGGTGGATACTACCCATGGCTCTGGTGTTAGTTTCCAAGGTAGTCCACTCACACCTAGGACATTTCGTAGGTGTCCCAGTGTATTTTAAAATAATTTTGTCCCCTTCTATTCTGGAAGGGGAAAATATGGGGAGAGGAGAATGAGCGGGGTTAGGAGACTCCTGCGAACCATCCATTGCAGATGCAATGGTTAGTTCGAGGGATTGGCGGAGAATACTGGAAGAAAGGGACTCAGTACAAGATCTGGCATGTCTGCCGGCTGAAATAAATAAACTGAATTCCTTTTTACAGCCAAGGCAGACATACTGGGTTGTGTACTGAACCCCTCTCCTAGAAGGTCTTTCTTTAATGTGCGTCTCCGCCAATTGTCTCTTCTCCCCCGCTCACCTTGACACGTTTTCTCCCCACATTTTAAAATGTAGGGCAGAGGAACTGGGATTTTAATGATTGTCCCATGGAGTCTTACTCTAGTAGCATTTCTACTAGATGCTCCTTCCTCTGCCATTGATACCATGGGCCCACTTACATATAAAAAAGTAAAACAGAAATTCTGATTGAATAAAACAGAAAATGAAATAAAATCGGATAAAATCGGATAAAAAATCGGTAGAAAAATTTTAAAACTGTTTAAAATCTGAAAGGCAAAATTTCTAACATATCTTCACAGGATTTAAAATACATTGAGAAAAAAAGGGGAAAAATTTTTTAAAAATTTAAATTTTAAATTTTAAATTTTAAATGGTAAAGATTGTCAAATTAAAATTGTAAAATACATGTTTAAAATTTAAAACATTTTAAAAATAAAATAATTTACTTTATAATAAAATATCCATCCGAAGAAGAAGTGAAATAAAAAGATGTAAATGGGAGGAAAAAGAATAAATGAACAAATTGAAAAAAATTACAATAAATAAATGAAAAACACGGATTATTAAAATAAAAGGAAAAAAATAGTACGGAATAAAATAAAAATATTTGTTTTTGTAAAAGCAGCAGAGTTTTTTGGATGAAGTAGGATAAAAAAGAAAAATAATCTAATGAGCTAAAACAAAACTTCCATAAAAACCCGGAGCTCTTTTAAAACAAGTCTGCTCTCGACGAAGTCGAGCAGACGACCCACGCGGGCGGCCCGGGTTCGATTCCCGTTCGATGCATTTATCATGAAAATTTATGCTTATGCGTTACGTCAGCACTTTCATAAACGACATAAAAAGTGTTTGGCAATAAAGATATTGTAGATTTCAATTCGTCCATTCTCTACACCCATTCAAAATACAAGTAATGGTTTTTGCATGAACGTCATAGAGCCATCAACTTGTACACTATTTCTGACCAAACCATCTGATCTCGACGTGATTTGAACACGCAACCTCCTAATCTGGAGTCTGGCGCGCTACCATTGCGCCACGAAATCAAACAATATTTGTCGTGTTTTACTATCCAAAATTGCAAGATATGAAATGTGTGTACTGCAGAATTCACCAAATTGTATGTACTTTAAAATCTTCCGTGCAATATTAAAGTTGGATAGAAACACTTTAGTACGTCTTTCAACCAAAAAATGTTAGTTGTCAAGGTGGTTTAGAATTTGATTTAGAATTTTATCGTGTATTTCCTTAGGTTTCTGAGGATCACCAGAAAGCGGTAAGCACGCCTTGTGATAGTATTACTTTATTATCGTATCTAGGAAATGAAAGAAAAAAAAACAGATATAAAACACTGGTAGTTTAATAGTAATACAGCGTTCAATATTTATCAGCAGAGTGGCGCAGCGGAAGCGTGCTGGGCCCATAACCCAGAGGTCCGTAGATCGAAACTACGCTCTGGTAATCATGGACAACTATGACTTTAATAAACAGACGTAAATAGGGAAACGTCAACTACGGAAAATTTTGGCCGTAAAACTTTTTGACAATAAACGTTTAACAAACGAATGAATAAACTGCCAAACTATATGTAAGCATCGATGGTTCAGAGGTTCGACAAGATTTTATTTTCCTCAAAGGAACAAGCATATATGGCAAATGGTACAATAGGGACATTAATATACAAAAAACATATATAAAAGTATAAATGTGAAACTGACTTACAAATCCAAGTAGTATATACATAATGATATCATTGATTAAGACTAAGTACGTTACAACACCAAAACATGCAATACATTTTACATAATGCTTAGGCGAGAAAATTGCTCTTACATATGTATGTTGTGATCGTCTGTAGTAGCTAGGTGTTCCCCTATCATTTCCATTGATCCTTTAATCGCCGCCAATCTTGATCTTCTTCTGAACGTACACCAGCTGCGATGGTCGATGCCTAGAAGAGACCGGATGTCTTCGTTCATTGGGTACCAGGAACCTAGGGAGCCAAGCACAAATGGAAGCACTTGTCCCAGGTGTTGGTACTTGGTGACTTTCCGGTTGTATGCTGCCTCAAGATTGTCGGAGATATCGTAAGAAACCGCGACGTCAATCATCAGACGAGTCCCAGAAACTTCGAGTTCGACACCAGGTTTCAGTCGCGATTCAGGTAGTTCTCGGTTGATGATGGCAGTATACCCTTTTCTAGACAGCAACTGGTAGAGGAGCTCCAAAACGGCGTCATGTCTTTGTGTGGCTAATGTCAGGTTCACTCTGCAGTTGTTGAGGGCATGAAAACCATTCTCGGAGCTTTCTCCGCAGTGTCGACAGGTTTTGTTGTCAGACGACGACCAGGAGTACCCACGGAGAGGGAGAAGGTCAAGTCTAGCTCGATGGAGGTACCGCCAATCGTCGTGTTGTAGATCTGTCTAGCTGGATGTAAGTCTGGCGATGTCTTTTGTTGATCGGTCTATTGCCAAGGCTGAAGCAACTCTTCCTTGATGGGGAGCACTTACAAATTTTTGAGTGTGGCGTTGTCGTACCACCTGTCGAAGGCCACGAACTGCCTTTCCTGGGAGAACGGAGACGTCGTCGGCGATAATTCTGATATTACCTTCGCCGGATACATCTATCCGAGCTCTCAGGCGTTTGGCAGCGCCGCGAGCAAGGGTCCAAAGGTTGGTACCAGCCGGGGCGTAGCGGAGTCTGTAGAGACCGACTTCCGTAGACCCGGAAAGGTATTCCCCAATCGGGAGATAGAATGCTCGCCTGCCACGCGGGCGGCCTGGGTTCGATTCCCGGTCGGGTCCCGTTAGTACTTGGATGCAGACGTGTTTTTGTGTTCTCCTGTTTTCTCCATCAAATTGTGAGTTTTCTGTTTATTTTCATTGTTTTTTGTTGTTATTTTCATGTTCTAGAGTGTTTATTTTGTATAGTTTTCCTGTTTAATGTGTTTTTCCCCTTTTTTTGTTGTTTTCCTGTGTTTTGTTTACTTGTGTGGGGACCCCCCCTCCCCCTTGGCAGTCACCAAACCCGTCACCATACCGTTAGATGTAGACCCCATGGTTTCTAAGGCCCTTCTTGAGTGTGGATTACAAGGTTCACTCTCAGGAGGGACTCCCAATTTAGAAATTTCTCCCACCGAACAACCCGTTAAATCCACAGACGACCCACCACGACAGACTCCGCCAGCCCAAATGATAGTCCCTGAAACACAACCTGATGACTCAGAACCTATGACAATTTCCATGGAACCGATGGAACCCAATTTGGGGGAAGTTGAGGCCATGTAAACTGACAAAACAAGTGACCACCTGAAAGCTCCCCCCCCCCCCCACTGTGCCACAAAACAAACGCTTCAAACCTACTTTGACGCCCCAGAATTCTAGACCTACCTTGTTCACTTCTCACATCAAGAAACCATTAAAATGACTGCGAAGCTAAAAATCGCATCTATCAACATTGGAGGGATTAGGTCAGTCGAGCGACGTCAAATTCTTTTTAACTTCTGAAGGGACGGTAATCTAGATATAGTGGGGCTTCAAGAGGTAGCATTTCATTTTTCTCCAATTATTGAAAGTCGCTACCGTTTGTTGGCAAATGTCGGTCCTAACAAAAATGGAACAGCCATTCTTATAGGACATGGTCTGGACTATTCTCGATTACTTTAAGAACCCGACCGAAGGCTTATATCTATCGACGTGAACTGTTTCACGTTCATTAATATCTATGCCCCGTCAGGTAGTCATGTAAAAACTGAGAGAAACAACTTTCTTCGCCAAACCGTCCCTGCTTACACAATTACTACTCGACTACTCTTCGTGTTGATGGGCGATTTTAACTGCGTAGACGACATCCAAGATAAGGCATCCTCCAACTCCCTCTCTTCCCAAAGTAATATCGTCAGCTATGCTTTGAAAGAGATGGTTACTGGTCTTGATCTGGTAGACATCTGGAAAAAGCTAAATAAAACTGAAACTGGGCACACCTTTTACCATCCCTCCGGTTCTTGTCGGCTTGATAGGATATATGCTAGTCGATCATTTGCAGATAATTTTTTAAATATTTTTTTGCAATCTTTGTCGGTTAGTGATCATCAATCCGTAATATCCACTTTTACCTGCAATCTCAGTCTCCCACATCGTACTAGATCCCCTGCTGGGTTGTGGAAGTTAAATACTTCCATTTAGTCAGAAGAAGGCTATCACAACTATGTTACAAATTTTATTCACGAATCTGCCAATCATCCTCTTAGGGAAAGTAATGTTGCAAATTGGTGGGAGAGTGTCCTGAAACCAGGTATCAAATGCATTTCGGTAGACTATTCTAGGCAAAGAGCTAGAATGATTAGGGAAACGAAGTTTTTCTACCAGTCCTGCATTCAGGAGTTGGCCGAAGCAGATACCTTTGATTGGGTTGCCTTTCACCAGTTGAGGAAATTCTCAAAGTCTTGGGAGGAGAGCACACTTAAAGGGTATGGGATTCGTTCCCGCTGCTTTGAAGGCCAAGAAATAGAGAAAGCCAATATTTTTCATGTTAATAGAGCTAGAGTTAACTACGGAAAATGCCGTATTGATAAAATCATTGCCTCTAATGGCACATGCTTATCGACCAAAGAAAACATTTCAGGAGAGATTCTTTCACATTTCAGTAAAATTTTTAAAAATCAACCTTCTCCTGACATACTGGCAGGGACTGATTTTCTTGAGGGAGTAAGAGATTGCTTTAAGCCAACCCCAAACCTGACTGCACCATTTTCCCTCCCTGAGATTAGAGCTGCTCTTATGGCGATGAAATCAAACAAGCCTCCTGGCACCGCTGGCATTCCTTACGAGTTTTACGTAGAATTTTGGGACGTGATCGCACCCCATTTCTTGGATATGTTCAATCATATTCTTGAAAGGGAATCTCTGACGTCATCGCAGGGCCAAGCGGCGATCAGGCTAATTCCCAAGTCTTCAGGACGTTGTGGAATTTCTAATTTTCGGCCAATTTCTTTTTTGAATTGTGACTACAAAGTCATGGCATCTGTCTTAGCGAGACGATTGAGGCAGACACTATCATCTACCATAGAGCCTCATCAAAAAGGTGGGGTACCTGGTAGATTGATTTTTGATAATTTAACGCTTTATAGAATTGTCATCCAATTCGTTGATGACCGGGGATGCCATGACTCTTCCAACTTTCCGATTCGGGGTATGGGCGCTACCATTGTTGGAGTTGACTTGGAAAAGGCCTACGACCTGATTAACAGGGAAGTCCTCTGGAGGATACTGGATGTCATGGGTTATCCCACCACTTTCGTCCGTTGGTTACAGACTATGTATTCTGTAACAGGAATGTCAATTCTCAACGGATCGGAGGTGGCTGGGGTGCTTTCTGATATTCAATCGATTCGACAGGGATGCCCCCTATCTGTCCATCTCTTTATTCTCTATATTGAGCCGTTACTGTTGCGTTTATCTCGAGTTCTCCAGGGCATATCATTATTTAATGAAAAACTCACAGTCAGAGCCTTTGTTGATGACGTCACCATTTTCATTTCTTGTGACGAAGAATTTACCAGGGCAGCACAGGTCCTTGACATGTTCTGCCAGTGGACAAAGGCAAGGATGAATAAGGAGAAAACAAAAGCCCTGGGACTCGGGACTTGGAGCTCTAGGTTGACTTGGCCTCTTGAGTGGCTTGTGTCGGCACCAATTTTGTCCCTATTAGGTATTAAATTCTCTATCTCCATAGTTGAGACAGCTGATAGGGTTTGGAATGATGCATTCGGCTCTCTAAATGGTATCCTGCGAGAGAATGCCTGTCGACGTTTTAATTTATACCAGAGGGTTATTTTCCTCAAGTCGAAGGCTCTCTCTGGAACTGTGTTTATTGCACAAGTTTTACCATGTAAACAAAATATGGCTGACCAGATTTTAAAGGCTGTCATGAAATTACTATAGATTGCAAAAGTTGAAAGGCCGAACAAAACTGTTATTTATCGTCCTGTTATCCAAGGGGGATTGGGTTTGGTCAACATACATCTTTTTTACCGTTCCCTTTTCCTGTGCCTTATGTATTAAGTCCTTACAGGCACCAATAGTCCAGAAAGCTCTCTACTTCGTTATTGGATGTCCTTTCCTCTTCGAACCGTACTACCTCTCTACAAGAACAACACCGTACCCGTTGCAGCCATGAAGAGGCCCAATTACCTCCAGGAACCCCTGCACCAAATAACACAGCTATTTGCCTCTTCTATCCTGGTGCAGGGAAGTCCAATGGTACACAGGAAAACATACAACCATTGGATACTGGAGGTGACCACTTTGGGAAAGCTGGAGATCCTAAGGCCTAACCTGGATTGGCCACGTATTTGGAAGAAGACTGCAACCCTGCCAAGCAACATCAGAGAGACCATGTTCCTTTTCAACCAGCGACTTCTCCCTACCAGTACCAGATGCCATCGGTTAGATCCTTCCAAAGATGCGACATGCCCAATCTGCCACCAGCACCCAGAAACCGATGAGCATCTGACATTCCAATGTCCTGAACGCCACATCGTTTGGAGCTGGTTGGAAGGAACTATGCGTCAAATGGGCTGCAAGTCTTCCAAGGAAGATATGATTCGGGGCCATTTTGGGCCAATAGGTAATCTCCGGCAATCATTTACTCTTCTGGCTGCATACATCTTCATTACCTGGAAAGCAAGAAACACCCAACGCCCACCTCGTCAAGAAGAAGTAGTTTAAGTAGTAGTTCGTCAAGTAAGTACTTTAAAATCTTCCGTGCAATATTAAAGTAAGATAGAAACACTTTAGTACGTCTTTCAACCAAAAAATGTTAGTTGTCAAGGTGGTTTAGAATTTGATTTAGAATTTTATCGTGTATTTCCTTAGGTTTCTGAGGATCACCAGAAAAGCGTAATACTTTATTATCGTATCTAGGAAATGAAAGAAAAACAACAGATATAAAACACTGGTAGTTTAATTGTCATACAGCTTTCAATAATGATCAGCAGAGTGGCGCAGCGGAAGCGTGCTGGGCCCATAACTCAGAGGTCCGTAGAACGAAACTACGCTCTGCTAATCATAGACAACTATGACTTTTAAAAACAGAAGTAAATAGGGAAACGTCAACTACGGAACATTTTGGCCGTAAAACTTTTTGAAAATAAACGTTTAACAAACGAATGAATAAACTGCCAAACTATATGTAAGCATCGATGGTTCGACAAGATTTTATTTTCCTCAAAGGAACAAGCATATATGGCAAATGGTACAATAGGGACATAAAAATCAGAAAAACAAATAAAAAAGTATAAATGTGGCTTACAAATCCAGTAGCATATAGGGTAAAAGCGCGAATTGGGACACGGGCCCCGTTCCTGCTAATTTGGGACAAAAAAAAATTTTTTTTTTCTTCTCGAATTTTATCCCCATAGAGGCTCTATTGGGACATCTAATACTCAAATTATAAACAAAAAAGGGTGTTATGCAATTCATCTAAAAATAAAATTATAAAACATTAAAATACCGGAGAAAACGGTATTTGAAATCGGTAAGTTTTGCTTACGGGCAAAAGGGCCAAACAGTGTACAATCCCGCCCGCACAAGGCCCGTCTTCGCCTCATGGTCGCCCCGTCATCACCTCGTCCGCCGGCCCGTCTTCGCCTCGTGGTCGCCCCGTGGTCGCAGTCATCATCATGGTATCTTTGTATTGTATTGTGTGTTGCTAATTAACCCGTTGGCTGCCACGCCCTTGCACCCCCTTTTTTTTTAGCTTTGTAAGGGACGGGCCACGCTGTTCTGTCCCATGGTCTCTGCCATGGGATGGGACAGTCGCCACTGCCCAAGATTCGCCTTCGGGCGCCTAGGCAATGCACCATAGGGACTCGCCTTTGTTGACAAGTTCATGGAGACCTGGGGTGTGCATTCCCGTAACGGTCTCCTTGAACTTGTCGGCGCGGACTTGTCTTCGGACAAGTTCCCCTTGGCGCCACCCCTTCCGAGTGGCGCGTAGCAAATGTATAAACGCAACCTAAGGGTTGCAAGGCGTGGCAGCCAACGGGTTAATTATGTTTGTATATGTATGTGTTGTATATTGTATTGTGTAATGTAAAACAGTGGTGGAATTGTGGGTGGTTGGTGGGACAATAAAAATTATTCATTTACATTATTTTCTTTTGTAATTATTGATTTATTTTTCCATTTGCTGGATGGAATGGGATTCGATCCAGGACAGATAGTTTGGCAAAGAATACTATTACAATTTGTACGTATGTAGGAAAAGAACCTCAGACGTTAGACTTCGTTCGCCGATGCTCTACCATTGAGCTATTTCCGATATTCATCAATTGATATTGCTTATAGTATTTTAGGAATGAATTCTGGACTTAGAAAAAAAGAAAAGATTTACTTTTCATTGCCTGAATATGAATACTGTTCTGACCAAGTTGTGTATTTGTTACACTCAACCGAACACCAGAAAATTTAGGGAGAATATAGGCATAGTAGGGTTGATATTCAGAGATTTTGTTTCATATATATTAAAATTAAACATGTCATCATATTTACTTAATTTAACGAAAAAACATAGCGATCAAAACTTTCATGGGAATTAGAAATATTAACGCCAATGACAATTTTTAATATATAAATTAATTTTTTCTTTTCTATTTCCGAAGGGATGATGAAAACAGATATTCTCTTCTGTCTTTGATAACCAAATTCAAAATTTTCTTATCATACAAGTTATTTTCTTTATCTTGTAATTCTGCCATGGACATGTACAACGCGCTTTTCCTCTAATTTTGATAATCATTCTTTTCTTAACATCTTTAGTTTTTTTTCGTGTCACGCGCAACTAGTATGTAGTAGTGATTATGGGGTAAACGCAACTACAAATGGGCTATTGCTTACGCTGTAGTTAGATTTGTTACTGAACATAGTTCCACTATTCGCCAAGTTGTCTGGTTACCAGAGCCGCATTGTTGAGAAATTCAGATGACCGCCATGAAATAAGCCAGAGTAACACCCCTTTCGACATCGATAGCATACAGTGTTTTCATTGTTCCAGGGATTTTTTTGTTCCCTTTCTTATTCAACACTTAACTTATTCTTTTACGTTGCAGCTTTAACAATAACCGTTACAAACGCGTCCTGTGTTGTGTAGGTTAACATTACCTTGCAAAGAAAGATTTCTAAAATAAAATAAAAAGTAATATTCTAAGTGTTACGTGACCGAGATATTACAATCATCCAGTGAATTTTTTATGACCAAATCATCCTGTTTTACAAGTGGTTTGAAATGTACGTTTCCAATAATGGTTGCGTGCTCATCTTTCGTTGCTGCATCTGCAACAAAATTATCCAACATAACTCAAACTACCATAATCACCGTGATGATACCACCCGCTGAACTGACGACGTCGCTATAGACGGTGACGTTAGATGTGAATAATGTGACTGCCGAAAAAAATAACAATTCATTGATAATCTCAAAACGTTTGGTCAAAAATACCTGTTACAGTCTAAGATCTGCTGAGGAGAGCTATGTCTTGTTGAATGGTTAGATTATTAAGTTTCCTTTACATCCAGATTTCCGTGAATATTTAGCTGTTTATATATGTAGAATAAAGCCGTTGTTAAAGCCAAAGAACGTTAAACATCGATTAACTAAATAGGCTAGACCTTTGCGCCAAAGACATCGTTGTCTTCTTCCTTCATGGCAATTCCTTAGTCCAAAGACGTAAGGAGTCTTACTCCATTGACATCGGTCAGGTCATGAATCACCATATCCCCGTGTACGGTAACATCGTCAGCTTACTTCACTTCAACGTTGAACGTCTGTTAATTCTAGTCCAGAAAAGATCAATATCTAGGAAGTGTTCCACGAAAGTCCGAGAAGTAATATTTTTTTTTCCATCTCAACTTCAACGGGCATTCGTACGTTAGGACCGTTGATTCGCACCGATCCGGTGAATTAGTCCTGCTTCAGTGCTTCACGTTATCCTGGATAGCGTTCTCAGTCGATTTGCTAATAATCGATTCCAATCGATTATAATCGATTATAATCGTTGCGAAAAATTAATCAATCGATTATAATCGATGGTAAAAAATTCTAGTCGATTGGAAATCGATTAGGATTTTTTAAATAATTAATCAATCGATTATAATCGATGGTAAAAAATTCTAGTCGATTGGAAATCGATTAGGATTTTTTAAATAATTAATCAATCGATTATAATCGATTATAATCGATTATAATCGACGGCAAAATTATCCAATCGACGCATAATCGATTAGCTTTTTTTTAAATATTAATCAATCGATTATAATCGATTGTAAAACTTTTTAATTTTTTTGCCTTATAATCGATTTTAATCGATTATAATCGATTGTAAAACTTTTTAATTTTTTTGCCTTATAATCGATTTTAATCGATTATAATCGATTATAACTCGATTATAATCGATTGTAAAACTTTTTAATTTTTTTGCCTTATAATCGATTTTAATCGATTATAATCGATTATAACTCGATTATAATCGATTGTAAAACTTTTTAATTTTTTTGCCTTATAATCGATTTTAATCGATTATAATCGATTATAATCGTTGCGAAAAATTAATCAATCGATTATAATCGATTGTAAAACTTTTTAATTTTTTTGCCTTATAATCGATTTTAATCGATTATAATCGTTGCGAAAAATTAATCAATCGATTTGAGAAAAAAATAATCGATTAATCGACCGATTTTCTATTAAAAATTTTCAATTTTTTTTTTTTTTTTTCGCTTTTGCTGCCACTAAATTCCATTAAACAGTTGTCAAAAGAAGCATTATTCATTCGCACACCTCCACGTCCACGTCATTCTCACGTCGTCTGTAGTAGACAGTGGATCTTCGAGACTTCGACAGTTAGTTCAGAGCTTCAGACTTCAGAGACGACTCGATAAAGAACTCACTCGTCTCAGGAACCGCTGCGCGGATCCATGAGCACAGCGGAAGAAGTCGCTCAATCCGTCCCCGAGGCTGACGCTGAATGTACTGAAGAAGTCGTAGTATTTATAGCAGATGAAGATTGGAGTGACAGTGAAAGTTATAGTACACAAGATCACGAATTTGCCAACGAATACTTTCAAAATAAATAAGAATGTATTCACTATTCTCTCTATTCAATTCAGTCTAAGAAATAAACGAATTTGGAATTTCCTTAAGCATCAACACCATTACGAACTCGATTATAACTCGATTATAATCGATTATAACTCGATTATAATCGATTATAATCGATTGTAAAACTTTTTAATTTTTTTGCCTTATAATCGATTTTAATCGATTATAATCGTTGCGAAAAATTAATCAATCGATTATAATCGATGGTAAAAAATTCTAGTCGATTGGAAATCGATTAGGATTTTTTAAATAATTAATCAATCGATTGGACCATTTTTCAATCGATTAAGGTCGAGTGAGAACACTAATCCTGGATAACTAACACTACTTTGGAAAATTTTGGTTGAAACAAAGAATACTAAATATAAATGAAAATGAAATGGATATAATGATATTAAAATGTTTTATTAGCGTACCTCATAGACGGTGTTGGTTGTAACCTTTTTTTACTTCGAGCGGAAAATGATTTCGTCCCTTGAATGATGAGATGAATGATGATGACGATGATCTCTCATCAATCTCGTATGTATATCTAACAAGTCAATGATATTTCAGTAACTAAAACCATTATGTCATGGTACAATGGTACAGTTAAATGCAATAGAACACAGCAAAACTCGCTTTCTTCTAAATCAAAACACAAATACAAATTTACAATAATTTAAGAATTAAAGGTTTTAAATTTAAGTAACATATTACCCAACTTCGAATGTCCGCCATCGATAGCCAAAAAGGACTTCCACATAAGATCACACACTAAATTCTATGATCTGAGAGAAAATATTTTCATTAACGTAAGATTATTTATGCTATAATTTTATGAACATAAATACGTCGTTTCTCAGCTAATTCCACCACAGCCACAATCCTATTTGAAATAACAAGGCTGCCAATGAAATGCCTGTCTAGAGCATTAAACAAAAAAGTAACATTGTTAACACTTACTTTATAATATCTCCCAGAGAGCAGACATACTTGCAAGACTAACAAAGGTCTGAAATCAAAAGGGGCTGAAAAGCATGAAGACACTCCTTACATGGCTAGGTCTCTTGATCTTGACGACAGTATCATCGCATAACAGATAAACAGCTCATACAAGGCCATCTAAACAGAAGTAATGTAATGTGTAATACATTCCCGTATGAGGGGAATGATATTACCAAGTAAATGTACTTAATTTTGAAATATATTGAACTCGGAGGCGTGTTTTACACACAATGAATGCTGTGTATTAACTAGTCTAGGGCCGTACGTAATACACGAGAAAAGACATACAATAAGACACAGAACAAGTATATAAGTCCAATGAAGGATAACATTGGAGTAAGATAAGTGAAAGCTTACCGAAGAAGCACGAGCGTGTAGCGAGGGCACAGCGGTAAAAAAGGATGGTCAATTTAAGATAGAATAAGAGCACGGAAGTGCTCACAAAAGTACAAGTTTAGAACAATTTCAAGACAATTTTTAAGGCAAAAACTTAGAGTGAAATTCAAGAGTTTACGAAGAGAAAAAGGTTCTACAACTTAACGTCTTGAGACAAACGAACGAACTGCACTTTTCTCAATTTGTGGGTTAACCATGAAACCTTGCATTTTGGGAGTGAACCAACTAATTATAGCAAATGAACAATCGACACGTGCAGCCAATCAGAAGATGTTTACTTAAGAGATTGATTGTTGCGCGCGTGCGACCAATCGTGTGATTTGTTATTTATCGCGTGATATGCGCATCACACATACGTCAGATGCAGGTGTTCATTTAGAGCAGATCAAAGCGTCGATGACTAATAGCTTTTTGGTGACGCATAATTGTTCAAGGCAATATCGTGTAGACGAAATACATGTATACGTGTTGCTAAGGATTAAAAGGCGTATATAATAAAAGATAAAAGGAGTAAATATGGAATAATAATGTGGGCATAATAAATTGATATATTGTAACGCACAGCTGACGTAGGGTTATACAACCGATAGAACTTATCTCATAGTTATCCCCCGAGAGTTAGATAAATTCATTATTATTAAATGTCACAGGAAGGTTATCACCCAATCCCTAGAACAGGAGAAAACGCCCAACGATGGTATAAAAGAATACCACTCGGCTGGATCTGGGTTCCTTCCGTCTGAGTTATCCTTGTGTGTCCAAGTTGTTTAAACCCCTTTTATTTCCCTTATTTTACTCTGTAGTCAGTTTTCTTTGATTTCAAAATAAACGGCCCTGACGGCGATCGTCCGTTACATGGTGGAGATGCAGGGTAGGCCTATTTGGTAAAGCAAGGTGAGACCAAGTTAACTGTGAATCTAGCGTAAAGAAAGAGACTCGGAGGCAGGTACTGTTGAGAGGTCCTTGGGAAGTGTGACCAGCTGGTATAACTACCTTAAACTGCTTGGGCATAGGACCACAGGCCTGACCAAGTTTCTTGTATTTTTTGAGATTCACGAATAAGTGGTCTTTTGCTTCTCCTTGTTGATTAGAGCCTACCGTAGGGCCCGTAAAAATTTTGGAAATTGTTAGGGATAGATGAATCCTAGTGAGACTAGGCAAAGTAAGCGAATTAAGGGATTAGAAGCGTCACCCGTCAGTGAACTGAAGGGACGTGGTAAGAAAAGTGAAACAGGAGCGAGACCGAAGGAGTCAACGAAGGAAAGCGTCGAGAAGGAGAGTAGTACGGCTCAAGACATCGGCCATTCCGTCCAAAGTTCTGGAGCGGAATCTTCGAACCCGATCGGAAGCTCAAGTACAAAATCGACACTAAGGTGCGGATTTCGAAAACTTGTGCTTCAAAAGAAAGTAAGAGACAGTGGTTTTGCGGAAGAGTCGATTGTCGAAAAAGACGAATCGTGTGAGGAAGTGACGGTAGAAAGACGTACCTCCATCTATCCACCTGAACAAGACAGGTTCGAATCATTCGAGGAAGAGATAGAAGAATACCCAACAGTCTCATCTAGTGAGTCACCGGTTACAGAATCAGGAGACGAAGGTGAAAATTTTGAAGTTTCACGACAACCATCTCCCGAAGCCATGGCTCAACGAAAGCTTATTCCTAAATTGAAATATAGAGAGCCGCCGATCTTCTACGGGAAGAAAAATGAAGACGCTACAGATTGGTTGGAGCGTTACGAAAGTTTTGCAGCGCACAACCGGTGGGGGGACGAAGAGAAGCGAGAAAACTTCGGAATGTCCCTAGAAGGAACTGCTAGAAAATGGTTCCTCTCGGCTGGGGAATTTACCCAATGGGAGGATACGCCAGCAGTTGCCGCAGCGGCAGGAGTCCAAGCTGCTCCCTGGGTACTGGCAAGTACCCATGCATAAGGAACACAAAGCTAAAACGGCGTTCGTAACACCAGATGGCCTTTACCAGTTTTTGGTAATGCCGTTTGGACTGGCATCAGCCCCAGGCACCTTCCAGAGGATGATGGATCTAGTGTTGTCAGGTCTACGGTGGACGATTTGCTTAGTCTACCTAGACGACATCATCATCTACGCGGGAAGTGCAAACGAACATCTTGTGCGCATCCGACAAGTGTTAACAGCACTGCATAACGCAGGATTAAAGATTAAACTAGTGAAGTGTCAGTTTGCCGCCCAAGAAGTAAAAGCTTTAGGCCATGTGATTAGCGGTGAAGGCATTCGCCCTGACCCGGAAAAACTAAAAGCTATAGAAAACTTCCCGTCACCAAGCTCATTACGGAAACCGGCTGAACAACTGAAGTGCGTTCGCAGTTTTATAGGATTATGTTCCTATTACAGACGGTTTATTACTCAATTCGCTCATGTAGCTAAACCCCTGACAGACATGTTTAAGAAGGGAGGAAGCTTCGTGTGGGAAGTGCCGCAAGAAGAAAGCTTCAAGACATTAAAGCAAGCGCTAGTGAAAGCCGCTACACTAGCTTATCCAGATTTCACAAAGCCTTTCGAAATTCACCCAGATGCGTGTGATTACGGTCTTGGGGCAGTGCTACTACAAAGAGTGGACAACGTAGAAAGACCTCTGGCCTATGCAAGCCGCCTTTTGGCGAAAAGTGAAAATAACTATTCCATAACAGAAAAAGAATGCCTTGCGTTGGTCTGGGCAGTGAAGAAGTTTCGAAGTTACATCTGGGGAATGGAAACCATCGGGGTCACCGATCACCACGCTCTGTGCTAGCTACTCAGCAAAAAGGATTTGGCAGGACGGTTAGCACGCTGGAGTCTTCAACTACAGGAGTTTCTCCTAAGAATCGTGCATCGCAACGGAAGATTGCACACAGACGCAGATGCGCTATCACGCTACCCCGTGAATGTCGTAACAAGTTCAGACGAGGGCTTAACATACATTCTGGCCGCGTTAGGCATCGACCACGACACTAAGAAAGAATTCCAGCGCGCTCAACAAGAAGAATGGAGCAAAGTGTTTGCAGCCATCAAAAAGGGAAAAGTATCAGGACGCTATCGAATCAAAAATGACTTGCTGTTCTATGAGAAAATCGTGGACGACGGACGCCTTTTAAAATTATGTGTACCACAGTCGTTTAAAGAAGAAGTTATGCGTTCGTGCCATCATGACATTACCGCAGGTCACCTAGGATTAACGCGTACTTTAGCGAAAGTACGTGCTCGTTATCATTGGTGGGCAATGGCCGAAGACGTAAGTGAATTTGTACGTAGTTGTCGAGAGTGCCAATCTCGCAAACCTGTGTACCAGCGACCCGCAGGATTTATGGAAGTAAAAAGAACTGAACGCCCGTTTGAGAGACTAGGATTGGACATCCTAGGCCCATTCCCACTATCAAAGAAAGGGAACAAGCAAATTATCGTGGCAGTCGATTACGTAACAAAATGGGCCGAAACAAAATCACTTCTGACTGCTGACGCAAACGAAATAGCGGATTTTCTAGTGAAAAGTATTTTGTTAAGACATGGAGCACCACGTCAGTTAACAACAGATCAAGGCCGCTGTTTTACTGCGGAAGTTACACAAAAAGTGATTCAGGCGCTTGAAACAAATCATCGTACCACGACAGCTTATCGTGCGCAAGCCAACGGACTAGTGGAACGTTTAAACCATACATTGGCAGACATGTTGTCCATGTACGTGAGTGCTGACCATCGTGATTGGGACGAGTCGTTACCATTCGAAACATTCGCCTACAACACAACCCGGCACGAAACGACGGGAAAAACTCCATTCTACTTGGTCTACGGAAGAGAAGCTGTACTCCCGATAGACGTTACGTTGAATGCAGACCCAAACCCAATACCACCTGAAAATTGTGATTCATCGGAATGGGCAATTTAACGTCTGCAGCAGGCTCGACTAGAAGTACAAGCCAGAGCCACCGCAGTGCAGCAAAAACAAAAAGAAATCTACGACGAAAATCGTAGAGAAGCAACCATGTACCTACCAAATGAGGAGGTACTGGTCTACAAACCCATTAGAAAAGTGGGCAAGTCAGAGAAACTTCTACATCGTTGGTTTGGACCCTATACAGTGGTGAGGCAAACAACGCAAAGCAACTACGAGCTTTGATTAGGCAATTCACCGAAAACAGAAATTGTGCATGTCGAACGAATGAAACCATTCATTGACATGACTAGTGTCGCACGGGGTACCAAAAGTCCAGTGCCTTCTGAAGATTTGCAAGAAAATCAAAAAAGGGGGCCAGAAAAAGAGGCATCTGCCAATACTCAAGATCAAGAACAATCCGAAGAAGCAGATACAAGGCCCTCAGAGGAAAGTGATGCACAGTCAGAAACTTCAGAAGCAAATACTGACGTACCAACCGTATCGCCAACAAGACAAGGAAGACAAGAAACCTTGCAAATGGCAAGAGCAGAAAACACAGGCGTACGAAGGTCTGCTCGCATAGCTCAAAGAAAAACAGTGATGTTAACCTTACCTTTGATGCTGCTGCTTTCCGTGATGTCAGGACCAACAACTTCCAAAGAGATACTCGCCTATCAAGGCGTTATCTTCAAATCTGAAGGAGAGATAGCCTTTTCAGACTCTGAGTGGGTAGTCGTCACCGACTTCACATTCAATCCTTTAGAAACCGTCATTAAAACTCTACATGATGTACTAGGAAGAAAGGTCAACACTCTGAACTTCAGATACGAAGGTCCAAACGACGGGTTTAAAAAACGGATAAAAGAAGAGGTCGAGGAACGAGCACGAGCAGAATTTAAAAACCTGAAAAAGAGTCAAGAAAGACTTAGAGAACTAAAACAAGCAGTAAATCTAGGCAGTACCCGTAAGAAAAGAGACCTAATCGATGGAGGAGGAAAAGTTCTCAATTGGCTCTTTGGAGTATCAACTGAAGAAGATCTAGAACACGTCAACAATCATGTCGAAAAGTTATCAACAGAAACCACTTCAATCGCTCACGCATTGGAAGTGCACGCGTCACTAATCAACGAGACGCTTTGGGAAACAAAAGCAACGTCGAGCGCCGTCGAAGAACTACAAAACGCTTTTGAAAAACTAGAACGTGAGGCGTGGAAAACAGATCACAAAATTGATGGAATTACCCAAGAAGTTGAAAAACATGAAATAGCCAGAACAGCCATTGAAAACACCTTTCGTGAAATCAAGTCAGCCTTGGCATGGCTGGACGAATCGATTGAAGATTTTGCCGTCGGCCTAGCAACAATGGCAATGGAAAGACTCCCAGCACTACTTTTCCCACCTATGCAAATCCAAGCAGTGTTAAAAGAAATAAAAGCAATATTGCCATCTGGATGGTCATTGAGCCCTTCTATTCAAATGGGAGACACCTGGCAAGTTTATAAAGACGCAAAAGTAGCTGTGGCAGCAGTTGAAAACAATTTAAGAATTTTCATACACCTACCTGTGTTCGAGTTCCCATTTGGATTAACACTATACGAGGTAATAAGCTTGCCAAGGCCAACGAAAAACGCCACCCAAGGGGCACAGTTTCATCCGTTACCGGCATTCTTAGCTGTGGCAAACGATAGACAAACATTCATCGAATTGTCAACACACGAAGCACATCGCTGCATGATGACAACCACATCGATTTGCCCTATCAGCAAAGCAATAAACAAAAGGCATAGGGAACCAAGCTGCGCAATGGCATTGTTCCTAAAAGATGAGAAAAGAAGCCGCGTACAATGCTCAACAAATTTATCTCCGTGGACCGGACAACAAACTGTATACCTGGGACACCGAAGATGGGGATACACCTCAGCACAAGAAATGACAATCACAATAACTTGTCCGAACAGCAGAGGAAAAACTAACACAGTGATTAAACGTGAACCTTTTGATGTGTTTGAAGTTCCAGCAACATGTACGGCATACACAGAACATTGGATTTTTCAAGCAAGCTTCAAGAAGAACGTCAAACATTCGTTGAACAACATTACACTACCGCCGCTATCCGAATTGGAAAATGCTGACCTCATTCCACAGGAGTATGAAACGCGGAATATGGAAACGGCAGAGCCAGAAATGAGAAAATGGAAAAATAGGCCTCAGACAACAAGCAAGGCCTCAATACAAAGCCGCGTTACTCTTATGGGGGAACATTTACGGATAATAGAAGAAGAAGAAAAAGAAAGAAAGAACGCCGAACGTACAATCAACGTCCGGTATCCCTTCGAAATTATCGCTATTATAGCCACACTGTTTCTCAGCCTGGCAATAGCACTATTTCTTAGCAGACGACAAAACAAAATTGTTCTGTCAAATCTCACAAAACGAGTGAATGAACTCGAAAGTCAACTGAAAAAACACGAAGAGGAAGTTGAAGAGCAGCTGTAAAATGTTCTTCATACATCATTAAATTTTTTTTTCCCTAAACTTCCTTCTTAAACTTTATATTCCGATTCTCATTTTAAGTGTTCCTATAATATAGGGATAGGAAAATTAAAAGAAAAATATTTCTTTTGATATAGAATTAGAAACTCTACTTTTAAAATGTTCTTTTTCTTTTTGAAAACTTTTTAGACTAAATGTTCCAAATGTTATCAATATGAATGTTTCTTTCAAATAACTAGAAAAAAAAAATCATAGTTATTTTGAGCTCTGCTAAAATTGTATTGCAATCGGGACGATTTGCAGGCTGAGAGGGGGGATGTAACGCACAGCTGACGTAGGGTTATACAACCGATAGAACTTATCTCATAGTTAACCCCCGAGAGTTAGATAAATTCATTATTATTAAATGTCACAGGAAGGTTATCACCCAATCCCTAGAACAGGAGAAAACGCCCAACGATGGTATAAAAGAATACCACTCGGCTGGATCTGGGTTCCTTCCGTCTGAGTTATCCTTGTGTGTCCAAGTTGTTTAAACCCCTTTTATTTCCCTTATTTTACTCTGTAGTCAGTTTTCTTTGATTTCAAAATAAACGGCCCTGACGGCGATCGTCCGTTACAATATTTGTAGGCCTTCGTTCCTTGTGGAATTTCTAATTTTCGGCCAAATTCTTTTTTGAATTGTGACTACAAAGTCATGGCATCTGTCTTAGCGAGACGATTGAGGCAGACACTATCATCTACCATAGAGCCTCATCAAAAAGGTGGGATACCTGGTAGATTGATTTTTGATAATTTAACGCTTTATAGAGATGTCATCCAATTCGTTGATGACCGGGGATGCCATGACTCTTCCAACTTTCCGATTCGGGGTATGGGCGCTGCCATTGTTGGAGTTGACTTGGAAAAGGCCTACGACCTGGTTAACAGGGAAGTCCTCTGGAGGATACTGGATGTCATGGGTTATCCCACCATTTTCGTCCGTTGGTTACAGACTATGTATTCTGTAACAGGAATGTCAATTCTCAACGGATCGGAGGTGGCTGGGGTGCTTTCTGATATTCAATCGATTCGACAGGGATGCCTCCTATCTGTCCATCTCTTTATTCTCTATATTGAGCCGTTACTGTTGCGTTTATCTCGAGTTCTCCAGGGCATATCATTATTTAATGAAAAACTCACTGTCAGAGCCTTTGTTGATGACGTCACCATTTTCATTTCTTGTGACGAAGATTTTACCAGGGCAGGACAGGTCCTTGACATGTTCTGCCAGTGGACAAAGGCAAGGATGAATAAGGAGAAAACAAAAGCCCTGGGACTTGGGACTTGGAGCTCTAGGTTGACTTGGCCTCTTGAGTGGCTTGTGTCGGCACCAACTTCGTCCCTATTAGGTATTAAATTCTCTAACTCCATAGTTGAGACAGCTGATAGGGTTTGGAATGATGCATTCGGCTCTCTAAATGGTATCCTGCGAGAGAATGCCTGTCGACGTTTTAATTTATACCAGAGGGTTATTTTCCTCAAGTCGAAGGCTCTCTCTGGAACTGTGTTTATTGCACAAGTTTTACCATGTAAACAAAATATGGCTGACCAGATTTTAAAGGCTGTCATGAAATTACTATAGATTGCAAAAGTTGAAAGGCCGAACAAAACTGTTATTTATCGTCCTGTTATCCAAGGGGGATTGGGTTTGGTCAACATACATCTTTTTTACCGTTCCCTTTTCCTGTGCCTTATGTATTAAGTCCTTACAGGCACCAATAGTCCAGAAAGCTCTCTACTTCGTTATTGGATGTCCTTTCCTCTTCGAACCGTACTACCTCTCTACAAGAACAACACCGTACCCGTTGCAGCCATGAAGAGGCCCAATTACCTCCAGGAACCCCTGCACCAAATAAAACAACTATTTGCCTCTTCTATCATGGTGCAGGGAAGTCCAATGGTGCACAGGAAACATACAACCATTGGATACTGGAGGTGACCACTTTGGGAAAGCTGGAGATCCTAAGGCCTAACCTGGATTGGCCACGTATCTGGAAGGAGACTGCAGCCCTGCCAAGCAACATCTGAGAGACCATGTTCCTTTTTAACCAGCGACTTCTCCCTACCAGGACCAGATGCCATCGGTTAGATCCTTCCAAAGATGCGACATGCCCAATCTGCCATCAGCACCCAGAAACCGATGAGCATCTGACATTCCAATGTCCTGAACGCCACATCGTTTGGAGCTGGTTGGAAGGAACTGCTGTGAAAATTAACTGATAATAAATGAGGATTTTACAAAAAAAAAACGATGCATTTATCATGAAAATTTATGCTTAACCGTTACGTCAGCACTTTCATAAACGACATAAAAAGTGTTTGGCAATAAAGATATTGTAATACATTCCCGAATGAGGGGAATGATATTACCAAGTAAATGTACTTAATTTTGAAATATATTGAACTCGGAGGCGTGTTTTACCCACAATGAATGCTGTGTATTAACTAGTCTAGGGCCGTACGTAATACACGAGAAAAGACATACAATAAGACACAGAACAAGTATATAAGTCCAACTAAGGATAACATGGGAATAACATAAATGAAAGCTTACCGATGGAGCACGAGCGTGTAGCGAGGGCACGGCGGTAAAAGGATAGTCAATTTAAGATAGAATAAGAGCACGGAAAGTGCTAGCAAAAGTACAAGTTTAGAATAATTTCAAAGACAATTTTAAGGCAAAAACTTAGAGTGAAATTCAAGAGTTTATGAAGAGAAAAGGTTTTACAACTTAACGTCTTGAGACAAACGAACGAACTGCACTTTTCTCAATTTGTGGGTTAACCATGAAACCTTGCATTTCGGGAGTGAACCAACTAATTATAGCAAATGAACAATCGACCGTGCAGCCAATCAGAAGATGTTTACTTAAGAGATTGATTGTTGCGCGCGTGCGACCAATCGTGTGATTTGTTATTTATCGCGTGATATGCGCATCACACATACGTCAGATGCAGGTGTTCATTTAGAGCAGATGAAAGCGTCGATGACTAATAGCTTTTTGGTGACGCATAATTGTTCAAGGCAATATCGTGTAGACGAAATACATGTATACATGTTGCTAAGGATTAAAAGGCGTATATAATAAAAGATAAAAGGAGTAAATATGGAATAATAATGTGGGCATAATAAATTGATATATTTGTAGGCCTTCGTTACATCGCTCCCGGCGACGTGAGATTACGTCCCGTAATCAGACTTCATGTATGGCGGCAAGTTCGGAAAGAAGAATACCGACTTCGTTTACAGAAGGTTTTGCTGATTTTGGCTTGGTTTTGCAAAAGCCAAGCGAATTTCCGATGCGTAGAACGATAAGGATGAAAATGCAAATGAAGACGATGGTCAAAGAGATTTTGATGATCTCCCACCAGCTGGTGTATTTTTCGATTCCTGTTGATGTCAGCAAAACACTACTGACGCTAGGGTGATGATTTGACGAAAAATCAGAAGGTGGATGCTCATTAATGGCGGCTACTATATCGGCCATGACGTTCATGTGGTTGAGTAGATTATCATTATAAGCAGGGTTGCTGCGGTGGTCATATTCAAAGGATTTCACGTCTTCATAACGGAAAGAATGCGCTAGCGTACCTTCCGGCAGTATAATATTTGGGTCAATTCTTTTCCAAGTGTTATTACGAAAAGCGTATGGTTTATCGTTGAAATTGACAAAACCATTGGTCCAGTAACATGGAGAATATTTTACTAATTCCCAACCATCAAGATTAATTGTATAGTTTTTAAATTTTGGTTGCGGTCCACAAGGCGTGATAACTGTTTCAAATGTGGCATTGATGACTTTGCACTGAATCACAACAGCTGTTTGTCCAAAAGCTTGTAACTTTGCGCACAAGGGTAATTTTAATAATGAGGAAGCGAGCCAACCATTATATTGAGCGGCGATAATTGCTCTTTCGTGTTTAGCTTTACGAACGTCGCACTCGATTGATCTGTTGATCTGATCTGTTGAAAGGTCTTGAAGATATTGTTTATTAGCCGCACTGTCTAACTCTGGATCACTAGATGGCGTGGAGTTCTCTACGGTAGTGCGAGGTGCCTTTTCTATGACAGCTGCCGACTTGACGGTGATGGGTGGATATTTTTCCATGATGGCCGCCGTTACCACCAATAGTTTTGCTTGGCCGACCATGTTAAAACTTGTTGTACGATTTGTACAGGAAGTCTGTTTTGGATCGCAAGGTGGCTGAAGAGTCAAATGAAAATCCAATTGACGGTCGTTGTCCAAAAGGCGAAAATATTTACTATTTTCCGTCTTCATCAGAAGAATTCCGGTTCCATTTTCAACTTGATGCAACTCATGTTGAACTTTATGGGTATATTTTGTATCCCATACTAACGTAAGATGATTATGTGACAATGCACCAGACAATGCAGAAGCTTTTCCGATTGGTGTTAAAAAATCTTCATCTTCCATCAGTTGATGCAGCTGAACCTGCTCTAGCACACAATTTAAAATTTCCCAATCGATAGTTTGCATCCAATAGCCGATAGTTTGTGGCTCGTGCAAAAACACAAATTTGTCTTCTGTCGGAATCATTTCATGTTCTCCGCACCTTTTATTATTAATCATATTGTAGCACTCGGTTGCCGTTGTATCCATGGGAATTTTCTCGGGTACAGTCACTAATTGCCCGAAAAAGTTCATGGTCACTCGATGCACATTTTTCCAACGAGCGCAAATAAAACCCGGAAATTTTTCAACTGCGCGTTCGTCACGATAGATGACATATCTCACTGGAACGGCGGTTGAAGTATTCATTTTCGGCTGGCAATCAGCATCAGGAAATTGAACAATTCCCATATTTAACGGCTCAGCGCAATCGCATACGGTTGTTTCAAATGCGTGTGCGCGCCGGTATAAAAGACATAGCAGTAGAAGAAATGACCTTGGTGACATTTCTAAAGGCAAAATAAAGGGGAAACAATACATAGGAAAAGTTTACAAAACAAAATCATGGCCAACTATTCTACTTCATCATGTGGGTTTCTCAATTCTAATTAAGGAAAAAGTAAGTATAAATGTTAAAATATAATTGAGAAAAAGAATACTTAATACCTTTTAACTTTTTATTCATCGATTTTGTTTCTATTATTATTTTTTTTGTAATGAAATTTGTTTTCATGTACTTATTTCTGTGTTTCTTTTTTTTAATCATTATTCTTATAATTTTTCTTTTTAAATTTTTTTTTTCAATCGAAATTTATTTTGTTGTTCCTCTCTCGTTTGTCTGTATGTGTTTTTTTTGTATTATTATTGTTGTTATCAATTTGGCTTAAATCAATACAGACATTTTAATTCAGACAAAGCATTTTATTTTGATGGGTAAGGGACTACAAAATACGGAGGATATGAATAATTGTAATGGAAAACATAAGTTGATTTCTTGTTTGATGGTTAAACAAGGAAGGAGTGGCGACGGATCCTTTTTGGAGCTGGTTCGTCAGGATCTTGTTCCCGACCTGGTTCAGGTGCTTCTTGCGTGGTGGCTTGAACTGAGTTGTAGCGGCGATCGAATCCCAACTCGTATTCACGAGCGAATTTCCGCTTTTTTCCGTCTTCCCAGTCAAGATAATTGACGACTTTCATCCAATGGGGAAGTTCGGGTGCAGGTGGAAATCCTGGAACGATGATGGTGAGCAACACGGCGTCCTCTCGCTGGCTGTAGTAAATTTTTCTGTTTGCCTTTTTTTTTTCTGTAAATTTGGTTTTCTTTCCGGATTTTCTTTCTGTGACTTTACTAGTCAGGAGCAGCAGAAGAATTGAGAAAAAGAATCTTTGATGTTTTCTCGACGGGTCGAATTTGGTCGACTTTTTATTATGCAAACGGAGAATCCTTCGGTGGCTTGTTGGAATATTCGAAGGAGGGGTTCGCATTACAACAAGTGGGTTGACGAAGACAAGTCGCCATTTTATTGTTTTTAAGAGTGTGAAACGAATGACAGAGGGGAAAAAGAAAAGTGAAAAAGAAAAGTTGCAGGGGATTGAAATAGGAAGAGATTTAGTAGCTGAATTATCGCTACGGTAAGTCTAATGAAATTTTCCTATTTTCTTATGACTAAAAGCTATTTCCAAAATAGTAGTGTAAATTTTGACCGTTAGATGGCATAAGACTGCACTTTTTCGTTTTATTCGACAAAAATAAGTTTTCTAGAGTTAGTAGTGAGGGAACGGCCGCTACTAGTTAGCTGAATAACATTGCTGTATATGCGACTAGCCTATATCCATACATAGGTATATGGTTAGCAAGCTCGCTTGTTAACTCTGGGGACCTGGGTTCACATCCCGGGGTAGTCAGAAGCGGAACAGTTGCGTCGGTGTACATGTACGGAAGGTGGGTCACGATGTAAAATCGTGGCCTTTCCACTCCCTTCTTGTACATGGCGGCCTCGCACTCACCCAGTCTTTAACCCGTTGGCATTGTACAGCGCTTGAAGTGGCAAGCGTCTGGTCAACGGAAATAAATTCTGGCGTTGAGAATGACAGTTTCCTCATGGGGAGAGTCTGGTGCCGGACTCAAGCTAAGCGCGAACCCTTTTGTTATTTTTTGTCTTAAAAGTTGTAATTTAATTACTCAAACGATTACACCACTTTCTACGATTAAGTTGCTTTTTTATTTCATAATCTTAATGTTATTGATGTTAAAATGTTCTAAAACCAATTCTTTTAATTTAACGAAGTGTTTAAGTTATTTTAATACTAATATGGAGACGCATTTGATTTTCACTGTTTTCCTGTGTTATTCCCCTTTTTATTTTCCAAAGTGCCGCTGAGCATTGCTTTCCTTCCACCCTTTGTTTTTTTTTCATCCTTTTTATGTCATAAAAGATTTTAAGACATAACTATCATATTTTAAAGTCTTCGCCACTATTTTATTTTTTTCCTACTTAAAAGAAAATGCATTTGCATATGTTTGGGGAGAGAAGGGAAATAAGAAAGAAAATAGAAGATAATATGATAGTTGTAAATGAATAGAATTAGCAAGGAAAAAAAATGAAAAGAGAAAGAAAATGCTGTTTTCTTCGTTATTCTTCAGAATAGAATGCTTGTTTTCTTCGTTATTCTTCAGAATAGAATCCAGGTGTTGATTATCAATATCCTCTCCTGTTATCTGAATGTTGGAGTGGGATGTCCCACGCAGATGCAAACCATCCATACAGCGGTGGATGTCTGTTTGCTGGATCCAAATCGAGGATGAGTTTTAGTGTGTCCACTGCTGACCTCCAGTTGTCATCCAGAATTTCTCTGTTGAGCTGGTTAGCGAGACGGATCGTTCTTGTTCGCAGTTGATCCTCGTAGCGTTGTTGACCTCTGATCCAGGGGTTATTTCGCGGATGATTTCCGGGACGTACGGCTGGACGTCGAGGCTCCACAAAACCTGAAGCACTTGGCTGCTGCGGCTGTTGCGGTTGAGCTTTACCTAGGCCCCAGTCGTCGTAGGCTGCTGGCTGTTGTTGCTGCGGCCAATTTGGGCTTGGTGGTGACAATCCTACTTCTATGTCACCATTTTGGTACTCATGGCCGTTTTCCATCTTGTCTTTGGTTCTTTTCTTTTTCTCTACGGACACAGTTGCACCGTCGGAATTACAATTGTTAATGAGCAAGGCTGTTATTCGATGGAAGATTTTTCTGGGCTTATATATGGAAATGTTTTGGTTATTGGACTCCATCTCGGAAACGCATGGGTTTTTGACGATTGCGTTTTGGGCGTCCAGTGTCATGAAGTTGATCTGATTTTTCAGCTGACACATTGTTTTCGGGCTCTGATGAGGGACGCTCATCAGATTCAACCTCAGCTTCTACGTAGTTGTTTTCGATAATGGCATCATGTTGAATCGAGGGTATTTCGTTATTCGATGCTTCAGTGGTTGAAACATTATCTTTCAAAGAAGGTCGAGGAGAGACGACGACACCTCCCTCTTGTTGTGAAAGATTTTCTTCGGCCAGGCAATCATTAATTTGCTCTGAGTCATTATTAAAGATATAATTTTCCATTTCTTCTTCTTGAGTTTCCATGACAATGTCATGTTCAGAGAAATCCTCTGTTTGAGTTGCGATCGATTTTCGGAATCGATTTTCAAAATCGGAAGGGCTTTCAATTGGGGGACAATGTTCTGTTTTCCATAACATGCTCTCAAACAGGGGTTTTAAACGATTAACATGGGTGCGTTGACATATATAAGAATTATCAGCTATGTCTACCGTATTATTATTATAAACTTTTACTACTCTATAAGGACCTTTATATTTCGAAGTAAACTTCCTACTATCGCCATCTTTTACTACACGAATATCTAATAAGACTCTATCACCTACAATATATTTTCGCTCTTTAGCTCGCTTATTATATTGCTCACGTTGACTGTTCTGCGTTTTCTCACTCTGTTCTCGAACTCGCTGGAAACTGTAACGTAAACGATCAGCTAAATTGCTTACATAATCGGTAGCAAATTTAAAAATTTGTGGGGAAGCATCTACAAATTCATTAATTGGAATATTTGGGTCTCTACCATGTACTAAATAATAAGGGGTTTCAAGTGTTGATGAGTGGGAAGAACTACGATATGCAAATAAAACATCGTCTAGCATATCCTCCCAGTTAATATGATTTCCATCTTTTAATTCTTTCCTTAACATAGACGTTAAAGTTCGATTAAATCTCTCCGTCTCACCATTACTAGCAGGATTATACGCAGTGGTGAGCCTTTGATCAATATTTAATTTCTTGCAAAAATAACGAAACAATTTCGATGTGAAATTTGTTCCTCGGTCAGATACAATAGCTTTAGGCATTCCATGTCGTACAATAATTGTTTTATACACGCACTCAGCTGTGGTTTGCGCAGTTTGATCTTTCAATGCAACTGCTTCCACCCAGCGACTAAAATAATCAGTGATAACTAAAATATGGCTATTTCCATTAGGCGAAGCGGGAGTAATAGGGCCTAAAAAATCCATGCCTATTACTTGAAAAGGTGCTTTTGCAAGCTCATGTGGGTGTAAAAGTGCTCTATAAGATGACGACGTATTAGCTATACAAATTTCACAAGCTTGGCAATATTCAAGTATATCTTTTCGCATTCCAGGCCAATAATAGTTATTTTTGACCTTCAAATAAGTTTTATAAAAGGCTAAATGTCCGCTCGTCGGCGCATCGTGTAATTCTTTCAACACTAGGTGGCGTAACGAGTACGGCAAAACTAATTGATGATTAATTTCATTACGTTTACTATCTTTCGAAGGTAGTTCCTGCCTATAAAGTGTACCTTCTATAATTTCAAAATATGCAATTTCTTTAACCCAATCTGGCTTAGACTGGTTAAATTTCTCCTCAAGTTCTCCTCTCTCTAAATAATTACGTATGGCTATACAAAGTTTCTCTTCACCTTGTTTTTCACAAATCATTTTTACATCATTCGATACTGGTTGAATACTAGCTACCTTCAATCTGGATAAGCAATCTGCATTTTGATGGATACGTCCAGGCCTATACTTTAATTCATAATTTGTTGCTGCTAACAGTATAGCCCATATACCCAGTCTACCATTATTATCTTTCTGATTTCTAAGCCATTGCAAAGGTCGATGATCACTAATAATTTCAAAAGGTTTGTCCAAAAGGTAATGGCGAAAATGTTTAATCGCCTCTATTACAGCTAACGCTTCTTTTTCTGTTGTACTGTATTTCATCTCAGCTTTTCTTAACTGTCTACTGAAATAGGCTAACGGATGTTCTTGCCCATCTTGCATTTGAGATAAAACTGCTCCTATACCATAATCGCATGCGTCGGTAAAAAGTAAAAATTTTTCGTTAAAATTTGGGTACGCAAGATCTGGAGGAGTTACTAGAGAATTGATAAGTTTCTCAAAGGCAACTTGTTCCTCATTTCCCCATGTAAATGGTTTCTTAATTAAATCTTTATGCGTTAATCGAGTTAACGGCTGAGCTAATGAGCCAAAAATTTTGTATAAATTTCCTATAATAACCTGCAAGTCCAAGAAAGGATCTGACTTCGTCAGCAGAAGTTGGTACTTTGTAATTTACTATTTTATCAATTTTACTCGGATCAGGTTTAATACCCTCCGTTGAAATAACATGGCCTAAATAACTTACTGAACGTTTAATGAATTGACATTTCTTAAGTTTTAATTTTAAATGTGCTGCTTTTAATAAATCAAAGATTTCTCGAATATCACGCAAATGATTCTCGAATGTGTCGGAAAAGATAATGACATCATGCAAATAAACTAACGCTTTACTTCCTAAGACGTCTCTCAGTACATAATTCATTAATCGTTGGAAAGTGGCTGGTGCATTGCACAGACCGAATGCCATTCTTTTAAATTCGTAAAGGTTATTTTCTACAACAAAAGCTGTTTTCTCAATGTCGGGATCATGAACTTGAATTTGCCAGTAACCGGATGCTAAATCAAGAGTAGTAAAAAAATTTCTTTCCATATAATTTGTCTAAAGTTTTATCGATGCGTGGCATGGGAAAGGAATCTTTCTTTGTAATGCTGTTTAATTTTCTGTAATCGACGCAAAATCTTACTTCGCCATCTTTCTTCTCTACAAGCACCACAGGAGAAGCCCATGGGGATTGCGAGTATCTTATTACTTTTGCCTCTAACATTTCCTGCACTTTGTCCTCCAATATTTTTCGTTGGTTATTAGTAACTCTATAAGGGCGTTGTCGAATAGGGCCTCTTCCTTCTGTATTAATTGTGTGTTTAATGAGATTGGTATTCCCTAATTCTGAATCTTTTGAAGCAAACAAGTCGTGAAAATCATTTAATAATTGAGAGAGTGGTGCCTGAAATTCCGGGTCGACTAACTCGACTTCCGAAATTACAATGGGCTCTCGTGATTCTAATGGCTTGACGTCTGATGTATCTAACGCTACTTTTCTGATCACTTGGTTAATGATTTCAATTACGCCTAAAGTGGTATTTCTTGGTATTTTGACTTGATTCAACGAATGATTTTCTACTATAATTTGATACGTTCCATCTCCCGATACGTTTCCTATAAACTCTTCAATATAAATTCCTGTCGGCAAATCTTCAACTGGGGTAAACATGAATGCGGAAAAGGGTGGAACATACGGAAATGAACCTGTCACTTGCGCTGCAATTACCATCGACGTCTGACGAGACAATGTCGTCTTTTTGACCGTTGTAATTGCCATGTCCGGTACCTTAGAGATAGCTAAAGGGCCCTGCTCATCTCTCGCTAAATAAATACTCTTGGCTTCTCCATCAAGCCGAAATCCGTGTTTTTGGATTGCGTCCCATCCAAGGATACAATCTTCCGAAACACCATTTGTAATAAAAATAAACTCTTGTCTTAACAATGACTCTCCGTATCTAACGGGCAATGTAAATCTTCCCAGTGTATGTAACTTTTTCTCCCCTACATCATACAAATCGAAATCAAGCTGGCTGCAGACCACCTGACCTCTAGGGGGCAATTTATTAAATAATCTCTCGTGAATAATGCTTTTAGACGCGCCTGTATCAAATAATGCTTGTAACGGGACCTGGAAAATTTTTAATGGAATTCTTGGTGTAGATTCATTCGTTATGGTTGTTAATTTTGTGACTTGTCGGGATTTAAAAGGAGGCTTTACATCAACTGACCCGAAGCTACAGTTGATATCTATTGGTTTCCCTGGTGCTGTGGGGGACCTGGTATATTTGGTCGAGTGGCACTTCTAGACTTAGGGCAGTTATTAGATTTATGACCGATGTCACGACAAGAATAACATATAGGAGGCTGTGCTTGTTCTAGCTGATGACGCTGAAATTTGTGACAGTTAGATTGAATGTGGCCTTGAAATCCACAGAAATTGCATGTAACCGCTGGTTGTGTAGGTCTATAGTTAGAATTATTTGCTGGTCTTTGATAAAGAAAAGCTGAAGTCCTATTTTGAAATTTTTGAAATATTTGGGCGCCATTATGGTTATTGAAACGCGGAGGAGGTGTTTTCCAATTTCTGTCCTGGGGAGCGTTCGGTGTTTGGAAAGAAACCTGTTTCCTAAATTGCGTGTTCGGCGGAGGAGTGACATCTTTCCTTTCAAGTTGGAGATTTTTCATCGTTTGCATGAGCTCCTGAAGGACATCTTTAATTTCCTCTTTCTCTGTTCTTACCTCTTCGTTAGGTCTAGAACCATGACGTATATTAGCTACCGCATTATTCACTATTTCTCTTTGATCTATTATCATCTGTTTGATTTCTTTCAATTCGGCACTGTTGGTGTCAGATGACCCATCAATAGCTCGAATAAATTCCTGCTTCTCGCGGTCTGTCTCTATTGATTCTAGCCTTAGGGCATAGACACGTGTTGCAGCAACGAGCTCGTTAAAAGTTGGAAACTCTTTATATTTTACTTTTGACTGTAATTTGGAATCTAAGCCATCGATAAATTTTTGTTTGAGAATAACTACAAAAGATCTTTCAGTGTGACCAACAGGATAGGCACGTTTAAAAATTTCCTGCAAACGAAGTGCGTAGTCAAAAATTTTCTCGCCTGGCTTACGTTTAGCTTTGTCAAACTTTTTAAGATATAAATCAGCGTTTTCATCGCCGTGAAAATGATCAAGTAGCGCTTCTTTAATTGCAACATAGCCAAACAAAGTTGTTTGGATTAGTTTTCAAAATTGATTGAATTACGGAAAAAGCTCTATCGGTTAATTTAGCACGAAGCATTTGGATAGTTTAGTTTTCTGACCATCTTGATCCATCCACAATGCTTTCAAAAGATTCCAACCAAGTGTCAAAACGAGTAATGGGACTACCATTAAAAGAAGGAAGTAATTGCAAACGAGAGAAAATGTGTTGGTTATTCTGAAAGTTGTCTAAATCCCTAACTGTTGCTGCTCCGGCGGGAGGAAGAGAATGAGCCATGGTATTATTTGTATTAGGTAATGGAAGGTTTGCAATTCCCTGTTGTGCCGTCTGAGGGAGTTTTGGAACGCTAGGCGGAACTGTTCCAATTCCGTGATTGGGTTTAGTTGATCCTGTTGTACTTCCGGAGATGGGTGTCGTCGATTTGGGGATCGACTGAGCGACCGACGAATTGGGCGCCGATTTAGGTTTAGTTCCAGTTGCCGTTATTGTCTGGGTCGTCTGGGTCCCTGCTGTGGCAATTGGTGCAGCGGTGGCGCTGACGGTGGGCTGGTTTGGGACGTTAGAATGGGCGACAGTAGCCGTTTTAATTCCCGTTTGGCCTGAGGGATTAATTGTTTGATTTTGTTGACTAACTGATCGTAGCCCAGCCGTGGTGCTCCCGGGAATTTGGATAGTTTTTGCAAAAGAGACAGTATTTCTGGCTTTACTGGTTCCAAATTGGCTACCGACTGCAATCGTCGTAGGTACACTGCTATGTTGATGACGTCCGTGAGAAACGTTTGTTGAAAGCCTAACAGTATTTCCTCTAGATGACTTGAGAATTCGGAGACCTCTAGCGTGAAGTGGCAATAATCTCCGTCCTCGTCCGTGTCGATTATTTCCTCTTTTGGTAAAGTTGAAAATTTCTTCTCCCGTTGGTGGTGTAAGTGTCAGCAGCTCGTCGATGCTGTACGTGTGACCAATTAGAGTTGTCAGGCACTCCCTGGCATGCGTTGTGAATATCGTCACTATCTCCGTCTCCAGCAGGTGTATTTTCTCCGTCGTCTTCTTCGTTGTCGTCTTCTTGATCAATCCACTCTTCTTCACTGCTAGAATCGACGTAAAATACTTCAGAAATGTCGTTGCTTGTTTCAGGTCCAGTGGTTCCTGTGGGGTCTCCTTTAGAAAGTTCTTCACTCGAACGTCTTGCATCAACCGGACAAGTTGTTCCCAGATCTCCGGGTTGGATGACTGAAAATCCGCTTTTCTCTCCTGTAGGTTCTTGACTGCTAGGATTAGGTATGGAAGTTGGCTGGTTGGCAACAAGAGAAGTTTGTCCCGATTGGCTTTGATTTCGTTGGCTAGGTGACGTAGGCTCTGGTTCAGATGATTTTCCATTGGGCGTGCTCTTTTTCGTGAAGAAACCCAGAAATGCGTTGGTAATGGAACTAGGTTTTGGTGAGGATTTTGGTGGGGACTTTTGAGGATTTTTATTAGGGGAAAGACGTGCAGCTATTTTGGCATAAAAAGAAGGAGAATGCTTTCCTGACGCAACTTTAGTCGTAGCGCCTGCACGAGTTTTACGTAAGGATGACGAATCAAGCCCTGGTACTGCAACATATGCAGTGTTCGATCTTAACTTTTTTAACTGAGGGCTAGCTGTGGGAACATTGGAATCAAAAACAGGTGAAGTAGACCTACTGATAGCCTCTGCTGTAGTTTCAGAAGACTTAACGTCTAAGTTATTTTGCGATAATTTACTAGATACAGGCAATACGTTATCAAAATTTAAAGATTTAGCTACATTAGCATCGGAAACAATACAAACAGGAACAGACTGTATCTCTATAGGAGTACGTGCAAGTTTTTACCCTCCAGTAATAACATCATCATTCATTGTGGTTGAGTTCAAAAAGCGCTGCCACCATTATGTAATACATTCCCGTATGAGGGGAATGATATTACCAAGTAAATGTACTTAATTTTGAAATATATTGAACTCGGAGGCGTGTTTTACCCACAATGAATGCTGTGTATTAACTAGTCAAGGGCCGTACGTAATACACGAGAAAAGACATACAATAAGACACAGAACAAGTATATAAGTCCAACTAAGGATAACATGGGAATAACATCAATGAAAGCTTACCGATGGAGCACGAGCGTGTAGCGAGGGCACGGCGGTAAAAGGATAGTCAATTTAAGATAGAATAAGAGCACGGAAAGTGCTCACAAAAGTACAAGTTTAGAATAATTTCAAAGACAATTTTAAGGCAAAAACATAGAGTGAAATTCAAGAGTTTATGAAGAGAAAAGGTTTTACAACTTAACGTCTTGACACAAACGAACGAACTGCACTTTTCTCAATTTGTGGGTTAACCATGAAACCTTGCATTTCGGGAGTGAACCAACTAATTATAGCAAATGAACAATCGACACGTGCAGCCAATCAGAAGATGTTTACTTAAGAGATTGATTGTTGCGCGCGTGCGACCAATCGTGTGATTTGTTATTTATCGCGTGATATGCGCATCACACATACGTCAGATGCAGGTGTTCATTTAGAGCAGATCAAAGCGTCGATGACTAATAGCTTTTTGGTGACGAATAATTGTTCAAGGCAATATCGTGTAGACGAAATACATGTATACGTGTTGCTAAGGATTAAAAGGCGTATATAATAAAAGATAAAAGGAGTAAATATGGAATAATAATGTGGGCATAATAAATTGATATATTTGTAGGCCTTCGTTACAATATTGTAGATTTCAATTCGTCCATTCTCTACACTCATTGAAAATACAAGTAATGGTTTTTGCAGGAACGTCGTAGAGCCATCAACTTGTACACTATTTCTGACCAAAAGCATCTCATCTCGACGTGATTTGAACACGCAACCTCCTTTTTTTTGTAAAATCCTCATTTATTATCAGTTAATTTTCACAGCACTCTTACAATTTTACAGAACAAAAGAAAAACAAAATATACAAATAATAATTTTCCTTGGATGCAGACTATGTAAGGGGGGGAAAACAAAAAGATTTGGCATTGTCGGTCCCGTCAATTCGTTGATGAACAAAAACAAACAAATGCGAAGCTTACAATGGTTGAAATACTACGAAAAAATACAAAACAAAAGTAAACAAGGGTGATTGACATAATATTGCAGACGAAATAAACAAAAGTAAACAAAAGATTTTACAAGTACAGGCAAAGAAATATATACAAAATTAAAAGAAATCAACATGAAGGAAACTCAAAGAGAAAACTAAATGAAAAGGGGTGGGTTGGGAGGAGAAAGTGCTTTCCATAAGCTCTCTACTTCTTCTTGGGCGTTGGGTGTTTCTTGCTTTCCAGGTAATGAAGATGTATGCAGCCAGAAGAGTAAATGATTGCCGGAGATTACCTATTGGCCCAAAATGGCCACGAATCATATCTTCCTTGGAAGACTTGCAGCCTATTTGACGCATAGTTCCTTCCAACCAGCTCCAAACGATGTGGCGTTCAGGACATTAAAATGTCAGATGCTCATCGGTTTCTGGGTACTGATGGCAGATTGGGCATGTCGCATCTTTGGAAGGGTCTAACCGATGGCATCTGGTCTTGGTAGGGAGAAGTCGCTGGTTGAAAAGGAACATTGTCTCTCTGATGTTGCTTGGCAGGGCTGCAGTCTCCTTCCAGATACGTGGCCAATCCAGGTTAGGCCTTAGGATCTCCAGCTTTCCCAAAGTGGTCACCTCCAGTATCCAGTGGTTGTATGTTTTCCTTTGCACCATTGGACTTCCCTGCACCAGGATCAAAGAGGCAAATAGTTGTTTTATTTGGTGCAGGGGTTCCTGGAGGTAAGTGGGCCTCTTCATGACTGCAACGGGTACGGTGTTGTTCTTGTAGAGAGGTAGTACGGTTCGAAGAGGAAAGGACATCCAATAACGAAGTAGAGAGCTTTCTGGACTATTGGGGCCTGTAAGGACTTTATACATAGGGCACAGGAAAAGGGAACGGTAAAAAAGATGTATGTTGACCATACCCAGTCCCCCTTGGCTAACAGGACGATAAATAACAGTTTTGTTCGGCCTTTAACTTTCCCAATCAATAGGAATTTCATGACAGCCTTTAAAATCTGGTCAGCCATATTTTGTTTACATGGTAAAACTTGTGCAATAAACACAGTTCCGGAGAGGGCCTTCGACTTGAGGAAAATAACCCTCTAGTATAAATTAAAACGTCGACTGGCATTCTCTCGCAGGATACCATTTAGAGAGCCGAATGCATCATTCCAAACCCTATCAGCTGTCTCAACTATGGAGTTAGAGAATTTAATACCTAATAGGGACAAAGTTGGTGCCGACACAAGCCACTCAAGAGGCCAAGTCAACCTAGAGCTCCAAGTCCCGAGTCCCAGGGCTTTTGTTTTCTCCTTATTCATCCTTGCCTTTGTCCACTGGCAGAACATGTCAAGGACCTGTGCTGCCCTGGTAAATTCTTCGTCACAAGAAATGAAAATGGTGACGTCATCAACAAAGGCTCTGACTGTGAGTTTTTCATTAAATAATGATATGCCCTGGAGAACTCGAGATAAACGCAACAGTAACGGCTCAATATAGAGAATAAAGAGATGGACAGATAGGGGGCATCCCTGTCGAATCGATTGAATATCAGAAATCACCCCAGCCACCTCCGATCCGTTGAGAATTGACATTCCTGTTACAGAATACATAGTCTGTAACCAACGGACGAAAGTGGTGGGATAACCTATGACATCCAGTATCCTCCAGAGGACTTCCCTGTTAATCAGGTCGTAGGCCTGGATAATATCAGGTCGTAGGGACATAAAAATCAGAAAAACAAATAAAAAAGTATAAATGTGGCTTACAAATCCAGTAGTACCTACATAATGATATCATTGATTAGGACTAAGTACGTTAAAAAACCAAAACATGCAATATATTTTGCAGAATGTTAAGGCGAGAAAATTGCTCTTACATATGTATGTTGTGATCATCTGTAGTAGCTAGGTGTTCCCTTATCATCTCCATTGATGCTTTAATCGCCGCCAATCTTGATCTTCTTCTGAACGTACACCGGCTGCGATGGTCGATGCCTAGAAGAGACCGGATGCCGGATGTCTTCGTTCATTGGGTACCAGGAACCTAGGGAGCCAAGCACTAATGGAAGCACTTGTCCCAGATGTTGGTACTTGTTGACTTTCCGGTTGTATGCTGCCTCAAGATTGTCGGAGATGTCGTAAGAAACCGCGACGTCAATCATCAGACGAGTCCCAGAAACGTCGAGTTCGACGACAGGTTTCAGTTGCGATTCAGGTAGTTCTCGGTTAATGATGGTAGTATACCCTTTTCTAGACAGCAACTGGTAGAGGAGCTCTAAAACGGCGTCATGTCTTTGTGTGGCTAAAGTCAGGTTGACTCTGCAGTTTTTGAGGACATGAAAACCATTCTTGGAGCTTTCTCCGCAGTGTCGACAGGTTTTGTTGTCAGACGACGACCAGGAGTACCCACGGAGAGGGAGAAGGTCAAGTCTTGCTCGATGGAGGTACCGCCAATCGTCGTGTTGTAGATTTGTCTTGCTGGATGTAAGTCTGGCGATGTCTTTTGTTGATCGGTCTATTGCCAAGGCTGAAGCAACTCTTCCTTGATGGGGAGCACTTATAAATTTTAGGGTGTGGCGTTGTCGTACCACCTGTCGAAGGCCACGAACTGCCTTTCCAGGGAGAACGGAGACGTCGTCGGCGATAATTCTGATATTACCTTCGCCGGATACATCTATCCGAGCTCTCAGGCGTTTGGCAGCGCCGCGAGCAAGGGTCCAAAGGTTGGTACCAGCCGGGGCGTAGCGGAGTCTGTAGAGACCGGCTTCCGAAGACCCCGTAAGGTATTCCCCAATCCCGGGGCTTCATCCCTGAACCCTCGCATGATCGTGTCCTTGAGCTGCTCAGTGAAAATACCCTTCACCAGCCAGTCTTTACTAGTGAGTAGTTGAACAGCTCTGGCAAGGGTCCAGATGTCAGCATCGTCAGTAAGGCTGAAAGTTCCGAGGCCACCAACTCGTCGGTCCGCGTAGAAGAACGGTGTAGTGGCAGTGTTGGGCACCATGGTGATGTGTCCGAGAAACTTGCGGCATTCGGTATCAAGTGTAGTAAGAACATCCTTGAGGACTCTTCCAGATGCAAGGTGATGAGTCAGTGATGGAAGAAGGTGACTCCGAAAAACCTCTAGTTTCTGCCATGGCGCTAGTAGAGATTCGGCGATCTTGTCGAGATTACTGACGAGCTGATTGGGAGGACGGAACCGAAGTTTAGCGCCTATTGGTGTGCCAAGATATATCTCCTGGTCGTCGGGACCCAGAGATTTAATTGATCTCCCATCAACAAACAGGTCCACCTGAAAAGGCTTTCAATTGATGAAGTTGAGACTGGCACACTTTTCCGCGTTGAACTTAAGCCCTAGGACCTTAGCTACCCTTGATAAGTGGTGAAGTGACTCTTGCAGTGCTTGGGCTGTGTTGGACACTACTGCTATATCATCGGCGTACGCTGTTGCTTTGACAATCTGCCCGAAGAGGTTGATTCCAGGGTTGCTCTCCGACAGTGCCGCTCGAAGAAGTGGTTCGGCGGCCAAGTTAAAGATCGTGGTGCTGAGAGCATCGCCTTGACGAACCCCAGCAGGAGGGACTATCGAGATAGTCTCTTTTCCGACGACAAAGTCCATGCTGTTTCCAGTGTAGATGTCGGAGAGCATGCGCTTCAGGTCGTTTGGCAGTGGAAGTGAGTGAAACAGTTGATACAGTGCAGCATGGGGTACTGAACCAAACGCATTGCACAAGTCCAGCCAAGCCATTGACATGCACTTGCGTTTGGAAGTGGTTTCCTCCACCGCAGTCTGAAGAAACTGGGTGTGTTCTTGAATGCCATGAACGCCTGGTAGAAATCCTTTCTGTCCCGGGGAAAGCCAACCCAACTCTACTGCAATTTACGTGATTTTTTGGTTTAGGATGCCAGAGTAAATTTTGTAGAGGGTAGACAGAAGAGAAATTGGCCTGAAATTAGAAAAGTCACTTGAGTCCCCTTTTTTGAAGATGGGAACCGTTCGTGACTTTCTCCAAGCATCAGGAATTCCAAACTGCCATACCCTATCGTAGATGACTTCGAGAAGGCGGCCTTGCGGATCGAGAGCCTTAATGTGGCGATACTCGATCCCATCAGTTCCCGGAGCAGTATTAGTAGCGCGTCGAAGCTTGAGTTCGATTTCCTCTCTGGATGGTGACCAATGCAGAAAATCTGACTGACCTTCAGAAGGCATAGTCCAGTTGCAGTCGTTGAAGAGTTGTCTTGCTCTTGTAATTTCTTCTGTCGACGGCTGAGGACGAACGTATGTGTTGTGAAGATACTGGTTTGCTGCCTCAGTGCTGCCCGTATACGGCGAAGACTTTTCTCCAAGAACCTGTCTAACGGCTCTTCTTGGATAAATGATAAATAGCCTCTAAATACGGCTCGCCTCTTCGGGTCTTGACTTTTTCCTCTGACGAATCCTTTGCAGTTGTCTGGACTGGTTTCGACGTCTTGGTCCCATTGGGGCGTTTTTTGGTCTTGGGCGCTCTTGCTGGAATGGTTGTTCAGTAGTTGAGGCTCTTGCAAGCCAGTCGACAGTGCAGCGACCCAAAACTTCGTTGAGATCCTCCATATTGTTGCAGTTTCTGAACACTGGTTCCCAAAGGTGATAAAAGTGTCCAGATTTTTGGGTTAGATATTTAGTGGAGAGCACTAAAACGACTTCTTCGTCTAAGACCGACCGCTGTGACCCATCCATTGTGGGTGTGTTCTGATCTTGAACGTCATCTGCCAAAGGTGGGATAATAGACTTGATTTGAGGTGCTCGCTCCGCCAAAGATGACTCTGTTGCTGCTGTCGTGTTTGTGCACGGAGAAGATGCATCAGAATTAATTGTCGTTTCTGTGATTTCAGCTCTTGATGCATTTGTAGCGTCATGGCGTGACAGAATGAAAAGCCAGCTTTCGTTCGGAGCACCATCTGCGTCGTTGTCCTCTCGTAGAAGGGATGGAGTAGGGGGGGCTTGAAGTGGGGACGAACATCTTGCTCTGGGGCGGCAACATCTGACTGCAAAGCTAACGGTGTCGATAGTGTGGTTGAAGAGTCTCCAGAGATACGGGGGGTCTCCTGCTGAGTAGAAGCTGACGGCATGCATTTAACATCATGGGCGTGCATCTTCTTCCCCTGCTCGATGATCCCGCACTTGGAACACTTCCAAAACGTCTCAAGCCGAAGTGAATGTTTTGTCTCCAGATGGCGAATCATTGAATGCATTGTGTTGCAATGGCTGGCTAAAGTCACCCACTCACACCTGGGTCATTGAGAAGGCACCCCAGGGTACAACAGGATGAGTTGGTTGCCAGAGATTTCCGGGATCGGAAACACTCTGCGGGTGGAACTGCGCCTATCTGAAGAAATCGATGTACTCGCTCCCAGTGACCTGAGTGTCAAGTCAAGGGAGAACGAGATCGAGGAGCTAGTTTCCCCAGAGCATTTTCTTCCGTGTCTCCCGGCTGTTGTGAAATTGTTAAATTCTAGGCTATAGTATTACTTTATTATCGTATCTAGGAAATGAAAGAAAAAAAACAGATATAAAACACTGGTAGTTTAATTGTAATACAGTGTTCAATATTTATCAGCAGAGTGGCGCAGCGGAAGCGTGCTGGGCCCATAACCCAGAGGTCCGTAAGTCGAAACTATTCTAGGCGGCATTTGGTGCAGAAGAAGACCGGGGAAAGAACACCTCTTTCAGGATGATGAAGTTTTTAATGATCGAAGAGGAGCTTCTTTCGGTCTTCGCCTGTCCATGGCCCGCTTCCCCTTTTCCCTCTGCATGATTGATGCCCACACCGGATGGAAGGAGGGAGAGGTATAGGAACCCTAACTGTGTCTTGTGTCCGTGTTATTTGTACAGGAGTTTGTTGCGTGCGGTTACAGGTCGACATTAAATAAATTAGAAGATTTCAAATGAAAAATTTAAGAACATGCATAATATAGAATATAAATTCGTTGGTAAAGATGTCTAGATGTTTGTTGACATACAGTATAGCTTATCAATGAAAAGAACTTGCATATAGTGATATCTATTGCACGAGAGGCTAAACAAAAAAGTACTAAACATGCATAATAGATGGCGCTCATGCAACAAAAACAAAAATCCAGTTTCTGTTACCAGGATAGGTCTTGAACAAGAAACACTAATAAAAACGAAAAACACCCTGCACAATTAAACAAAAATTACACACACGGGATCACAAAACCGAAAATCACTGAGATTTGCAGGTTGAACCGCTGATTGCACGAAAAATTAGCGATAAATGGGAGAGCAAAACTTTGGTGTTTTTCAGTTTTCGCCACCTAGCCAACCAACATTTTGGCCGTAAAACTTGTTGACAATAAACGTTTAACAAACGAATGAATAAACTGCTACAGTATTAACAGGCATCGATGGTTCAGTGGTAGAATGCTCGCCTGCCACGCGGGCGGTCCGGGTTCGATTTCCGGTCGATGCATTTATCATGAAAATTTATGCTTAACTGTTTCGTCGATTGCCGGAGAAATAGTACCCCTTTTTCTATGTTTCTTTTTAGGGTCCTAATTCTACGCTAGATAGCCCATCTAAAAAAGGGAAATTTTCTCATGGAGCTGACTGACCTCCTCTTTAACGGCTCTGCCATATCGGACACTTCCGATTTTTCCCTTGTATCTCCTTTCCCTCTTGAGCAATTACCTTTTTTTTTCTACAACTCACTCTTTATTGTATTCCCCACCTCCTCTTATTATTTCACTGCCTTTTAATGGAAAATACGAAGTTACGAAGTTTTTTTACATTTTTCGATCTTTTTTTAACCTAACCGCGGTTATCATGGAAAGGCGCATGTTCCAGGTTTGACGGAGTAATTACGGCAGTATTGGGAGGACCAAAATTTATAGATGAAGATTAGGGCAATTATAAGAAAAACCAAATTGTGAAAAACCAAAATGTTATTATTTAAAAAAATATCTTATATGCAGAAAAAATTCAATTTAAGAAAGGACAAGATGGAGGATGGGGTATTATATAATAATTCAATAATCAAAAATTCGTGTTAATCGCCAGTTTTCCTGATTATTTTTTGCAATGAAAAGTCAATAAATGATTGAAGGCCTATGAATGTATGTAGATACATATAGGTTATAACTTTTCAATTGGCTTTGCTATCTTTAATTTGAAAAAATTAAAAAATACTTCCCTATACCTCAAAGCTTACACCCTCAAATTTAGGTATAGGGAAAAATTTTCCGATTTTGTCAAATAAGGAAACATTCATCATATTGCAATAGAATGAAGAATGGCGCTTCTTTTTACACAAAAAAATGATTTTTTTTTCGAAGAATATTATTTTCATATTTGAAAATTCAGGTTTTATCATGGCGCTTATGGGGGAAAAGGGTATGTACTTAATCAAGGAACTAGAGTTTATCGCACTGGGTGTTACTCCTACAATTTTTTCATGTACACAAAATTTGTAGCGCGTCTTTTCTCCTGATAGAAAAAGTAAGAAAAAAATTCTAGCTCAAACAGTTTTAAAGATATTTTAAGTTGTCTGAGACACGTAGTGCCTTAAGAATGCATTGTAAAACGGAGGGTATTCTTAATCATTTGGTGGGTACTATAGGTTTTTAAAATAAATTCTACTACTTTTTAAGCCACTGTCCAACATGTATACAGTGCCTTACCTACCTACCTTATCTGCACGCGGTGGTTGCGTTCGACAACCGCTACGAAACTATGACCGGTACGTTGAAATCCTCTCTGGGAAAGATCCACTCCACGAAACGGTCAGAATTTCGTAATAGGATGAATCCCCATCAGCCGAAAGGTACCTAAATTATTTTCATTGCGCTCAATTACATGAAGAAAATGAAAACCTAGACACGTTTGTTGCCAGAATCAGACGTAGAAGAGTTTTCTATGCAAGTGATTAACAATAGAGCCATACCACAAGATACCTAAAAAGCTGAATAAATCTATCATCACCTTTGACGACGAAAAGGGATTTTTTGGTGTAACTAGATTAGCAATAGAGCCGTACTATAAAAAGCCTAGAATGTTGAATAATCTATGATCGACCTTGACGATCAAAATCGATTTTTTGTTCCACTTAGCAACTATATACGACAAAATACTTTGACTTCTGGATGTGGTGTCATTCTTGCTTCATTTTTTTTTACTCTATTTTACACCTATTAACCCAACCCAACCTTACCAGCTTTCTCTTTTCTTCTTCTTGTCTGCGTTCTCGTGTAGGGAGGTAACGGTGAATATGCTCTGTGATCTGTATACTGTGGTGAATGTGTGACTTGAATAAATGTGTGACTTGTGCTACAGTAAAATACTCAATTAAATGGTCCCTTGTAAATTTTCATTAATTGATGATAGGTCCAACTGGAAATTTTTAACTAATTTTGAAAATACTACCTGACTTTTTGAAAATCACGCCTTTTGCAATATTGCTAGTTGATAATTTAAAGTGTCATGAGTGTAAGGAGCAGAGTTATTACGGTTGCTCAGCGCCATAAGATGTAGTCCCATAAGAGGCTGTACCAAAATGTAAATCTATTTTCATTTTTTCGAGAAGACCAAAAGTTGCGATGGGATGCAGAATCATACTTGTTGCAAGTGAAAATCAAGTTAAAACGTACAAGTATGAACCATAAAATATACCTTGCAACTTTTCTTTGGTGATGAAAGTAGCGTTGTTGGTTGTGAATGGTTTTCGTGTAGAGATATCTAAAAAGATAAATATTATCTATAACAATTACAGAAGTAGGAAGGCTATGGTAACTATGGAAGGCTTCATAATTTTAGAAAACTTAATATAGGGGAGAGCGGGGTGAAACTGGACAAAAATCGTTTTTCGCGTATATCTCCTGAAATAATTGAAGTTTAGGTGGGGAAATTGTATAAGGTTGTTAAGCGTAAGATAATCTATACCCCCTAATTTTTTCATTGCAATGCATTAAGTAGTTAAGTAGCAAACGAATTTCGAAAAAATTGAAAAAATTTGACGAAAACAAAAAATGGGGGGGGGGGAACCTGGACAGGCAGGCGAAGCCAGTTTAAACTTGGTCTATAAAACAAAGAATATTCAAAAAAAAACTAAAAAAAAATAGCATTGTCTTCCTTATTCATTAAACTATTTATGTATGCGTGAAAAAAATTAAAAAATAAACTCTGTAATATAGAAATCCTCTAGTGATTGACTAGGGGGGTTGGGGGTTGAAATGGACAATGAAAGTTTGAGCCGGTTTTAATATTTTATCGATAACTACACGAAGAGTTAAAGTAAATGATTGAAACTTTATCCCAATATGCGGGATGGAATTCCACATCCTACAGTATGAATTTTGACAAAATGAATTTTTTTAATAATTTCATAAATACTTTAGTTTTTCGATGTTAAAATTTAAAATAGTGCTTCTCATTTCCTGTATGCAACAATTAGACATGTTAAATAGCTTCTTCCCTCGAAAAAAAACTAGAGGGAAAATTACAAAGTTATCTCTAGAAGAAACAGAAAACTCCGCATGGAGGCTCTTCGATCGGACTTAATTTTGGTAGAGCCTCTTATGGGACTACGTCTAATGGCGTTGAGCAACCGTAACAACCCAGGTGAGGATTGTAGAGTGTCGACGTTTTAGTTGTGTTTGGCTTTTGGTTGAAACCAAAAAACAGAACGCGGAAAAAAACAAAAAAAATTTTATTTTTATTTTTACTGATATCGGATATGTTCGGATGAGAAAATAAATAAATTGGCAATGTTGGTAAAGGCGCAATTTTCAAAAGGCAAGTTTTTTTCAAATTAATTAAAAATTCCCAGTTTGCCCTATCTTCAATCTTTTAGTCCCTAAACATCGCATGTTACGCTTCAATTTATTTACCTTCCTAACACATTCACGAATAACTAAAAGTACTAAAAATCAAAAACCAGGTTTTTCCTATCTCCCTCTGAGGCGACCAGCCTAACTCACAAGCGAACTGGCAGAAAATCTCCCCACTCCCCAGCAACAGAGATAGGACGATCGCGTACCTTTCCTATTAAGTATCTGGTTGTCATAGCAATTTGTGTTTTGCCTATTTCCAAACTATTTCACTTATAGTTGGATAGGTAGAACTGGGGCTAAAAAAAATATGGGAAATGAAAAAAAGGAATAGGCTACCCACTGCTCGGAAGGAAAGGGAGAAAACCTTAATAAATAGTTAAAAACTTACTGTTTAACGGGAAGAAGACGGTTTCTCCGTAAGAGGCTGCAGCGGCAGCAGACAACTTAGACACAAATGAGATTTTTCGCATTTGTGGAAAATGCGCAACGCAGCATGTTTTACTGCTCTATACGTAATACGTAAGACTGTACCTAAGACTGTCGTGTTAACGTACCTGGTACCTTTACTGCATACTAAGCGGCCGAGGGACATGGTGCCAGTACTGGAAACAAAATTTGGCAAATGATAAACCACACTTTATTTGGCACTACACACGGAACAATGCGTACATCAACTGCCAAATCTGCTCTATATACATGCAAAGAATAAATTGCAAATCCCACAAAATGAGCATAGAACAAAGAAAAAGCTGTACACACATTATTGGAGAGCAGATTACACATTTCAAAAGCCTAAACACGAAACTAACGCGAATTTAACATATCATTCAATTATTTTTAAGAGGTAAATTATTCGCCGCTAAAAACTTTCACACTTTCAAAATGTAAATCCGCGGTGGAAAAGAAAAATAATTTTTTTTGTTTTTGTTTTCTGATTTTTTTTTATTTATTTGCTTTTTTATTCCGTTTTTTTTTTCTCTTCTTCTTCTTATTGTTATTTTCCTTTTTTTTGTATCTTAAAATACTCAAAACTCTTGTGTGTTCGCCGATTGTTGCTGCTGCTGAAGAAATGTTGCCCATATTCTTTAGTCATTAAGCCAACGACGCAGTAACAGATTCCTAAATTTAAATATACTCTTCACTAGCCTTTGGACATACAACCATACGAGAAGAGGCATTAGTTCGTCCATTGTTGCAGTCTGGTAATTCTGCAATGTCTTTGAATACACCGACCAAGCTCTCAAAATTGGGTCCCCAGTTTAGAAGGTAGTCCCATCCTAGTGATGATCCGTTTGGAGGTTTGTAGGCGCTGATGTTTGAAAGGTCATCATCGGAAGCGACTAGGGTGCTTAAAGATCCTCGGAAGGAATCGAAACCATCATAGTGCTTTCCTGATTCATTGTCATGTTCGTTCTCGTTTTCAACTTCAGCTAGCTTGGAGAAAATCATGTTTCCTGGTCCGAAGTCTCGAGAAACCTTTTCGTAGTTATTCTCGTATTCGAACTCCGAACAAGTGAACGAGTCGTTACCACTCTCGTCTGTGGAACTCTCTGCCGTTTCCAGCAGCTCTGTATTGGTTTCCATCAATTCGACCAGTTTTTCTTTACTTCTTGGTCGATCGTCACTCGAGCTTGAAACTGCATCAAGGGTGCTAACTAAGCTGGAGTTGCGAGGCCGAGAATTGAGACGCTCAATTTCTTCGGCCGTTAAGCCCAGGGCTACACCCATATCACTTCCGGCCTTTTTCTTCTTCTTGGTAGCCTGTGACGAGTTACGTATCGAGCTTGTACTCTGACTCAACTGGCTGACAGGACTGTTAAGACTTCTTTCACTTGTACTCATGACATCTTTGACGCCTCCAACCTGCGAAGTAGCTAAGAGGGCGGTTTGCAGTGGCTTGCCGCTAAGGTCTTGCAATGTGAGGATACGAGGAGTCTGTTGGGAGAGCTCGGAGCTGGGGCTCAGACGGGCTAGGGGAGTGCTTTGCATTTTGAGAACTCCAGGTGATTCTCGAGGCGGAGCTACTGGTGGTCCGCCCGGTAGTCCAGGAGCTGGGCTGGATCGTAACATATTTCGGGGCGATTCACGGTGTGGGGGGCTGGCAAAGCTATGTGGCGAATGGCGATGATTGTGCTTGTGGTAACTCGGAACATGCGGGTTGGTTTTGTATTTGCGAACATTACCATCGCGGTAGCCCTTGTAGTGGTAAACAATGTCTATATCAGAAGGCGCTATAGAACTGGCGTTCTCCAAGTCATAGTGCTCGGGTCCCTCACAATCCCCTAATCCACCAAGGCCTGTCATGGAACTGTGGTCTCCCAGGTGTGAATCCTCTACCCGCAAAGGTACGCCTGGCGATTTGTTCACTACTTCGCGCTCGATTATATCTGGTCGCTGCGGTCTGTCTCGATCACGGTGGTCCGTCACTTCGCGTTCACGGAATTTTTTCGATGTCAAGTCCTGTGTCAGCGATGGTCGGACGCACCCGTCTTCACTAACATCAGAGGTTTCAACGTAACCAGATTCGGCTAAAGTTCGAGACGGATCGTTCACGGATCCGCCGCCCATCATGGCACCTCCGTTGTGTTTGTTGATCTGCAATCCTGCTTTTTTATCGCGTTGCTGTCGACGCACCCGTACAACGACGAAACTGATTAGAATCGCCACAAGGAGTATGACGAAGAAAACGATGACGAGCGTGATGCCAATGCTTAGGGGATCTGGGGCAGTGGAAGCGCCTGCGATGCTGTTGCTGCAACCAGCCAAAATACGACCGTGGTGAATGACTCTGTCAAAGATTCCACCAGAACCGTTGAGCGGCTGAATCTCACCGTTGACTGTGAAATTGGCCAGACATCCTTCAAACTCTGAAAAACGGAAGGGCAAATCATTGTAATGTCGAACAAGACTACAATAATTGTAGAAGGGGCGAGAATGTTAACAGCTAACTCACCAAACATATCCTCGTTCATGTTGTATACGTCTTTATTAGCAGCGCCAATCAAAACGGATGTCAAATAAGGATCCACGAAATCGTGAACGATAGACGTGTCAAGCTCGTCACCAACTTCCACGCCATCCAAATAAAGACGCAAAGCCCTAAACTTGGACGTCAAGGTGACATTGTGCCAAGATCCGTCTGCTACTGCCTTATCTTCAATCGTCATATTAACCAAAGATCCAGATCCATATCTCGAAGCATATTGTAAAAGACCATCTTGTAACTATACGAAATGAAAAAAATATATATATATAATTATTTATTATTATTATTAAATTTAAAATAAAATCGAAATGGCAATGAGATTTTACCAGTTTAACAAGAGCTTGTTTTGAAATGTTAATTTTTAAAGCGGTGACTTACCCTCAAGGTAGTGAAATCGTTATTTGTAGCGGCAAAGAACAAATAGCCGTTTTTCGTCACCGTTCTGAAACTGACCGAGACGGAATTGTGCATGGAAACGGCTTCACCGATTTCACGCCGGCCTCGATTTAGGCGGGTGTTGCTCCAAGAGGTTTCATCCTGTATTTCCCGCTTCCATTTTTGGCCACTGGAATAGAGGGTCTGAAGAATTTGCCGCCGTCGGTGGCGCTCAGAGATATGGAACTCGACATAACTTCCGGCCGTGAAAGACAAGGGTTCCAATGCAACAAAGCAATTAGGAGCCTGAAGTCCTCCCTGACAAACGCATGTGGCATTGCTCCAGCCATCTACACATGTGCCACCCGTTCCGCAAGAAGCAGCATGGACATTGCAGATATCTCGCCGACGGTGACAGGTGTTTGTAACTCCTCTCGACTTAAGTGGGCTGGAAAGATTGAGCGAGCGGCCGTTGACCGACACGCTTTGGAAGCAGCCGACGAAATCGTCACTGTGCACCTGACCAGGTCTATCTTGAATCGCCTCAATCGTCGCTACACCACCTAAATACATTGGCTGATTGCTGAAGTTCAGAGTCCTACAAATCGATTTTGATAGAAAGAAAATTTTTCGTTAAAGCGGAATTATAGTTCAAAATAATAACTAATAAATAGTACATAACTGATAATCGGAAAAAAATATCAATTAAATTATAATAATACCCAGTAGGTCCGGTATAGTCAGCAGAGCAGGTTCTGTCACCTGATCGGCAATCTCTACAGCTTTCACCAGTAAGGGAACACTCGCCCACGCTCAGCGATCCAATACGTCCGTTTCGAGTAGCAGTGACGCGGTACCATTTGCCGTCGGCCACTTGTTTTGGGACACTAATAGAAGCGATGGCTGTTTGGGAGCCACCGAACATGAAACGGGCCTTTCCTTGGTAAATCTCCAGTGCTACAAAGTCCGATCGTCCGCCAGTCTGCTGACCAAAATTGTAGGCCAAAAGTGCATTGCCCATATTTGTCGAGAAAACAATGGAAATGTCATTGGTGCTGGCCTCCAACGGCGGAAACATCATGTATGACAATTCCGAAAATCCGAAAGACGACCTCTCGCAATGCGTGCCAAAGTAATTGTCGGAGCAGACGCAGCGGTATCCCGGCTTGCGATTGTCGCAATGCCCTCCGTTTAAGCAAGGATTGGGTCGGCACGAATCTGATGTCAGTTCGCACTGATTTCCCCGATAGCCAGGCCGGCACAGGCAAAAATAAGCTCCTTCCGGCGTCTCTTGACACGATCCGCCATTGCGGCATGGCGAAGGTGTGAGCTCACACGCTCGGCTTCGTTCTTGCTCGCATTGTTTGCCTTGGAAGCCGAGTGGACAGCTACATTGGAAGTCGGAACCTTGCCGGGTGCAGGAACCTCCATTGCGACACGGCGTTGGGGTGCACGGGTCTTGGCGTAATTCGCACCGAGGCCCACTAAAACCATTTTTACAAGTGCAAACAAACTGTTGTTCCAGTCGGGGCGAGGTGAAAATCAGAGACGGGGAATCGACTGTCTCCATTTCTTCGGTCATCCGCAAATGGGAAGTGCATACACCGCCGTTCTCGCACGGCATATTCTGGCACGGAGTGTAATTGGTGACGAATTTAGTGGGTGGAGCTAGGGCTTTTTGCGTCAACTCCTTGGCCGCATCCAAAAAGGTGGTGACGCTGTCTTGATCCCAGTAATCTCCTTGTGTTTTGTGCACTGCTAAGATGAGATCCACGTGATCGCCTTCCTGACGAATGCTGTAGACGTGAACCGTGCCGAAAGAAACGCTGGCCTGCAAGCCGTCGATAAGCGATTTCCAGTAGTTCACAAGCAAGCGTTCCGTCGTCGTGTTCAGCAGGCGCAGTGTAACGCTGGATTGCAACGTCTTATTGTCGAACGGCACAAAGGAAACTGAGACGGACGACGTGACGTCTGGGTGGACACCGTCATTGCCTGAAATTTTCACGCTGTAATCAGAGGGCTTGTGAACACGCAGGGCGTGCAAGTTGCAACCTCTCGGTATGCTAAACAGATTGTTGGCACTGGTCGATTGGCCGTTGATGATGCGACACTGGTACTGGCCAGATATGTCCAGATCATTGGGTCTGACGTCGGCGATCCGTCCGCCGTTGAAAGTTTCAGTGAAGATGTTGACGATGAGTCGAACGGTGCGAGCCGTGCTAGGATTATCGTTCCTGTCCAAGACGTTGACGGTGACGGGCAGTTGCGATTTGAGTTGAGGGCTTCCACCGTCAGCTATTTCGACAACAATCGTCATTTGAGACGCTTCTTCTCGATCGAGGATACTGGTTGTCCGCACGACTCCCGTATCTTTGTCGACAATAAAATAATCTTTGTGTTCGCCGCCTACTATCGTGTAGGTAAAAGGCTCTGCGTTAGGTGCTTGATCGGCATCGACGGCCCTCAAAATCATGACGCTCGTTCCTGGCGGCTCGTTCTCGAAAACCGAGCCGACTGGGCGCACCGGTTCGAACGTGGGGCCGTTGTCGTTGACATCCTGGAGGACGATGTGGACTTCGGCCGTGCCTGTTTGCGGTGGCGAGCCTCTATCTATGGCGCCTACTGTGACATTATAGACGGCTTGACGCTCGCGATCCAAAAGGGTGGCCGTTTCGATGATGCCGCTACGAGGATCAATCCTGAAGGATTTGCTGCCTTCGCCACCGAGGATCGAGTAGGTGAACTCGTTATTGGGTGGTCGGACGTCTTTGTCGATGGCTTGGACGGTGACCACTTTGGTGCCTATGGCAGCTGATTCGACCAGCTGGTGGACTCGATAAAGCGGCTGAGCGAAGACGGGCGGATCGTTGCCATCTTGAATTGAGATGATCACTTGCGCTTCGTCGGTATCGTTGCCACGAATGCCACCTCTGTTCTTGGCCATAACGGAGAGCACGATGCGAGCATGATCCACGGGGCTGACTGAATAGTCTGACGAGGTCACGTCTTGGTTGTTGGGGTCGGAACCGATGCCACGCTGGCCGCTGGTCATCGGCGACTGCTCTTTCAAGATGCTGACAAAATGGAGATTGGACTCGCGATCCAGAGGGCGGGCCACGGTTATGACACCCGTTTCGGGCGTGATGTGGAATCCGCGATCGTTACTCGATCCGACGAAGAGGTAAAACACCTCTCCGTCTTCGCCGTTGTCGCTGTCGGTCGCCTGTATGATGCCAACACTGGCGCCCACTGGCACAGATTCGGAGACGGTGAACTGGAAAACGGGTTGGACGAATTTGGGGAAGAATTCGTTGCGGCCAGTGATATGAACGCGAACGACTGTCGAGCCGAACATGGACGAGTCCGGATTCGACGCGAGCACATCCAATTCGTAGAACGTTTTCTCTTCGAAATCGAACGAAGTCTTGGTGCTGACAGTTCCCGTTTCCGAGTCGATGGTGAAAAAATCTTTGCCACTGCCACCAATGATGGAATACTGGATGACGCTGTTCTTGGCCGAATCGGCATCGACGGCTTCTAGATCGATGACAACCGTGTCGGGTGGGAAATTTTCGCGGACGTAGGCGTCGTAGTGCGACTGATTGAAACGTGGCGGGTTGTCGTTGACGTCCGTCAGCAGGACAGTCAATGTCGCCGTAGCCACTCGCGGCTCGAAACCCATGTCGGTGGCGGTGATGTTCAGCGTGAACTTGGGCAGCGTGTCGAAATCGAGCGTATTGGCAACGCTGATGTCGCCCGTACTAGGATCAATGAGGAACTTGTTCTCCTCGTTGCCGCTGACGATGGCGTAGTGCACCACACCGTTGGGCCCGCTATCGTTGTCCGAGGCCGTGACGCTGACAATGACCGAACCTAATGGCTCGTTTTCTTGCACGATGATTTGGTAACTCAACGCGGTGAATACGGGTGTGTAGCGGTTTTCGCCGGTGACCACCAGACGCACCAGCGCTTCGTCGTGCGTCGGCGGAGCGCCCGTGCTGTGGGCGCGGACTACCAAGACGAACTCCATGTCACGGCGGCCGAAAAGTGGACCAGTCACCGTCACCCATCCCGTATCCTTTTCGACGTTGAAGAAGTCCGATCCGTTACCGCCGACTTTGACGTACTCTATCGCATTGGGATGAACGACGGAGCCGCCCGTCACGTCAGACTGACCCGTTTCGGCAACCAACTGCAGAATGTTTTGACCCAAAACGGCGCTGTCTGGAACGGGCGAGAAGAAAACGGGCTTTTCGAAACGCGGTGCGTAGCTGTTGGCGTTGACAACGTTGATGCTGACCATACATTCGGATGCCAGTGGAGGTTTGCCGTTGTCTGCCGCCACTACCCATAACGTGTACATGTTTTCGGGTGACGATCCCTTGCTCGTGTGCTTGTAGCGGACCGTTTGCTTGGAGAGGATCTCGCCGCTCGTCAAATCGATGGAGAAGAATTCTGACGGGTGCTTCATCGAGTACGTGATCATGGCGTTAGGTCCCTGTTTGTCACGATCCGATGCCGTCACCTGACCCACAAAGGCCACGCTGCGCTGTAACTCGGCAAAATTGAAGCTGTAGAAACTGTGCTCGAACTCGGGTGCGTTGTCGTTCTGATCTTGGACGGTGATGGTGAGTGGCGTTTCGGCACGCCACGAGCCATCTACAGCTGACACCTTGAGCAGATATTCTTCTTTCGATTCGCGATCGATGACGCCCGCCACGGTCACGTTGCCGCTGACTGGGTCGATGCGAAATTTGCCGCTCGGATTTTCCGTGAAGCTGTAAGTGGCATTGGCATTGGCTCCGATGTCGCGATCGGAACTAGTGACTTGGATGACGAACGTGCCGATGGCCGCGTTCTCTGTGACATTCACGCTGAAAAGACGGGTAAAACGAGGTGGGTTGTCGTTTTTATCGGCAACCGTAACCGAAACGGTGGCCGTGCCCGTGCGCTGCGGTGCACCTTGATCAACAGCTTCAACAATCAGCGTGTAATGGCCAACGTCTTCTCGGTCCAGCTTCACGTTCGTGTAAATCTTGCCCGATTCGGCGTCCACGCTGAAGGCGTTGTCCAGGTCGCCACTGTTTCGCAACTGATAGCGAACAAGACCGTTGCGTCCCGAGTCCGAATCAGTCGCGTGCACCGTCAGCACTACCTTGTCGGTCGAATTGTGACCTCGAACTCGATCGATTTGGTTGGTGGCGAAATTCTCGTGCCCTATGTCAGAAATCAAACGGTTTTTAGTCCAACAATATACAGTTTGTTTGAATCACGTATTCGAATGCAACTCACCGCTTGGCGAATGACGCGAGCCACCGTGCGAAAAGCCTAAACCAGCTTTGAAATCCTATTGTTTTGTGAATGAAATGGAAAATAAAAAATAATAATAAAATAAAATACATTAAATCATGGACAAAATGTTTGGTGCTAACATTATAAAAGCACTATACAGTGCACACCGTTTTGGAACACAGACATTTTTTTCCTCGGTTACAGCCGAGGCAACAGAAATAAATGTTTCTAACCTGTAGCAGCGCCCGATTTTCCCATGCAACATGTTCAGCGCCACTACGCGGAGAAGCTGAGGCCATCAGTGGAGATGGAGGGAACTGCTCTTCCAGAATGCTAGCGTAGTAGATGACTTGGTCGAAGACGGGGGTGTTGTCATTAAAGTCGGTGACGTTGATTAGCAAACGAGTCACGCTGGCTAGCGAAGTCTCGTCGGAATCTCGAGCCTCGATCCACAATTCGTATTGATTGGTGATTTCAAAGTCCAGCCCTTTGCCAATGGATACTTCACCAGTCTTGGCGTTCACTTGGAAAATGTCTCCCGTATTGCCGCCTGCAATGCCATACTGAATTTCTCCAGCTGCTCCAGGTTTCGGTGACGTAGCTGTTACGCTGGTAAATACTCGATTTTCGATTTGTTCACTAAACGTGAAAGACTTGGCTTCGCTGCGAACGACTGGGAATTGGTCGGCAGGGCGCAATCGGATTTCGACAACATTGGTCGACGATAACGAATTTGTTCCACTATCTGAAGCGCGTATTTCCAATTTGAAATTGGTCAGTTTCGAAGCCGACGTCGCCAGGGACGTCGACGCTTTGATGACGCCAGTGTCCTGGTTGATGCTGAATTTGCTGGCATCGTTACCAAACAACTGATAAATTATTTTCCCATTCAGACCGATGTCGGCGTCAGCTGCGCTAGCACCCACTACGAACTGTCCCGGCTCTATGTTGTCTGGAACGTAAACAATATCAAGCATCTCTCTGAAAACGGGCGGGTGGTCGTTGACATCGTTCACGTGCACGATGACCGTGACTTGGGCCGTTCGGGCGTTGGTCAAACTGGAATCAGACGCGATGACAACTAGTTCGTACTCGGAGCGCTCCTCGCGGTCCAACTTTGCTTTCGTCACGATATCTCCAGTATTGGGATCAATGCGGAATTTGTCCTTTTCGTTCTTTAGCTCGTATCTGAAATAGATGCAACAACGGTAAATGCTCTGATGTCGGCTCGGATCTCTTTGGTTGGCGATTGCCACGTAAGACGGCTAATACCAGAATAGTTTAATGTTTAATGTACCTGATGATTGCATTTTCACCGGCATCGTTGTCGAGTGCAGACACCTTTGTCACAAACAACCCAACAGGCCCATTCTCAATTACTTCACTCCTGTATTGACTCTGGGAAAATTCCGGACTGTGGTCGTTGACATCCTCGACAAAAATCATCACAGTTCCAGTTCCAGTTAAAACGGGGACACCTAAGATAAGAACGGAAATTTTAATTTCTAAACAGTTCAAAATGTAGAAGTTTTTTTTTCAAATATATGGCTAAATTTTTGCTTTTTGAAGGTAATGGCTTATCAATATTATATTATATTTATTTTTTTTTTACTTATTTATTTATTTTTAATTTATTCTTTTTTTTTTTTTGCCAAGAATGCATTCATCTCGGCTCAAAGCTTTTAATCATATTCATCCTTCAGGCCGGCGTGCTTTTTTGAAAATAGAGTGCCAGACTACGGCAGTTGGAGCCAGCCAGAGAGCCAGACGAATGACATTAAGAGATTTCATGTGAAATGCAAGTAGGGGAGAATAAGGTAAGAGTGCGATGGAATGGGATTTCGATTCCGGCTTCTCATCCATCATCTAGTGGCCTTGGAGCTGTCTCACCTCGCCTTAACGGGCAATCAGCTGGTAACAATTCACTGCATATTGACGAATATGTTATCGAGCATTCGAACACACTATCCCATCTCACGTTACAAGAATATACGCAAATTTCAATAGACTGAATCATGAGATTTAGCTTTTACTTTTCCTTCTTTCAGCACGACGAATGTTTTTGTCTCGATTTCAATTTTTTCAGTTTTTTCTTCTTTTTTTTGGAAGGGGAGAGATATTTGAGGGGCGGGATAACGAATCCTTCGCTTACACCGTATGTTAATCAGTTTTCTTGGTTTTCGAGTTTTCTTTTCTAGTCGTTGATTACATAAATTGGTTATTCCGTTGAATGCCACGTTTTTGAAAGGCATGGCTGGCACAGAAAATCCTATCATCGAGTGCTTCAGGTGGCACATCAGACTAGAGGCAGTCTAATACTCTTGCCTCATTCTTTTATGAATCAGAAAATATCAGCAAAAAAATAATCGAAATCGCATTGTTTTTACGAGATATTCCCTGACCTGTACGTGATTAATTTCGAAACTTCCTCAAATGAAAAAGAAAGAAAGGATAAGAAATGTTGTTTACCAGAATCCATTGCGACAACGATTACGTCGTAGCGCGACTGAGATTCGCGATCAAGCGAGCGTAGAACAGATATTTCTCCGGTGGTGCTGTTGACACGGAAGAGACCTTTATCGCCATCCTTGATGAGGTAGCGAACCCTGTTGAAGGGTGGCGAATCAGCATCGTGGGCTTTGACAGTAATGATGGGCGCAGGCAGTCGATTGTTTTCTTCCATAACGTAGGTAACGTAGGGTGAATCCAAAAAGACGGGCGCGTTATCGTTGATGTCCATAACAGTGATGGTAGCCGTTGCGGTGTCGTATCGGACGTCATTGCCCGAATCCTCAACTTGAACCGTTAAGACATACTGCGATTTTCGTTCAAAGTTCAAGTTCTTGGCCACGCGGATGATGCCAGAGTCCTCGCCGATGTGGAAATCGAAATTCACGTCACCGCCAACGATCGTGTATCGGACCCGGCCGTTGAGGCCTTCGTCCAAATCGGTGGCGGACACCTGGAGCACACTCAAACCGATGGTGGCATTCTCTGTGACACTGGCACTGTATACTTTCGGGTCGAAAAGCGGGCTGTTGTCATTCTCGTCTAGGACGCGCACCAAAACGTTAAGTGACTGCGAGCGTGATGGCAGACCGCGATCGTAAGCCATGACGTGCAACGTGTAATTAGCACGACTCTCACGATCTAGCAATGCCGACACTCGGAGTAATCCATCAACAGGGCCCAGCGTGAAACAGCCGTCGTCGATCGGTGCCAACGAGTACTCGATGTAGCTGTTGCGCCCTTCGTCTTTGTCGATGGCTTTCATGGCCATCACTACTGTATTGATTGGGATGTTTTCCATCACCGTAGTCTCGTTTGAAGAGACGAATTCTGGCGCCATGTCGTTGACATCCTTCAGAATGATGGTAACCTGGCGAAACGTGTCAAACAAAGAGACATCAGAACAGCTGAAATATAGCAATCCTTGCCAAAATGTCCGACTTTACCTGTACAGTAGAAGACAAGCGTTTTTCTGGTGGTTTGGCTTGATCAGTAGCCATGACGACAAGGTTGTACAGCGACTGCGTTTCGCGATCAAGGGACTGCGACGTCATTATCGTGCCGTTTTGAGTGATCCGGAATTGTTCGTTTTCGTTTCCACCGATGATGCTGTAAACTAGTTTGCCATTGTCTCCTGCATTCGTTTTCGCATAAACGCCATTTTGTCAGTCAGAGAGTCGTAAAAATAATGAAAAATGAACGGCAAATGACATTACCCGAATCCTGGTCAGTGGCGCTGACAGTAATGACACTGGATCCTACTGTTATGTTTTCGTACAATTCATCGCTGTAGCTCATGGGATCGAAGAGTGGCGCGTTATCGTTCAGATCCAGGACGTTGAAATACACGGTGACGGTGGAAGACAAACTGGGACGTCCCGTGTCTTGCGCTTGGACCACAAAAATATAGTGTTGCACCTGCGATAGCGTAACAAAGAAGGAGCTACAGTAACGCTCTAAATCATCTTCCAGTGACCCGTGTGATCCCGCTAGCAGTATTGCACGTTAGTGAATATTATCAGAAATATCGGACTGATCTGCAACTGGGCACGGTCAATAGTCAGTTAGTTTCAACCATTACCTGTTCATAGTCCAACCTAGAAGTCAACGTAAAAACACCCGACTGAGGGTTGAGTGAAAAGACGTCGTTGCCCCAGTCAGAAAGAACTGTGTAAGAAACTTGAGCGTTGATTCCTTCATCCATGTCATTTGCCACAACAGCTCCCACGAATGCTCCTCGTCCGGTGTCTTCAGGTATGTCGAACGAATAGGCTGCCTCGCTAAACGTTGGAGAATTGTCGTTCGTATCCATAACCTGGAAATCAGAGTTGAATGTGTTCATTACAATTACCAGCAGTTCGATCCTGACATGCGATGTGCTTACCTTAACGACGATGACAGTTTCGGTGAATTGCTCCCCATCGTCAGCTTTAATTGTCAACTTGTATTGGCTCTGTGATTCCCTATTGAGAGTATCCTGAAGAGTCAGGATTCCTTTGGTGGAGTCCAGCGTGAATTTGCCATCGTCGCCGGAGACAAGGGTGTAGGTCACAGTCCCCGTTTTATCAAGATCGGTAGCTGTGACGGTAGTTATGGGCTGTCCGATAACTAAGTCCTCAGATACAGAAATGATGGCATCGTCGTCACGGAAGACTGGCGGACTATCGTTTTTGTCCACAATCTTGATGCGTGCCTAAAGTAGAAACAGTAATTAGTAACAGCAACGAATTCTCGTCATATGTTGAACCAATAAAGATGTTAAGACGTATTAACATTGAATGTTCTGATTCATAATTCAACAAGGAAACGTTTTGCATTTTCTCAGTTAGACAGTGGCTAAGATGCAGCTAGAAATTTCAATGGTTGGAAAGGTATCATGCATAACATATACAGTATGAAAACATTATTGCATTTTGTTTACTTAAAAAATCTGCTTGAATAATGAATAGATGAGTAAAACAAGAAGGACTAAAAAGCACTTCAACGTTGAAGGTGCCAAGTACCAAGTGGCTACTTCCGAGTTGTCAACTTGTACTTGAGTAACGATGCATCTGCTGACGGCTCGATACCCAACGGCATAGCCCTTTTCCCTGCGTTGATCAATTTTCAACGCACTCGTTCGAGTTTTTCAGGTTTTCGGCTCGCACTTAAAGCGTCTAGAATTATGTTCGTTTGGGAACTGAGTTTTTCCATGGCACGCCTAAATCGTTTGTTTTTTTTTCTTGCAAATGTACGAAGTCGTCGATCGATAGTTCATCCATGATATTGCTACCTTTAGAGTACCCCCCCAAAAAATAAGACGAAAATTCTAAACACTTTAGTGATGGCCTATTCTAAATGCCCGTATTGCGTCGGCAAGCACCACGTGAAGCACAGGGCCAGGAGCTTTAGGCGTGGGAACGTGTATGAGAGAAACGCCCAAGGCATGCATTTTGATCTGACCCCTGACTGGATTGAGAGCCGCACGCTACGGACGAGCAAAGGGACCAACAGAGAACCATTCAAAACTAGGACCTTTCGTCCGTGGGGGAAAGAAACAAAAAACAAAAAAGAAAACGGGGAAAAATGAATTCTTCCTAAGGCCAGTAGACCTAAACCATTCGACAGCTCTTGGACGAAACCAACAGAAGCGGCATGAATTCTTGAGCCCTCCCTCCCCACTACATGTCAGCTCAGGAAAAGAAGAAGAGAGGGGGGGGGGGGAAATATATACATATATATATATATATTAACCGAAATTCGGCGGGCAAAAAAAAAACGGTTGGTTTGAGAGAACAGTGTAAGCGACTGCATGGACCAAGAAAGAAAAAATTCATATGTTATAGTTGTGCCTTGGCCTCTGTTGCCTTAGGCAACGTAGAGAGCCCTATTCCTTAAAAAGAGAACCAGCGAAGGAACGAAGAAACGGTGTAAGAGCTACAGCAAATTGAACAACAAAAACAATGAGTGGAGCTAAAAAAACTGAAAAGAAAAGGTATCGGAGTAATAAGAGGCGAAACTCTCTTCGACTCGTGTTTAGTTTTTCCCAGTAAACATCTCCCGACTCTGTCATTTAGCCGAGTTGAGCAAAAACAAAAGACGACATGCGACGCTCACGCAAACGCGGCAGATCATATTCGAGTTGCTCAATGTCTTTTGTTTTGTGTGTTTGTATCATATCAGAAAACCGTCGATCGTTGGCTGCTCCCCCCCCCCTCGCCGCACACACGCTTCCCTCTATTTTCTTGTACCTGTTTTATATTCATTCCCCGTATTCTCCGCTGGTATTCTTTTGTTACCTGTTGGAGCACGCCTGAGCGAGAGAGTTCTCCAGCGCTGCGAATGACCTTGGCTTGGCGCGCTCTGTTTCTATGGGAGGGGAATGACCTTGACAAAGAAGTAGAGGAAGCAAAAAAGACTCATTTGACAGGGGCACTACAACCTCGACGTATTTGCGTGCACTAAGCAATGGTGTCGGTCGAGTAATGTGGCCTTGTTTCGAAATGAAAAGTAAGAACATTGTTTATACATGCAATCCAGTTGGATCGAAAGGAGGAGGGTCATCCATTGATTACACCTGCATATTGAGCTGTTAATAATGCTGCCTTGACAAAACGACATGTGGCGCTGTAGTGCCAGCATTTGGATTCATTTTGAAAGAAAACAAAAACGGGAAAAAGGGTCATCGATCTGATTTTGATGAGGACATAAAAACCCAACTTTAGGGGTCACAAAGGCATTTTGCCACCCCGGTTAACCCAAAATTTGGTTCGGCCATTGACCAAAGGGTATGATTTGATCCGGAAAAGTTTCGAGTTGTGCACATTGTGGGTGAGCCAGTAGTTCTTGAAAAGCGGCTTCGATAGCCATTTATCTATGACTGGACTTTTTTTTATGGTTGTCTTGACCAAATGAAATAAAATGCGAGGAATAAAGTGCTGCGATTGAAGGGAGTAAACTAGAAAGAAAGATGTGCAAATCAATCGTTTTTTACCTTGCAAACGCTCGTTTGGGGCGACGCAGTGCCTCTGGTGACGGCGATGATATCAAGTTCGTACTCTTCGGCGTCCGCCTCGCGATCGAGGATGGCCGACGTCGACACGACACCACTTTCCGAATCAATTTCGAACAGCAACGGTACGCTGCGATGACCGGCGGTCACGTTGTATATAAAGTACTCGACGTCAGCCAACGGATTGCCTGTGTAACGTGCGCTGACGGTGAGCACATTCGTCCCGGCAGGCTCGTTCTCCGAAACCGATCCAGCGTAAAGTTTCTTGGTGAACAGCGGTCCAGTCATATCCTCTGTCACGCTGATGACGGTGATGTGCGTCCCGGTTGATTTGCGTTGCGAGTGAACGGCTTCGTCTGTCGCCCTCACGCTCAGCTGGTACGTTATCTCGGCGGCAGGGATCTCTTTGCGCAAGGTCAGTCTGCCAGTGGTCCGTTCTAAGGCGAACAGCTCCGCATCGCCCGACACTAATTCATAAGTGACTAATCCATTGGTATTGGCGTCCGCGTCGGCTGCGTGAAGCCGAATGATCTCGTGTCCACGTTCGGCGCCTCTAGGCAAAAGGCCGGCAGTAACTGACGTGAACGTGGGCGCGTTGTCGTTGACATCTTCCACGATGACCGTCACCAATTTCTCTGCCGACATGCGATTGGTAGCTGGCTCAGCTTGATCGGTCGCAACGACGGTCAATCGGAACGTGTCGGCGAATTCGCGGTCGATAGGTCGCACCACGTAGATGACGCCTGTGTCCGGCCTGATGGCAAAATGCGGACCGGAACCGCCTCGCGATGGAAGACCAATGAAAACAGAAGGTTCCTGCTGAATCAACGAATAGCGTATGCGGCTGTTTAGCCCCGAGTCGGGATCTTCGGCTGTAACGGTCACAATGGGCGTGTTCAACGGAATGCCTTCTTGGATTTGCCGGACGATCGCCGTGCTGTAAAAAAACAGGAATTTAATTCCATTTCGTTATTATTTACTACTATATTTTTTTAATTTTTATTCTTTCTTTCTTTTTTTTCAATTTGTTTTTATTGTTATTTTTTATATAGCGAGTAGGCGGATGTCTTACCTGGGGAATACAGGTGCGTTGTCATTTGCATCCTCAACTGTGACGACGAAAGTGATGCTGGAGACGAGCGAAGGGTTGCCCTGATCGCTGGCCGTTATGTTGAGGTTGTACAAGCGCTGCATCTCAAAGTCGAGCGGTTTTTCCAGGTAGAGCGTGCCCAGCTGCGGATCGATGCGGAACGTGTCGTGCATGTTGCCCGCCCCGATGCTGAATGTGATCTCACTGTTGATGCCTAAATCGGCGTCGGTGGCTTGAAACGTGACCAGCTCGGAGCCAACGGGCAGCGTTTCCACTGCCGACACTTTGGCTTCGCTGTGAATAAATTCGGGCGCATTGTCGTTCTCGTCGATCACATCTATGACGACCGTCGTCGACGTGCTCAGGTTGGGCACGCCGGCGTCTCGCGCTCCGATCTTTAAAGTGTAGCGATCGGTCGTCTCTCGATCGAGCGGTCGGTTCAACACCAACTGACCTGTGGCCTCGTCGATGCGGAACTTGTGGTCGCCGTTCCCTTCGGCGATGAAATAGAAAATGTCACCGTTGAGCTGATCGTCTGCGTCGGTGGCCACGACACGGAACACTTGAGTATCGACAGCGGCTCCCTCGGAAACTTGAGCCTTGTACGGCACCCGAGCAAAGGCCGGCGCGTTATCGTTGACATCGAGAATGAAGACGTGAATTCGGGCCCGATCACGCAACCGTAACACCCCGTTGTCAGACACGACAGCTTCTAGGACGATGTGGTCTTGGCCGGTGGTTTGCAGCAATCGCTCGCGATCGAAGTAACGCAACGTTTTAATGAAGCCGCTCTTGGGATCGATGCTGAAGTCGGTCTGCGACGTGGCTATCGAGAAGGTCAGCTCGGCGTTGCGACCAACGTCTCGATCTGTGGCCGTCAAGCGGCCCACGTACGAGTCGGGCGCTTCGTTTTCCGGGATGTAGAAAGAGAAGGTCTCGTTGCTGAATTTAGGTGGGTTATCGTTCTCGTCGATGACGTGAATGGTGACGGAGACCGAAGAACTGCGGGACGGCGATCCTCCGTCTTGAGCCACCACAGTCAGCGCGTAGTAGTCCTTGGCTTCACGATCGAGCGCACTTTTCACGTAGAGCATACCGTCGGGGAAGATTCCGAATTTGGCGGCATCGTTGCCCTCGCTGATGTAATACGAAACACGACCATTGGCTCCCTTGTCCCCGTCCATTGCCGACAAAGCGAAAAAGCGTTCGTTGACTAAAAGCCCAAAAACCAACAGTATTTATTTTATGAATGATTTCAAGAAAAACATAAACAGAAAAGAAATAAAATAAATTTGAAAAAAAAACGACCGGAAAAGCAAAAATGAGAGTCGAATATGTTGAAACGTACCTGAGATGGTTTCCAAGAGGGAGGTTTCATAAGACAGATATTCGAAGACGGGGGTGTGGTCGTTAACGTCTTCTAGATGGAGGGTGACCAACTGGCGAGAAGACAACGGGGGCGCACCATCGTCGGTGGCTGTCACTTCCAACGTTAGCGAACTATCGAAATGCGAAAGTTCGTTCTGCAACGGCCGATTGAGATAGATCATTCCGAGCGTCGGAGAAATGGTGAACAACTCGTGCGGATTCAAAGTCAGGCTGTACGTAATGCGACTGTTGTTGCCCGTGTCCAAGTCTTCGGCTTTAGCCAAGTAGACTTGGTGATTGGCCGGCCAGTTTTCAACCACTCGGGCTACCGCACGACTTTTGTCGAAACGAGGTGGGTTGTCGTTGACGTCCTGCACGGTGATGTTGACGGAAACGGTGCCGTAAGAGAAACCAGAACGAGCAACAACCGACAATTCGTAGTGCGATTGTTTCTCGCGGTCGATGCGCTTGGCCGTCGTCAAGACACCCGTGGTCTCGTCGACGTGGAACACCCGCAGCGGATCGCCACCGATGATCGAATATTTCGGACTGGATTGCACTTGTTTGTTGTTCACACTGAGACGGCCGACTTCGCGCCCGATGCCCGGTTCCTTCTTGCCCGGATCTTCGACAACGACAAAGTGATAACTGCTGCTGCCGAAATCCAAGTAATTGGCTGGACTGTTTTCTACGAGAATCTCGACGACGGCGTCTTCGACCGCCTTGCGATCACCTCTGTCTTTAGCGGCCACTTTGAGTTTGTAGTGCGCTTTTCGGGCACTATTGAGCGGACTCCGTAAGCGGATGATTCCAGTTTGTTCTTCGATGTCGAACGCGCCTTCAGCTCCACTTTTGATGCTGTACGTCACTTGAGCATTTTCGTCTTCATCTTCGTCCATTGCCGTCACCGTCACAACAGCCTATTTGTTAAACACAAGGTCCATATGTTATCCGAATCGAAATTAAACTGTGCTAAAAACAAAAGCCGAAGAGGGGCATGGTTCGTGAAACTGAACCGTTACAATTGGATAACTCTGATTGGGCTTTTCAATGAATTAGGCCGACAATACATCTTAAGAAATAGGACAAATACCCTACGCTGTTGTTCAAATGCACGACAAGGCAGTTTGAAGTGAGCGTAAAACAAATAAAATAAATAAATAATGATCATAAAAATAAACAAAGAAGATTAACTGTGGCTAACCGCAATAAGAAGAGCACGCAAACATGGCAGGACTTACCTCGCCCACTTGTAGACTTTCTGCAACCGCCACCAAATACTGTTGCGGATAAAATTCAGGGCTGTTGTCATTGGCATCGAGTACACGCAAGACGATGGTGGCCGTTGAAGACAATGGCGGATTGCCTTGGTCCCGCGCGACCACTTTGATCTCGTACTCCGGGATCACTTCTCGGTCCAACTTGGTCCGCGTAGTGACACGGCCCGTACTAGCATCGATGGCGAAAATGCCCGGATAGCGTTGGTCCATTTCGCTGTCAAACATGTAGGAGACGGATCCGTTGGTGCCTTGGTCGTGATCGACGGCCGTCAAAAGCGCCACCAACGTGTTGGGCGGCGTGTTCTCGGACAGGTTGACCTGCTTGAGACTTTGCTGCACGAATTGCGGATGTTCGTCATTCTCGTCCAAAATGGTGATTTTAATGAGCGTATACGCCCAGCGCGGATTCGGTCCGCCATCTCTGGCCGAAATGCGCAGCTCCACCGTGTCCTGCTGTTCGCGATCCAGTTGGCTCTGCGTCGTGATGAGTCCGCTAACAATGTCGATGTCGAACCACTGATGATCGTTACCCGAAACGATGGCGTAGAATATGTTGGAATTTATTCCCGTGTCTTCGTCGGTGGCCGTAATGCCGGCCACGTAAGATCCGACGGAGACCAATTCACTGAGCACGGCCGAGTATTCACTCTTTTCGAAAATCGGTTCGTGATCGTTGACATCGTTGACGTGGATAATGAGGAAAGCCATGGCTTTCCTCGCCGGGCTCCCACTGTCTGTGGCCACGATGGTTAAATTGTACTTGCTAATCTTTTCGCGATCGAGAACACCGTTGACGCGCACGATGTGAAAGCTGGGCGTCTCCTCCAGACGGAAATGGACGAGCTCGTTACCGGCTTTGATTTCAACGGTGGTCTCGCCGTTGGCTCCTTCGTCAAAATCGATGACCGAGACGGCCGCCACGACGGATCCGTTTTGAGCATTTTCATCGACTGTGGCGAAATCAGCGGTGGCCGGGAAGTACCGGAATCGGATAATTGGATCGTGATCGTTGGCGTCGAGTAAATTGACTGTGACGTAGGTGCGGCCGTCCTGTCGCGGGTTGCCGTGATCGCGAGCGAAGACGGTGAAAACGCAGCTCTTGTTGCACGACACCGATTGTGGGCAACTGCGCTGACAGTTTAACTGTTCCGTCGTGCTAATGACACCCGTTTCGGCATCGACCGCAAATTGCGTCTCCGTCTCCGAGATGTAATAGGTGACGCGAGCGTTCTCGCCCGCATCGTTGTCCGTGGCTGTCACCTACATCACGCAAACACACCATTGATATAAATATAGATTTTCTTTTTTTTTCAAGGAAAGAAAAAACAAAAACCATAAATAAAAAAACAAAAACAAATAAAAATACACGGAATAAAATCATGGTGTTGACATGTTTTTGTTTTAAAGAAAAAAGAAAAAGAATAAAAGGGAGTCGAATAAGTGAACTTGCCTGCATGACGTGGGTACCAGGAGCAACACTTTCGTTGAGTGAAACGACATAGTCGCTGTGGTCGAAAATGGGCGGATTGTCATTGACATCGACGATGGTGATGTTGACTATGAGATAGCCGAAGAGGGGCGGCTGTCCGCCGTCTTGCGCTGATATATTGAGCCAGTAATGGTTTTGTGTTTCGCGATCCAGCTTGCCTGTCGTCTCCAGATGCAAATAGGGCGTTTCTCCGCTCGGATTGGTCGTGACGGCCAGCTTGAACTTGAGATCGTCGTTGCCACCCACTATTTCGTAGTTGGTGGTGACGTCGTTCTCACCGGCGTCACCATCCGTTGCCGTGTCCAAGATGACGCGGGTGCCCGTGTTGGCGCTCTCCGAGAACGAGACTTCGATCGTCGGCTCCGGGAAGGCAGGCGCGTTGTCGTTGATATCCACCACCAGGATGCGCACCTCGATCGGATAAGTCGGCTGACTCGACAGGATTACCAAATCGAAACGATCCGACGAAAGAGCCTCACGGTCAAGCACGACGGCCGTCACGATTTCGCCAGTGGTACTGTTCAGGCGAAATTCACGCGGGTTCTCGTTGAAACGATAGGTGAAACCAGCTTTGGTCGGAATGACGCCGACCACTGTGCCGGCAGGTTTCTCTTCGGCCACTTCCAGCTGAATCCTCATATCCACGGCCCTCGACTGCATCAACTGATCAGGCATGATGTTAGTCTGATTGGCCACGTTAATCAGACGGTCGAACGATTTCCGGCCGGGCCCTGGTCCGGGCCCTTGACCGTGAACCAGCAGCGCCTGCAAGAACACAACCATTGTGCAACACCACAGCGCATCGATCGTGGCATTCCGGCGCCCAGTGTACCGCCATCTCGCCGTTTTGCCCTTGTTGCACTTTGCCTTCGTCGTTTCACTCAAGTCGCTCGTCGAAGCACCGGCCGACTTGTGTGACGTCAAACGACGCCAGCATCGCACCGTTTTTAAAGATGGCCACTGTAACATGTTGCTCAAAGTGTTTTCAGTTGCCAAGCTCGTGTTGATTTTGCAACTGGATTCCTCTTTGAAAGCGTCAACACTATTCTGCACCTGGTGTTGCTCCTCGGCCATGGTCGAAAAACACCTTCCACCGTGGCGTCCAGTCAAGAGCTGCAAGTAACCATAGCTACTGCTTCAACACCTTACACAAAACACATATGCGTTCTGGCAAAGCCCGCTTCCTACAACCCCTCCCAAGAAAAGAAAGTATTTTCTTTTTCTTTTTTCGTTTTGTTCTTGTTTCTTTTCAATTATAATTATGTTTTCTCTCTCGCGTGGATCTGGTTTTGGAAAGACGATGTGAACGTTTTGACTTTAGTTCAACGGTAGACACAGATCAGTGGGGTAAATTTGGTGGAGCCATACGATGGCATCAATGGTGCATTCTTCGGAAAGAGAGAGAGAGAGAGAAAAAGGAACGGACGGAAGGTATAGGGCTAGAAAAAAGCGGCTGGGCCAAGCTACACTTGGTGTCTAGCCTGGATAGCCAGCAAATGAAATAAGATACCCCGAGGCATGGCTGCAGATCAAAAGACACCGAAAAGTAACAGCAGCAGCGGCACGTATTTCGCCCCAAACTGGCAAGCAGCAAACAAAAACAGAAGCGCAACGCAAAAAAAAAACAACGAAATGATGCACACACACACACACGCACTAAGTTGTTGGCCAATATGCGGCGATCACTCCGAAATTCTGTCGTTCTTGACGCTTTGGAGCACACACTTGTGGAATGCGGCAAAGGGAAAACAACACGCGGCTGAATGGACGAAAAGAAAACCTTTGTCGAAAAACTGGCCAAAGGGATGGTTTATCCAAATATGAAATGAAGGATGCAATTGCAACTGGACGCACCCACAATAACGACGAAATGTTTTAAATAAAAAAAAAAGAAGAGTGATGCGAATTGCTTGAAAGCACACTAGTCCTGCAAGAGTAGGACAGGGACAGACAATCGCCAATGCATCCCATCCAGAACTGAAGTAACTTATCTTGTTCTTTGCTCTATCACAGGGCCCTCTGGCCAAGACGGCAGAAGCTAAGCTACACAGTAAAGAGCCCGAGAATGGCGCGAGGAAACAGGTAAATGAACCAACCCCAAAAATCCTCCTCAGCCGCTGCAGCTGTGGGGCATGGTCAGGTAGACGAGTGAGAAAGGACAGAGGTATGAGCAGAGGAGGGGAAAAAAGAAGGGGCGAGAAGGTGAAGAAGGTGATGGAGAATAGGAACCAACTAGACGAAAGACGAAAAAAGTCTTTCGTTTCTTTTCGTTTTTTTTCTTCGTCTCCTCCTTTCTTCTTCTTCTTCTTCTTGTTAGCCTTCAGGTTGTGGCCTGTGCTGTAGAGGAAAGATAACAGTGCCAAGTGAAATGCTTCAAGGCTATAGACTCCAGAGGGCGGGGGGGGGGGGGGGGAGGGCGAAGGCAAGCCTTTTGTTCAACCAGCACAAGTATAGGTAGGGACAAGGAAGCATCTAAACTATCTATCTTATACCTTCATTCCTCAAGAGTGCGGAGAGCGAGAAGAACGAAAAAGAGGGAATGAGAAAAAAGGATAAAGAGAGAGAGAGGGGAAAGGGGAAGGTGGAGGGGAGGAGATGGGGGAAACAGAAGTAGGTAAAAAGAGAGACAGAGAGAAAGGTGAAGGTGAGGGCCAAGCCAAAACAGGTAGACATACTTTGGCGCCATGCACAACACGGTGCGCTCTTCAACGGGGCAACCTTCAAGAGATCAGTCAAGTCCAAACTGATTCGTTTTTCTGATGACTTGCAATTACAATCTATACCTACACTTCTCGTTTGAGGTTGGAGAGCTTAAAAATATCCTTTTTCTTAGCTGTGCCGGTTCGGAAAAAACAACAACAACAACATAAAAGGAAAAAAAAAATCCCAGAAAATCATGCATGTTCAATGCTTTTAACCACAAGTAATGGCTGCAGCGGCTGATTGCGAGCAAGGGTCCAAGGGAGAGCTAGCGATATTATGGAAAAAGGGTTTTACATCCTATGACGAACAGGGGCGTCTGATCACCTGGAATTCACATCTTGCCCGCGGCATGTTCAAGTCACTTCTCCCTCTCTGAACAAGCTCGCGCACATCCGTGGTTTTTATGGCGGAATAAAAGGTATCGGCGCGGGAATGTTGGGCACGACATAGCCTTGTACCATCGGGTTCATTTTAAACGATTTTGCCAAAAATAAATATACTCTCCTATTCTTCCAAACATTTTTTTGCCGCTTTTAAATCGAGCATTTTCCTTGGAGGAAAAAGGGTACTTTTATTTTTAAACACAGAATTGTGCTGCACCTTATGAGGCGTTTTTTTTGGGGGGGTGGGATCCTGTTAAATGAAATGAAATTTTTGTTTGGATTGCAAAATATATCACATCTTACAAGTTGTTTCTTCAAACCTAAGAATTTAATTACTGCATCTGCATACAATACTCAGGACTGATGGCAGTACAGGCCTAACAAATTGTAAAACCGTCCAAGTTCAACAATCGTACACCTGGTAGTCAGTGACAATCAACTATACTGCTATGTAAAACACTATACCAGTTTTTCCATTTCTTACACAAATCAAAAGTACACAAAACAGCTATATTTCGCGTCTTCCTGCAAATAGAAGTTACATCACTTACAAACTAATCGTTTCATTCCTTCTTCAGAAGTGATGTATTTTACGAAAAAAGCAATTTAACAATAAAAAGGATTTGAAATTTGTTTAATGAATTGAATTACGATCCACACATCAAGCAGTCGTCCTTGTTCTGCAGCGAACATACCATTGCTTCACGGTTCTTTCGCTCCTCTTCTGCCGATTTCGCTGTGGCAGAAGAATTATCCACATCAGAGGATTTTTTAAGTTTGGATTTATCAACCGTAAACTGAATGGCACTTGCAGCGGGTTTTGTTCTGAGATAATACATTCCCGTTTTGAGTCCCTAGAACACATTTATCAATGATGCTAACTCAATATCTTTCAACAGCGACTATAGATTAGTTACCAATTTCCAGGCGTAGAAGTGCATTGAAGTCAATTTTCCATAATTTGGTTCTGCAATGTGTATGTTCAATGACTGACTTTGATCGATGAAAGCACCACGATCAGCAGCCATCTTAATGATGACACGCTGGGGAATTTCCCATACTGTTTTATACAAAGCTTTCACATCGTCTGGTATTCCATCAATTTCCTGATTTGAAAAAGTATCAAATTCAATACTGCATATAATATGCAACGAATCAATTTACAACGTACTTGAATAGAACCATTATGGGCGATAATACCGTTTTTCACATCTTCATTCCACAAGCCTCCTTCGGTAAGATCACGAAGTAGATGATGATTCACTACCTAATAAACAAATACAAAAAGATACCGCAAATGAAAAAGGAATGAATTCAAAAATTGGTTCTTTTTTACTTGAAATTCTCCTGAAAGGACTCGCCGGACATAGATGTTTGAAGTGTATGCTTCGATCGATTCATTGTTTCCTAAAATTTGTGCCGTCGAAGCTGTGGGCATTGGTGCTAGTAAAAGTGAATTTCGAACTCCGAACTCGGCAATTTTTTTCTTCAATGCGGACCAATCCCACAAGTCCGTGGGAGTAACGCCCCACATATCGTACTGGAGGATCTATCAAACCAAATTTCATTTCTAAATAAAGTAAATCATTTTTTTTTTCAAACTCCGTTTTACCCCTTTGCTAACAGGACATCCGGCGTAACTTTCGTATGGGCCGAATTGTTGAGCGAGCTCACATGAAGATTCTAATGCGCCGTAATAAATCGTTTCGAAAATTTGCTTATTTAGTAGCTGCGCTTCCTCACTATCAAACGGATAGCGCATTAGGATAAAAGCATCAGCCAAGCCTTGAACTCCAATTCCAATCGGACGATGGCGAAAATTCGACAATTTGGCCTACAAGATTAAGGTAAAAGAAGCTGCTCTATCGACAACGTTACACAAAACTTACTTCGGGAACAGGATAGTAATTAACATCGATGATTTTGTTAAGATTTCGCGTAATCACTTTCGTTATTTCCTTCAGTTTTGGAAGGTCAAACGACCGGTCTGGTTTAACAAACATATTCAGTGCGATTGAGGCCAAATTGCAGACTGCGACCTAAAATAACGTAAATTAGGGATGTAATATTCACATTATGCAAAGATAATTTTACTTCATCCGGGGAGCTGTACTCAACAATCTCTGTGCACAAATTGCTACATTTGATCGTGCCCAAATTCTGCTGATTTGATTTGCGGTTGCATGCATCCTTATATAGGATGTATGGAGTTCCCGTTTCAATCTGAGATTCGATTACAGCGAACCAAAGCTGTTGCGCTTTTACCTTCCGCCTGTATAATCCACTTTCTTCGTACCTAAACAGCAAAGAAACATTAAAAGATTTAACTGAACATCCAACTTAAAATGGAAAGTTAACGTTATTTCGTAACAGTGTTTTTCGAACTAACTTCGTATATAAAGCTTCAAACTCTTCTCCCCAAGTATCGGCCAAACCCGGACATTCATTCGGACACATAAGAGACCACTCTCCGTCTGATTCGACGCGCCTCATAAATAGATCAGGAATCCAAAGCGCGTAAAACAAGTCCCTTGCACGGTTCTCTTCTTTTCCGGTATTTTTTTTTAGGTCAAGAAATTCAAACACATCCGAATGCCATGGTTCTAGATAAATTGCAAAGGCCCCTGGACGCTGAATCGACAAAATATAAAAGAAAAATAATTTAAATAAACATCTTATAAACAGAATTTTTCAGAAACATTACAACGATACTTACTTTGTTGCCACCCTGGTCTACGTAACGCGCAGTATTGTTGTACACGCGTAACATTGGAACTAGTCCATTTGATATTCCATTTGTTCCGGCGATATAACTCCCGGTGGCACGTATGCAATGTATGTTGAGGCCAATACCACCAGCTGACTTAGATATTATGGCACATTGCTTTAATGTTTCATAAATACCGTCGATGCTGTCGTCTTTCATGGTAAGAAGGAAACAGCTGACAAAGTAGGGGTAAACAATCAGCTGTATGGGAAGGTAAAAAGATGTTTAAAAATTACCTTGATAGTTGAGGTCTTGGTGTGGCAGCATTGAACAATGTTGGGGAGGCATGAGTGAACCATTTTTCAGACAACAAGTTGTATGTTTCAATGGCAGCTTCCAAATCATCTCCATGTATGCCAACAGCCACTCTCATCATCATGTGTTGTGGACGCTCTACAGGTTTCCCAGAGATTTTCAACAAGTAAGATCTCTCCAAAGTCTATTGATTAAAAGGGAAATTACCAACTAAAGAATAATTCTGATGATTGAGCCACAAAAAATAATAACCTTGAATCCAAAGTAGTTGAAATTAAAGTCTCTGTCATAGATGATGGCTGAGTTGAGTTTGTCTGAGTGTTTCATAATTACATCATGATGAAACTCTGATATCATAGGAGTGGGTTTTTTGGTTTTTGCATCCTTCATGTTGTACAAATCATCAATCACCTCTAAAGTAGAAGTGCAATCAATAATAATGATCCATATATATTTAAAAGATATTGCTTATTTGATTACATACCAGAAAAAACCTTTTTAGTTTCCTTGTGAAGATTTGATACAGCAATGCGTGCAGCCAAGATTGCATAATCGGGATGCTTAGTGGTCATTGTAGCAGCAGTTTCTGCAGCAAGATTATCAAGTTCAACAGTTGTTACACCAGGGTAGAGGCCATTTATAACCTTCATGGTTATGGCGGTCTAAACAGACGAAGTGAATTATTATGTGTTGCAGACAATTGATGATGACAAAAAAAACACGTACAGGATCTACAAAATCCATGTTCAGTCCATAACAGAGCTTTTGGATTCTTGATGTAATCTTGTCAAAATGTACATCTTCTTGTCTACCACCTGAAATGAGTTACCCTTTAGTTTAGCTACCATAACAGTATTAATAAATTTATAAAGAAGAAACACACGACGATGAGAAATTGTACACTAAAGTATGAGGGTATGTAACCCATACCTCGTTTCACTACGAACATCCTTTTACATCCTCCTCCAACCATTTTCAAAAGCTCAACTTCAGCTAAATATTTGCGTTAATCAATTACTGCTCTGGTTAAGAATGAAGCACACACGTAGACAATGTCCTGCCACAATAAACAGCGAACTGTTTGACTGCGCTCAGAAGATACGATGAAACTGAATTTATTAACTGACAGAGTGACAGGGAAGTTGCGACGATCTTACGACATGTCGCACGTGCTTTGTGTTCCTTCCCGCCAATAAGGAAGCAGCGTGACATGATAACAGCTGATTCAAAATTACACTTGTAATCACAAATTTTGTCATATACTAAAGCCATTTAATTAGAAATATATGTGTTAGGTCCTTCAATGCATTTATTAATCCTATAAATGTCGTAAATATTTCAGAATAGTGGCAACGGTCTTTGCGTTCGCAGATTCCAAATTGCAGACGACACACCATTCTTCGTGAATCGGGATCTAGAATTCGAGATTCAAGATTTTGGCTTTGTTAGTGTCGAAATATAACAACCATATCTTTGTCTTTGGTAACTAAACGTAAAATTTTATGTACCAACCAAATCACTAATTCGCTGGTATTTTAGAAAATGGAAAACCCTTCAACGCATTCTGATTTGGAACTATTTACTCGAAATTTGACTTGGGACAGTCGTACAACTATTTCAAAACTCTACAGCCCTACATTTTTTGGAGGATTGGGTTTTGCGACTGCCATAATTATGAATTATTTCCAAAGAAGGCCAATCATGAGTGGTAAGTTAAAAAAAAGAAAAGTTTTGTTTTAAAATACATTGTTGATTTGCTAAATACTACAGGTAAAACATTTTCGAAATGGGTTTCTGTTTCATTTTTTTTCTGCTTTGTATTACTCATTTTGTTATACATATTATTTTTTCTTATAGGTATTCAACGCCATATTGCATTTACTGCTATTGGTGTGCCAGGTAATAAGTTTTCAAATTTCTCGAGTATTTACCCACCAATACAAGTTAAACTAGCAATAGTGCACTGTCAAGCCAACAAAAGTACATTACCACCTAATGATTTGTAATGTTAAATGTGCTTGATAACATTCCCACAGTTGGACTATATGCTGACCGAATGATGGAAACCCGTAACGCCAAACGTGACGCCATATTGGTTCATTACATGAGAAACCATCCGGAGGATTTCCCTGAAACTGGTATGAAATTTTTGCAGTAGTTTTACAGTAGTATACAGTATGAGACAGTTTGGCACCAAAACATTCATTCAAAACATTCACTTGCACATTGCACATTTGTGTAACTTTATGAAAGCAAGTTTCTTGTTAGCTCTTCATTAATTTTTCAGGATTATATGTATTCATTAAACCAACTGTTTGGGGGGGGGGGAGAGGGGTCAAGTGACTTAGAGTTGGCTTCAAATCTTTCAGGTAATCGAATTTTCAGAGCCAGTTAAAAAAATTAAAACAAGGGTTATTGAAATTGGTTATTGACATGCTGAGCCAGCAGTTGTAGCCTACGTAGTTGTAGGTAGTGTACACATCGAAACCTGTTGTAGCTATGAGGTATGAGGTATGAGAACGAAATTCCCCCACTTGAAGAAAGTGAAAGAATTTTAGCGACGCGTCAATCATTGCCAAGTTAAATTTTCATGTCGAGGGAAACCTGATTTGGACTGTAACAGCGAGAGAAAGTGTGTTGCTACAGACAAATTACCGTTTATCATGTGATGTGCGCTCGTTAAAACAATAGGATAAAGCTTTGACATTCCTTTCTTCTTTAATAAGTGACGTTTCAAAAAAAAAAATTTTTACTGCGTTAACGTAGTACGTACATAAAAACTAACGAACATATATAAACTTTATATTCATTTATAATTTTTTTTTTATAGAGAGGGTCAAGTATAAAGATGTTCTGGAAAAATGGCTTCCTAGACGTTAACTGACATTGGTGTTCGGCTGTGACGTCTAGTAGTGTTCAAAGTGTATTTACTATTTTGCACATGCAGCAATACATAATGTTTGCATGTTTTTCTTGTCCGACTTCTTTCAATCTCCACATTCTTTCAATCTCATAACTTCCTAAAGACTAGGATTATCTGATTTGTAAACGTCTTTCTGGGGCAATCCTGCTCCTTTTGCATCGCCCAACCTACAAAATAAAACTTGTTTAGACAATGGAAAGATATGGTGAAACAAATGTCATGTAGTACCAAGGGTAAACTTTCGGACACGGAAAACAGGAGGCCATATATCTATATAGAAAGGGTAAATAGTAGTATGATTTGCAATCCAATGAGCAATAAAAACAAAGGTTGGAATTACCTGATTTCTGTAACGTTTTCTCCTTTAAAGGATAAGGGACAACTGGTTGCTAGATTGCACGGTGGAGGAGGCACAAGGCGTTCTTTGCAATCCCACGGTTGATAAACGCTTCCCATTTGCTTAATCGTTTTGGGTTCAGTTATCCAGAATAGAGCTGAAAATGGAAGCGGTAATCAAAATATTCGTATGTAAAAATAAAAAACAAAGCAAAACAAAAAACATCGTATCACCATACCTTGGGTGTGTGTCACAAACCATACGTCAGGCCTAAGATAACAAATGTCTACGTTAATACTTAAGAAATTAACCAGGAAAGGAAAAATCGACTTACGTTTCAATCAGCCAATCAATAAAGAGATGGAGCCCACGGACAAGTGTTTTGTGTTGAAACCATCTAGAGAAAAAGGGAGAAAAAAAATCGGCTATATTATTATGCAAAATTGGATATTTTTTTTTTGTATGGCTAGCTGAACGAATTAAAGCAGTTTAACGTTAACAGAAAGGCAACTCTAAACAAGTTCTAGTAAATGTGTCAATGGAAAGTAAACTCACGATGTGTGGAAAGCCATCAGATATGGCGCGCGATTCCCGTCGTAATACCGAAGAAAATCTTCTTTCAACCAAACGACAATATCCTGCATGCAAGTAGACATCACGTTATCAAACGCGAGTCTTAAGAAAAAATCAAATCAATTTGTGTATACATTTTCATCCAGATTATGAAGGACACATTGATCCATGAATGGGCAATATCCGCCGTCGAAAGAGCTGATGTAGTGAGAGTTCAGAGGGAATTCCCATATTCCTGCAGATGAATGAAAAATATGATTTATTGTTAACTGAAAACAAAACAGGGTTTGCGGGTTGCTTTTTGGGGATAAAAACACGTACCAGGAAATGAGCGAGTTGGACATGTTCCAGAACGACATTCGTGTGGAATAGCATAATCTAATGTATACTAAATTATTTGGAATATAATATCAGTAATACTTATTTAGCACGTGGTCAGTTTAATATCGAAATATACTGTACATACTGGCCAAACGGGAAGTTTTAGAGGTGGTACTGCGGCGGATGAGTCCCAGACGTATCCGTAGTCAACCAACACCTCAAATTGTGTATTGTAGCCAGGTTTCAAATGCGGACTTCGCATTCCAAAAATGTCATGTTTGGAAATATTCGCGAAATTCTTTACAACATAAAAAATTTTTTTATCACCAAAATGAGGCAATTAGGTATAATTATTTATAAATAATTTATAAAAACCTGCAATATTTCTCTCATTCCAATTTGTTCTTGTACCCATTCGTCATACCCCAAGGTATCAAAATTTTTCCTATGGCTGGGGAAAAAAGAAAGGTAACAAAAAACATAGAAAGCGTCTTGATAATGAGTACATCGTTGAATGTACAGTAACTGACCTGATACTATAGGTAGCGATTTCGTGTCCTACATAAAATTAAACATTTGTTATAAGAAATTATTCCTACTAAAACTCAAAAAAAAAAAAGAAACCTTCATGGTGCAACTGCTGAATATTCTGGTAATTCGAGAATTCTATAAAAAAAAATAAATAAAATTGTGAATTAATGTAGTACAGGTCTATGTTATGTAAGTCTTGCCATTACCATGAGCCACAAAAAAAGTACCAAAAATCGGACAACCATTTGGGTTCAGTCTTTTTTCAAACACCTATTTTAAAATCGTGGTTTAGTTTCACTTTGAATTGCCGAAAGATAATTTTGGTAGCAAGTTTTTTACCTTGTGAAAATCCACATAATTGTTGCTGTTCACCGTGTCACTCATGCTTATCAGTACCATTTGGGGAATCTATATATTAAAAAAAATTCGATCATGAGAGCAATGGTTTTACAATCAGTAAAAAAAAATATAACGTAGAGAATGAAAAACTAATTTAATAACGTATGCAGCACGTCAAATTCTGCCGTTTGCCTCCAACCATTAGGGCAAAAAGATGCGCATTAAGTCTTACGACTATAATAAATTAATGTTACCGTAAACTTTTTTTCTCGTTGTCTACGATAGAATTAAACTATAGGCTTATCTTAAAATGAGAATTTAAAAATTAAGAAATAATTAAGAAATAAATATAAAATACTTCTTTAGGATTCAATCCACCGGGTACTTGCGTCCTGAAAAAAAAAAAAAAAAAAAAAATAAAATTAAGAAAACCGTTAAAATGTGATATGTGAATTTGTCATTTACTGCTCATTCGATTCTAAAGCTTTGTTAATGTTCACGCGTAAGTCCTTATATTTAAAACATTAGGGATTTAACAGGACCATTATACCGGTTCCACGGTAACCAAATTGGAAGTGTGTTACAATAGCGCATTTGTAAGGTACGGCAATCGACAAACACCCCTCGTTCAGATTCTGGAATTATCAACCTTGTCCTGTTAGATTTCCGTGGCAATCAACAATTAATGTTTTACGGAGCCGAGTATACTTAAAAAAAAAGACAATCTTGTGTGACTAACAGCAACAAGAATCGACTAACGGGAATGAGGACCAGGTAGTGGAATCAAATCACTTTGTCTTGTATGATGGTTATCTTTGTAGAGTACGTCGTCGCACGTTGGTGTATGTAGAGTGATAAGACAGGGGTGAAAGCACTTACCCATCGCTTGAGCAGAAGCAGTTAGGTAATTGGCAATTAGCTGGATCACATTTACGAGCCCGATCGACCTCTTCGACGATAACTGGGGCTGGAGCTATTTAAAGAAATAAAATTTCGTTAGTTTATTCCGGTTTATTCCAAGAGAGACAACTTTGGATTTAATGCGTGCTTCGTTAGAGTTCGAGAATCGCATCGTTCATTAAAACACTGTGATTAAGAACTTTATCTGTTTCATGTAATTGAAAATGAAAACAAGGTTGGTGTAGCTCACAGATGACAGCGAAAGAAATTCTAGGAATTTTTCGTTTCATATTGAAGTGGTGTTTTCTTTCACATTTATATTTATTATTTTTTTTTTGAAAGAAAGGCATTTATAATGAAAAATGTTCTTACTTGTAGCAACTGGACCGCAAACAGCTTCATTTTTGAAGGTGCAAAGTTTCTGGATGTCGTCAAAATAGAGGGAGGAAGGACAACGGCTCAGAAACGGATGACCTTCTACACACTGCAATCATTAATGTGAAAGTGAAATAGTTAGTATTTCAAGGAAATCGACCACAATTCACTGGAATCCTTATGCTATCTGGCGCGGCAGTGCCGCTTACCAGCGGCCTTAGTTATGTGGAATTATTCTAGTTCCTCTTTCGTCCTTCTATGCAAATGACTGTTAAGTATCTAAACATTCAAACTACTGCATACATAGACAGTGCTTCCTCAATGTCCTTGCTGTTCCATTTGTGTGCATGTTTAAATCAGGCTAAAAATTCAGATGGTGGAAGTGGAAAGGACTGAAGAAGGTCAGAGATATCAAATCTTTCCCATCAAGGTTGATCGTCCGAAAATAAAAAGTGTTTGATTGGTACAATACATCCGGTGCACGTTGAGATCTGAGCACTGAGCAGATTATTTGATGCAGCACAGTTTGCCTGTTCGACCGTTAACATTACTGTTGGTGGTATACTGTAGTTAACAGTAGTACTGGGCATACTAAAAGGCTCTAATAGCTCCATAACACATTACACGGCCTTGTTTACTGAATCTTGTTCGATGTGCAGTAGGGCGTAATCGTCTATTCACAACCTACCATAAACCGAAAGCGTCAGCAGGCAAAGAAGCAAAGAATCAAACCCTTAGGCGATCGCCTTAAATGCTAGTGATTAGCGAATAAGTATGATGTAACAAAATCCCAAAACACAACTGTTGTTTCTTACTCTCAGCTGGTATCGCTGATAGCCTACAAAATATAACTAAATATGATTAATTGACGTATTCCCAGCGCTTGTCTCCGGCTTTTCCCTAGGAACTGAGTATCCTTAACCTTGTCCTTAAACTGCCCTCGATGAAGGAGAAAACCCGGAACTTTTTATGACTGCTACAAGGTGTTGTAAAATGACGTAGTTTTTTTAAAGGTTAAATAGGAATCATGGCCAGAATCATACCATGAAATGCGCATGATTTTGTGAGGTTTTCGTTTCATTTCTTTGGTGAATCTAGTTATCTAGCACACATTTTTAATGTGAGGCTCGGTGAGGCTTCACCCCCGGGTGTGCATTACAGTTGAAAGTCACATTGCCCGTAGACACATTTCCTATGATAGTCTTCTAGAAGAATGTTATGTCCTAGTACTCTTTATTCTCGATACGGCAAATCAAATCTAGTGATTTAAGAAAATCTCTTAAATGAAGATTTGCCGAGAGAATTACTCTTTTGTGTGTGTTACATTTGAGGCGTAACAATTTCCAGCGAGCCCTCTACTACTTCACCACGGAATGTTTTCCCCTTTTTGTACGCGATTTACCTGATAAAATCGGCGACAGGATTTTGGGTCAGCGTAGTTACCACTGCTTCCAGGACACACGTAGTCTTCGCTTTGTCGTCGTTTTCGTTTCATTTCACATTCTCCAACTATTATATAAGGAAAACAAAAATTAGAATACTAAAACATGAATATAAAATTAAATTAAAAGTTGATTCGACGGTCTGAAACTAAATTTCGTGCAAAGAAGAAATCGTGGAAAAAGAAATCCTTGTTTTTGATGAACAGTATTTGACTGAAAAAATGCTCTTTTCCGCTAAGTGTAGTAAAAAAAATTTTGAGATAGTAACAGAATTCGTATTAGACAAACGACAAATCTTAGATGGAATGACCAAAATCGTGAAAGTTGATCTAGGAAAGCGAGTTTTTGTTAAGACACGTAGCTGACCTCGTTTTTCTCTTTCCCTAGTTTCACATCGCACCGCTATGTATTATTACTCGTGCTATAAATCTTGAGCTCCCATCAAGTTAGAATGAATAAATTTCGTAGAAATAATGGTCCTTATTATGTACATTCAGTATCGTAACGAACCACAGTACTTACTGTTTGTCCAGATTAAAACAAGAGACACCAACATAAAAACTTTCATTTTCGTTTAAAAATGTCGCATGCAAGCACTGATTTAAAAGAAAGACACCTCTGTACGGCAACGCTTGAGCGTGTGCGATATTTAAGAGCTGTTCTGCAACCAAACACTTGCGGGTCAGCAGAGAACCAATACACACGACTGTATCGTTGCTAAATGAGGGACAAAGTATCATGCCTTAAAGTATGGCCCTTCTGTGCTCCTGCTCCACAGGTATGCTAAGGCAGCGTTGCCGATTATTCGACAAGTTGTATCAGCGTCTGAGACCGGAATCAGACAGTCTTGCTGCTAACCGCCAACAATTCCATGAACATAAATAAATCAGGCAAGCATTTTTACTAGTTTAAGGTAGAGAGCGCGCGCCATTGGGCGGCAATAGGTCCTTTCTTCCACCAGCTCTCTTTTCGCCTTCCAGCAACAAGGCAAGCCGGTTTCATGCAGCCGAAACAACGTATAACTTACTAGGTTAACTTTAATGACGTTATGTGCCACATCAGGAAATTTTAGTACCATTGGCTTCCACACCGTTAGATTTGTAGACTCAAAAGTCTCAAATGTCTTTCGGTATATGGCTCTCGAAACCAATGCCGAAAGAAATGTAGTTTGCTCGGTCCAACAACGCTTCCGTGTCACTATGAAAATCATTTTTTCTCGTTCAAATTGTTTTTTAATTCATGTCTAGCCTCAATCTATACTAATGCCTAAACAGTGTGATTCAAAAATTTTATTTCTGAATGATTTCCTGCTAATATAAGAAAATATAATCCACTAATGTATTCAAACCACATCCCCAGGTAAATCACACTAGAAAGATAGAAGCAGCACAATTACATAAAAAAAAGTCACCTTAATAAACAGCGAATAAGCCATATAACGAATGAGTGAATGTGCAGGTCATCGCGGATTCCAAAGGCACAAAGGTTTTCATTTTCTTTGAAGAATAATCCGTATTCCACAAAAATGAAATCAATGACCGTTGCCTCCAGCTTTACAACTTCACAATGAGCCCACACGAAATAGCAAATGTGATGACGATTGGGATTTGTCTCCATGTTGGAAGAGGTAGCGATGGCAAACTCTCGTCTCAAACAACACGGATTTGAATTATTTTCAGTCACTCTCTGAGCCGGAATCCGACAACCTCAAATCTTCGCTAAGCAAATGGGATGGCATTGACAAATGCGCTAGGGAGGAATTCGGTATGGACATGGTTTCCTTCGGTACAGCCGGACTTCCATTATTTCGTTCATTAGGAATATGAGTATCCTCCAAGTCAGAATCAGAATCCGATTCACTAGAATCTGAACTTGAGTCACTTCCACTGTCGCTAGAACTGTCTGACAACACTCCAACTGTCGGTGCAACCTAAAACACGAATGGCTGTTGATATTCAGAAGATTTTCAAAACAATGAGAAACACTAACTTCTTGTCGAGGCCCTTCCGTTATCAGGTCTAAGTCGTCCAATAGAGGCATGCTACCAGACGCTGGTACAACATTGGAATTGGCTACAAGCTGGTGTGGAGATGAACTGCTTTTCTTCATAGGAAATCCAGAAACATGTTTGGGAGAATTTTTTTGCGTCGGACTGAAAAGCATGAAACAACGATGTGATTACTAAGGCGCATAACAAGACAAAACAACAGTATCAGCAAAAATAATAATTTAAAAAACAAAAACAAAAATAAAAATTAAAAACAAAACAACCATACACACAAATGGCAAAACTTACTTGTATGGAGGCGAAGGGGTGGGTGGCGAAAACGAAGACGTTGGAGATTTTTGCAATGGAGATGACTTTTTTTGCTGAGAATAATACTGTGGTTGCTGTGGTGTTAGATCAACTGGAGATGATGATCTTCCGGCTTTACCAGTGCCTTCAGCCCTAGAGTTCAAAAGGTAATTTTTATGATAAAAAATATAAAAAGGGAAACTAGGTGGCAAGATACCTTGTTTTTTTAAGCTGGATATTGTGGGACAGCCTTTCCAATGTTATCTCACCTGTGTTGTGGTCAATTATGAGTACACATTCCTTTGTGTATGGTTTTTTGGGGCCTCTAAAGACAGATGTCTGAGCTGTGCCTGAACCATCTGAATGTGGAACAGTTACATTTACTTCATTGTTTGGTAAAATGTCAACGGTTGCCATTTTACTGGTGTCCACACTAGCTGGCTTAAAATCATCTAAAAATCAAAATAAAGTCAATCTTTGGTCTGGTTTAAATGAATGATATGAATATGGAAGTTACATCGAAATGTGTGAAATGCAGATCCCCTTGGGTTTGTAAAACTGCTACCCAGACGAAGTTCCTTTACTTCAGATCCAAGCCCCAGTTTATCAGCCATGTTGGCTAAGTCTTTGTCTTAAAGAGTTTGTACCTGATCAGAGAATGATACAATTTACCAAACATATTAAGGATTAAACAAACAAATTTACAAAATATCACATACAATTAAATTGGCCTTTCTAACGTGTTTGACAACAACTCGGCGCTTCTCTTACATTAGGGCAGTTCACACTTCACAGAAAGTTTTCATAAGTATTAGAAGAACTTGCTCTTAATAACTATGAGCACACTTAAAGAGAAAAATGCATCAGCCTCCTTTAAGTCGAAATGACCTACTTACTTCATACACTATCAGCTGTAGAAAAACCTGTAGGGTTCTAACAGCAAATGTCGTCTTTCATCTGACATCACCAGTGGAACCACTACCGGTTTCAGTCCCAAAATATCTCAATAGATGGAGATTTGGTTCAACACCGTGTATAAATAAGAAGAAAAATACTACCACGTATATACGTATTAAACATACGAATATACAATGCCCATAATATATTACCGTACGTATAGTAAATAAAATCTTCAATAAGCTTCAGCTCGAATTACGAAATCATTAAACAGAAATAGACCCAAGATGCAGAGGACAGCGATCGCAAGCTATTAAAAGGAGATTCAACTCGAAGAAGTTTATCGTATTTATATCACGCTTATAGCAATTTCGTTTACATGTACAAGAATGTAAACCAATGAAATTTGTTCATTTAACACATCGTATAATTTTTCGCGTTCAATTCCTACTTACCATTTACAGCCAAACGAACACGAACTTGCTGTTTCTGGTGACCACGCAGTAGCATACGCAGCTCAAGGCGGATCTAAAAAGATTAAAGCTTTATTTAATATGTGGTAATGGTTTAGGTAATTTGCAAGGTTAATGCTAGCATAATCTGGATATTTAATACAAATAACAAAATAAATGGAGTCATGTGAATGTCAGACACTATTAAACAAAGTAGACCAACTGAGCCAATTTTCATAAACACCATATTGTTTGAGCTTTCTACTGTTGCAAATAAAACCCATTTCTAACAATTAAAAACAACCCTGAAAATTTTTGCCATAAATTAATTCTTTTTGCAATCGAGAAATGCACGGTTAATGTTTATGAAAGCTTATGTCAGGACTGCGTGGCGACTGTGACAAATCGTTTGACCGGTGTAACCCTTTCACTTTTACGATTTCTCATGCGAGGTCAGTACGACTAGCTGCACCGACGTGAACTCAGAAGTCGTTTCTAACAAACGTGCTACGCTATTGGTTATTGGTTTGTCGTCAGTGGTGTCGGCGTCACCATAAACCCTGCAAATGGCGTGTTAGAACACACGTCACCATTCTTGGTTTTTCTTTTCTTTTTTTCTATCTTTTCCAAGAATGGTACACGGAGACAACTTGCCAGCATTTCGTGTATACATATCCCAGTATGTCCAGCCAAGAAAAGCGATTACGCACTACGTAGCTCCGCAGAAAAACTAAAAACTCGATCTCACTTACGTTATCTATGTAAAGAAGTACTTGGATCCAACTGAAAGCTGAAAACAAATGGAATTGAAAATCGAATACAAATATTACGTTTACATGAAATTTTGCGACGTCAAACGTGACATAAGGGAAAAGCGTCAAATGTTTCGATTGATTTGACCATTTTTCATCATTAAAAAAAAAACTAAATCGCACGTCATACCTAACGCAACCCATGGCTAAATCGTGAAAATTGTTAGGTCACGCTACACGCGTCATATGAATCCATTTATTTCATTAAATAATGGCAAAATTCACACGGCAAGGTGTGGAAGGATAGGGTACGACAAATTAAAGGACAACGGATGTAGAGGTCAAGCGTTGAAGAAAGAAAAGTTATTTCTCTGCTTGTCTTTTCAATACCACTTACCGCCAGAATCATGTGCTGATGGGTGTCCGACAAAAGGTTCAAGGCCATTAACGTGCATTCCGTGAAGATTTAACAGTTGAGCCAGTGCAGTCCGGACCCCTTCTGTAGCCAGGCTTCCCCCTACAACTTGAGTGGAGCAATCCGCGGCTGCGGAATCTGAACCATTAGACCAAGAATGCCCTACAGTTATAATCCACTTGAATTTGCCAGAAACAAAAGGCAAAGAGTTCGAATAGACAAACTGACATCTCTAATGATGCATCTTTGCCAGAAAACCGGTGCGTACACAGACCGGTATGTATCTTTACAGATTAAAAAGACACTTACCTCCAGGAAGAAAAATGGCTTCATGAGGATCAAGGCTACAAGACGAAGAATTTGCCGCTTTGGCGTTGGGCTGCGGATTCTTGGAGACGGACGCTGCCATTTTTAGTTGCGTATTAAGATTTTGTACCAATCGAAAAGATTCCGCATCAACCTAATATTCGACGTTTGAAAGTGAACAACCAATAACACAATTAATTCAAGGTAGCTGCTTTTACCTTTTCATTGAGAAGGGTTGTAATTTGATCCACGCGAACCGTCTGCTGGCTCGTGAGCAACTTTTTTATAGAGGTCAACTGTTGCAACAGGGACAACGAAGCATGTCCCCCAGCATTGTTTGAAGATCCTCTGTTGGGAACTGGAGGTGTCGTGGGATTTTCAGCCGAACGTGACTGTTGGTAACGATATGCTGTATGAGGAGAAACGCTGAACCCACCGGCCTCCAACTTCAAATTTCGCGACGAACTGAAATCATAACGTTTATTCTGCGTCAGCAGGATCGTTACAAAGAGCCATAATATTTATGCAGTTTCCTACCCTCCAGTCAAATTAGATTCAGTTGATTCCTCTGGTACTCGACCGTTTCCAGGAACATGATTGGCTGCAGCTTGTTGACGTTGCTGCTGCTCTTGCTGCTCCCGCATTTGACGTCGCCGTTTCTTGCTCCACAATTCGTGGCAATCTTGCCATGTTGGTAGAATAGGCGGAGGGAAGCTGGCATGAAAACTCAATTAGTAACTTACAACATACAAAATGAAGGTTAATTTGTATAAAGTATACCTATCAGGTGCAACAGTTTTGAGCCACGGAGATTTTAGTCCATCTTCTGCCGTAATTCTCTTGTCAGGATCAAGTTCAAGCATTTTGTCGAGAAGATCCAGCGCTGCAGAAGGCATAAAAGCAAACTCATCGCGGACTCTTCTTCTGTACGTCTTTTTAGGACGCAGAGTATGCCATTGAGGCAACTTGACAACGGTAGGCCAAACAGCAGGACAGGGCGTTCCGCACAAACGGGAAATGAGCTCCAGCTGCATCATTTCAACGTTTGCTTGAAAAACGGGTTTTTTAAGGAAGAGTTCTCCTAAAATACAGCCACATGACCAGACATCTATAGCCGGGCCGTATCGTTCTTCACCAAGAAGTAATTCAGGAGGCCGATACCAAAGCGTGATTACTTTGTTTGTGTAAGGGCGCTGCTTGTCTTCGGCATTGTAAAGGCGCGCCAATCCAAAATCGGCAAGCTTAACCTGTCCCCTATTATTCATCAAGATATTGCTACACTTGATATCGCGGTGGAGGAAGTTTTTCTTGTGGCAATAATTCAGTCCATCCAAAAGTTGCTTCATTATAGACGCATTGTTTTGCTCGTTGAAATCAACAAGTCCCGATTCCAACAAGCCCATTAGGTCGTGGTCCATGTACTCGAAAACAAGATAGAATGAGCCTTTATCTTTACGGAAGTCCAGTGCATCTTGCTTGTCGGTGACTATTTCCTTCAGATTCACAATATTGCGATGGTTGAGCTGTCGCAAAATCTTGATTTCACGCACGGCTGTGATTGGGAAGCCTTCTTTTTCATTTTCAAGACGCACTTTTTTCAAAGCCACCATCTCGGTAGTGGCTTTATCTTTCGCTTTATACACCTGACCGTATGTTCCTTCGCCGATTTGGGCCACCATTTCAAATGTATCGACACAACGTACACCCCAGTCTTTAGCCGTCATACTCTCCAGTAGTTTTTTGCCATAGATGATTGGGCGAAGCGACTTGGGGCGCGGCCCTTTTACTCCACCAACCGCTGCACCATCCACGTTGGAAGGAGGTGTCATTCCACTCATATCCTCGTCCGGGCTCAATTCTTCGGCTCCAGATACAACAGACGGCATGGGCAAATCCTTGACAAGGCTTTTGTTCTTCCGCGGTGGACTCCTGACACATGATGCTTGACTGGAAGGAGAAGGTGGTAACTCTATCTTACTCAACGAATGTTGATTGCCTTTAACGTCCGACACGGAAGCTGAAGCAGGAATGAAAACACCGGCGGAAACAGCAGGAGCAGGGTGAGGAGGCGTCGTCGATTCTACTGGAATAGGAATGTCCAGTAAAGAAGGCAAAGCTCCATCCGATTCGCTTTTCGATTCGAAACGTTGTCTTGGCTGTTTGTCAAGTTCTTGCATTTTCTTTGACTTAGTTTTGACCATTTCGGCAAACAAACTAGTGTCAATCATGTTCGTACGATTTGAAACCAACGTTTTGGGCATCCCAGACGATACTTGGGCCGGCGAAGGGACTGGGACAGGGGGCCGACGTTGCTCGCTGCTACGGATGGGTGGTGGGCTTCGACTGCGGCTCACCTTGTAAGAGCGGTCGCGAGGTCGGTTAGGTTGTCGCTTTGGTGACCAACTGCGCGATTTCGAACGGCGGGTAATACGTCCTGCACTAGAAGGCGGCGAACGTGGTCCGGTTTTCTTGGTTCGGCTGGGACTGCGGCTTCTGCTGCGGGCCCTGCGTTTGCGATTCGCCTCTCTATCTCGACTACGAGAACGGCTTCTCGTCTTTCTCCGTTTTCTATTAGTCCCTGGATGAGGATACGGAGGGGTTCGAACTCTAGGAGGACTTCTTTTAACTTGCTCTTTTGAAAGCTTAAATTTCTCATAAGCTTTAGGGGGCAGCGGAGGCGTATGAGGAGATAAATCACCATCACCTTTCATAGGTGAAACTTTCTCAGGGGTGCGTGGAGAGCGAGACCGTTGCCGTTCAGACACAGATCCTTTTGTTTTGGAGACTGATGTATCCAACAAAACTTCCTTCGTTTGTTCCCGTGGTCTTGAGGCCGGAGGAGGAGAGGCAGACGATGCAAAATATGTAGGAGAGTTTTCAGGTGAGGATAATTCTCGCACTACTCGAACTGGTGGTCCTTCTATGACTGACGATTTACGGTTACGGTACTCAAACGTTGTTTCACAGAGACGGGATTCGTGATTCACGTGCTCTTCTCGACTACTGGCACTTCGGCTGGATAAGTAGCGAGCACTGCAGACGGCCGTATCCCGTTTCGGTAAGACAACCATGTCGTCTGAACTAACCGGGCTTCCCTCTGGGAATGACGACTTCGAAGGAGGTGAGCGATGTCGATGTTTCTTCTTTCTTTTACGATTAAGTGATGGAGAACAAGAAAGTGAACGTGACGGTGAACGAGATCTTCTTCTGCGTTTCTCTTTTTTATGCTTCTTGTCCTTACGGTCTTTTTTACTTTTCCTAGAAGACTTCTGCTCAGGTTCTTCCAAAGTTTGGTAGTCTTTGTTAAATGTTTGTGACACATAATCTCCTGCGTTGCTGTGATCTCTGCTTCGCACTTGATTGCCATACATAACTCGATGCCTCATTGGGCTGACTTCTCCTTCACTGAGACTTACTTGACTGTCATCAGTTATTTCCCCTTGTTCTGGTTCGCTGAACGCCTCAGAACTGACATCACTATACTCAACAGGGTTTTTACTATTCAAAGAGCTTTTTGCATGCTTTCCTTTAGGATAACCCTTGTCTTTCATATGCCTTTTACTGCTCCTTGATTTTTTGGCTTTTCGATGAGTTTTTCTGTCTTTGCTCCGCAGGCAAGTAGGAGACCTATCGAATAGCCCTTCATCACTGCTGCCCATTTTTGTAGCCCACTTGAAGCTGATGTAAAGGAAATAAAACCTACTTAAAAAAAAAAAAAAAACAAACAATATTTTAAAGGGAAAATATGTCATTAAAATGTAAACAATTTTTAATTGATCAAAAGGTAGGTACCTACATGGGATTTTTTAGTCAATTGGAATTTGTTTTCCATAGAAAACCGCTTATTCTACTGCAAACGTATAAAAGTACTTCAACTTACGTCACATCACGGCGGTTGGTGGGACGAAATATTAGATCCAATTGAGGCAAATGTTTTGACGATGTGAACTATTTAACAAAGCTTTACAATGCGCCAACGGAAAAAAAAATTACTTTTCAATCACACTTTTTAAAAAATCATTTTATATCAACTGCTCATTTAAAATTGTTGATGCTTTAGAATAAACATGATATTCTTAGATATGCAAGGGTAGCTTTCGGTGTTTTTTCTAAAATATTTGCTGTCAAGCTTGCAACCAGAGATAAAGAGATGGGACAAACGCCGGCAGAGACGCCTGGCTGCGTGCGGTGCAAACTCGTACCAGAGATAAATAGATGGGAACCGAAATCCAGTTTTTACGTCTTCGTCTACTATCGCCATCTCTGTATTAGTGGTGTGTACCATGCCTACATGTCGTTGACTTGACTACTTGAAGCAACCTGATCTGTTCCGTCGCCACTTACGATACGCATTCTTCCTCCTTCTGTTGCGATAGTGCAAACCTACTGTACACATTATTTCTGTTTTTTTCTCCGCGTGCAAACTCAACTTGATCTCAGTCGTCGTGGCGAACCTTACCATCTTTCATGGGTACACAGAAAGGTGGTAGGGTAACTAGGGTTCGCCCTAACGACACTACGGGAATATATTACATCGTCAAGCTGCGCATCATCCATCCTGTAAATAAAACCACTGAGCTATTTTTTTTTGTTTTGCGTTGTGTTATTATTTGTGTATTGTTAATTTTTCTTTCGTTTTTCTTTCTGAAATACAATGCTATTTACCTCTATAATTTTGTTTTTATTTTTTAGAATATTATTTGACTAAGCAACGGTAGGCTTTCATTAAAATTAAGACCACTGGGTGTCCGTCTTCGAGATTTTGTTGGGCATACGTCAATGGCTGAACAGGGCTTCTTAAAATGGTAATAAAACAAATGAAAAACGACAGCCGCCATCGTTATTTGTAAACAAACACAAATTAAAAATTAAGTAACCAACCTTTCATCACAAAAAATACCTTAAACAATACACTTTTGCATGGAGAATCCAACTGTAAGAACATTTCAACCAAAAAACGAAAACTCGCGACACAGAAGGGTCCCTAAAATTCACCAACCAATCACAGGCCGACTTATGTGACCGAAATTTGAATTTTGATCAAACAAATAAATATATAAAATTAATAAAGAAACCAACAGTTTTGCAAACAAGCCTAGGGCACGTAGTTTTAGACGGCAAATAACATGAAAAAAAAAATATCAAAAACGAAAAAGTTCCCGTTTCAGCGCGAAAAAATTCTGCCCAATTCGTAGCCAATCGCCTTGGGAAACAATAACCAGTTCGGGGCCCATAATAACCACGGCATAGCCTTCTAGCTTTACTTAAGTAAATCTCTCAGGGAAAATTTTTGTTATAATTGTGAATATTTACCCACATGCATTCGGATAGTGCAACCGGTTTCGAAACTCGATTACATTCCTTTTGTACCTTATTTGACCCGTTTCGTGCAATACTATAACTAATTATAGTTTTATTGATTTTTTTTCACTTTCTCAAATTTTTTGGACCAGGCCGTATCGTTTACAGTGGGCACTTTAAGCGCAATCAAATTGCTTGAAAAGCACCTACCCCTCTAATGACCGTACAGCCATTTTTCAGGTAGGTGGGTCGGTTAGGCTTACTTTGCCTCGAGTAATCCCCTTGTTCCCGTACACGAAATTAAAAAATAGCTGTTTTTGTTAAATATTGTCGCGGGTGAAAACGGAGAGTGGTTATCTCTTCGCAGAGATGAGTCACCCGCTCCTTGAACAATGCTGCGACTGTAGTGGAGAAATTATCAGAAGAAGTCAGCTGTACGGAAGATACGAAGATACGCAGTCCGGAAGGGGAGTATTTACGGCGACAGTATAAAACGTTGCCGCGAAGCTGCGTAAGATGAGTCTCCATCGGGTGAACTCCCGGAGCTGGGCTCCGTTAGGGAAGCTCATGTAGTTCCCTGGAGTCTTCTGACCATCTCCGAGTTTGGGTATTGTTGTCCCTTATTTTTTGCTAGTTAAGAAGTGAACATTGTTTAGAGTTAAGTCATCACTGTTGTATTGCGATTCATATTTGTGTACCAATACAAGCCAATGTGACAATATCCATGCATATGCTCCATAAAAAAAACAAGGAAAAGAGGAGGAGCCTAATGTCTGTGCTGGTACTGTGATTGGCTGTCGTAGGATGGCGGGTAAATGGGTACCTTCGAAATGGCTACCTCTGATTGGCTGGAGGGGTTCATCAGCTGAATGGAATTGGTGGGAAGACTAGAGGCGTAAAGGGTGGATGGAAAGGTTGAAATTTACTATTTTTTGGTCCACGGGCATTGAATAGGATGGGTGGACGACAGCATGTGAGCCGACGGGCAGAGGCAACGATGATGGCCACCAAGAATTGACATTTTTGCGGGTGTTAAGTGGGCCGACGGACAGAAAATGTGAGGTAGAAGACCGGCAGAAGCTACAAAAAGGTTAATGGGAAAGATGGGCGTTTTGGTGGACAGAGAGTGGGTTGACGGTCGTGCAGTGAGATCGTGCAGGTGATCGTGTCGGGCAGTGAGTGAGTGGATGGGCAAAGACTGTGAGGGGAAAACGGACGGAGTCAACCAAAAGGGTGACGGGCCCCTGCGTTTTTGCGGACAAATTTAAGGTCAACGGGCAGAGAAGGGCAAACACTGTTAGGGATACGACTACCAGAGGCAACGACTGGGTCACCAGGCAACTTCATTGGGAATTTTGCGTGCAGTGAATGGGTCGACGGGCAGAGAGTTGGTTGGCGGACAGATACTGTCAGAGAGAGGACGGATAGAGGCAATGAAAGGGTTGACGGGCAACTTCAGCAGGCGTTTTGGAGGGCAGTGACTCGGTCGCCGGAAAAAACTGTGAGAGGGTGGACGGGCAGAGTTAGCCGGCCGACAGGTGTGAGAGGGTAGACGGACAGAGGCAAAAAGCGGATCAACGGGCAACTGTAATAGGCGTTTTGGCGGGCACAGTGCGTGGACGGGCAGAGATTGTGAGAAAAAGACGGACAGAGGCAACAAAAGAGCTGACTTTGTCAAAACTTCAGGGGGCGATTTGGCAGAAAATGAGTTGTCGGGCAGAGATTGTGGGGGGGGGAGGACGGACAACTACATCGGGAATTTTTGCGGGCAGAGAAAGTGAAGGGGTTGGCGGGCAAAGAAAGGTAGCGCATAAGGCCTAACAACGTAACGGCCAAAAAAATAGCGAGGAACGATTGGCAGGGTTCAAATGGCGAAAAAAGCGTTAAAAATACGCTAGCGCCACCTATCCCCCTGCCCTGGACGGTCCCAAAGTTACTAGTCTGTCCTATATTTAGAAAAAAAGGAAAAGAGGAGAGGCCTAATGTCTGTGCTGGTGCAAGATGGCGGGAAAATTGCTGCCTACAAAATGGCTATCTCTGATTGGCTGGGTTCGTCGGCTGAAGGGAATTGGTGGGATGGACTTTGGAAGACTAGAAGGGTAAAGAATTGATGGAAAGGTTGAAATTTACATTTTTTCGGTCCAAAGGCACTGATTAGGATGGGTGGACGACAGCATGTGAATTGACGGGCAGAGCAACGAAAACGGCCAACAACAATTGACGGGTAGAGGCAATGAAAGGGTCGACGAGAACTTCGGAAGGCAATTTGGTGGGCAGTGACTCGATTGACGGGAAAAGACTGTGAGACGGTAGACGGGCAGAGGCAACGAGCGGATACACGGGCAACTGTAGTAGGCATTTTGGTGGGCACAGTGCGTGAACGGACAGAGATTGTGAGGAAAAAGACGGACAAAAGCAACGAAAGAGTTGACTTTACCAAAGCTTCAGAGAGCGTTTTGACAGAATATGAGTTGTGGGGCAGAGATTGTGAGGGAGACAACTACATCGGGTATTTTGGCGGGCAGAAACAGTGAAAGGGTTGGCGGGCAAAGATAGGGAACGCAGAAAGCCTAACAGCTTAATGGCCAAAAAATAACGAAGGACGATTGGCAGGGCTCAAATGGCGAAAAAAAGGTAGCCGGAGAAAAAGGACCCAACGAAAAAGGACCCGACGAAAAAGGACCGGCAAAAAGGACCCAACGAAAAAGGACCCTACCAAAAAGGACCACCTTTTCTGAAAAATAAAAGTGGTCCTTTTTCTCCGTCCAAGTGGTCCTTTTTCTCCTTATCTTCTACATATTTTGGTATGAAGTCCAAGCCCAAAATCCTGTGAAAGTAATGGACGATAAACGATTGATTACTTTAAACGGCTTAAGGGCAAAACTGAAACTATGGCAATCCGTTTTACCCGTAAAAATTTTTTTTTCCTTTTTAATTTATGGTTAATATAACTAAAATTGTAGGCACCTAGGCCTACTTCTACAGCTCCTACGATTGCTACGCAATTAATTTTCAACAGTTACATGCTGAATATCCATCGGTCCAGTGATGGATTGGACATCATTTGTGCCAGCATCTCAACAAAATCAGAGATTCTGCCCGTTAATAGCTCGCAAACTTGATATTTTGGATTTCAGATGACCAAAGAGCAAAGACGCAGTCGCCAGTATATGTATGAAAATCATGATGAAAATGTAGCGTAGCGTCTGTATCGCTCTCACGTCAGGTCTTCAGCATTGCCTGTACGCCCTAAATGTTCTGAAACTGTTCGCAGAATAATAAAAAAATTGGATTGGACCATGGTATAAGAGGATTCCTTCCTCTTATCATTATTCTCTTCTATATATTATTCTCAACTTATTACATGATTGGACCATGATCTTATGATTGCATACATGCCAAGTGATTGCCTGGTTTGGACCACCACCGTTATTGGCGATCAGGCAACGCTGAAGCGGTTGGTATACGACGACGCGAGACGCATACCTATGAACAATATGTAAAAGATAGGGAGAAAAAGGACCGCTTGGACGGAGAAAAAGGACCACTTTTATTTTTCAGAAAAGGTGTTCCTTTTTGGCAGGGTCCTTTTTCGTTGGGTCCTTTTTGCCGGTACTTTTTCGTCGGGTCCTTTTTCGTTGGGTCCTTTTTCTCCGCCAATCCGCTAGCGTCACCTATGCCCCGGCCCTGGACGGACCTAAAGTTACTAGTCTATACTTGGGCTATCCATTTCGGTTAAATTTTCGCCTAAATAATACCTCATCGAATAGCCGATTGAACATTTTTTCTTGGTGTGGTTTGACGGGGTTACGATTAAGTTAATTATTATCGGTAATTTCTAAATTAAATAATATAGTAGCGGGTAGCTCTTTGTAAGATCTATCCATTTTTTTAAATGATTGTTTTAAAAAATAGTTACTCGAAGAAGTAGTAATATGCTTTTGGTATTATTTTTCTTTCGACACAGAAGGCAGCAACGTTAAAATCAACAAATATCAATAGCACTACAGTTGCAATGCAATATAGAGCAAGTGATTGACGCGTACCCCCTACCTATTTGTGAACGCACTCTTGCGGATTTCGCCATGTTTGTTACAAGTCCGTTTTTCCTCTGAAGAATCCAGATAGGGAAAAAAGGGGATCGCAAAAAAAATTGTGAAACCTTCCCAATTTACTAAAGGATACTAGCAATAATTTTGTGTTAAAGGTAAATGAACTAGCTACATTTTAGTATTAAATTAAGGATATTTAATTCTAGAAAACAGCCAAATTTTAATGTTTTACAGTATTGTTTACAATTTTCATTGTCTTAGGCCCTGTGTATACCATGGTAGTTGCTTCTAAGTTGATTGAATTGATTTAAACTTAATTCCGACAGTTTCTTACAATAGGACAACTTATCAGACTGACTGAGACTTAACCCATAATCTGATAAGCCAAAATCCAATCGTAATTTTCGTAGTCATTTTCAAACTACAAGCAAGTTCAAAAAAAAAACTTTTAAATTAAATCAAGAGCTGCTTACCAAACTAATTTCAACTAATTGAAGCTAACGTCGCCTATCTTTGCCTTAATTCTACTTAATAATTTAGTGGTGTAGACGTAATAATGGCATGGAACGTTATGTCCTTACAAGGGGTTGTAACGGTGATCAACCTTGAAGACATAAAGCTTCAAGGAAGGAACGTTGCTTCACTGAAATACTATTGTATTTTAAAAACTATTAAAGATCTGTTTATCCAAAGCATGAGTCCTCTTTCCACTGGATAATGATCGGGCCGATTAGCCCAAATCGGGTTAACCGCCCCACCCCGCGCCGTAAAAAGGTATCGGGGTGGGGCGGGTAGGTTAAATAATCGATAAAAAATATCGTTATAGCTTCCTGGGTGTAACGTATCTTTCATCGGCACGCATTCCAAAAACTACGTTGTTACGGTATACGTTATAAGACAGACCTGAAAAAGAAAAGAAAATTTTTTTCGAAAAGTCATGTCCAAGTTTTTCTCTTCAGTTTTAGCACCAGGGTCGAGGCTAGATGGTTAGCGGAAAAAAATAACTTTTTGAAAATTTTTCCCTAACGCGTTCAAGATAAAAATTTTTTGGTTTTCGATAGAGCTCAACAGTTCTTTCCATTTCTTGAAAATGTTGAGTGTTAACTTTAGCCATGATTTCATTTATAAATTGTATTGCCTGATTCTGGAAAGGAGGAGGGGTACGAATTATAAAAAACTTTGGGATGCTTGTTTGGCCGTTTGTTTTTGCATATTTGAAAAAAACTTTGTACTCTTTATGATCTTCGTTTCATTGTGGATCTCAAAGCTGCTTCAAATTTAGAAAATTTCTTTTTCTAGTGCCGAATGAACTATTAACGTTTCAGCCAATCATAAGCTCAGTAAATCAACTAGGCGGGAGATTTGAATGTTACTTGTTGGATTCACTTAGTGTACGTATCTCGTATACCTCTTTTAAAATTTAAGATATAACCTAAGCATTTGAGACGGAAAAATGAGTCTTAAATGACAAAAAATTGTTGTATTTTAGAAAATTGTTTTTTTTTTTCATTTTGAGTTTCGAAAAATTTGGTAATTGAAAATCAGTTTCAATAACTGGGGAAAGTGAAGTACGCAAATAAAATGTGTATTAACATGATGACGAGGTTTTTTTACCTAGAATTTCAAAATCACATGATTCACAAAAAATTTGCAATTCAATTTGCTGCACTTCCTGTGTGCAACGAGAGTTGACCGGAAGATTTTACCTTCGCACATATCACAGGCTGCTAAGATTATGCCCATCGGATGCCATTACAATGCCTACAGTAGCCAGGTTTTTGTAGCGTGATGATATCTCTCTCATTGCTACAAATTCAGAACTCCCACACTTAGACCCCATTGTGTTCTTTCCTTCGGGTCCCACTGTGGCAACAGCCTTCTTGAAGATTTTATGTTCCGTTTTAGGGGTTATTACCTCATCCTCATACCAACATTGACTTTTCTTTCTGAATAAAAATATTGATAAAAAAAGTCCGCTTTGCACAATATAAAATTTTAATTGTGTGTATTTTTTAAAAAACACGCCTCCTTTATTTAATTGTAATAAAATACAACAATGTATAGGAAAACAATGCGTAAGTCTTTCAGCGCGTTGATTTGGCCCCTCGCCTAACACTCCCACTAATCGTCAAATCTTACCCTTGGGTTTTGTACAATATGGCCCCAAAAAAGAGATTTGGGAAAATTTTTATATCTCATGAACTAGAAGAAATAATTGTTTTTTCTTTTTAGACAACATCTTCAAATAAGTCAGCTAGTAACCTAAACTAAATAAACGAAAATATTATGATAAAACTATGAATAAATGTAGCAATAAGATTAAAAATTTTTGAATTTTTCGCACTGATTCTTATTTTCTTAACTAACAAAAACCTAATTGAAATGGGTGGTTCAAATTTCTGCATCATGGGCGGAAAGATAATATAATCACATTACTACACACTGTCTAACACACTGTCTAACATTGAACAGTGTGCAATATGGGAACGGTCTCCCCTAAATTCACAGTAAAATATAATTCTCATCAAATCTACGCCATCTGAAGTGGAAGAAATTGTTGCAGCGAACTGTCGTTCCGACGTTCCTGGTGTCAGTAGACTTAAATGATGCAAACTGCGTAACAATTTCGTAGAAAATAGAAAATTTGAACTTTTTGGCGTCATAGGAAAGAATGCTAAAGAAATGAAGTTTTCAAATTGGGCGGGTCGTCTGAAACTGCATAACTTTGATCTGTTACATTGGAAAACAACATCATTTAAGTTAAATACTTCTGTTGAATAAAAAATTTACATGAAATTCCTTCTCACAAAAAAAGATTAAATAACATTTTTTACCGTCTTTTGTCACCACAGTGCAAAAATCAGATCCTTATGTTAAATTTAATAGACCGCTTGTTTAACCAACACCTTTATACTGAGGGCATTGCGTTGGTGTAAACAACAGAACTGGAACCCCTGGAATAAAAAATAGAAAGAGAATACTAAAATTATACTATATTACGAAGAAAGAATACCTAAATTACGATATTATTTTTAAAATGTAACCTTTTGTTTGCACGGCTTCATGAATGCTGAGGAATTCAATTGCTAACAATTTTGTTGCATGATTTCGTTAGTCAGCCTGCCTGAAGTGAACTGTCCGATGACAGAGAGGGAACCAATTTCAGAATTTTATGGTTTCTGGAGGGTCGGATCTGCCGGCGCAGAAAAAGAATATTCCCGCGATCGTGCTCTGGGGTGCAGAGTATGTCGACCGGCGGAGACTGAGCCCGGGTAGGGTGTAAATTCTACTCGATTAGCGTAAACAGTATGAAAGACCTCGGTCCAGTAATGGCTTTTATCTGGCGATTGGTGGTATTGACGGGCAAGTCTTACTTGGAACGTGAGTTGCGTCGAGAGCGACGACGGCAAGCGGACTTGCAAGACTTACGATTTTGTTTTACTGTTTGTTTTAAAAGTAACAGTTAGCGTTAGAAAACCTGCAACAACCAAATACTTGGCGTGAAACCAATGCAAGCAGGGCAACATTACCTAATATGCTAATACCAACGGGGAATAACCCGTGAGGTAGAAAGTGTAGTTGCGTAGGGTAGTTGCGTTCTCAGTGAGAGGTGAAACCGTATGCAATAGTGCTTAAAGGGAAAGCAAGATATTAAGTACATACCCTTTTTCCCCACAAGCGCCATGTTAAAACCGGCGGTTTCCAAAATTTAAATAAAATATTTTTAAAAAAGATAAAAATCCGTTTTTGTGGTAAAAGATGTGCCATGCTTTATTCTGTTAAAAGGTGGTGAATGTTTTCTAATTCGACAAAATTAAAAAATACTTCCCTATACCTCAAAGTTGGGTCACCTAAATTTTCTTGAGAAAACATATCGACCTGGTGGCGCAAGCAGGCAATCATGGTTTTCTCTAAAAAAATGAGGGTGTAAGCTTTTCCAGGTATAAAAGAAATTTCGGTTTCAATTCTGTAATCTAACATGAAATTCGCTTATGATAAAATCCACGTTAAAAGAAAAACCGAGAAGCTCTTCGCGAGTTGGATTACATTCAATCTTCCCATAGAAAGCGTTACCAACGTGCTCTAAAACCTATTCCAAAAAGATATAAGCTCTAGTACACCTCTACATACAACCATTAGGGAAGGTTTCTGCCGTTGAGTGGCAGCACTTAAAAAGGCTCAGGGGAAATAGGGAAAATAAGTTGGGAAGTCATCAGACACCATCGAAGCCTACGAAATAAATGTTTTAGTTTATTAAGGTGTTTGTCGTTTACCAATAAATGGTATAGTTTATTAGGTGTTTAAGTTAAGATTGAACACAATTTAATATAAAGAAACTTGATAAGAATTTTAGTTTTCGTTATGAGAAATTAGAATTAATTTTTAGCAGCAACAAAATTCAAAAATGCTGTCGGCACAAGTTGCCTCCACTAAACGGTCTCTCAACTGACGCACTTCATGGCAATGCAGTATACTTTAGGAACAAGAATTCAACTCAGTTATTTTTCCAGCATTATTGAACGTTTGTTTTTATCAATAAAAAATTACTCCGGTTGGTGTAGGACGGCTGAATCCTTTAATGGAAAATCCCCGCAAACAGATGCTGCAACTTCATTGCTGTTTTTTTTAATTTCTGATTAGATCTTACTTCAGCTTCATCTGCAATCCCGTTCAGATTGAACTTGGGGAACTATAAACAATCATCAAAATCTCTTGCATTAACAATTGAAATTCATTAACTCAAAATATTTAAATGTATTTGAGTAAAAGTAAGAGACCTGTTTTCCATATGAGTCAGAATTTCTCTTAGAACTGGGAAGGAGATCCCCAAATCCACTTCCGTTGGAGTGGATTTAGCGGTAGCAATCGTTTGAATTTCTTGCCTTATTTTAAAACGCAATATTAAACCCAACCAAGTAAATTCGCATTGTTATTTCTTGCAAAATGGTCATGTAAAGCGCAATCGGTTTCATGACTACTAGAAAATTTTTTAATATTATTGTGTCTTCACCATTGAGGATCTCTAATTTCAGCCTTCACTATCGATGACATCAACTGTTTGTAGCCCTGCAATTAGAAGTACAAGATTTACTGATTTATACACTGTAGTAAATCAATCATGATAGCTGAAAAGGTAATGTCGAATAAACATTTGAATTTCTCGCATCGTCAAAACTTTGTTTTTCCCTTTACTTATGAATACAAATTCAATGTAAATATTTTTGAAATTTTCGTTCACTTAATGTAATATGTATTGTATTGTATAATATGGTATTTATATTAATTTGGTATGTATAATATTTATTGTATAAAATGGTGCTATCACTTTGGTTAGTGTTTGAACTTAATACCTATAGGGCTGTTCGACATCTTTTTTAACATTTGTTGCCATCGTGGCAACGCAGCAATCGATGATAGTTTTCGTCTGCTACAACAGAATTGTGATCTGTAGTTAATTGTTTAACTACCGATTACTCGGTAGTTAATTGTTTAACTACCGATCACAATTCTCTCGTAGCAGTCTAGCAGACGAAATCTATCATCGATGGCTGCGTTGCCACGATGGCAACAAATGTTAAAAAAGATGTCGAACAGCCCTATACTCATACACTACGCTTTGTTTGAGTTATAATAATTTGAAAAATCTAAATAACTCTAACGTCAACACGCTACAACGATCACAAACTGTTTTGTTGACGATTGGTCAACGAAGTTCCAAAAACCTTTGGTTGTGGTGCTAGTTTCCATTCGAGAATAAGCTCCTCCCATCGCCGGAGGGTTGAATCATTATTACAGTTCTGTACTCCAAACCTGAACTGGATTTTACATCTAGTGGGCTATGGCTGAAGTAACGCTGTCCTTGCAGCACCAGTTTTAGTACCGTAGCGCACCGAAATAAAAATTTACCGCTCCGAAATACTTGTGATCGGGTACGAGCCCTAACCGGATATTTAAAAAAAGATCTATTGGATAAAGTTTGGAAACCGTTGATGATTCTTTCGCAAAGGATCCAATTACTGTTTGTTAAACATGGCGATAAATCATATGATCTGAAAGGGGTAAACTTAATAGGAGGGAGACTTTCAAAGATTTCTCCATATATTAATACAGTTCTGATACTACCTATTTAGATACAGTTATAAAGGTTTCAAGTTATAAAAGTTTCAAATTCATTCTTTCTCCTCGTTCCTTATACCAAGGATACCTGTCAAAATAATTTAAAGCACGGTTAAGCATGAAAATATATTTGGCTCAAATTATACTATTACCTTAAAGGTGAAGAAATCATCTGCATGCGCATATATATCTTCTTAGAGGTAGGCCAATATTGTTTCCCGACAATATAGCAATTCTTGAAAAACAAATAAACAAGAAATTCAATATCACATGATAATCAATAGGCTGCATTGCCGTTACCATTATAGGCACTGTTGAGTATCCAAAGGCGAAGGAGTGAATATTGATTTAGATCGTTAATGGTGACCGTGCTGACCTCAGGTTGCTGATGGCAAAAGGGTTCTTCCAATCTGTACACATGATCGTATTTACCAGCATGACGGGAATTCCTTGGTACGCAGTACCTGATGTATCTGAAAAACAGATGTGAAAAAGTGACTTGCATTGTTAAACAATGTTAAAGACAAAACAGTATCTTTGACGGTGAGGTCTTCGTCATCGCCTTTTCTAATAGTGTAGCAAATGTCGAACGTTGATCGATCCATAACAGTCGAATCATAACAAAGTCATATGAAAAGAAGCACGAATTCCGAAAAATTTACTTAATTTACTTTTCCGTCAACCATTAGTCGTCTTAAATGCTCTTGAAAAACGGTAAAATTGAAAGTATTGCCCCAGAACAGAGTACTATTACTACCTTCAAAGGAGTGAGTTTATACAGAGCATGACCTGTGTGTAGGATAGTTCCAACAACATTGTCTTAGTATGTATGTTTTAATCCAAATAATTAATAACAGTTTCTGAATTTGACTGCTATAGTGAAGACCGTTTTCACTTTGGATAGGTCGATTGTGCCCGATAATCTCCCACCAACTTAACGCGATATTTTCTTTTGGAAACGAATCACCTTTCTTACATTCATCCTGTGAGTCTATTTCTAATTGTTCAATGATTATTATAAAAATTTCATTTTCGCCAACTTCACTTCTCACTTCGCAATCAGCAATATTAGGGATGAAATCGTTCGGCACAGACTCTGGAACTCCTGGAGGAGTAGGGGGATCCAGAAGCTGCTCGACTGGTCGCGGACTAAATGACCGATGAAAACGAGGTTTCTTTGGCGACGGTGGAGAAATAAAATCCTTTAGTCGTGGTCCAGTCTTCTAGCCGTGACCGAGCAGATTCAACTAAAGCAGCTCTCAAAGCCTCCGGTGGTTGTGGTGGTTGGATATAGGTGACGGTATCTCATCCAGCTGCGGAACGAAAGTAATCCAGCCGTAGGCGACGCGGAGTAAGATCAGCAGTTTGTTGCTAATAGATCGGCTCCACTGGCGGACAGAATTGACTGTGCGCACTGTCTGATACTGACGGCAAGTTCAGGATAAAATTCAGCTACTTTCTGTGAAGCTTGAATTTGAGGGAGCAGTTCTGGCGTGGACAATTCTAAATAACTTAAGTTGACAGGAAAAACGGTATATAATTAAACCTTAAAAGTTTAGTTATATACCGCGGAGCATGAAGAATAACAGCTTGCATGTCTTCGGTTTGTCTCCGTTGGGCGATTAGTCCTGCCGTTGTCTCGTCTGCAGTCTCTCAATATGCAGGTTCCCGATCCTTCATGTGCTGGAAACGATATTGTTCCTGCCGAAAGCCTTTTTACGGATCTGCTTCCTCCTCAGCGTAGCCGCCGAGGTGTTCTTCTTTCGCGGAATGATGAGGCTGTTTTACTGAATGTAATCAAATAGGGATTCAATACGCAATAACCGACGGCCCTGTAAAGGTATCGACGATTGAAAATATGAAAGACGGGCGAAAAAGGAATTAACAATCGACGGCCCTGTAAAGGTAACGACGATTGAAAATATAGACGAACGAAAACGAAATTATCAATCGACCTCTCTGTAAAGGAATCGACGATTGTATAGGACGAAATATACAAATACTGACAAGAATTGATCAACCACTCTAGGTCGGACAAAACTGCCAGCTAACGAATATTTACGTCCTGTTGAAGTTTTCAAATGATGAGCCGAAGACCCAGGAATGGAAAACCACGCAAATGGTCAGGCGATGGCGAAGATGAACGCGAATGATGAAGATTCCCGGTCGATGCAACCAAATGTTAACCACCGAAATAAACGAAGTGAGGGTGTGATTAACTCAGTGGCTAAAAAGCCACGCTGCGATGTTTTAAACAGGAATACAAGGTTACAAACGAAAAAACAAGAGCGACAGGTTGCTACTGTCCATCACGGCAAAAAGGAATTAGACTGAACTCGTTACTGCTTCTCCCTCCGTCTTCAACTACGACGGAAATGTATAAAAGGGAAAAGCAAAAAAAGTCGCTAATGCAAACAATTAGCTTTGGTGTGAAAAGGGGGCAAATGATGTTACGTCATCGGGAAAAACATATAACAACACAATGAGAATTTTTTTTAAACGATCTTAATTTCAGGAAAACTATAAGACAGTTAGTTTAGTCGAACAGCAAAAATTAGAGCTAATCAGTTGATGAAATCTGTAATTAAAAAGGTGAATACTGTACAAAGTATACAGGAAATGATCATGTTTCATACTTATTCTGAATTCCTGACAATATTTTATCAAGAATATGCCCAAATTTCGGGAAAAAATCCTTGATTTAACTACTTCTTCAGCTTTGACAAGAAACGCAGAACAATTCCTGTGTCGGAGGATCCACATCCTTTGTATTATTAAAAAAAATATCTAAAATAGCAGCTAATGGCTTATTGAAGTGCAGATACTCGATCAATAAGTCCAAGTCGTTTTACGTAAGCACTGGAATTCTAAAAAAACTGAATACTATGTTTGCTGCGTACAGGCCCTTGCAGTGTATCATCGACAGATTATGATATAAAGAGTAGGAGATGCCAAATCGTTTTTTGCCTTTTCAGCTATACTGATGGATTTGTCAATTTTGTTCCATAGCGCAGTCATTTTGCCAAAAATTTACGAAGAGCTTTTCGTTTTGGAAATGTTTTATTATCATTATTTGCAATTTCGATGTCTACACTAGCAATCAAATTCAATGTGTTGGAGGCACTCATAAAAAAGACAAATTGTTACCAACAATTTGAAACAGATTGCGTCATAAGTAGATGTTTCAAGATTCGCTGCCTCGTTAACATCGGCCAGATCTTCCTCGTCTTTTTAAAGAAGTTTATTACATTGGAAATACGTAAGAGTTCTTCATTACATAAAGAATTTTCAGTCCTACTCACTTTGGTCTGTACGAATTGAAATATTTAAATGTACAATTTAAATAAAAATGGAAATGAAGTACAACTTATTAAATACTGCAAATTCTTTATAGGCCTTCACAAACTTTGAGCCAATATCGGTTACAATATGAGAGGCCTTTGCACAATATGAGAGGCCTTGCCATGCAAAGAGAAATTCTCAATAGTTTCGTGAAATAATTTGGCAATATTTTGAAAATTTGGCACTGACAAGAAGAAACACTGAGCTAAAAAAACTGTTAAACAGCATCCTTTTTTATTGCAGTGCGCAAAATTTCCGTCTCTTTCCAAAAATTATAAAATTTTTCCCATTAAAGTTAACAAATTTCTGAAAAATGAACTATACGTTTAATTTTTTTGTCTATAGAAATAAAAATATATATTGTTGTAGTTTAATTAAAAATTCCCAAAAAATGCAAAAAACCCTTTTTTTTCCCTATACCGCCCGTGTTAGGCCGGACTACTGTGGACAGGTGCTGCCGCCTACGTTCCTGAAAAACGCGACACTTTTGAGGGATAGGAGGAAACCTACCTTTTAACTATTATACCATGCTTTTGAACCTACTTCTGCTACTCTACTGCATTAATAGGCCGGACGGTTTTTTTTTATTCTGATAAAGTCTTTCGGGTCAAAACATGCATTAGGCTATAAGTAATATTTTGCTGAGTTTTAAATGAAATTCGTCGAAGTATTTTCCCCCGGGAGTGATTTTTAGAGCACAAAAACCATCTTTTTTCTTACTAGTAACCGTTTAAGGCAGTATAACTTTTTCAATTTTCCATTGAAATTTCAGAAAAATGGAGGGATTATAGAAATCATAATTGTCCATCATGGTGTTTTCGAATAACGAAAAAATAATGAAAATTGTGGTCTGTACACGTAAAAATAAATGAAAATTTTCTGCTTTCTTCTATCTAATGGAAATTTATACGGTGGCGCTGCCGGTATCATGTGAAAATTTCGTTTTAAACAGTAAATTTTTTTTTAATGAGTGAACTTTCACATACTTAGAATTGTTTTTGTACAGACTACATTTTCATGTGCTTAAGTTTTATATTTTGCAAGGGAAATGACAACAAAACGATCCCAGAGAAGACGACATTTTTCCTCATGGAATGCCCGCGAATTTTGAATGTTTTATTAGTGTATTTTTGACTTGGATGATTGCATGATTTTTAGCATGGACATTTTTAGTTACAGGCTAGCATTTCCTTCAGCACGTGACTTCAACGCATTTGGAATGTAATGGTGACGTCTTTCGTACCCAATAACCTTTGACGAAACCTCAGTTACGAGTTTAACCGTTCGTTTCACTGCCTGAGTGTTGTTGGAAAACCGCCAAACTTTAGGATTTCACCGGTTTTAATTGCACTTCTTATTTGATTATATGTGAAAGCAAAAGTAAATGGAGGTTCGGATACATTCATTGACTTTAAATCAACCATTTGCAAATATTCAGAGGCACTAAAATTAATCGATGTTGGACGGACGCAATTCCTTAAGGGGGAACTAGAATTTTTGGACTGTTTTCTTATTGCTAAAATACGCTTTAGTGCACTGTTTCTAATTGACCGATTGGAGTCAGATACCATCTATACCAAATTTTTTCTGGGTGACAAGAAAATGAATTAATCGATAAAATGCGATAAAAAACTCAGTATAGAAGAGGGTTTGATGAGATTGTGAAAGTTTCTAGCCACATCTTGAAGCTTCAGAAGACATTTAATATGGAACCACGAAGAAGCGTATACATACATTACAATAAACGCTAGTCTGAACGCAAAAAGATAATTTTCAAAATGCATAAGAGTAAGAAAAAATATTAACGGGAATACGTTCGAAGACTATCAGATGGATTCAGGCTACTGACATATAGCCTCATAATTCTATTGGCTTTCGTTAACCATCTTGACTCACAAAGTTTACCAGGGCTTCGATTTGAGATAGATTCAGAAAGAGGAAATCCTTTTCTTATGACAAAACACATGTCATAAAAATATCTTTGGTCACCAGTAAAATTCTGAACGACTTCTTTCGGGAGTTTATGAATACGTCCTTTAATTTTTTTAATTTGACAATGGGCAGTTGTCTCAAATTATTATTAATTGCCAATCCAATTGGCTCTTTATAGCTTGTTGGACCAGTAGTGCCTCTCATCCAAGTGCATAAACAGATGCCGTAAGGGAGGTTCATTTAGATGAACCTAACAAATTGCCCATTGCAGTGGTCTACCGGGTTTCAATTCTAGCAATCTGATCGCACCGTTGTTTTTACCAGTGTTGACATTTGTACCATCAACTCCGATAACGACAAAGTTGTGTTCAGACTTCTTTTGTTTTAAGAAACGGTAGAGTTCAAAGGCAATATCAGAAGCTTTTCCACTTTTAGGGGTTACATGATCTTGGTTCACAGATCCTGGCTCGCTTATAGAGAAATATGTTCTTCTTCCGCGAAACCTCTCAAGGTGTTTTCAGTTGTGTTAGTTGAACATATCGTTTCATCCTTACGACCACCAAACATCAAGCAAGATATTGTTTCGTTCTGCTCAAGGGCTATCTTCGTTCCATATTTGTCAAACATTCGGGAGATTTTTGAAGGGCGAAGCTCTCTACTTGGAATTCTCATACCTTTGAAAATACTTATTTACATCAATTAGTTTAACTAAAGTAAAACTTTTTATATTACCAAGATCATCTAACAGTGCGTTGCTCAACGCCCACACTGCTCGTTTTCCGGTGCCATATTGTGTTGCTGTAGAAATCAAAGTTGGCTATTACTTTCTTTTGTGATTGGCGATTGATTTATTTCTCGATTCTTTGCAACAATCATTTTCTTCTGATACTTCGATTTCATCTTCTTGCTCTTCTGAGTAATCATAATTACTCATTTCGGTGATACCTAGCGTTTGGATAGAGTTTCTTTTTTCTTTTGACAAATGAAGATTGATTCTTTCAGCCCTACGTTCTAATAATCTTTCTCTTTTCTTCAGATTTTTGGTTTCTTCTTTGTCAATAGAACCAGAAACAAATAATGAGTCTCTCAAGTTGATCAACATAAGATTCCCATTCTGACTCAGTGATCTTGTTTTCACAATCGCAATTCGTTCAATGATGAGTCTATCGTTTTCCAAATTTTGGTTTGAAACATGGACATGATGACACATCGAATAAATGATTTAATTCACTAGCATAGTCATTAGAACTTCTAATTTTGAAAGAAAGCTTTATTACTTTCATTTCAGTATAGACAGTTTTGTTAGTCCATTAATCACTGAAATATTCGTTAGGCTATACAATAAAACAGTGTACTGTGCTAATGACACATCTAGCACTCGCAGCCATCGTCGCAAACACTAGGATCATCTAACGAAATATTTGGAAGTCGGTATGAAAAGAACCCAGTGTAATTAATGCGAAAAAACTTTAAGAAGGATGGAACTGGGAATATTCAAAATAATTTTTTCATTAAGCATCCAGAAAAACTTATAAAAAACATATATTATGGCAACGTGACAGTTGATAACGCCCTAGCACAAAGAGATAGCTCGGTCAAGGATCGCCCGGTTGAAGGAAATTGATATGAAATGTTCACCTGAAGAAGCCGATGCAAGAGTAAGTCATTTTCTTATTTTAATTTGTTCTTGTAATTTGTAATTATCTTATTTTCATCCAAACAACAGATGATTGCGTACGTTGCTTCGATAAATTCTCCCGCAACTGTAGTTATCATGATAACTACAGTTGCGGGATCTCTAAAAGATCTAGGATCTCTAACTTCTCATGGCCATATCGGTTCATCTGTCAATACTTTGGATGAATTTGGTCCGTCTGCTCAGTATGCTCACCCAGGATCGTCAGCTTCTTACAGGCATTTTGGTGAATCCAGGAATCTGTCGACCGAAAATAGTCCGTCGCCTAGACATTGCTACACAGTATCGTCAGAATCTTATGGTTATCTTCGTCCATCTGTGAATTCACCAACTGACCATGTTATGTCTGTGGGCCATGAGATGCAATATGTTAATCTTGGATCCTCAACGTCATTTGCCCATCATGGATTGTCACCTTCCATTGCCCGGCCACAGTCGTCAGCTTCCGTTGATCGTTCCAGATCGTCATTTGTCATGGACCGTCCTGGATCGTCAACTTCCGTTGCCCGTCCTGGATCGTCAGCTTCCGTTGCTCTTCCTGGATCGTCAGATTCCATTGTCCAACCTGGATCGTCAGTTTCCGTTGGCACACCAGAGTCGTTTGGCTCCATTGACCGTCCTGGTTCGTCAGGATCAATCGCTCGACCTGGATCGTCAATATCCGAAACGGACTCTGGCTTCAGCGGAGAACATTTACCGTCATTTGCTACAAATGGCAGTTATGGACATCACAGCCAACCTGAATCTTTTCATCATTTGCCCCAATTTTCAAATCATGTAATGGCTTCACCCTCGAATGTCCATGGCCATCCTTTGGAAAGCATAAGTAGTACATCACAACGCTCTGACACTTCTGAAATTTGCCGATCTGTTGTACCTACCGCAAATGCATTGCCGGTTCGTGCTCAATCCAGCAACCAAGTAATTACTGGTAATGGCGTATTTGTAGGGCTGTCTACTAGACCAAATATCAGTAAGATCTGTCTTCCTTTTAAGTTATATGTAAACTGAAATTATATAATCTTTTTTTTAAATAGAATCTCCACCCGCTGAAATTATGGTACGAATTGTGCAGTCACTGGAGAGGATTGCGGAACAACAACGCGTGCAAGATGCCAGGTTAATTGCACTCGACAGGCGCTTTGACAACTTGCAACAATTTCAGCAACAGTCATCGAATATCGACCAGATTACAGACATCTCCGGACTGCCGGTTAAAAATTTGGAAGAGCTGCTTGAGTTTGAAGAGAAAATCAAAACCAGTGAACATTTTTTTGAACTGGTAATAGCTATTAATTCATATTGTTTATTTTTTAAAATAGATTTCACGCTTAATTTTTTCATTGTATTTCTAAAGGTTCGGTTCATACGGACAATTGGTGGGACCCCAACGGCCAATGTCGTCATCCGAAGCTGGGATAAGGTTTTATCTCTTGAAGCGAAGGCGTCTTGTAATTGGCTGGGGCAACAGAGAAAAGGAAATAAAAAACACGCTTTGAAAGACTCCAGAGTAACAAAAGCTATTTTCAGTGAGTGAATTGATTTTTCTAAATGTTGAACAAACATTAATTTTTTGTTGTACTTAGGGGGAATCAGAGCAATTCCACAATTTCGTAGTGTACAGGAGTCAGAATTAATCGTGGAAACCAAAAAAGCCCTGAAACATGCCCCGGAAAAGGCACGTCACGTTGCCGCTGCAGCAGCCGCAGCAGCCGCTGGTAAATTTTATTTTGTTTCTTGAAATTGCTCCTTTTTAATTATTCCAATTTAGTAGATGCTGAGGATGATGACGGTGATGACGGTGATGACGGTGATGGTAATGATGGTGTTGCCACGGGATCTGCCTACAATTAAGGATGTGATGGAGCAATTCAAAGAAGATCGTAATATGCTAATTCCCTGCTTTGGCGTCGGCGGTACAAGGAATCGCCTTTTTTAACTGTTTTATCACCGTTGACGCCATTTCAAAGAAGATCGTAATATGCTAATTCCCTGCTTTGGCGTCGGCGGTACAAGGAATCGCCTTTTTTTTACTGTTTTATCACCGTTGACGCCATTTTAACTAAGAATCGTTGTTGTTTGCTTTCGTTGTTTTAACTAAATGGTGTAACTATCATGAGGGCAATACAATGCATTTCATTTGATTTCTTTTAATGTGTAATGTTTATTTAAATTTAATTAAGAATTTTTTAAAATTTAACCCTAGTAAACGTGTCATCCAAAAGTGACGTCCCAGAGTTGTCTGACTTGGACGTCTAGGGTATGTCGAATTAGAACGTCAACAGTTTTCCAGGTTGGGATGTTCTGAGGCGCGACATTTAGATGTACCGCGTACGTTCCCAGGACAGACTGATTGGATATCCCGCTTTCCGGATAGGACATATTCAGTCCATCCTGGCAACGTCAAATTGCTAGCAGGGGCAGATCAGCTGATACGGATGTTCTTGTCATTAGTCTTTCAAACATTTATAAAATGAACAAGAACAATACATTCTACTTGGAGACTGGATTAGCCAGCAATAATACGCACAATTTCACCAATGTTACGGCTCTATCAAAAGAGCTTGGCGTTGAGTAGTGTTACTTCTCGCTGGATTTCATGCCTACACCGGATGTGATAAGATACCTTCCTTCGCCGGGAAGGGAAAACTGAAGCCCTTCAAACTTCTTAAAAAGATGAGGCACATCAAAAAGTATTTGCTGTGCTGGGTTCAAGTGAAGCTCTTCCAAATGTCACTTTGAAACAAATTGAAAAGTACACGTGCGTACTGTACAAAATTACTAAACATACTGATTTAATCGTGGAACTAGATGTTGACTATGCTTGATTTCAGCCCTTTGCTTCTAAGTATGAGCCCAAGAAGAAGACCAAAGCTATTCTAAAAGTCAATGGGATGGATGGAAGCAGTGTACCACCGTGCAAAACTACTTTACTTCAACAAGTTCTCAGAGCAAATTGTGTTTCATCCATTTTTAATTTTGCTTATTCCTTCAAGTCAAAAATATTTCCTCCTGAAAAGAACGGGTGGAATTTCAAAAACAGACGAGAATGGACGTAACCAGTTCACCATTAACTGGTTTGAAGGGGACATGTTGCCGCAGAAGTTAGAGGAAATAATGGAGTAAGTACCAATTTTTACTTACTCCAATAATGGAGTAAGTACAGTTTACGTCTACGTCGCCAACTCCAAAAACTGACGAATCCGAACAGGAAGAAGAGGAAGAGAGGGATGAAGATGATTATCTTGATAATGACAGTGACGAAGAAGAAGTGAGGAACGATGAAGACGATGATTAATGTTTAAATAATTTTGTTCTGATGTCTTTTTCTTGTTTTTAACCAAAAACAGTTAAATATGAATAAAGATACATGTAAACGATTCTTGGGTACTTTATTTTTTTATACTGCACAAAGTTTTCCTATACATTATTTAACGCGCTTTTTGAATCCGTAACTGGTGGATTGATCTACACTGTTGCCAGATTGAAGAATTCCGTTTTGGTTAAAAAATTCAAGAACTGAATGTATCTGAAGAATTTCAGACGACTTCAAGGTCGCCTGGTCGATATAAATAGGCCGATGTCGGCGTCTGGCGTCTTATGAAAATTCAGTATTAGATTTGAACTTTTTAAAAGCCTAAAATCAATTATCTTCAACCAAAATGTGTTTTTTTTTGCCAAAAAACCTAAACTTTGGTTGCGTCTGGCGTTTATTGAGCTATAATTCAATCTCTTCAAAGAAATGTGTGTTTTGCCAAATCCCGCCGACTTTGACATGGCGTACGCGTGAATACGGCCATCCCGGCAGGCAGACGCATGATTTTACACTTCCTTTACGCCCCTCTGTATAACCTGGTGGTCAAACCTTTTCTTAAATGAAATTGATATGTTTTGTCACGTGACCCTAGACTATAATACCTTGACGTGCAAGTGTAATGCAAACAGAAAAAGGACTAAAGAATGGAAAAGATTACACGCAATACAACAACTAACATGACAGACGACAAAGCGGTATGACAGGTAGCCGAAGGGTCAAAGCCTTTTCTTTCTTTCATATCATGCATGAGGCTTATTTAAATCAACAGTTTATGTATAAATATTGTTATTAAGTTATTAATATTTTAATGAATATTATTACGGTAATGTTAATTTAAAAAAAAACAACTGATTCTTCAGTGGTTTTTTCAGATGGATTAACCTGTTTGCACAGACTGCTTGCCATTCTTCAACTCATTATTTACAGTAAAACTTAGCACCCACAATGGGTATATTGCTTTTATCGTGGATGAGTAGCGCGATCTAAAAATGTTATTTGAGTTTTTTGCTTTCCCATTACACCCCTATCTAGGATTCGTCTGCACTGGTTCGTCTGCATTGCACATATCAAATTGTCTGTGAGAGCTCATACAGGATTGGTGAGCCAAGTCCCACCTCCAAGTCAAGCACTAGAAGTCAATCAATTTCATTCCTAACAAAATGATTGTTTCGGAATACCTCCCTGTTTTAATGCTCAATCTCGTTTCAAAAATTTGATTCAAGCCGGAATTAGAATCCAACCCGACATAAATTTCAACTAAAGTCCAGAATGCGGGCCCAGAGTAAGCGCATTGACCTATATGCTTTATTCGTTAAAAATAACCGTTAACGAAAATTCAGCAGTTAATTCACCTTTAGGTGGTCGTTGAAATGGAATTCCTTATACTTTTAAAATTTTAATTGCACAATTTTAATCGAAATTCTTTGTCTTATATAGTAATAGATAATTGATAATTTAATAAACATAAGTGTGATTTTACTTTGTATGTTATTTTATTTTTCATAACAGGTGCAACAAAACATGGCTAAGGGAGCAGTTGGTGTGGTTGTCACCCTGTGATGCCATTCTGCGGAGAGAGATGGTTCACCAAAGATGTTGTGATTTTAAGCCGAATAATCTACCATAAGCCCCTCCTTGGTGCAAGAAATATGAGAAAATTTGAACAAAGTTAAACCACGTTCAGATTTATTGAATTATAATTTGTTAAATGAACTGTATTAAGTAAAAAATTCTGGTTAATATTCTGCAATAAAAAGTACAATAGCTATAGCTTTCGTGTTAAGAAGCGCAAAAAATGTTGAACTCCCCATAGTTGATATGTCGTCGTTAGCCAATTGGTCAGTTCAGCTGCCACTACGTTTTTCAACTTAGGCCTCTGTCAGCCCTCTGCCGGATTGTCTCTTACAAGTAAAGATTAAGTATTCTTTTAAGTAGTATTTAAGTTTCTTTTTGAGTTGTCTGAATTTCTCGTATTTATTATTGAGTGTGTCCTGTACCGGACCCATCTTTGACACGTTCTGTTTTCTCCTTTTATCATCCTTTTCCTTATAGCAACTACCTTTGTTTTACAAATCATTCCTTAATCCATTTCTTACTTCCTCAAATTTTTTCAATTTTCTGGTCTTTTTGTCCCACCCGAGCATTGACTTGCCGCATGGATTGGCGAATATACCAAGTTGAATGGGTGTTTTCGGAAGACAGGATGGACCAGAAATTTAAAAAAATGCACTGAAAAATGATTAGGGCAATAATAAAAATAACAAACTTAGGTAAATGTAATTTAAATATTACAAAAATTTTCTTATGGAAAAAATTCAATACAATTTCTGATGAGGAGTGTTGTCGAAATTTATTGAATTATTAAATAGCAAATAATTAAAATCGCAATTAAAATCGTTTTTCATGATTTTGATTTTAATTTATTCCATTTTTTAATATTTCGTTTTCTGATTAGATTTTTGCGAAAATAAATAATTTAATTTATTAAAAATCGCCGTTGTTTGGAAAAAAATTAAATTTTCAGATAGATTTGAAAATCGTCATAATTCTTTCAAAAATATAACGAACGCTGTGGAAATCGCGCTTGATTCTTACTCTACGCGCCTCTCTTAAATCGTTTGTACTGACGCTAGTTCTGTAAAGACTTTGTAGGGGAGGATGGGGCCAATTGAAACGTGGGATCAATTGAAAAAGAAATCGCTTTGTGTGTATGACAAAAATTGGGGTAATAGGATTAGAGGTTAAGATCATTTTCTACACGATTATGTACGTTTTTGCTGAATCACAAAAACACACGAAGTGCTTCATTTGGACCAATTCAATCTAATACAATTTTACAGAAATTTTGCTCTTGCCCATCAATGCCAAAAAAAGTTTCCAATCAATGTCTAAAAAAATTACAGAAAAATTACAGATGTGTGGCTGAAAATCAAGCAAGTGTGTTTATATTCAAGCATAAAATTTTAAGTGTTTTAAAATTTTATTTCAAAATCGATTTAAATCGCGATTTGAATCGTTTCGTGCTGAGCGAAAAAAATCGATAACCCATTATTCATATTTATTGCCCTTTTTACTTAATTTTTCGTAATACTAAAATGTTACGAGCTCCATTCCCTCTATTACTCTTTTTCGTGCAACTTTACCTAATATGGTCCAAAGTAACCACAAAATCCACACCTTCTTCCAAAGTGAAATTGCGGCTTAGCCTCTTACAACCCATACTTTGTTATTAGTTTTGTATTGTGGACGAATGATTATCAACATACCAGGACTATTACTTATTTTTACTTTAATGTCTTGGACTTTAAAGTCTTATTAAAGACAGACTTTATACAGTAAATGAACCTATACACGATAAAACTTTCCCTTATTGTGATAACAAATCAAAATTTGTATTTCTCAAGTAAATTCTACGATTTTTAAAGCCATTGTTTTCTTTGATCGCCAAGATCGCCAAAGATGGATCATGTCTCCCCTAGCCCTAAGTTTCATTGTTCTTTCTTTCATATTCCGTTAGTTGCTCTTTTAAGTATTTCACGCCAAATCTCTGTTGTAATTTTTTACATAAACAGCCATTATTGGGTTACGTACGTTTAAGTTTATGCTCACTCATGTATGGAACATCTTTTTTCTGACAGGCGTATGAGTAAAATTCGTCGTAACGTGAAACTCAATCGGGCTGACACTGAACAACAATCTCTCCCCCAACGGGAAACTATCCATAATAAGGAAGAGCTGGGCAGCGGATTACTTGGCGAGTCTGAAAAAATGAACACCATCGCCTAGAAATTCGGCTCTTCTTCGCCGCATAAAATCTGGATGCAAACCTGGGCAATCTACTTGGCCTCAACACATCGATTTCCACACAAACACAAATCAGAATAAGGAAGTGGCCAAATTCTTACCCAAAACTTCCCTAATCGATTGAATTTAAGAAAAAAAAGGATACAACAACCACAACAGAGGACAACGAAAAATAGAATTATTCCCTCTCCAATACGGCTTGCTGAACCACCAAACCATCGTCAACGCATCGTCTTACTTCTAGCACCCGCAAAAACGTCCAACCAAACACCAAATCAGACGAAAAACACCACAAATGACAAAGAAATAAACAAAACAAATATGCTTTAATAACGGAGACAAAGGCTTATCACCTCTCCCCCCGAAAATACAATTACCTTCCTGGAGGAAGTAGAGCACAGCAAGAACCACGCCAGCAAGCAGCAGTCACCGAACAAAGGAATCCCACAGCCACGACCCACGAGACAACTGGCAAGCGCCCCCAACTAGCACAAAATCCAGTCACCTCTCGCTGGTACACACAACCAACTCCAGAGGGCAGCGGCGCGGATATCATACCCGCTTAAGACATGCCCATAAACCCCCGCCTCCACCAATTATATCAAGACACTGATCGACAAACAAACGCCGGTGCTGAAGGTCCTCGCTTCTAGGAGGACCAGTTGTTGCAACGCGATAAAATCGCAGTCTGCAGCAGTGCACCAATCTGTTACCATTACCAATACCAAAAAAATCGTCGAAATAAAAACGTCATTGTGTTTCACTTTCATTTAACAGCTAAACTAAAACTAACCCTAATCCCGAAGGTGTTTAAGTTTAACATAATTTTTTTTAGTAGGGAACGTTCAAGCTTTAGCTCATCATTTCCAACTGTCGTTTAAAAAACACGCTGAAAGACTGTCGCTAAAAAAGCACCCGGGAGTTTCAAAAATGATCTCACCTGTTACGTGCCCTGAAAAAATGTTAGGTGTAGACTTTCCCAACCCTGTTCTGTCGTGTCCATTACACCGTCTACCCTATCTATTAAAAAAACCGTTACCCCGCAAATAGATGGCTTTCAACGTTTAAATCGGTGTTCGGATTTTTGTTCAGGATACTGTACCTATCCAACAGCCGTGTTATTCTCGTTCATAAGTTCAGTTATAAGAGCATTTTTTTCACCTGGTTCAATAAGTGTAAAAAAAACCTTCCATCGTGATTTAGAAGAATAGTGGGCTGAGTGGCAATTCTTGCACTTCTTTTACTTTGAGCTCTTTGTCCTCCGAGATAATATTGCCAATCTGAACATTTCAAATCTTATCCAGTCTAGGATTTTCATTGTGATACCTTTCTTGCTCAGCTTCTATAGTTAGGGCCTGGATCCACGTTGAGTCAAATGTGTTTGATTCGTAAGGGTTATTCCGTATGTTTTCGTGGCATTTACGTCGTTGAATCCTTTTTCGTGAAGTGCTCTAATCCGATTATATAAGCCATAATGCTCCTTCATTTTCGAAAGCCAATTTGCGCATCCATCCTCATCTCTTTTTTCTAGTAGCCAAGATATTTTTTAGTTAATTTTTGCTCCATGATTTTTCCAAGCCAAGAGATGAAGGAAACTGGAAGATAGGATTCTGGTTTATCTGAAGGCTTCTCGAGTTTCGTAATAGTGATTTTGACTTCACTTCTGTGATTCAACTTCTTCCAGTCGAAGGACATAAGTTGTTTGTAGCAAGTTATTTGTTAGCCAATGTACTTTGTCGCTGGGCGCGGGATCCTTAGTGATGCCACGTGTGGAGTCAATGGACTTTTCCACCGACTCAGATCGATGAGTTGAGTTTTGTAACTCATACTAGTTATTTAGTTTAGTTCTTGCCGTGTGCTCTGTAAGCTGGGTTTGAGCGCTCAAATAACTCTCGTAGAACTAGCAGGGTGTGAAGCTATTTCCTTGATGTAGCATCATATTATGCATTTTGTACTGTCGCATTGCCATACTTTTTAGATTGCTCATTCCAAATTTGAGCTTCAGCTTAGTGATCTCATCTCATCTCACAATCATTTGGATCATTCGTGTTCATTTGTCTTCTAATCTATTCTTCAAGTCTTGGGTCGTCCGAGTAGGTTTCATTGCTGTAATCGTATCGATGCGCCAGTATATTTGTTTTTTCTTTGAGATCAGTGGTTAGCTGATAATTGTTGGGAATATTATGGGTTAGCTCATAGATTGTTGCTGATGCGCACCTTATCCGTGATTTTGTGAATTTCCATTTTTGTTGAGGAGCTTTTGGGTTCTAGACTATTGATATGTTTGTTGAGTGCGTCTTTTTTGGGCTGTTTTTGCTTGAAAAAATAAATTTTGTGTAAAACAATGGGGGACCTAACAGTATTCAATTTTTCAATTAACAATTTATATAAATTTTACAATTATTAAATTTCGTCCGATTGGGTTGAAATAATTTTTAGGGAGTAGTTAAGTTTTACGATTTACCTAAAAAAATTTTTCAAATATTGATATGCTCGATAATTTGAAGGACCGATTTGTAGTAACATGAACAAAAAATGTAATGAAACTAATAGCCTATAAAAATTTGAAAAATTTTACTAAGCTTATAATTATTTTATTATATAATATTGTCACATTCACATACAAAGAATCCCTTAGTCAATTGTAACGTATAAACGTATTAGTCTTTTTGCCCTTGACTTTCGGCGAAAAAGACGTAGGTGAAACGTCTTCATGGGGGCTGGTATGAATTTCCTTCCGGCCTCAGTAGTTTAGTTGTAGTCTGGCTCTCGTGTGTTCTATGTGAAGTAGTTTTTAGTCCGTGTTTTGTCTAATAGTAGTGGTGGTGGGCGCCATCAGCTTTTTAGTGTTTTAGTTTTAGCTACTGGTGGCGAATAGTGAACTGATCGCTGAGCTGTAGTGTCGATTCAGCCAGCGATCCGGTAAACCGTTCGTGATAGTGGCCTAATTTCACGCAAGTGCTTTTCCCCTCGTACCCCGTGACAAATTGGTGGAGATGCAGGGTAGTTCCACTCATTGCGCGCTCGTTATCATCGATTCCTATCTAGTGATTTTCGAAATCTACGGCGGCCCCGGGCGTTATCGTTGTCATAATCGGTCTGTTGGTCGTTCGTGCATTCGCGGTTTGATTTTCATGGTCGTTAAACTAGTATGCGTTTAGATCCCCTATTCCCCAAAGACACCTATCGAAATAGACCTGAGTGATCCTCGTTTTGACGATTCCTTAGCGACATAGGTTCGACGACTGAACTACGACTACCGTGTAAAAGCTTTACTTACGATCATGCAGCGAGCACTCCGAAATAGGCGAGAGCGTCCGCGGGCGGACCAACACGATGTCATTGTCCCAGAGAACGAACCCCATATTCCGGCACCGGCTGCCGCTCCAGCTCCGGCGGAACCAGTACCTAACCCACCCGTTATTCCACCTTATCCGCCGGCCTTAGCACCCATGCCTCCCGCTCTTCCACCCTTTTTCGGTCCTCCTCCAACGAGACAGAAGGACCCCCCTTTGTTCCGGGGAACGCGGGAAGAAGATGTAGTCAGTTGGATGTTCCGTTTCGCCCAAGTTGCAGACTACAACCAGTGGACCGCCGAACAGCGACTGCGAATCATTGGGATGAGTTTTGAAGGAGTGGCTCAAAAATGGTACTATGGATTAATGCTTAGAGATACGCCCCCCAAAACTTTTGAAGCGCTACAAGCCGAACTCTTCCGCGCGTTTAAACCAGTAAACTACGAAGACCATTTGGAGGTCAGGCTTCGCTCGAGACAACAAGGGGCGGGCGAACCGTTCACAGACTATTTCCACGATATTCTGTACATGTGTTCCAGAATTGAACCCAACATGAGCGACCGAGCTAAAATTCAACACCTATACCGTGGCCTTCCGTCAGCAACCGTTAGGGGGATCTATCGATTCATCACCCCGACGAGCACCACCGAGGACTTTTTCCGAGAAGTACAAGTGTTCTTACAGGGGGGAGACATGGCTTTGCGTAGGGAATCGCCCTCGCTTCCCCAGACCCCCGTGTATCATATCGGAGAAGAGAAGCGGCCCCAAACAGATAGTCCTTCCAGCCAAGAACCAACCCCCCATGCCAGCGGTTTTGTGACAAAGAGTGATCTAGAAGTCTTCGGCCAAAACTTGCTCAGTAAATTTTACAAGAACGATCTGATACGCGACCAGAACGACGACGTTCAGAACCGAGAGTAGAGAATTGGACCACGGGAAGTCGGACCGAGGGGGGAATGCGAAATAAACGTGCTCGTGACGGCCGACCGATCTGTAATAAATGCAATCGACCGGGACATATCGAACGCAATTGTTATTCCAAAACGCGAAAGCCGGATGCGAGAGAAAGCACGAGCGCGTCTACAGGGGTTTCACCAATATCTGATCCAGACGTCAGTAGCCCCCAACCAAAAAGCTAGAAGCGGTGGGAAAAGGGGGGGAGGACCACCGCCGTTACCCTTAGTATGCCCCCCGCAAATCGTTCGAATCTCGTGTTTACCAAAGTGAAGTGTCGAAATCAAATTATTGAGGCGATTGTAGATACGGGTGCCGAAGTTTCAGTGATTTCCCCTAGAACGTGTGAACTTTTAAACATAAACATTGCCCAAAACTGGGAGGGACCCCTTTTGATCATGGCGAATGGTGCCCGCGTGCAGCCCAACGGAACAGTTACTCTCGAAATGGTGATAGGGTCCACTCCGATTACCGTCGTCGCCGCAGTCCTTCCAATTAACGGGTTTGATCTACTCTTGGGAAACAATGCCCTCCGTCAACTACACACTGTACAAATTGAATACGATTCAGAGAGTGGAACGGTTTTTTCCAATAACCCCGAATCGGAGCCGAGGGAGAGTAAGACGCCGACCCCAATCATTGTCAGCCGAGAGTCGCGAACAATCCCTGCGTTTTCAGTGGTCTCAGTGGCTGTCGAAGTCCAGAAAAACGAACGAGACTTTTCGAATTCGCCATTGATAATAGAACCTTGCAGTAAAATGCTCGTAACTAAGGGCCTTTCAGTGGGACACCTTCTATTGCCTTTCGGGGAACATCTTGACGTCATGAACGTGAACTTGGTAAATTTTTCAAGAACTGAACAATGGCTGAACAGAGGTGCTGTTTTAGGAAAATTAGACGCGGTCGAAGTCATAGAGGGAGAATTGGATGACACAAAACACCCTAATGAACCGATGGCGGGCTTACTCTCCACGACCGACCCTGAGACACCCTTCGCCGATGTTGTCAACAAACAATTACCCTCGTCTGACCGATGCGCCATCTTACACTTGTTAGATCGATTCTCTGATTGTTTTTCCTCTTCTAACAGCGATCTTGGACGGTCCAACATAGTGCAACACCGCATAGACACTATGAGTGGGACTCCCATTCACCAGCCCCCGTATAAGAGCGCATGGAAGCAACGCGAGTTGATACAATCCCAAGTTCAGGACATGTTGAGGGACCAAGTGATCGAGCCGTCAAGTGGGCCATAGGCCTCTCCGGTAGTGCTTGTGAAAAAAAAGGACGGCTCCTGGCGTTTCTGTGTGGATTACCGGAAGTTGAATACGATCACCATCAGGGATGTATACCCCCTACCCCGAATCGAGGACGCACTTGGCCGGTTGGAGGGGGCCCGCTATTTTTCAATAATGGACATGCAAGCGGGGTACTGGCAGGTGGGGTTAAACGAAAAAGATAAAGAAAAAACGGCGTTTGTCACGGCTGACGGGCTTTATCAGTTTCGTGTTATGCCCTTCGGGTTGTCGAATGCGCCCGCAACATTCCAACGAATGATGGACATTCTTTTAGCCGGCCTAAAATGGAATACCTGCCTCGTTTATTTGGATGATATCGTTATTTTTTCACAAACCGTCCCTGAAAACCTATCGCGGCTTGAAACCATCCTCTTACGATTTCGGAAAGCGGGTCTAAAATTAAAATTGTCAAAGTGTTCGTTTTTAGCAACCCATCTAAAGGTGTTAGGATACATTGTAAGTGGGGCCGGCTTATCTCCCGATCCAGCGAAAATCGAAGCTGTCCAAAAATTCCCGGTACCCTCCACTCGGTTGAAAGATGTACAGAGCTTCATTGGGCTTTGTTCCTATTACCGGAAGTTCATTCAAAACTTTGCTGTGTTGGCGCGACCCTTAACCAACCTGACTCGAAAGAACACACCCTTCCGTTGGACGAAGGAGCACCAATCTAGTTTTCATGCTCTCAAGAAAGCCCTACTCAGCCCCCCTATTTTGGGACACCCAAACTATAACCTACCTATGGAAATCCATTGTGATGCTTGCGGTTTCGGATTGGGGGCTGTTCTAGTGCAACGACAGGAGGCTGAACGCGTCATTTTATATGCGAGTAGACTCATGAATAGGGCCGAAACCAATTACTCTGTGTCGGAACAGGAGTGCCTAGCACTAATTTTTGCGGTCAATAGGTTTAAACCGTACTTGTGGGGAATGAAAGTGCGAGTACTCACTGATCACCACGCCCTGTGCTGGCTAATGAAGAAAAGGGACTTGGCCGGCAGGTTGGTGCGATGGAGTCTACAGCTACAAGATTTAGATCTTGAAATTGTACACCGCAGTGGGCGACTTCATTCAGACGCAGACGCCTTATCCCGAAATCCCGTTTCACCCCCCGAGGACACCCCGGAGATCCCCCTACTATCCCTCCAAACTATCGATAAGAGAAGCGTGAAAATCGAACAGGAAACCTCAAATTGGTGGAGTCCCATAATAGCTGGACTGAAAGAAGAGAACCCCACCAATTCTATTCGCAAGCTGATTCGACATTATGAGATAAGGGAGGGACTCTTATACCATCGCGTGATAGGGGAAGGGAGGGCGTACTATCGTCTTTGCCTGACTCCAACCCTCGTCGAGGAAGTCTACTCAACACCCGTTTCAAAGAGTGGGAATCGACCTTATCGGCCCTTTCCCTCTCTCTCGTTCGAAAAACAAGTACGCCATCGTAGCAGTAGATTACTTGACCAAATGGGTAATTGCTCAACCGGTACCATGCGCAAAAACTAAAGAAGTGGTCGATTTTTTCGTTCGCCGAGTTGTGCTGCAGCATGGGGCCCCATCCATTCTTATCTCGGACAGGGGTAAATGTTTAACTTCGGAGTTTGCGGAACAATTGTACCAGGCTCTCCAAACGAATCACCTCGTTACGGCAGCCTATCACCCCCAATGTAACGGACTCGTGGAACGATTCAACCGCACCTTCGCCGAGATGTTGGCGATGTACGTTAGTTCGTGTCATGACGATTGGGATGAAGTCATTGACTTTGTGGTATTTGCTTATAACACCAGCCGTCAAGAATCTACGGGAGTTAGTCCTTTTTATCTGCTCTACGGACGGGAAGCTGTCCTGCCCGTAGACGTAGCGTTAGGAAACAATCCCAATCCGATGGCGTTTCGGGAAGACTATAGTGAGCGGATCCGTAGTTTAGCAAGTCATCTGGGAACCATACGAAGAATAGTCAGAAAGCGCCTAGACACAGTACAAACGCGACAGAAAGAACGCTACGATCGCCATCGAAAAAATGTGTCCTTCACAGTGGGAAACTTAGTTTGGATTTACCGGCCCTACTGGAAGAAAGGACGGTCGGAGAAACTCCTGCACCGGTATCACGGACCCTTTAGGATAGTGCAAAGGATATCCGATTTGAACTACATCGTATCTCCGGTTGGTGGTCGAAGAAAATTGCAAGAGAGAGTTCATGTGGCAAATCTAAAGCCATGCCTACAGAGACACGTGTCACCTCCGTCAAACTCCGTTATGACCGCATCCAGTGTAAAAAAAAGAAACACGTCAGTGCTTCAAGAGATAGCGTCGGTAGTGGCCAACAAGTGTTCTCAACCACAAGAAGAAACATCTATCACCTTGCAGAAATCAGTTGTGAAGTCGAGAAAAAAGAAAATTGTAGCCAGTGAAAATACGGCAGAGCCACAAGTGACGAAGCGCATAACGCGATCACAGAGCCGAGCTCTGCGGTGCGGGTCAAAGACAGAGATTGCGCATGAGACAAACTAATGACGGAGCCAAAGGTTTGCCGTGGGAGATTGCATAGTAATCTGTTTGGTCACAGAACCACTAGAACGTATGATCGATCAAAGGAAAGTAAAAGGCCGGCCGGCAAGAAAGAAAGGTGTGACAGAGCCCAGCTCGCACTAATTTGGCTGCGCAGAGCGCGTCATTGGAAATTACGAGGACTGAGTCCTGCGGTGTGAATTCTTACAATGCTCCGTTCTATGTAAATGAAAACGTTGTTAAATAGTCAGTCAACAATGTCAGAAAAAAAAACCCAGATCAACAATATCCGGTGGAGGTAGTTGTCACATTCACATACCAAGAATCCCTTAGTCAATTGTAACGTATAAACGTATTAGTCTTTTTGCCCTTGACTTTCGGCGAAAAAGACGTAGGTGAAACGTCTTCATGGGGGCTGGTATGAATTTCCTTCCGGCCTCAGTAGTTTAGTTGTAGTCTGGCTCTCGTGTGTTCTATGTGAAGTAGTTTTTAGTCCGTGTTTTGTCTAATAGTAGTGGTGGTAGGCGCCATCAGCTTTTTAGTGTTTTAGTTTTAGCTACTGGTGGCGAATAGTGAACTGATCGCTGAGCTGTAGTGTCGATTCAGCCAGCGATCCAGTAAACCGTTCGTGATAGTGGCCTAATTTCACGCAAGTGCTTTTCCCCTCGTACCCCGTGACAATATTAAATTTTTGTAAAGACAGCTGATTGAGCATCACGAGTAAAAAATTTAACAAGTATTTTAGAATATTTCTATATATTGGCAGAATTTAGTTAACGTTTTAAGAAGTGTGATGGCAGATTGGTTAGTTTTTTAGGGTAGTTTCCAAAAGGGAATAAACCTGTTTAGAAAGAGTGCATTTAAAATATATTAAAATAGGGCTACATGTCATAAAAGAAACTAGATTAAAATAAAATATGAAAATCTGCTATTCTACTATGTGAGGGGAATCTACAGGGATTAGGGGGTTTTCCTCGTCTTCGGGGTTTGGTGCAACGTAGTGGAAGTGGGCACACACGATTTCCATTGATTGCTGCTAATCGGGCCTTGAATCTAAATGCACCCCAAGACCGTCCATCGACACCAATTATCGAGCGAATATAATGGTTCTGGGGTTCCATAATCCAAGCGACCCGATAACCAGGGGAAGAATCCTATGAAGTGTAGAAATATTTTCGCCTACCAGCGAAAATAAATATATTTCGCTGGTAGGCATTCTCCATGCTCCCTGGTTGGTCATAGCAGACCACGACGTCAACCATCACCCGGGAACCAGATAGTAGAAATTCAACGTCTGGTCTTAAACGTTGCCCGGTGATGGCTTTGTTGACAGTGACGTTGTGGTCTTGCATGAATACCAGCGTTTTCAAGAAATCTTGGACGGCGTTGTGCCTTTTGGTGACTAACTGTAGACCTTCTTCACAGTGATTAAGAACGTGATACCCAGTCTCATTGTCCTTTCCACATTGTCGGCAACTCGTATCCTCCTGCTGAGAGCAAAACCACGAGTTCCCCCGAAGAGGAAGGATGTCGAGCTAGGCTCTGTGAAGGTATCTCCAGTCGCGAAAGGATATGGGCGTACGGCAGGGTACCAGGCGATGTTTATGATATTCAAACTTATAGAAACTTGTGATTGCTGAACCCAAGTATAGCTGGAACCAAGTTTTTTTTCTTGCTTTTTTAGTGTGTTTTTTTTGCTGTTTAGTCTTACTTTTAAGTCTTGATCTCTGTAGAACTCATGGTCGACAAGATTACTAAGTGCAAAGAAAAATCACACTAACTATCCCACTAATGCTACTGGTAACTGATGTATACAACTGTTTATTTTTCTGTAAAACTGAGGAAATATAAGCTATCTGTTAAAGCAATACAGTATATTTCTAAAACTGAATGAAAGACAAGCATTTACTTTAAAAGATTATGGGCCCAGGTTTCTGAAAGCCACCAAACCATAAGAGATGACTTGCTCTGGCTCAAAGGATGTGAGCCACATCATAAAAATTAATGGAACCAACCTTCCACTGTGGAAATTGGGGTTATTTGTCTCCTTGGATGAACTAGAAGTTCTTTCCATTGTTTATGGTACAAGCCGTATACCAGATGAGGTGTTTCGACTCATACCACAAAATAATGATCAAGAAGCAGGTGATCTAGAACTCACCAATGCTGCTGAAATCAATGTAGGGAAGAAGAAAGATGTTTTAGCAAAAAGAATACTTCTATCAACTATAGATCCCAACTTGCAGAATACTTTGCTCAGCTGCAAAATTGCAAATGAAGTATGGTTTGGACTGACACCCCAACATTTGAAGAATGCTGCTGAGAACTAATATGTAGTCATGCAACATTTTTACCACTACAAGTTTGAAGCAGGCCATGATGCTATGAGTCACATATCTGAAATTGAAAATCTCGCTGAACAGCTGAGTAACATGGGGCAGCCAATATCAGAAGCTCGACTAATTGCTAAGATAATTTGCACACTCTCACCTAGTTATAGAGGTTTTATACCAGCCTGGGACTATGTGATCGAAGAAGAAAAGACAGTGGCACTGCTAACTGCAAGAATACTCAAGGAAGAAAGTATGACAGCAATGTATAATGATGGACAAGCTGATCCTCAAGATACCGCATTCTTTGCAGCTGGTACATCTCAACATCCAAGAGGAAATGCTGCTGGTAGAGGAAATTCTCATGGAGGATCAAGAGGAGCTCGCGGTACTAAAAGAGGCAATCATCACTAACCATCGCTCCCACCAAAGAAAGCAAAACTAGAACGTACCTACTGCATCAGTCGTGATATGAGAGGAAATAGTCAATCGATAGACGAATGCAGAAATTTTGAACCATAAGAGCGAATGAAAAACTCAAAAGCTAATCCATCAATCACAGAAAAATCAAATGCGTTTATCCATCTTCAATTAATTCAGAAAGAATAGAAAAATAAGCCTGGTATGCTGAATCTGGTGCTACTCAGCATATGACGTACCAAAAAAAATCAGTGTTGACCAACTAAAAGGAACTAAAAGTCAGATAACGGATAGTTAAAGGCATAAATGGTACAGTCAACAATGCCCATGGATATGGAACGATTGTCCTCACGTCAACTGTAAATGGAGTGACTTATTACACTGAAAGTTTCCAAAATGTCTTGTTTCTCCCGAAACTTGTCATTTATTTTTTAGTATCAATAGGAACAGCCACTGATGCAGGAGCAGAGGTTCGATTAGTAAATACAAATGTGTATTTCTCCAATAATGGTTCATCTCCTGAATATAAAAATCAAGACCGTTCAAGAGGAACATCTTGCAGCAAAAAGTGCAATTCCCCTTTCCATATGGCTTCAACGGATGTGCAATTCCCCTTTCCATATGGCTTCAACGGATGGCCCATGTAAACATTCGGACAATCAAACTAATGGAGACTGAACAATTTGTTGAAGGCCTTGTGATACAGCGGGGAAAAAAGACAAGAATTCCGGTATGTGAAAGGTGTGCATTAGGAAAAATGCATCGCCTCCCCTTTCCAGTCGGAAGAATCAGAACTAAAAAAGTAGGACAGCTCATCCACTCGGATGTAATTAGGCCAATTCAAGAAGCATCACTGAAAGGAGATTGTTACTATGTTTTCTTCAAGGATGACTACAGTGGCTGGAAGATTGTCAACTTTCTTAAGAATAAGTCAGCAGTAGCAAATCCCTTCAGATTATTCGTTTCAAGACTAAAAGCAAAAAGTGGAAAAACGTCAACGCTGTAAGATCCAACAACGGTGGTGAATATGGAGGAGGAGAATTCAAGAACTGGCTCAAAGGGACAACTAAACCTTGGTGGAAGCAGATAGAAGATCTCTTCATGCTTAGAAACTACCAGTGAGAATATGGGCCGAAGCTGTATCTTTTGCTGTATATACCTTAAACAGGACCCTTTCCAGTACGGGAATAGCTACAACATACCAGATATGGAATGGAGGTATTAAACCTAACATTTCTCATCTACGGATTTTTTGTGCTAGAGCCTATATTTATATTCCAGACTCGATCAGACGGAAACTTGATCCCAAAGCTCGCCAAGTGATATTTCTTGGATACTCCAAGTCGGATTTCGGGATGTCCGACGGATGGCAACGGGATATACGTAATATCCGGCCTTGACATCTGGCGGACATCCGACGGACTGATTTTTGCTATGTGGGATCTTACCATCTCTATGTAACCAACAACGAACCTGGAACTCTTTCCACGGAAAGAATCCCATACCGAGAAGCGGTAGGGTGCTTAATGTAACTTATGATTGTATCCAGAGCTGATACGACAAGTAGTTGGCCAAGTATTTCGATATTGTGAAAATCCCGGACCAGCACACTGGGAAGCTGTAAATCGGATATTTGCATATCTATTCGGAACACGCAATCATGGACTCTTTTTCAGTGGGAATTCCCAACCACTAAATGCATACAGTAACGTAAACTATGCTGGTGACCTAGATCGTCGCCGCTCAACAACCGGATATGTTTTTCTCCACAATAGGGGCCTATTGCGTGGTGTAGTAGACGCCAATCTTGCACCACACTGTAAGCACAATCCTGCTCTCCATGCAAGAACAAAGCATATTCAAATCCGATACCATTACATCCTTGATCAACTGGAGTCGCACAACATTGATATCACCTATGTCGGAACCAAGTTGCAACTTCCTGACATCTTTACAAAACCACTAGCCACAAATCGGTTCCAAGCATTACGTGATCAACTTAACAACTATTAACTCAACAGGCGAGCCATATCTTTTTATGTTCCTTCCAGGGAGGGGCAATTAGCCACGACTCCCTGGTGACTCTTCTCAATGAGCAGGTTCCTGTTATAGCGCTCCCATGCTACTTTCCGAAGTCCGCGGACTGCCTTAAAGTGGATTGCCTTAGATATTACCCAACTGGTAACACTCCTGGATCTTAGTTTTGAACCCTCGCCGAATGGTGTCGTGGAGCTGCTCTCGTGGAGCTGCACTGCTCTCGGCAAACATTTCTCACTGTAGGATCTCTAAGAGTGAGAAGCTGAGCAGATCTGGCGATGGTCCAGATGTCAGTAAAATGAGCAGTGTCGTAAAGTTCCCTCGCACTTTTAGCAATGCTGTGGAGATGGTCTCAATCAGTTGTATGTCCTATTGAAATATTCCTCCGCAGCTTATCCAGTACCATCGTAGGAGGATGAACGGTCTTCGAGCACCTCTCGAACGGCTCTTCTTGGGTATATGTTGAAGAGCCGCTGAATCTTCCTCGCCTCGTACGCCTTTTTCTTGATCTGTCGCCGGGCCTTCTGCATCTGCCGGTTTGGTTTCTTTTTCTCTAAGGGCTTGGGTCTTGTAAATTTCGTGCTTTAGGGAGCCAGTCAGCTGTGAAACGTTCGAGGACGTTGTCTAGGTCGTTTAGCGTCTTGCAGCTCAACAGAAGGCAAAATGCCACAGACAAAATTTGCTTTTGGCATTGCCGTTGGTTGTTATACGTTTTTTAATTGTTTGTTTGTTTGTAGTTGTTCACACTTTGTCAGTTAATGTATAGTGTTATACTGTCTAAAAAAGTTACCACAGCTTTTAGAAACTAAAAAAAGGACTTTTTAAAAATAGAAATATGTAAATGTTATTCCTATCCGAGTTAAATTTTCTAAAAATTCCTTCCAGTTTAGCTAACTTAATGTAATTTTTGATTCCAACTTAGTATAGTGTTGTACTGTGCGACCAATAAAAAAAAACAGGTAATGAAGTAAAAGTCTGTTGACTAATTATATTATATTTCATGCCACAGCATTTTCTTACAATTGTTATAGGAAAATGATATCCCAACTAATTATGATTTACTTAGCTGCATATCGTAGAAGTTTCATTTGATGAAAACATGTATAGTGTCGGGACAGTTCCATCATTCAGACAGGAATACCAGGTAAGTATGTTATTCTACTGACTATTACTTTTTAATTACCCCCAGAAATTGCTGTGTCTTGCTGTTGCTGCTAATGTGGAGTTCTACATCAAATTTAAAAAATTAATATCAACAGTTGTACCACTAATAGTAAAAAAAAACATATTAGTATTTACTTGTACAAATTGTATTGAGCATCTACGGAAAACGAAAGTACAATGAATGTCATTAAAACGGCATTATTTTTCTTTATTAGTTTTCATTCATTTTTCTGAGTGGTGTTTTTTTATAGATGGCTCTAGCTACAGCTTAATCGTAACATCAATCAAGATTAATTTGAGTTGAGTGAAGATGGAAACCTTATTTTATTTTATTTTTGTTTTTTTGTCTGTGAACGAGGGCGCCTAAAACGTCAACCAAAGAAGTTACTATTTTGATTTTTGAAGCTTATGCTTTCTGAATATAAAAATCTTTTTTAGCCGTTTGTTCATTCCGCTCTCCCTCCCTTTTTTCAAATATTTAAATTTTTTGTGATAAAAACAAAGTTACTAAAACACATGTCTTGTAAAACAAATATTGCAATTGTTCTCTAGTGACCTAAATTCTTTCAGATTGGGAACACTTTCGGTCAACAATTTTGCGTTTGGTCTTAGCTGTTTTTTTGTAGGTATAGAATCACTGCTTGCTTTTTTATGCTGCTTCTTTGGCTGTAATTATGCCGTCGGCAACCAGGTCTGCATTTTCCTGCTGGAACATTGCAAATTCTTTTGCTGCTATTTGCACAATAAGGCTAGTTTCCCGAACTCTTTTTTTCATGCTGGGTAGGGAGCTACTTTTAAGCGTTATGATGGCAAGTTTTCTTGTAACATGTCAAAGAGTAAAAAAAAATATAAAAAGATATTTTTTAAATAATTACCGAGTAAATCGTGTAGTTCTTTGTACAGGGAAAGTGGTTCGCAGGACCCTACTCTTCATCCTGTCAGAAACTTAATCTCTATAAGCAATGTAGATTTTTCAGCTCGTTTAATCCACAAGAAACTTTAAAGCCAGGATTAACAAGATTTCGACTAAGTTTTACGCCAGCTAATTTAAATTTTGCTAAAATCGCAGTAAATCTAGTTTTTCTTTCCGTTGTCTTTTTGGACGCGTCCTCGCAATGGTTTTTAAAATAACCTTCAACAATTTGGTACTTGCCACCAGGTCTACCCATTATTTTGCTTGAGATATTTAGCCCGCTCAGAGCTCTAGGTCGGTATTCTGGTCGATTGGTGGTAAAAAAGGATCCAGCAACGAAAAATGACCCGACAAAAAAGAACAGGCAAAAAGGACCGCTTTTTGGGAAAATTGAATGATAATGGGAAAATGATCCTTTTTCTCCATATTCTTTTAGTTTGGTTCATATCTATGAATTTTTACTGATGGTTGATTTTCACCTTAAGAAAAGAAGAATGAAAGACGTAAGTCATTATTTCATTAAATTATTTGCAAACATTACTTAAAAGCCATTAAATATTCGATTCGCATTAGCTCTTTATGTCTTCGTGTTCGTGGGGACCATATGTAAATTTGATTTTTGGGTGAAAAAGTCGGCTTATTTTGTCGGGCTTAATTATTATTAGTTACACTTTTTATCCCAAACTCAACTTAAACTAAAGCCCAACAAAATTATTTCGACTTTTTCATCCAAAACTCAATTTAAGTTATGCCTCTAACATCCAATGCAAATCGATATTCAAACTTTATTTATGACATGTTTGCAAATAATTCACTTTGGTTTTTACGATAGGTGACCAAGGATTTATTAGCCCTCGCAATGGAGAGAAGTATACTTGATTTAGTGGTGTCAAATGTCCCGAAATTAGAGTAATATAAAGACGGAGAAGAAATTTCCGGTTTCTATTCAAACCGTTCGAAAATGATAATTTCAGTGAGCATTACGAGTTTAACACGTAATTCCCTGTTCAAGTTTCGCGGTAAATAATTTTTAATTTCAATACGACATGGTTCCGTTTAACTTCCAGTTAAAAGAAGTATTTTATTAGCATTCTCTTATGACACGCTCTGCATTTGCAAAATAAGTAACCTTTTGTCAAAACCATCCACCTGAAACACCAGAAAACCAGCTAGAAACGAAGGAAATTGATTACGTAATGCCTTGTAATTACCGAACCGTTGTTCACACAGAGTTTTATCCCTTTTTGTTTTATCGTTCAATTTTAACAATCTGGAGAAACGGTCCATAATATTGTGCGAATAATAGAAAAATATCTTGATCACTTCATTAAATGGCCAGCCCCATATAAATTCCCTGCACTCAGTAAAGAGTTTCAAAAGCTGGCTGGATTCCCTGCAGGTAATCCATTCCAACCATGGTGTGTAGCTACCATGGATGGAACGTACACAATTATTGAAGCTCCAGAGGAAAATCAGAGAGACTATAATAATATTAAGTTTCATCATTACCTTACTATTCTTGCTGCTTCCAAAACCATTTCTTCAACGTTAGCTGGTTTTTCCAGGAAGTGCTGAAATGCTTGGAGTTTTCCGTTGTTCTGATTTAGGAGCTATTACTTATGAAAATCCAAATATGCTTTTCCAAGCCCAGACAAGAGCCCCGTAATTTGGAAGACTCGGCATTCCCGTGAACCCCGCATATTATTCATTCCTACGTTTAAATCTAGTATGGCTAACACAGAGAAAAATCTTACAAGGAGTTCAATTGATCATTTGGCGGAACGCGACAGTGGATCCCCCAACAGTAGCCCCAAGGGGTATCCCGACACCAGCCCCCCGACATTGGGCCCCCCGTTTTTGAAAGAGGGTTGCAGTCGGGCAAAGAACGCGACACCAGCCCTCCCTGGCAATAGAGGCGGGAGAAGGTGCCTCCCATTTACTTTAAAAGAACATATCTAATGAATGTTGCCAGTATTATTGCTAACACTAAATTATAATACAACATTTATTAATTTATAACATTAGAATTATTAGAAATTTCATATCAATATTATTAAACTGTTTTCAACACTGTTTTATTAATTTAACAATACAATGTTCGACGCAGTTATTGTATTATTTTAGTAAAATTATTTCAGCTTAATAAAATTGATATTACATTTATAACAATTTAAATGTTATGTATTAATAAATATTGTATTATAATTGAATGTTAGCTATATAGTACCGGCAAGATTCATTAGATATGCTCTTTACAAATAGAGACAAAACAAAAAAAGGGGGAAACTGGTGTCGTACGCCTACACAACATTGCCCCCCCCCCTTTAAAGACGGGGGAGGGCTGGTGTCGGGGTACCCTTGGGGGCCGCTGTTGGGGGGTCCAATGACCGCATGCCACAATTTGGTACTAGTTTTCTGAGAAATTTTTAAAGAGAATTGAAGAAAATTTATTTGGGTTTCTGCACATCTACCAATTGCTCTACTCTTGAAACCATATGTAAATTTTCTTCGATAAGTTTAGCCACGTCGAGATGAACTGCTTGAAGTTTTTTCAGTCTAAAAATGTAAAAATTAAATTTTCTAATATAGATATCATAGTTAATGTACTAACCCATTATTGACATTCCTATTGTGCTTGTAGTCAGAAACTCCAGCATTCACTTTTGGTTCAAGGGAAATGTTTTCCCCTATTGGAAAATTTTGCCTTCTTTTCACTGCTTCAAAAAGTTCGTGAAGTTTATTGGAATAGGAAACTTGAAACCGCTCCTGATTCTTCAACGTGTCAACCCAAAGGGCATCGATTGCTGACACGTCTTTTGCCAGTATTTCAGTTTGAAGGATAACTGCCTGTGCCATTCTTTAAATAAGATTCAAAAATTAATCATTTTCCACACAAACAATGAAGAGAACAATTGGCTGTCTTACTTATACCAGTCAGCAAGCAAATCAGCGGTATTTGTCACCACAGGAACGCATTCTACCGTGAATAGGGATTCAAGACTTTTGAATGTTTCTGTCATTTTAATACGTTCTAACAAATGAAACTGCTCATCATTGTATGTTAAAACTGTAAAAAAAAACATAATAGAAAAGAGTGAGCAACAAGGTAATCTGATACTGCGATTTTACCTCTAGCAGCTCTATCACGAAGCAAGTGTTGCCATGAATCTTTCAAACGAGTTACATAAGTTGATGATTTTCCACAAACACCATTGATAACGCCACATGCTCGATTAGTGCTTGCCCATTCCTTGGCTAAGCTTTCATCTCGAACCACTCGTTGAAAAAGCTGCTTTACACTCGGAGTAACAGACGCCATTTGATTAGACACATCGCTGTAATGTGATCTAGAAAGCTGTAAAAAACTTTCTAGCGAATTTGAGTTCATAATTTCTTCACTCGGAAGCAGGCGAGCCATATCCTTGAGAATAACATGAAATTTCTGCCAAAGGTGTAACTGACGATTCCAAGCCAAGAGTTGTTCCTCGCAATGAGCGTTCTGACGCAAAAGAGACTGAAGCTGATTAACCAACCAGTTCCTAAAAAAAAAAATCTGAAGAATTTTTTATTTAACGGGCACAACAGGATTATGTGTAATACGTTAATGCTTCGACGGCAGCATGCATCAGAGTGTAAGAACCTGTGGCTTCTTCTATTCGCCGCTTGATGCCATAACCCACACTGCAACATTGCTTCGCAGTTGAAGCATCCGTTTCCACAGATACAGTGGACGAAAAAGGAGGACATTTTTCTGTATCAAAATTGAATTCATTAGAAACAGTAGACACAAAAATTTTTTACTTTCAAACCTCAGCCACCATATCCCCCGCAAAAAATTACAAAATAAGAATAATTACGTGATCCGACATCTTTCAGATAAACAATGTTGTTGTTTTCCCGATTAAAGATAAATAACGGATTTCCAATGCTAGACGTTGGAAACTTTTCCTGCTCTGTCCACTGAGCAGTCTTGGAGAGAATTAACTGACTTGTTCGAGCCATTCCAGTTTGCTCCTCAATCAGTCGACCAGCTTCGGAGCTGTACGTTCAAAAAGTAAGTAAAACAAATAAAATCAAGAAAAATTTCAGATTACAAGATTAACAATAGCTCGTGATATAATTTTTGAAAGCTAAACTTGTAAATAGGGACAAAAGGTTGCATTTTGATTCTTACCAATCAGTTGGTACCAGGTATACCCTGATAGAGTGTAGGGCGTTAACGTGGAAAAAATGAACCGGTTTTCTAGTAGTCTTTAAAGAGAATTAAAAAATTATTTCTCTATGTCATTTACATTACCTAACAGAGTGAAATTACAATTGCTGTCACTTCCTGAAAAAAACGATCGAAGTTCATTTCACCGCCCAAAAGGCCAGCAAAAAGGGGTGTGACAATTTTTTTCAATCCCCTATACGTGTACATTTGTTATTATCGATAGCATTATTTAGACTGCTAATTAAAAAATTTTCATACACACTCAACAGGCAGGTATCCGGCAATTCACGCGACCAAATGATCTCTCCATTCTAAACAAAAAAAAAATTATAAAAACTAAAACAAAAGAATTCAATTTGAAAAACAGAAAACTAGCATGCCTCCGAATTTTGCACTCCAGAAATAACACCTGGCATTTTTTTGGCAGTGATATAATACATGGTCTCTTTATTTCTTCTTCCACCAAATGGACGAAATGGTAAATTTCCTGTTGCAACGTGATAGAGCGTGACCCCTAGTAGACCACATTTGACGAACAATCAAAAATTTAAAAAATAAATAAAAGTTTTTTTATTAAATATGAAATGTACAAACAACAACAAAATTTATGACAGCAAAAACATCATACCTATTGACCAAAGGTCCACAGTTGCTCCAAATGTTTTACCTACAGGTTTCCTCAAAACAGCTCGTTCATACATGTCAGGATGCTAAGTAGCAAAAAACATAAATAATGTCAGTAAAATTTTATTTCTTCCTCTTTTGCTGGGCTTTTTTCTTCGTTGTTTTTATACCAAATATTCCTCAGTTCCATATAAAGAAACAAATTGCTGACCATCTTCAAGTTCTCTTGCAGCTCCAAAGTCAGTTAATTTATATACTGTGCTCCCATCAAGCGCCACAAACTTCATTATGTTGCCAGGTTTCAGGTCCCGATGGACAAGGTTATTATCCCTCAAATGTTTCATTCCAGCAGCTATTTGCATCACCAGCAAGAAAAATTTTTTTTTTATTATCTTTAAAAAGTGTGTAACTTCAATGAGAAATGCTACTTAAATGTTCCAGTACAGCCAGAAATTCATCTTCATTAAGCCCATCACTATTTTCAGGATCATCTAAAATGTTAAAGAGGCTTCCACCAGTACATAGCTCCATCACTATAACCTTTCCTTTTCCATCTTGTTCTTCTTCAATAGCAAGTAGCTTGACTATATTTTCATGTTTCACCTTCTTTAGAACTTCAAATTCTCTCATTTGGACTTCATGGGGTCTCATGTGACTTAATTGGTTAAATGTTTTCACAGCAACTGCTTCGCCAGTATGCTTTATATTTACAGTTTAATAAGCAGTTTTTAAGAAATTGATCATAAAATAATTGAAATACCTTGTTCACTCCTTGGAATACAGCACCTGTTGCTCCCTTCCCCAGTACGCTTGTCGTACACCAAACATAATTAGAAGAACCACGCAAGAATGACATTCTAGAAATAATTCCGTAGTTAACCTTGTTAAGGGTATCAAGTTCTAAACGAATAACCGGAATAACTATATTAAGAAACACAAAACATGAATAAAAAACGTTAACTTTTCGGCAACAGACATACGAAACACAACGAATATTTACAGACTTGGTTGACAGCATGGTTGACAGAGACCGCCACCAGGTGCGCTGTAAACATAGAGAAAACCCAGTTGAGTGTCAATTAACAACTTCGGATGATCGGATCCTTGCTTTAGCATTGGTGTATTGGTCGTCTGCACGTGCACGTTATACGCCGTCGAAAACAAATGGATTACTATGGTAGTCCAGAAAATGTTCAAGTAGAAGCCAGGACAGTAAACAAAGAAAATTTGCGAGCTTCCAAAGTTTCTGAAGATAGCTGCGATGAAGGTAGTAAGTAAGTCTTCCTAAAACTATTTTTGCTTGAAATAAATATTAATAGTTTTGCTAATAACTATGCTTTAAATTGAAATTTTAGATTATTAATTTTAAAATTTATATTTTACTCTACTATCATACTTTAAATCACACCAGATATCTCCTCAGGCAGTAATTCTTCAAGATGTTCTACTATTCATGAAGAAGCTTTTGCTGCCATACAAGGAAGTAGAACTCCTACAAGTCCAATCTTTTCATATGGAGATCGTAACCTCTATAAAGAACCTGAGCCAAAACGGAAAAAGAACAAATCGGGTTTAGTTGAAGAACTGAATAGAGTGGAAATACCACACACATCATTAGATACTGTGGAAAATAAAGAAAAGCTTCCAACTTACTTACCGGCTATTATGGGATGTCGCAGTGTCTGTGAATTTCAATGCCTCAACAAGCAAGTTCAAAGCTTTTGTTAACCAAATTTTCTCAGAGAGCTAATTTTTTATTTTGGTAAATCTGGTAGGATTGAAGAGGGCACCTATGGAGTAGTTTACAGAGCTCAAGATAAAAGAACCAATGAAATTGTTGCTTTAAAACGCCTTAAAATGGAACGCGAAAAGGAAGGTTTTCCCATCACGTCTTTACGTGAAGTCAGTACTTTACTGAAGGTAGTAAACTAAATATTATTAACAGTGGTTTTTTAACCAGCATGCAATGATTTTTTACATCTAGGCACAACATGAAAATATTGTAACCGTTCGCGAAATTGTGGTTGGAAGCAATATGGACAGTATTTTCATGGTTATGGATTATGTAGAACATGACCTAAAATCACTAATGGAAGTGTTAAAATCTAAGAAACAATCTTTCTTACCTGGCAAGTTATTTTATTAGAGGTTCAATCATTAGGAAAATATTGATAAATTTTTCTGCTTTCTGAAGGTGAGGTCAAATGTTTGCTTCAACAATTATTGCGTGCTGTGGCTCACCTTCATGACAATTGGATTTTGCACCGAGATTTAAAAACATCGAATATTCTTCTGAGTCATTCGGGAATCCTTAAAGTAGGAGACTTCGGCCTTGCCCGAGAGTATGGTTCACCTCTAAAAGCGTATACGTCGATTGTTGTAACGTTATGGTATCGGGCACCTGAGCTGCTACTTGGAATCCAAGAGTACTCAACTCCGATCGACATCTGGTCTGTTGGGTGCATTTTCGGAGAACTTCTTACTCTTGATGCAATTTTTCAAGGGAAATTTGAAGCCGATCAGATAAATAAAATATTCAAGGTAATATCGTCTTAGGTCAACCACAACCTTTCGTCTCATGTTTCTTTCCGAATTTAGGAACTGGGAACTCCGAACGACAGCATTTGGCCGGGGTATAGTGAGTTGCCTATTGTTAAAAAGGCATCATTCGGAAACAATCCTGTTAGCAATTTACGTAGAAGATTTTCATCACGGCTAAGCGAACTGGGAGTGGATTTAATGCAAAAGTAATTTCTTCTTATACGTAATTTTTCTTTTTTCTTTCATTTCTTATTTACAATATTAAGATGTTTGTATTCGTTCTGCGTTTAGATTTTTGACGTATGATCCTGCGAAGCGCATTTCTGCTGAAGAAGCGTTGAACCATACCTATTTGCAAGAGCCTCCGTTTCCTATACACCCATCCATGCTCCCAACTTGGCCTGCCAAAAGTGAGTCGAATGGAGCACGCAATGCCCAGAGTCCGAAGCCTCCATCAGGTGGTCGAGCATACAAACAAATGAATGAAGAAGTGGACGTCGACGCCAACACAGGGTTTCACATGGGTTCCGCACATGTTCATCGCAGAGCTAATCTTCTAGGTCCAGGATTTAGCCTGAAATTCTGATCGTTTGTTACATTAATATGCCGTTGTAAGAACAATAAAATCTCAATTTTTTTCTCCTGACAATGTATAAGTGAATGAGTATAGCAATGTTTAATTTGGTGGAGCATCTCTTGTAGTAGTAATTTTGACAGTTCATTAGACAACCTGTAAATTAATTTGTTCATTTTTTTACTAGATTGTGATAGATTATAAATAGAGACCTTCACTCTGTTCAGGAAGTTCCCGATAGGGTCCGGCCTGATCGGTATAAAATCCCGGAAACCATATGCTCTTCCGGTATGATTCGATTCCCACCAATAAACTGCAAAAATTGAGTTCTCTCAGATCTCAATTGGCTTACGATTTGTTACCGGTTTTGGTTTGAACTACAGTATAGACTTTACATTAATATGTTGAACGTAGAAAACGGATCGCTGTCCTGACGTGCCAGGGACGCGTTGATCTCATTTATTTAAAAAACAACTGACTTAACCAAAAACCTAATATTTTCCTGCATTCAGTGTTAAATTTTCATCACAACGTGTAATTTTTAACGAATCCTAAGAGGTCAATTTTCTTAGCCAATTTGAAGACTTTGGGAGACTTAAAATTAAGCCCGACAGAATAAGCCCGACAAAATAAGTCCGACTTCCTATTTATATTTCAAAACCCAACTTTTGCAGTAAAAATACAGTATTTGTATAAAAAATCAAACAAGGATAATCAAGTAGATTTTGGCTTGAGATACTATATACTTCATATTTTTAAATTAAAAGTAGAAAATGGAGCGCTGCGCTGGCGCGCTAGCAACGCTTTGGTCCCAGCCCAGAGGTATCTTTTTTGTGCCCATTTGGAGAATGAAAAATTAAGCCCGACAACATAAGCCCGACTTTTTTTTTTTTTATTCGGAAACCCACCACTTCAATTGTTATGCCATAAGGCCAAGCCTTGACGCTTGGATGCTTTAATTTTTTCATAGTTTCAAATATACCGGTCTATTTCTTTCCATAATTTGGCATGCGAATGCCCAACCGAAAGAAGTTGTCACGGATATTCTAAATAATGGTTTTGTCGTGTAGCTTCGATCCATATCTTGCATAGGTAACGGAGAATAAACAGTGTACACGGACAGCATGTTTTGGTGCGGGCCGGGAGCCCCTGACTCTGCCACACTGCCACCAGAGTAATAGAAGTCTCTGGTGTAGCCACGCATATGGCGGGCGGCGCGGGCCCTCCCATTGCCTTTCTGGCCTGAGTCTTTCCATGGTATGGTCAAGGTATAGGAGTTACATGGTAGGCGTACATGAGAGGGCGAAAATGGGACGAAAACTGGAATAGCCGAAATTGGCAACGCTGGCAGTGTGTGTAAGTATTAAGGCTAGTTTTACATGGGCTCTTATGGAACTAACTGTTAAAAATCACTTTAATTGTTTGTTTACAAATTTTTTTTTATTTTAAAAAATCTGAATCATATGTAGACGCAATACGTGTACATAGCTCATCAAACAAAATTCAATTGTAAAATATTAAAGTAATTAAAAAAAAAATAAAACTGCAAAATTGTCGCAAAACTTGCAACAGGCCTTTTCCAGTTGTCGCAGTCACTATAAATAATTTGAAAAAATTTGCGGAAAATCCCGAGAATTGTGGAATTAAATTTGCTGTGGAAATCAAATTCCACAAAAAAAGTTGTGAAATTTGATTCTACAACCCTTCTCATACCTGACGCGGAAAGGTAGAAGTGGAACTTTCCGCGAATTTTTTCAAATTATTTATAGTGGCAGCGACAACTGGAAAAGGCCTGTTGCAAGTTTTGCGACAATTTTGCGGTTTTATTTTTTTTTAAATTACTTTAATATTTTACAATTGAATTTTGTTTCATGAGCTATGTACACGTATTGCGTCTACATATGATTCAGATTTTTTAAAATAAAAAAAAAAATTGTAAACAAATAATTAAAGTGATTTTTAACAGTTAGTTCCATAAGAGCCCATGTAAAACTAGCCTTAATACTTACACACACTGCCAGCGTTGCCCATTTTCGGCTATTCCAGTTTTCGTCCCATTTTTGCAGACGAGGGCTCTGGGAGTACTCCTACCATATAACTCCTATACCTTGGTATGGTTTCCCTGTCCCATAACGAAAGCGCCACAGCGGCTGTGTTGTGAACTTGTAACTACGTTTTCCTCTGCTGCAACTCAGTTCATAGGTGGCAGTTACGGTTATGGCAGAGTGGTTATGGGGGGAGCCGGGGGACACGAAATTGACAACAACTTTTGGGAAAAAAATCCGAGAGGGGGAATTATCATGGCCGTGGCTACACCAGAGACTTCTATTACTCTGCTAGATGCTCTGCTGCGGCTGCCGCCTGCCGCTGGCCCGCTGCCAGTGTCGCCTGCCGGCCTGCCCTGACAAAACAATGATGTTGAAAACTAGGCAACGCCGCAAGTAGGCTATGGTCGAAAGGAAATCCTTCTGAAAACAAAAACCACTTTGAAAAATGGCGACCGCTCTGGCAAACTCAAACTTGCAATCTGTTGACCGAGAAAAAATTTATTTGTGGATTACTGAATTAACAAATCCCGAAACTCGTGAAAGTGCTCTTTTCGAATTAAGGTATGATTTTTAATACAGCCCGCATTACAAAATGTAAAAGGGATTCGTTGTTGTGACTTTCCTCTTGATGAAAAACATTTGCATTGCCATATTCCGTTTTCAGTAAAAGCGTAGAAGTTAAATCACTGTGTATTAAGAAATTCCATATTCACCCAAGAGTAGTTTCAATCAATTGTCATTTGATTGGAAGTCTCAACTGCTAAGGATATTAAGAACAAGCCTATAATTTTCAATAACCATTTCATACATTTTTGAAATTTATTCTTATATTCTAGTAAAAAACGAGAAGTTGTTCCTGACTTGGCTCCCATGCTATGGCATTCGTTTGGAACCATAGCAGCTCTTTTGCAAGATATTGTTAGTATATATCCAGCTGTAAGTCCACCAACCCTTACAGCCCAACAGTCAAATCGGGTATGCAATGCACTTGCACTTCTACAGTGTGTGGCCTCCCATCAAGAAACAAGATCTGCTTTTTTGCAAGCTCACATCCCTCTATTTCTCTATCCATTCTTGCATACTGTGAGCAAAACAAGGCCATTTGAATATCTACGTTTGACTAGTTTAGGAGTCATTGGTGCTCTAGTGAAAACTGATGAACAGGAAGTTATCAACTTTCTTCTTACAACAGAGATAATTCCATTGTGTTTGCGAATAATGGAAACTGGATCTGAATTGTCTAAAACAGTTGCCACATTCATTCTTCAGAAAATTCTCTTGGATGAAACAGGGCTGGCCTACATTTGTCAAACCTATGAACGCTTTTCTCATGTTGCTATGATTCTTGGTAAAATGGTCTTATCGTTGGCAAAAGAGCAGTCAGCCCGTCTTTTAAAGCATGTAGTTCGGTGTTACCTGCGTCTTTCTGATAATCCGAGGTGAGACAACTGACTGCAAGTATTTTCTTTTGGAAGAGAAATAAAAAGTGAATTTTTTTTTTAGAGCTAGAGAAGCGCTGCGACAGTGTTTGCCTGATCAGCTACGGGACAACACCTTCTCAACCTGTCTGAAAGATGATAAGTCGACTAAACAGTGGATGGCGCAACTGCTAAAAAATCTGGAAACTACTAACGGGATGGTAGATCCTCGAATTGCCGGTTTGCCCTCCATGACTCAACCATAAATATCAATAAGAATGAATGCCCTTGTCTTGTTTAATGCGGAAAAATAATCGATCAGAATTATAATACAATAACCTGTATTGTTTTTTATTGCAACCGTATGTTCCTTCCTGACTTATTCTGTACATGTACATTAAATATGCGTTATTCAGTAAAATGTTGGGAAAATACCATCCGGTGTCGCAATCGCTCATCACGGTCAGTCCCGTTATAAGTTCATAAATCTGATAAAGCCACAAAATGGCAGTTTTCGGCATTGCCATGATTATAAATAACTTGAGAATGTCATACATGAACAAGAGTTACTAATTGTCCATGATAAATGCATAGCTAAACTTGTGCCAAAAGTATACGTAACATCGTATAACCTTTGCTCAGTTTTTTCCTGTCTTGTAATCGAATTTTTACGACACAGATAATTTCACGGAGGGCTCCAGGAGGCCGAACATTTTCACTCGTCTCGTTATTGGAAACAGAATCATAGAGCCTCAAAGGGTTCTGTTTTAAAGTTTATTTAAAACGTTGTAGAATTGCTCCCATAAAAACACATGAAAAGTTTTTTACATTTTTACTGTTTATTGTACCTTATTTATCTTTGTCCAATTTGTATGTAGAGATATGATTTTGAAAAACCACAGATGGCCCAACAGACCAACATCGGGGTCGGGGGTTCTCTAAACAGCAGGACAGCTTTTAACCAAAAAATGAATTAACGATCAAGTTAAATATTCTTAACAGTTTTTCATTACAGCCATACTTCTGGCAACAACCTTGTGTATTTCCCCAGCTAGCCGTGCATTCAATCAGTGTTTGGTGCGAACTGTCATTCCTCGCGATGACAAGGGTAATTTCTGACCTTTCAATACTCCCGCCAGAAAATTTCTGGAAAGTGTTGAACGCAAATTGTTTTATCCTTAATCATAATTAGTAAATAAATCTGGACGTTCATCTGGGACGGGGTAAAGATCATACAGATGCATTGTTGAATTCCTCGCAAAACATTTTGTACGACGTGAGTTAAGAGTTAGTAATCACGTGCCATACATTACCCCGCTGACTTTAAGCCGGTGAACAACGTACAGTACTCTATTGATTAGTTTTCCACCAAAATCTCCCTTCTTTCTGAATAGCTTTTAACCGGAAAGGAATTTTGTAGGGAACTGACGCTTTGTGTTATGGAACGCTTGCACGTTTAATATGGATGAATACCAAAAGCCGAATACACCACACCACGGGTTTGTCAATTTGCTGACACAACCACGAAATAACCGTGGAGCAACCGGTTGACGCCACCTCGTTTTCCGCCGCGGCCAACCTTTCCATCTTTGAATTAAACCGCAAGTTTGTTCCGGCAACGGACGCCATCCTCAAACGCAGAAAGATTACCAACCTCCATTTGAAGTGATTAAGATACACAAACACTTGAGTTGTTAACCGTCAGGAATTTTGCCAGTGCATTTTATTCGAAATCTAGTCTCTTTGCATACTATTAAGGCAAACATCGCCTTCGTAGAATAAGATTTCCTCGAGAAAATCGAGGAAAATAGTTTTCTCTGCGCCAAAAATGGTGTTGGTTACAGTGTTGATTTATTTACGTATTTATTCATTTATCGGGTTTCAGAAAATTGGAGAAAGGAAAAATTGTGTTTCAAAGTTTCTGGAATTTCTTTTTGCGATCTTTTTTGTTCGTCATTGTCTTTTTTTCGTGAAACGCAAAGAAAGACTTACTTAATCACATTATTTTTAATGCTGGTGATTTTACAGGGGAAATGTCTGGACTTTTATATTGTATGTAAGCTCTAGAAAGGTTTAAAGGTGCTTGTCTGCAAGGCGCCTCAAAACCAAAATGGTTGCTTTCAACCCTTTTTTTAAATGTCGGTTCTGAATTGAGAATAGTGATTCGTGACTGCAGAATATTTGTGTGTATGAAGTAAACGTCGACAATAAATTGCTATTAAATATAATATTTTTACAACTTAAAATTTCTTTGCGTTGCCTAAAAATAATCGAAATGTGACGCCTTAATAAACGCTCTCAGTAAAGCAACACTGTAGCAGTGATGGGTTGTCAGCTTGTCGCATGATTTAATGTCAAACAATTACTAGTATTTTCGAATGTATTAAGAATTTAACACTACTGCATGTGTGGCTTAACTGTTTAGAAATTTCTGAATTATAACAGAAGTTTTGCGTGTCTCAAGACACTGGATTGAAACAAAAATGAAACGTTTTTTCGGGATTAAACCTTTGTGTCAAAGTCATTGTTTGCTATAAAAAATTGTTTCAGATTTTTGAAGTATAAGTTACATTTTGTTTTGTTGAACACCCAAATGTAAATGAGAAATGACCAAGTGATCTCGATAACCAGCGTCTGTCAGTCTTTGCCAGAAAACATCGACAATATGCTTTTTCAAACAATTTTAAAGTATTACTTCTTGTCGTTGTCCTTTTTTATGTGTTTTTTTTTTGTTTGTTTTTGGTTTTCGTTAGTATTTGTTTTTCTTTCTTTTTTTGTGTCTTTTATTTTTCATTCCCGTATGGTAACAATGTAAGGTTTATAGACGCGCTCAGCAGATGGCGTAAATAAAAAAGCTAGCAAAAGCAAATCGTTCCAACAATTACTACGGCCACACAGTACAAAAAGGTGGCCGCTTGCCGAAGTTGTATCGGTTGTATGTTGATATTTATCGTTTTTAAGTTACAAACTTCAAGATGCAAAATACCAACGCAGCCTCAGGAAGACCCCCATTTCCATCTCCGGGGAATTCTATGCGATTTAATTCTCCAACCTACCCCGTAAGAAACCTTTTCAGTTGCCTTTGTTTACTCCCTACTACATTACATTTTCTTGGATTATCTTTTGCTATTAATGAAAGCGCCCAGCATTCAATCAAATTCAAAACTCGCCGAGCTCTACATCTTCCCCAAGTCCTGCAATGATTGCTCAAAGGCCCAACATGATAGGAAATCCCACATCCACCAATACCTATACTGGCCAGCCTGTCAGACCAGGTGGACCAGGTATGAGTCCACAAACGGTAGGACCAGGGAAAAGGCCAGGTGATATGCGAGCTCCAAATCAAGCAGGCAAAATGTATAGAGTTTTTTATTTTTATTTTTTTTTCCTGTTACATACCTAAAAGTTAACCATCTGAATAATTTTTATAGGGAATATGGCCCTAACAATGCAAAAAAGAAAAAAAAACTTGCAGACAAAATTTTGCCACAGAAAGTTAGGGATTTGGTTCCTGAATCTCAGGCATACATGGATCTTTTGGCCTTTGAAAGGAAACTGGATGCAACTATTATGAGGAAACGTTTAGATATTCAGGCAAGTATAGTTCTTAAACACCTAATTTACATATTTAATTGATTTTCTGTTTACAGGAAGCGTTGAAAAGACCAATGAAACAGAAGCGCAAATTGCGTATTTTCATATCAAATACATTCTATCCTGCAAGAGAAATTGATACTCCTGATGATGTTACTGGTGGCAGTGGAGTTGCCTCTTGGGAGCTAAGGGTAGAAGGACGCCTTTTGGACGATGCTGCAAAATCGGACCCCAACAAAGTCAAACGGAAATTTTCGTCATTTTTCAAATCATTGGTTATCGAATTAGATAAAGATCTATATGGCCCTGATAACCATCTAGTGGAGTGGCATCGAACGTCCACTACGCAGGAAACGGACGGGTTCCAAGTGAAACGGCCAGGAGACCGCAATGTTAGGTGCACCATATTACTTTTACTTGATTATCAACCTTTGCAATTCCGTCTCGACTCGCGTCTTGCCCGTCTTCTTGGTATTCATACACAAACAAGGCCTATGGTGATTTCCGCTTTGTGGCAGTACATCAAGACTCATAAACTTCAGGTATTCCTTAGGTAGTTATTTTTTCAAGAGTGGTAATACAAGCTTCACTTTCTACAGGATCATCAAGAAAGAGAATTCATACGCTGCGACAAATATATGGAACAGATATTTGGGTGCCCTAGAATGAAATTTGCTGAAATCCCACAGAGGTTGAATCCTCTTTTGCATCCTCCTGATCCCATCGTCATCAACCATTTAATAAGGTCGTGCTAATTTACAGTTGGAGAGCATAAGAGGCTTAATCTCTAGCAATCAGTTTTTACGCTTTACAGTAGTGTCGAGAGTGCTGATCAAAAAAAGACAGCATGTTATGACATCGATGTTGAAGTTGATGATACACTAAAAGCACAGATGAACAACTTTCTGTTGTCGACTGCCAGCCAGCAAGAAATTCAGGTTTGCCCTTTTCAGTTGCTTGAGAAACAACTTGTTAATTTTGTTTTTTGAATTTAGAGTCTAGACAACAAGATACATGAAACCGTCGAAAGCATTAATCAACTAAAAATCAGTCGAGAATTTTTCCTTGGTTTCGCACGAGACCCTCAGCAGTTTATTAATAAATGGCTTGTGTCCCAAACAAGGGATTTGAAGGTGAATACGTTTTTTAAATTATTAATATTGAAGAAATTCCTTTTTTTAAATAATTAAAATAATAAATTATTTAAAATTAAAATTTTAAAATTAATCTTTTTTTGTGTTTCAGACCATGACCGATGTAGTAGGAAATCCCGAGGAGGAAAGGCGAGGGGAGTTTTACGAGCAAAGTTGGACACAAGAAGCAGTTTGCCGATATTTCTACAGCAAAGTGCAGCAGAAACGTGCAGAATTGGAACAAGCTTTAGGCATCCGCAACAACTAGAAAGTATCTATATAATAATTTCCATTACATTTGCGCTAACCAGGTCAAACTGGTGACCAATTGACAAAGAGAAAAGAAAAGGAAATTGGAGGTATTCTGCATTATACCATGAAAGCGGGTGTATAACAAGAAACCTTATTTTCCGCGAAATGTCGTGCACACTAACTGTCGGCCTAATACATTGATGTCTCAGTTGTCTCATATCTTAACGATTTACATTTTTGAGTTAGGGGAACAAAATTTATCATGGTCAGGTGAAAATACTGTTTCTTGGCAGTCTCTTCTACCTAAACTGGAGTCCCATATTAGTACCGCAGATTAGGAAGTGAAGCGAAGACCGCGTTGAGCGCCACAACCATGTAAGGCAGAGATTTGAACTTTCTTTGAGAATGTTAATTATTACGTATGATTACTAGAGAATTAGTAATTATCCTAAATACATTTAAAAAGCAGTTTGATCTCTTGTATACGTAATACCCCTATTACTCTGTATACTGACAAGCTGGAAAAATCATTTAAGAACAAAATGCTAACGCTGCTGACTCTTTGAGTCACTATGATAATGCCCATGAGCTTTTTACAAAATTTGTCAAACATCGAACACTTATTTTTGCAATGTTTTCTCCACATAACCTTCCAAAGGCCCTAGCGTTTTATTTAGTTCACAAAATGAAATTAAAAAAAAAAAACGGCGGAAATAGAACCAATAATGAAACATATCTGAAAACAGCCAAATTGAACAACACTATCGCACACAACCGTTGGCTCTAAGGGCGTTGTCCATAATAATGGATTCGTTCAAAATTTTCCGATGTTCAAATTGAGAAACCTGGTTACGCCCTACAACAAATGTTACATTACAATTATATTGCAACTAATGTTCAATCTTTGTGAAGTTGTTCTCGACGTAAAAATCAGCTCTTAAATTTGAAGGTTGATTCAAGGTTGCCTTAAAAATAGCGATGTTTTTCCCACTGTACGACTACAGCCATATCGTACTTTTACCAAGCAACATCTTTAAAATAGTTCGACTTATGTTGCTTGTGTTGGTGGATTAAAGGGTTTTCCCGAGGCATTTTTTTCTGCTGCTCAATCAGGGTGTTTACCAGAGGCATCGTTTTGTTTTTTTAGAACACTGGTATTTTATTAGTATATTTACGTCGAATAGTATGTACTATGTGAACCATGTTCAAAGACATTCGGTGTACATTTGATAACGATATGCAGAAAAAATGGGAAAAATTCGTTTTGTAAATCGATACCGGCATATTTTTGTCTTGACAGCTTTAACAAAGTTAAAATCCACCCTCTTTTAGCATAGTTTTATTCACACAGCAACCAAGCAGTGTTGGATTTCCTTCACTCCTCATTTCAATAACGTCATTCATTATACCATCCATGTCACAGTACACGATTCGGAAAAACAACAGACAGTAATCGGCTATACGGCTCGTGTACGAAAGGTCAGGTAAAGTTCCACCGCAGCTTCTTTGTTTTATTTAAATGACACAAGGCAACCTATTTTGAGACTAGGATCTTCTTTCGTAAATCATGGTATGGTTTAGTTGCCCCCATTCGTCGCTCATCAGAGTTTGTTTTAGAAAAAATCGCGGAACCACGCGCTGTTTTGAAATGATTTTCCTGTGTGTCTACAAAACATAACAGAGAAGACCAATTCAACCACAAATAGGCTCAAAAGTGTATCCTTTTTTGTTACTTGACACCGATACAACACTTTTCTGCTGCAACATCTTTTAACTAATGGGGTATCACCGAACATTTAACGTATCAGCTATCACAACAAGTGCTCATAATTCTCTACTCCGCGGTTACCCGCCCAGCAGTTATTTCATTGCAAGACTTTAATACATATTTTCAAATAGTTGCCTTGTCAAATTTTATTTGCTAGATGGAATTAAAGCTTTTGTGTGCTTCCGTCTGAGACTACAACGGCTTTGCTGCTGACAACAAGGTTAGGCAATGTTTTTTCTTCGTTTCCTGTGGGTTGCGGCCACCCATTTTTTTTTCAACCAAACGTCAACGGCAACTAATATGTCTACTATTCAATTAAACAGTTCAATGTTTTTCGTTTATTTGTCGATCTTTTTGTGCCATTGCAAATATCTTAATCGCACACGAAAACTTTCAATTATATTAGAAACAAATAGGCCAATTACTAAATGCAAAGGTCACGTTCTGCTGGCGGGAATTAAGCCTACATCGATCACAGATCCGTACAAATTTCTCACGCAGAAAATGTCAATCTGAACAAGGAGAGGAGATACGTTTGTTCACAAAATTTTTGATTGATTACATTTTCCTAATCCAACGTGAATTCATAAGAGAGATGGTACACGATTATTGCACTAGCATTTCCTTAAAACTTGTGCAGTTGCAGGCTTCACCACAACTACAACTATAGTTCCAGCACGGCGGCCGTCACCATCATCCATCCGGCTCACTTGATAAAAACTGCAGATGATACGGTGTGAAACAATTGCCAGTCGTCACCAATGCGCCGGTCTCCTTTGACGAGGCGATATGTAAGCGCCAGAACAACTGGCAAGCTTATTGCCGTGTACGTTCATTGAAGGAAGGTATTGTTCAACGGCTGATTGCGCTGGCTGTACTACGCATAGAAACCATTCTAGTTTCATTAAACAAACAGTTTTCACCAATTATTCGTTCATTGGGTGCATAAAAAAAGTTTAAAACCTTTTTCTTACAACAATAGAGTCATAGCTTCTAAATTTAAATTCCGTGGTCTAATTATGTTAGGAAGAAAAAATTGAATAACTACCCATTTAATTTTGAAAAAAAAAAAAAATAAATAAATAGCCGTACACGCCACCTCTCCCTCGTTACGCTTTAGAAGCTGGCTATGAAGGCGATCAGCCAACCAATTTTCTCCAGGCCTGGAGGAACAACAATGAAGGACTACCCCGCACGCTGCCATATATCCCGTCCCAAAGTAATCGGGCCATGGTAATTTAGCGCCCAAAATACAGAGTACAGGAATTAGGTTCAATTTGTTTAGTAAATTGCAGAAGTAGCAGGCGATGAAAACGAGACGCAGCAGCTCACGTTGCGCCCTTCCTCTGGGCCGTGTACAAGTTTTCAGCATTAATCGTTTTCAACTAGGATCACAAATAGAAGGCCACGACGTACGTATAGTTGCGTCCGCCCCAGTCCAACGACGGATTCGCACAAAAAAAAGTAGAAAAATAAAACAACCAGTTAAAGAAATTTCAATGACCAAAACGTTATTGTTGAACAATAACAACAATGTTATACAATAATGATATTTTCGGGTTGTAAGAGAGCTGTCAGACTACATTTGGCACCGGAGCTAATTGTTCTCGGATTTTTGGTAATCCATCAGTGCTGGCGGGAGAAACGTAGTTTGAGGTCTTTAATTGTCATTATAGTAATGGGGTTAACAGGCTGCTACATCAGGTGGATCAATTGGCTGGGACTAAAGCCATAGAGCCGTTTTTATTAGGCTAGCTGAACGACAATCGTTGAGTTTAAAATTTCGAATGTCGACCAGGTTGATCTATTAATGGCTTTGCGCTGGGCTGAATTTACTGGAAGGTGTGTTTTTCTTCGGCATTTGACAATTATTTAAAAATAAGTTGCAGTCATAAAGGGGGTCTACCGTTTGCGCGGGCGTTTGCGAGCATTTTGCTTAACTATTTCGCCTACTTTCCCGAAAATTTGCATCTTTTCTTAAAGTTTAAAATTTCGCTTCTTTCAGCTAAGAGGGCAATAAATATCTTTATTCTTTCTTTCAACGTGCAACCCCTTTGAAAGGCGATGTGTTTAGCATTTCTAGACTACTGTAAATACTTATTCATCTCCAGACGGTAGAGCTCGAACAATTAGCCATGCTTGTGAAATTCTCGGAAACGTGTGCCTTATTAGCATTTTCATGCGCCTAAGCAGCAGTGTGCGCACAACAACTTGTCAGATCTTCATAAAGGTTCTAGCGCAGCCGGCAAGAAGATGAGGGAAATGCGCAAAATGGTCATGAGGGGGCTTACGGCCCAACACATTGTACGGTATATAAAGACGTTCAGTTAGCCGGATCTTGACAGTCTTTGAATCCTTAGGCTCTCGTTTAGCAGGTAAGTTGAATCTATCGCTATCTTATGTTAACCATAGCTAGTTAAAAACAGCTCTGCGGTTCCTAAAGTTTGGCTGAAATTTATAACCGATTGCGAAATGTTTGACATAGAAATCTCATCTGAATTTGTTTGTTTTCATTCTTTATTTTGTATTCATTTTTTTTCCTTTCAATCGAATTTTTCTTTTAGTGAACTTTTGAAAACTGTTGTTGGAACACAGTTCAATCATGGTGAGGTCAATTTCGCTGAAAGTGCTTCTCGTGGTCGTGGTGGTGTCATCGATTCTAATGGCATCATCGTCCAGCTCAAGTTGGGGAGTTGATGCTCGTTATCTACCCACTCGGTCTGATTCGCGATCGCCCATAGGACCTCCTCGTGGTGAAGATCCTCGCTTTGACCGTTTCTACGACATCGTTAGACAGGTCGTTTCCAGTCACTCTCTTTCCGCTTAGCTTTCTATTTGCAGAACTATTGTTTTTCTTCTTGTATTGTTTTCCAGTTATTTGTTTTCTCTATTTTACGACATTATACTTGGCGGCGGGCAAGTTATAGGTTATTCTCTTCCAATATTACAATATGCATTTGCAAACAAGGCTAATGGTATGCCTTTTGTCTCGACGTATTGTCTTAGTTTTACAGCGCGTTTACGCGACTTGTAAACTTGTGACTTGGTTCTTGATAATTCGGCGGCTGGCTAACGAATGCGAAATCATTTGTTTTGCGAAAAGCTGATCATAATCAAGTGCTTCTAATACTAACAACTGATTCATTATGACTTTTGTAGCTATTCCGAGATGGCGGAGGCGACATGATGGATGAAGCCAAGTATCAAATCCAAAGCCAGTTGAACAGTGGCCAGTACTGAAATGAAACGCCTGAGAGCTCATCTATCTAAACGGACAGCCTGATTATTCCATCGCCATTTCCAAACATTCCAGTAGTTTCTGATTTATTTACTGTTCTCCAAGCCACGAATGTGTAAAACACAATCATTTAGCAATAGGCATTCTATAGAATTTTTTTTCGGGTGAATAAGGTGCAAAGCCCAAGCAACCCTAATCGACGCATAAATACCTACCGCTTGTCACTTATGATCTGTGCTAAATGATTCATCTTTAAAAACAATAAAAGATTACACATGTCATTTGAACGATGCTACCGCGGAAAATGTTAACCGTAACACACAAATATAGTCTACAATTATCATAACATACATGACACTAGTCATAAACGAAAAAAAAAAATATTAGCAATATATAAATATAAATTGTGATCATTTTTATTATTTCGGGAGTATTTTCCATATACGTATGCCTATGAGAAGCGTCCTTATTTCAAATATACCAAACTTTACAGTGGGCACTACAGGGAAATACTTTACGCTAAGCCATTAAGTTACCACCACTAGCATTCAATTCTTCTTTTTTTTAAAAATACGCTATGTGTAGTTTGCATGTATTTATTATGTTTCGATTTTCATTTGTATTAACATTTCATATTAATTGCCTTTATTTTTAATGCAAAACGAACATAAAATGCATAAACACAGAGCTAAAAATAAATGCCCTTTGGAAGACAGACATTCAGAAAAGACGAGAAAAGAAACGCCTACGCCTATCTCTTGAGCGTATCGCAGAACTATAGACACCAACGGTATTTGCACGGGCTAAATCAAAAACACTTAAACTGTTTACCGAGCTCTATAGGATACGATAAGGTTGTGTTATAAGCTTCTTGTCGTACAGTATATCAATTAGTATTAAGTTCTTGATAAATTAATCTATCGTGTTCCAATAGAGCAATCGTTTCGTTAACAAAGTAATCGACATAACGCCTACAATTTCATTAGCTTACACGCTAAGGGATACTTCTCGCTCTATCCTGAACAATTCGATGAGATCTGTACAGCATTTTGGTTCTACACACTGGACTCATTCAGGAGCAAAGATCATCGCTTTGTTTGCTTCAAACGATTAATGCAATTTCTTCGCCAGGTTATTTCTCCCAGGTATTTCTCCGAATGTCGCAAAAGCATTTTCAAGATTAGCTTTTTTCTTAGAATGTTTTACCTTCGAAAATTCAAGGAATTAGTTCCATGGTAATGTGAAATTAATCATATGTTCTACCTTTCTTTGCTTATTAGTACTTAGTCTATTCACACTCTTAGCAGATGTTAGCGCTAAGTATAAGTGAACGCAACTAGCACATGGTTAGTCTATTGTGCGTTGGAAGAATCTGCGTTGTATTTATAGGACCTCTCACGTCTTACGTTGTTTACCAATAACTTCGCTTCACGCTCAGCAGCAGACATTGATTTTCAGCACAAGCAGATATGGAAGTGATTCCTGAATAAAATCCGTGAATGTTTCCCTCTACACATATAGGAGTGTATATTGATTTTCCCTTGTCTTTATTTCTTACCTAATTTTTAATTTAATTCAATATATGGAAGCACGATACTTAAAACAACCGAACAGTAAACGTTTGTTGAAACTACTGCCATGGGATTTTGGGCATCAAGGTAATGACTAAATAGATCTGACGACAATATAACCGGTGGTGAAGACTAAACTTGTTGCTGCTGGCAAACGCGAGACAATCAATTCGCTTAGCCTCCACTCATTGGTTGGAACACGACCAAATGGTAGATAAAATTCATTCACCATAGCAGTTGAAGTTATTGAAAGATGTATCAACTTTAAGGTTACAAAACACGAAGAGAGCGATGGCACTTACTGCTCACTGATCAGATTTAGACTAGGACCTAACTTTCTTACACAAGATTTTCTTTATTGTAAGAGGGAATGGGACTGGTTAGTAAAGTAGTAAAACGTTAATTTATTTATCTTAACCTTAACGGTAGCCAAGTTTTTTCTCTGGAAAGACCACGAAACTGACGAAAGACTTTGGCTCCTTGCTTAGATAAGAAAGGAAAACACACTAAATTAATTGAATCGCATAGGCATTTTATAACACGATAATATGTAATGATGGCAACGTCGTCGTTAATTTCATTTTTTTACCATCGGCCAGAGTTAAGCGTTTGGCCTAAGACCCGTAGACAAGGTTAGCTTTTCTGTGTGGAATAGGAATTGTTATAGTGCGTAGAGGCTTCAGCGCGCCAGAGGCCTCTATGGCTGTTGCGCAGAACAAGACAATTTAATGCGCCATTCCTCTCAACTGTTTTTTGAAGAATTTTGGGAATTAAATGGTAAAGCACAGGTAGAAGAGTGTTGATCATCGAACTACATCAAATCTGGTACGAAAATAAAATGTTAAAAGTGCTGGTTAAGAGCTGTTGCTTATTGTTTAGTTCTAATATGGAGCTGGAGTTCGCAAAATGATGGAACGAGTCGCTTTATTTTGAACTTTAATGAGAACTCAGATAGGAAAACGAACCCAAAAGCAGAATTACAACAGGAATATGGAGCAAGAAGGTAGGTCACGGTCATTGATGCTCTTCTGCCAGCTGTTCCAACAGCAGTCTTCTTCTTCTTTCCAGTTCATCCTCGCTCCATTCGCCGTCTTCTTTATTCTTCTTGTCATGAGAATTGTCGCCTCTATTTTTTCTATCTTTGTCTTTTTTCTTCATCCGATTCTCTTCGGAATCTGACGACGGCTATGGCGTAAAAAACAAAAGAAATTCGAAAAATTAACATTCGTACCTAACAAAATCGCAATTTAAAAAAATTTAGTTCGTACCGAACGACTACGTTCCTTCTTCTTTTTGCTCTTCTTTTTTTTGTTCTTTTTGTGAGAAAACGGAAACACATCTTCCTCGGCCAACTTTAAGTCGTTTTCTTCGGACTTGGAACGCGAGGGAGATTTCGACCGTGACTTAGATCTCGATTCCGATCTAGCGGTAGATGGAGATCTAGACGATGACGATCGCCTCTTTTGCTTTTTTTCTTTCTTTTTATTCTTTTTCGACCGTGAGTGGTGATGGCCACAAGTCTCTTCCATGTCACGTTGATAGTCCTAAGAGATAATTAATTGAAGCAACTTTTTTTTAATCGCATGATTAATAAAACGCTTGATGAAAATCGTTAACTACCTTAAAAATTCGAATGCGGTCGGTTTCGGCAATGATCGCCTCAAACGCAGGATCTCCTTCCAGCTTTGGTAATGAGGTTTCCCACGTAGCTAAATGGTCCACTTCTTTGGCCCTCAAAAGGTTTCGAAATGCATTTTCCAATTTTTTGGATCGTCGATTATCGTCCTTCAGCCTCTCTTTTTCTCGGGCTTCAGCCTAAACCGTTCAAAAGCGAATCATTTAAGGACACGTTTTGTTTTCATTTCGGTTCACTGGGCAATATGCCAGCAATTGTACCTACCTTTTCAAGCAAGGCGTTATACGTTAATTTGACATTGCCACCATCAAGAGTCAATGATCGTTTATCTTCGCACACCACTGTAGCAAAATCTTCAAACGTTGTTTTGACCTGAATGTGATTACAGATTATTAATCTGCAGTCCAGCTGGAAACTTTTGCTTCACAATACAGATAAAAAATTTACTCTTACATCAACTTCAAACAATTTTTGCTTGAGAATTTCCTTGATGATTTTCTTCTCATCATGAAATCGCGATTTCAAGTCCTCTATGTAAAATTTAAATAAATCGAGTGGATTTGAACCTAAAATAAGAAGCAAAACAAACGTTAGCCATCATTACGGTTACAGCGTTTGAATTGTTGTTCTGTTCGTTACAACGCACCTGGTTGTCCGAGCATTGCAGAGAATCGCAGGTCGGTGCTTATAATAGGATAAAGCTCTACCCATAAAGACATTGAAGTCAGTTTTCCATTTTCGTGCAGTTCGTCAAGCAGATTCTGTTCGTTTTTAAATTCAACAAAGAGACTCAATGATTTCTAAAGACTTTAAAGGAATTTCCAATTGGCTTACCAGGAAAGAATCCCGATTTTTTCGTTGCAGTCGTTTAATTCTTCGTTTCCCTCTCTCCCTTTCTTCTTCATCTTCATGCTCTAATTCACGGATATGTTGTTCAAAAACCACTAAGGCATCTTCTTTATCCATGGCTAGAAACGAGAAACACCAGAAAAACGTTTTGAAGTGCAAGTGCCAGCGCAGAGAAATTCCTTAATAAGTTATACCTAATAGGTCATTGTCTTCGGCAAAGCTAGGATTATCAAGCAGAAGTTGCTGCGCCTCAGTCCATGCCGTTCTATGGGTAATATCGGTGATAGAATCTAACACTCGGGTTAAATTTTTCATATTACGTTTACGCAAGGCTTTTTCCTCTTCTTTCTCTCTTTTACTCAAATGAAAAATGGCATCTTCATAAATATCTCGACGCTCGCCTTCTGGAACGTTTTTCCATACCTTAGGAAACATTTAATCGTAAAACAAAATGCTTGCGTTTCAGACGACAACCCTTAGCATGACAAACCTCGAGATTCCCATAGATTTCTTCGCAGCGAAAATACTTCGTACTTGAATTGATGCTGGAATCTACTAGAAGAAAAGCTTCTAAATCTTCTTTTGCTTTTTTTGCTTTCAGTCTTTGTTCTTCTTTCTCTTCTTTCTGTTTTTGTGTTTTGTACGCATGGAACGCCTGCTTGCGCTCGGTCAATTTCCCCAATGCAGCTAGCCGAGGATCTCGTTGTATGTACTTCAACGCTTGATCCCAACTGGCGTTGCTTGGTACATTCTAAATTAAATAAGAGTCAGAATAATTTACAGCTAAGACTTGTAGCTATTCTTACTTTTTCTCTCAGAAGTTCTTTGAATGCCTCTAGTGCTTCTCTTTTGTCCTTGAACGTGGTTTTTGGTTCAGGTGTACTCGTTCTGCTGTCGCTGGTGGGACTAGGTTTGGCATCCATGCTATCTTCTGTGCGGGGAATCGGAAAATGGGAAAATGCTTCGTCTTAATTGCAGTACGAGCGATTTACCAGTTTGTGGAGATGGCACAGTTATTGCAGCTAAGGTTGCCGCCATCGCTTGATCAAGGGCTGAGATAGGAGCACGCGCGGCAGTTGCCGAACTTTCCGTGTTAGTCACAACTGCTTGGGAAGTTGAGAGTGTTGCTGTGCTACTTTGTACCGTAGGCATCAAAGTATCAGCTACTGACTGGCCATTTGCTGTGGTCCTAGAAGGCACGCACACACAAAAAAAAAATAATAATAATAATAAATGAAATTTGTATAACGAAGACCGAAAGTAGAACAACTACTTGGTCGTCTCTTCTGATGCAATTTTATTTTTTAGCTCTCCAAGTTCAGGGGGAACAGTCCAACTTGATTCTTTGGTAGAAACATTGTGGTAATATATTTTTCCATCTTCTGTTTTGTACTCTTTCCAGGGACATTGTGAAAGCATTATCTATATGCATAATATTAAAACTACAAATGATGTTTGAATGACAAATTAGACTGTAATTATATTACTCATACCTCGGCAGCTGTTTTAAGTTCATCTGGTTTGTCCCACAAGCTTTGTTTTGTAAAATTGTTATAGTAGTATGTCCTCCCATCTGGTGCTTTGTGTTCGGTCCAAGTTTGTTTGCTCTCTCCTCTTATATATAATGCAAAGTCAGTGAATAATAGAAAACCATTATAATAAAAATTCTAAATCTACCCCTCAACAGTTGTTTGTGCTGGGATACCATGGGGGAAAAAACCTGCAGGAAAACCAATATAAACATTGCTCTTTTAGGAATAAGAAAAATTCAGAAATTAATGCTAGAAAACCTGACGGTGGGACTGATGGAGCACCAAACGGTGAAACACCAAATACTGCAGGGGGTGCCATGCCTGGCATAGCTACTCCAAACGGTGGAGGAATTCCTGGAGTTGGTGGTATGAAACCTGGAGGGGGCATTGCATATGGTGGCAATGCTGATGTGAAGGATCCTGATGGTGCTACTGGTGTTGGCATACTGGATGAAGTTGGTCCACTTCCAGACTGAAACAGAGGACAATTTTTTTATAAATAAAGGGAATTCTTTAAAATATGAGCCTTGCACTCACCATGTTACTTTACTAGGAAACTCATACACAAATTTACGAAAGGAGTGTTTTGATTGGCACTTGACACTATTTATTTTCGTTTCGTAATAATTCTTCACCTAAGCGTGGGCTTTCTTACCTTGTATTCTACAAACTCATGGAGATGACGTAGATCGTAGGAGGTAGCACAGCGAACACAGCGGCCTCACCGCCTCAGTTTAGGGCTCGACCCCATGTCTCATGGGTAGGTATTTGGGCAGTACGGCGTGTAAGATTACTTTTTGTCTTGAGAATGAGATCCGATGGGTAATAGTTTTTCTGTTTTGTGCCTGTAACCTACCGGGGTTTCACACGTGGTAACAAAATGTCAAAATTGGTTTTACTACCCATTTTACGAAATAAAATCCAGTTGCACCGGAATCTACCCCGATTACTATGGGTTCTGCCCCAAAATTTAGTCAGGCGTCTTCTCTTCAGTTTTGGTTACAAGATGGTAGATGGCGGTGAATCAACCACCATGCAATTCACCAAATTTTTGCATTTTTTATTCTGGCGCTTTTGGAGTCGCCATTTTTAAAGATGATGTTGGGTCGTTGGGTAGACCTGAACTCAATCGGAGTCTATAATCGGTAATTCAACCACGATTGCAACCAAGCGGTTGTAATGTTGGCAAAACCAAGTTTACTTTGATAGTTTGATTGTCCGATTGTGCTACATTCTACCCACTTATTCCGATTTCTGACCCGACTTGCGAAACCAACGTTGTTGCATCCGGAGAAAACTATAGCAAACGACGTATTCATCTCATTATTTAGATTGCGCTGACAATGCCATCTTCTTCAACATCTTGTTGGGTTCCCACAACGTTCGTTTGGATGCTGTTGATGAGCCAACTCGCGTTGAAGTCAGGTCCACCCAATACACCGTCCACCCTGACTGGGGACCCATCCGTATCGTCAACGATGTTGCCCTCATCAGATTGCCCGCCCCCATTGAATTCACACGAAATTTCACACGCCCCCATCTTGTCTCCGAAATGGAGATGATGAAAATGATTGGCAAACACATTCTGTATCTGCTGCATTCAAGGCGGCACTCTCTACGTCATTGTGGAATTTGCGCCGTACGGAAAATTGCGCGATTTTTTGCGACAGCATCGAATCAGTTCTCCGTTAATTATTGCAGTGGCTTTTTTTTTTTAAAGCGGCTTGCAGGCCGCTTTTTTTTCTGGTAAACTTAAATTAAGTTTGTGTTATCAATGTGGTTCATTTTCATTCATGGACGGTTTCTCCGACGCATCCATGATTCAGTATTACGTAGACTTTGTTATAATGTAGACTGTAATGGAGACGGTTTTTCTTATTCTCGTGCTGGTAAAGCCGTCCACAGGCCACAGAGACAGAGAAGCCGTCCACGGGTAGTAGTAGTAGTAGTAACCGACCTACGGTCGGTGCAGACTACGTCTGCTCTCGTGGCCTACGGCCACTACTACTACTACGTAGTAGTAGGCCTCTGTCAGAGAGACGGCTTTACCAGCGCGATTCCGGCCGTTTCGGATTCCTCCTGCCGGCCAAGCAGATCATTCCGTCCGGCAACGCTGGCGAAACCAACTGGTTGGCATTTCGTACATTTCGCACATCGTAGCAGCCGTCGTATTTTTGAATGGCGTCAGGCCGTCAGGGCTTATTCGACGCAACTCCTGATATTTGCCCCTCCTCGCTCTGGTTGAAAAAGTGGTCCACCGAATCATGGTCCAAGAACCTGTTCAAGGTTCTACCCGTTCAGGGTTCTTGGACCATGACCGAATGTAACCCAAGATGTTTCATTGGGGCGGGGACCCCGATCTCAGTCAATCGGCGCCGATCCCTACATGTCTTGTGACTTAAGGTATACCACGGCCTTGGCCTTAACCATTATAGTGGGGCTTGAAAAGAACATGCTGTCATGCAGACGATTCTAATCTCAGTTGGCTACTTGGTTAGTTATTAGTTATCCAAATATTGCCATTACATTTTAAAATAATATAATGGCTCCACGCGAACAAAAAAAAGCTGTTACAGCAGAAACTAAAACGGTAATTGTGTATCTATACCTTATGTTCTTTACCCTCGTATTCAGATTCTTCTCTTTCTAGAAAAGTGGCGTGCAAAAAATTGGCGGACAGAGATTAGGTGAGAAAATCAAACATCTTTTCAGATCCAATATGTTTTAAAGTACCTTTTTAAGGCCCGGGTAGGTTGGTCACTAGAAAAATGCTCCGCAAAAATCTCCGAAAAATAAAAAAACAGAAAAAACAAGGTTACAGGTGTTCAACAGACATTAAAGATGATAACCTTGATCATAAACTAAAAGAAGACAGCTTTAGAGAAGATTTCAAGATTCACAAACAAGACATATCATTCCAAGCTAGAGGTTCAGTGAAGAGTTCAACTACTAAGGATATCAGTGAAGGAAGAAGGAAGCAAAAAGAAAAAGCCGACCAGGAAAGAATAAAGCAACGAAGAAAACAGCTAGAAATAGCCAACAAACTGGAAGACAAAAACATAAAGAAAATAGAGAAGCAGTTAAAACTGCACAAGCGGAAGTCTAAGGGTGTTCCCAAATCTTTTACAGATGATGGGCTAGATTTTCTTCTTGAAGTTTGTGACCCTGAATCAAGGGGTAAGTTAGCCAAAGAAGAATTTGATTTTGCAGATAATGATGCAGGGTTTGAAGACGATTTGGCATTGTTTAATGCTAAAGATGAAACCAAGACAATTAAAAAAGATTTGCGTAAAAATCTAAATGTAAAAAAAGCGTTATCAACGAAAAACGTTGCATCCCGTCCGGAGACTATGCAACAAGGATATTCTTCGAACATGGATGAATCTGGCTCAAGTTGTGAAATGGATGAAGAAATTGCAAAATGGGACTCAAATGAAAGCTGCAATCAATCAGAAAACGAAGACGTCGAAATGAGTGTAAGTGCCAGCACAAGCGTTTCAAATGACAACGAAGAAGAGTACAAAGAAGATATATACGGTCGCATACGGGACAAAAAAGGGAATTTAATAAAAATTCCAGCAGCAGAAGAACAAGCTAATAAATATATCCCTCCAGGAAAGCGGTTGGCTACTGCAAATGAGTTTAATGCAGACGCACACAAACTGAAACGCCAAATGAAAGGCTTGTTTAACCGGCTTGCCGAAAGTAACTTACCAAGTATCGTTTCAGCTATTGAAAAACTCTATCTCAACCATTCACGACATAATATGCAGGAGGCGATAAATGCCCTTATTATCGAGTCATTGGTTTGTCAGACTCTCTCTCCCGAACGCCTTATAATGGAACATTGCGTTTTGATCGCAGCGCTTCATGCGAATGTAGGGACTGAAGTTGGCGCCCAGTTCTTAGAAGTTGTTGTACGAAGATTCGATGCAGCTTATAAAAGTAATGCGGCCGAAACGAAAGAGCTAGACAATTTGATCTTAATTGTGGCACACCTGTATAATTTTGGACTTGTAACCGCTTCTCTTCTAAAAGATATCCTTCAAATGCTTGCCGAAAGATTTGAAGAAAAAGACATCGAAATCATTTTAATAATTTTGAGAGCCGTAGGGTTTGGACTGAGAAAAGACGATCCGGTATCGCTGAAGGAAATCATTTTTACCCTACAAACAAAAGCTGGACAAGCAACTGAACAGCCAACGAGAATTCGTTTTATGCTTGAAATCCTGTTGGCCATCCGCAATAATAATATGACTAAAATACCAAATTTTGATCTTAGTCACACGGATCACCTGCGCAAAATATTACGTTCTATAACAAAGAAGGGTGATGCATTGTGCAAACTGAATATATCTTACTCTGAATTGTTGGCTGCAACAAACAGAGGTAGATGGTGGATAGTAGGATCAGCATGGATGGGACAAGGACCGACTGCTACCACTTCGCTAGTCAAATCGGAGGTACATAATTCTGACGAACCTCAATACAGTGCCGAATTGCTGGAAATGGCACGCAAGCAGCGAATGAATACCGAAGTAAGAATATTAATCTAATAATTATTATTGTTATTATTTTGTATTTTTCTTTATTGTTATTATTTTAATTCTTATTATTAAGATAGTTTATGTTATGCGTTGTATCATCGGGCTTCCATTCTGTTTCACGATTTCTTGTTTTCATTAAAAAAATACAGGTCCGACGCAACATATTCTGTATCCTTATGACGGCAGAAGATTTCGTTGAAGCTTTTGATAGACTAATGCGTCTTGGCTTGAAGAGCCAACAGGAACGAGAAATTATACACGTAGTCATGGATTGCTGTTTACAAGAAAAAAGCTTCAATCAATATTATGCTTATTTGCTGCAGAAGTTATGTCATTTCCACCGACGTTTTCAGATTGCCTCGCAATTTGCTTTGTGGGACCATTTTAAAAATCTTGCGCTGCAGTCTGAATTGCAAGTCAGTCATTTGGCGAAACTTGTTGTGCATTTGACGGTCGAAGGTTCGCTTAGTCTGTCCACGCTTAAAGTAATTCAGTTCTCGGAGATGGATCGGATATTGGTCCGCTTTTTGCGTCAGGTTTTGTTAGGTAAATTCTGTGGAAGTCTCTGAAAGAAAACAGTATTTCAGAAAGTCCCCGTAATTCACAGAATTCAATTTTGTTTAACTATTTCAGGTATACTCCTTCACCCGTCGGAGGCTGCAGTAAAATCGGCCTTTGGTTGTCTCGTTTCACCAAAACTAGGCCTTCTCAAAGATGGATTAGTACTTTTTATGCATCATTTCCTTTTGAAAAATATGGAGAAAATGAGTTTATCTGATGGTGAAAAACTGAAAAATCGCATTCAAATGGTGCAAGAAGCCTATCTGTGAATTCAATAAACGAACTGAATGACATCGAGCCTTGTTAAAAAACTGCATAACTGTTCAATTCATGGAAGTAGCTCATTGAGATTTTTGGGTAACATGTACGTATACTGTATTTTCTCTCATAAGGTGCTTCTGAGTACCATAAAGCTGTAGGAAGTTGGCTGGTATGTGCCAAACGTAAAGAGGTTCTATTGGAGCGCTCGCCTTATGTGAGGACTATCCAAGTATGGCTGCTGTGCTTCACAGAAACAATGGTTCCCCATACCATTTGCTATCGTCTACTAGCCCAGATCTGAAATAAATCAAAATAAATGGCTGTTTTAAAACACAAATTATACAAACTGAATCTTAATCATGCAAACTGAGACAATTTGTATTTGAAAACAAACATTTAAAAAAATGTATTTCTGGTACGACCCTGGGGTGGAATGTATTTCTGATAGAACGACCCTGCGGTGGAGTTAGAATCATGGCACGATTGTCCAGGAATCTATGGAAATGGTGTCTGACTACTGCCACTATGGTGTGTAAGGACTGGTGGCCAGCCGCGTTACCTACATCCTTATCTCCTTTCCAACGTTTATAACCTTTCCCCCCTCTTCCGCCAATAGGTCATCTGCCAATGGATCCGGCCTTCAACCTCCCTTCTACTTGGCCTTCAAACTTGTAAATTTTTTACATAGGTAGGTGCTACATTTACACGCAAAATATTAATTCTCTTTGCGACACCTAACTCTAAATAAACTTGCTTCTTCGTCTACATGTTGTCTCATTTTCCAGATTTTCAGTGAGTTTTCATTAGCCTTCTTCATCGTTAGTCGTCTTCAGCTGGTCTTCAGCAGTCTTTTGCAGTCTTAGTCAAGTCATCGTCAGTCGTCTTACAGTTCTCAAAGCTAATTCAAAACTCGTTTCTCATCAGTAAATCTCTTTAATCAGTATTGTCTTGTTATAACTCGTACCTCGGTCTTTGATTATAAACACTGCAACAATGAAACCCATCATCATCACATGCAACTAATCTCCATATCCAATATTAAAAGCAAGGAAAGTGGAATTTTTCTTTCACATCCTTACAGACGCAACAAACCCGAAGACGGGTAAAACTAACTTCATCTTGGCTTGCCTCCTTAAGCATGAGATCGAGGAACTCACCAGTGAAAAGGTGCTCGCAGGCCTCCTTTCCCCTAGTAAAGACTGTCTCGTCTTTTAGAAGGTAATCTATTCTGGGGTCCGTAGCGTTGACGATTGTCTCTCTGCGCTTTCTGGAAATGTGAGCGTAGGCTCTTCCCCACTGCTGCAATGCCGCTTGTAAGGAACGACGGGAACGAACACCTGCTGGTGTACCGTGTGCTACGGCTACCACCCTCACATACAGATCGATGAGCGGTTGACCGATGTCCATGATTTTAAGCTGAGTTTTAATCAGAGATTCTTCCGACGAGTTTACTGTCTTGAGCGTATTTTTATCGCGCGCGCGACGGCTCATCCACCCGTCTAACTTCGGTGGTTTAAGGGTGAAGTTCTCCTCTTCGAAAGCTATCGGAAATTCTTTCGACAATAGTTTCGATTGGTCCGTCGAGACACCAGCCGATAAGAGCGAAGAGATCTCTTGGCTCAACTCTTGGAAATACCGTTGCATCCTGAGCGTTTTCGGCCAACGGTGGTAAAGCCTCAGCAACGATCCCGTCTGTCTCCCCTGGTGGTCTGCCTTCCGTGCCCTTAGGACGCCACGAACGCCCTTGCTCGACCGTCTCATCCTCCTCGTACCGTCCTGCAGCTGGCCCTGGCCTATCTCGTCGCAATCCGCACCTGTTTCGGCCACCTGTCCACCGGCACCGGTCATCCGGGACGTCGTAGCGGTCGACGTAGCGGTCGTCGTAGTGTTCGTCGTAGCGATCGTCATGTCGATCGTCGTAATACCCTCGGTCATACTCGTAAGGACCAATCTGCGTGTCGTACTGATGACCGTAGGCCTCATTCACATCGAAAAACGGGGGTTGATCGTAGGCAACTCTATATTCTGGTCTACGTCTAGGGGATCTACTTCGAAAGTCACTAGGGTCATGGCGGACCTGGCACTCACGCCATGCCCACTCTCTAAACTCTCTACGATCTCTAAACAATTGATCACGTCGTCGATCGTCCTCGTAAGGTACTTGTTCGTCAAAAAGGTAAACCCGAACGAGAGAAATTGCGTGACATGTCTAGACAAGAGCTAAAAAACGTCTGATCAGAAGAGGCGTATGTAGGGAGCGAAGAAAGAAAATCTTTAAAGAGCTATACAATAAAGCGTCCACACCCTTAGGGTTGAAAGTACGTTACTTTCGTAAGTATAATTACGGGCGCAGCACCCTACCGCTGCGCCACTCTGCTGTTCGACTGTCCTGGCTGTATTACGCTCCGGTTACGGCTTTGTTTGCATTTGAACTGTTATGTTACTAAAATGCATCGAACGCATAACCATGTACAAAAGTATCAATGCTAAATGTTGGTAATTAAATGTTTCCTACCAACACGGCACGCATTGGTTTTTTGGAACTATTAGGTAACAGCTACTTTTTCATCATCAATTCTGTAGCAACAAAACCTGTTCTCTATTGGCCTAATTTGACGGCTTTGATTTAGGGATTTCGTCGCGCAATGGTAGCGTGCCTGACTCCAGATCAAGAGGTTGCTAGTTCAGTTCACGTCGGGATGAAATTGTTTAGGGGAGACCGTTCCCACCTTGGACAGGTCCGGTTATTATTTCCCACCCCTTTAACGCGATTTCTTTTTTTTGCAAATGAAAGTTTTTCCTTTCTCCCAACCCCTGAATTTTTCAAACTGTACAATGATAATTATAGAAGATATAGAGATTCAAAGTTTTTTGTGTTTTTTTCCTATACCGGAGTTGCATTGGACGGTCGCCTGTCCCACTTTAGACGTGGTCCTAAAATGATCAAGGGTTGGTTCTTAAATTTCATAAAAAATCTCAATCATAGCTCTTGATGTAATGAACAATTTAGGTAAGATTAATTTAAGAAAAAATAGTTAGGAAAAATTTTCTTATCACAGAATATTTTGATAAATGAAGTATAGGGGGAGATGGAGCTAAGTAATACCGATAACTGGTTAACCGGAATTTGTGTTAGTTAATTAAGTTTAATTAACTAATATAGGTTTTGAATGTTGTGATATTCAAATAAATAGCCTAGAAAATGAAAAACTTTTAAAAATATGCCTTCCTGTGTTCCTAATTTAATTGTAATAAAATACAACAATTTATTAGAAAACAATGTGAAAGTCTTTCAGCGCGTTGATTTGGCCCCTCCCATATATAACACTCCCACTAATTGTCTAATCTTACCCCTGGTTTTTGTACAATATGACCCCCCAAAAAAAGAGGTTTGGGAATATTTTCATATCTCACAAAATAATGGGAATAATTCTTTTTCTTTTCAGACAACATCTTCAAATAAGTCAGCTAGTTAAATAAACTAAATAAACGTAAGTATTACGATAAAAAATATGAAAAAATGTAACAATAAGAAAAAAAAAATTGCGATTTTTTCGCACTGATTCTGATTTTATTAACTACTAGAAACCTAATTGAAATTGGTGGTTAAAATTTGTGCATCATGAGCGGAAAATTATATAATCACAACCTAATAAGAAAAAAATGTTATCACGATTACATCAAGTTTTTAGGATGCAATCTAACATGGGATGTGTCTAATACGATAACGGTCTCCCCTACCTAGATGCTTGTGTATGTTACGTTTCCGATAATGGCGGGTCAGAATCTTGGCTGTATGACTAACGCCGGCTCCCAAAATACACAATAATAATGATAACATAGCGAGCATCGTCGGACGTCCTTACCGACGTCCTGCTCTAAACACCCTAGTATCTCTCGAAGACACCATCAGGTAACCAAGACCACACCGTCCATGCCCACAACATAAATACCTGGACGGTCTGCACACAACGAGCTCAAGAAAAGGAGGGAAATCCCACCAAGTGGGGGGGGGGATAGCGTAGTAAGGGTTAAGTAGCGTAAAAAAACTACTACTAGCTGAAGTGCACTTAAAAGCTCAGGGGGTCGCCCCCAGAGACATAGTGATAGTATGGAGGACAACGAAGAGTTCGAAGACGCAGCCGTCGGTGAAAGTGAATCCGAGTACATCGAAGACACCGTTAATTTAATATCACATCAAAAAACGGAAGAACATAATTAGCCACAACAACAGATTCAACCCCAGATTCTCAGACCTCCTTAGTAGTACAGCCACCGGAGCGCCAATAATCATCCAACTAGCCCAAGACCTATACTCGTTTCGATCAATGAACTTAACTGAGAAGAAAAAATTCATCATCGGACTCATCGAAACAATAGGCAACGTGAGACCCATATTGAAAAATTGTTGTAAGTAATTTGGGCTCACTAGTATTCCCTTTGAACGATAATATAGCTCATTTCCGATCACTGTTATTGATTTAGAAAAAAAGACTTGGTCTTTAAATTCTTCAAACAGAACACACGTTCTGTAAAACTGCTTTGAGTGTTTGTTTCAGAACGCTCTAATTTTTCAGGTAGCCAACACCAAGTTGAATTAGATAAATTTGTTTCTGCTGGATCTAGGATGAGCTTGTCAATTAATTGTTTCAATGACACTTGTTTCACTTGTTTGGGTCGTTTCTAGTGACAATGGAAGTACCAGACTCAGCTAATGCACCTTGCATTTGAACTGTAATATCAAGGACTTTAAGTGATTCTTCCTCCATGTCAACAGTTAAATCGGTTTTAATCTGGGCTGGATGTGATGTGTCTTGCATGTGAATGGTTTTATTAGCACAATCCTCACTGTAATCTAATCAAAAGACACATTAAGTTCTTTAGAAAAATAATAGTAGACTTAGACTGACAATTTAGCACTTCCTGTTCCTAACATCCGAGGGAGAGTGTATCTCTACACCAAAAAAAAATCGAATACCAATAAAAGGGAACTGTGAATTCGAAATACCGACCAAGCCTAATTAACGTGCTGTAGACTGGACCAAATCTCAATCCAATCTGCCATCGGTGTTGATGAGTTACGGAATCTCACTAACGCCGATTCCATATTCCACCCATTCCACACAACATCGACACCAAACACCGGTTTAACGTAACCGGAAGAGGGCATTCAGAATATTCTGAAGCAATCAGATTCTTGTACCTGGCCGAATTTCGGATTTTTCTACTTGTGGATAATGTAACATAATTCCCATTCTGCAAGCATGGCTTCTTAATTTTGTCTTCCCCACATCCCTCGTCACACAGCCTCCACTTGAACCCACCATAAGACTACAAGCAGCAACAGAGCAGATATATTTTCCGTCGACTTACCGAAAGACACCTGCATCGCCCGAAGACATATTATTACACCAGCCGACTTACACGGAAGCACCCTAACACGGAAGCACCCCTAGTTATCCACAAACTCCAGAACATCTTCCTACCTGTTCCCACGCATAGAATATTCATGCACCTGCACCGTACGGACAGAACATTCAACCCCTTTTTAGATTAAGATCACAATGCATAAATAACCGTAGATATAGAAATATTTTTACTAATTGTTCACTTAATCTCTACTTAAGTGACCTGTCCGAACTGCCACCACAGTTCGGGGGTGGCTTGTGGCTAACACAGGACTATTAAATACTAATTTATACCTCAAACTCTCGCTTTCTCCCGTAAAACTTAAAACTATAATTCTTCTCACCCCTCCATGACTCATCCTAGTGGATGGGTACCCTTTAACCTCCCGAAAATTTGACTTAAATGAGTTGACAGAACAGTTAACTCGAGTCGGGGGTGGTTTTTGCACGGAGCCTTCTCTTCCTATTGTTTTCTTTATTCGGGTCATGGCCGCAAAGGCCATGACTTTCCTCTCATAGTTAGTCGGTTAGTTCCTTTAGTTCCTTTTCCCTTGAGTACCCTTACAGCTCCTGTTGAGCTCTGCGACTCAAAGACTCAGTTTAAAGTACCGGTAAAGTTCAGTTAAGTTAAATTTTGTGAATTGAAGAACTCCTTCACACGTTGCTCAACTGTTTCAAATGGTATGTCACACCTCAATTCTATTATGTCTGTAGACTAGAACTAGTAACCAAATACATTTGCATTGTGGATCAGACGTCTCCTGTTTATTTTAAACTGCTTTTAGTGTAATTATTTCCTAAAGGGAAGTATGACTAAATTCATGATTCCTTTACAGTAATGATTAACAAACATCGTAAGTCAGTGAAATGTCGTTGCTCAGAAAAATTGAAACAGCTATAGACCAGTTTCGGATGCTGCGTTGCAAAATTTAAAAAAATCTAGGGGGTTTCGATTGCAGGGGGAGATAGGAAAAAGGGGGTTTTTGATTTATTTACCCTAGTAATACTTTTCCAATTCAGGAAATGTTCTAGAATACTACACTTTAAGACATTCTCTGTCTTCTCCGGTCTTTATAAATAATTAATCATCCCTAGTTTATCCATTAAAATTAATTCAAGTAAAAGGCTAGGGCGCTAGGGATGCTGTTTAGTGTTTTTTGCGTTTTTAGTAGTGGTTATCATAGCTGTTAAGTGTCAGTCCTGTCACAGGCTTAATATTACTCTGTGTTGCGAACTGTGAATTTACTTGTGCCAATTTTAGAAATGGTTAAGATATGTGCTATTGTGGGGTGCAAAAACAAAGCTGGCGTGCAAAAATTTTCAGACATTTCGGGAATATCACTAGTCAATAGTACAATCTTCCTTTTGTGGCTTTTCTAATCTCTTCAACGGAGTGCTGCTCTGCTGAGAAGAATTCAAACTACTAATCTGTTTGATTAGTTCCTGTAAAGTTAAGAAATAATGTATAATTGGTGTAGTGAAATTTAAGTTAATGGATGTAACAAACCACAGATCGCTTTGGATGAGTTTCTAACCACACATTTTCCTTTGAAGTACTGGGAAGACTGTTTGCATAAATTACACTGTAACAAACAGCACCTACATGGCAGCATACTCCACTTAGTCTAAGTAAATGAAATGAATGATATAGAAATAAACAAGCATAACTAAGTTATAAGACGATAACTCACCCTCCAGTACACTGGCAGCTTGCTGCAATTATTATGTTTGTTTTACTGTCAATAGCAACCCACGGTAACACTTGCTTGTTTTTTAGGGCTTGAGAATGATGAACTGCTGCTCAAACAATCACATTTCTACTTTCCATATAATTTTCAGCTAGTGAGGAGACCCAACCTGACTGTTGATGTAAAATATGTGCGGAATCTGTCGACATTAAATAAATATGGCAAACCCTTCTCTCTTTTCATTCTTGTGAAATTAATGCGCTTGGGTATAGGGCTGCTGTTTAGCACACTTTTCTCTCTCTTCTCTCCCTGACGGCTTTGACAGCTACTGACTCTATCGCGTGCTTTTTGATTCTCAACTAGTGGTTTGTTTCTACATCTAGTAAGTATAAAAGTAAACTATATATTGTAATGTAAATATATATATATATATCTGCTGTTTGAACTTATTTAGTAAACTATCAATACTCGATAAACTGCTTGTCAAATATTATTCTTAACACTGACTTAACATAGTTTTCTGCTTCGTTCATAGTCTTTTGTGCATTTAGTTGAAGTAGGGTGTCTTTATTTCTTCTTGCAATCAAGTAAATGTAAAGCGTATGACGATCTATTTTAGGAAGGAACGTTTCTAACAATTTGATCAATGTCTGCCACATTTGGTCTGGGAAAAGTCCGTTGGCGCAGTCGGACAGTTTAAATAGATTTATTGTTTGAGGTATTAGATTGCTAACATTTGAATCATCCATGTTTGACACTAGAAACGCAAAAAAAACTAAACAGCATCCCTAGCCTTTTACTTGAATTAATTTTCATGGATAAACAAGGGATAATTAATTATTTAAAATGACTGGAGAAGACGCAGAATGTTTTAATGTGTAGTATTCTAGAACATTTCCTGAATAGGAAAAGTATTACTAGAGTAAATAAATCAAAAACCCCCTTTTTCCCTATCTCCCCCAGCAATCGAAACCCCCCTGGATTTTTTAAAATTTTGCAACGCAGCATCCGAAACTGGTCTATAGAGCAGCTTTACGTGGAAAACTATCTTGGTAAGGAAAACGGTAGAAAAACTAGATCGAAGTGATCAAGACATTTTTTCGCGAAGCTCAACCCAACAAGGAAAGCTGGGCAAAAAACTACGAAGAACTACGCTTTCACCTTAAACAAAAAGGACTAACCAACTATTCCTACGAATTGGAACCGAAATCGTTTTCGCGTAATAATGGCGTACTTAGAATAGTAGGGAAAACTCGAACAGCGTGGTTGTCTGGTTTTTTTGTGTGATGTAAACTCGTTAAAACTAACTTAGGGGTCAATCCACGCCGATCCGTCAGATCTTGGGCGCGGGTAAGTCACGGATTTTGTTTAAATTTGGACAGCGGATTCATATAGTTATGAAACACTGATTTTCAAAATTTTTTTGTATTTTGCCCAGTAGTTTCTGAGTTATCGCTAAATGAAAAACGTTTTTTTTCATTTTGCCGTAGAGCATTTTTTACCGATGTTTTTTTATTTTTCAATTTTTGTCCCTATTATTTTATTTTTTGAGAAATTTAAATACAAGTTTCTTATCCAGTTTTTTACTAGCTTTCGTTTGGTTACATTTATTTTAGTAAAAAATTAATTCTAAGTATAGTAATTTAACTTTTAAATTTCTAAACCCTTCCTTATTTAAAAATCGGTAGCCAAAATCTGCGACTTCATAGAGTAGCGGGTTTTTTTCTAAATTATTCAGTAAATATCAATTAACCATATGTATTAAATTCAAAGGACTTAAATTTATACTTTGGCCGAAAGAAATCGGCAAAGTTCATGAATATTTTGGATTTTCAACTTCATTTTATGCCTAACGGGCTTTCATGTAAAGTCAGAAAGGGGAAAGGGAAAAAGGAAAAGGGGAAAGGGAAAAAGGAAAAGGGGAAAGGGAAAAGAAGCCAACCCTTTCTGACTTTACATGAAAGCCCGTTAGGCATAAAATGAAGTTGAAAATCCAAAATATTCATGAACTTTGCCGATTTCTTTCGGCCAAAGTATAAATTTAAGTCCTTTGAATTTAATACATATGGTTAATTGATATTTACTGAATAATTTAGAAAAAAACCCGCTACTCTATGAAGTCGCAGATTTTGGCTACCGATTTTTAAATAAGGAAGGGTTTAGAAATTTAAAAGTTAAATTACTATACTTAGAATTAATTTTTTACTAAAATAAATGTAACCAAACGAAAGCTAGTAAAAAACTGGATAAGAAACTTGTATTTAAATTTCTCAAAAAATAAAATAATAGGGACAAAAATTGAAAAATAAAAAAACATCGGTAAAAAATGCTCTACGGCAAAATGAAAAAAAACGTTTTTCATTTAGCGATAACTCAGAAACTACTGGGCAAAATACAAAAAAATTTTGAAAATCAGTGTTTCATAACTATATGAATCCGCTGTCCAAATTTAAACAAAATCCGTGACTTACCCGCGCCCAAGATCTGACGGATCGGCGTGGATTGACCCTTAGGGAACGGACAAGAAGCCAAATGTTGGAAAGATTAAAACAGCAAGGCGTGATTTTAATGTGGTTCTAGTTGTCGCAGGAAGACCAACCGAACAGTCAGCTTCCTTTCTATAGCACTAAAAAGCCAACAAAGCAGTGTTTAGCTTACTCATTCACTCGGTGACTCATTCCAATTTGATCCAACATCGATGGTGCAAACAGTAATAGAAGATCTAATCACAAAACAGGAAATACTGAGTATCTAATCAAGAATATTCTACCTATTTGTATTTTTATGCGAATCCAGACGTCCAAAACTTTGTGATGAAAGCCTGTTGGATTTTCTCCGCTAGTCTCGCGCGGATGGTGGGGCGAATTTTGGGAGCGGATGGAGAGGAAAATGAAAGATTTACTCCACCACTCCAACGGTAAACCGTGTCTCACCTATGAGAAACTCGACACCATCCTTATCGAGATCAAAAGCATCACCAACTCAAGACCACTCAATGCCATTAAAGACAAACCAAAGACTCGCTTCCACTTACCCCTAACCTGTTTAAAACATCACGCATTCGTCAGTCGTTTAAAACATCACAACTCGCGAAAATCCGGAGTCAGCAGACAGTCAGATGGCTCATAATTCTACATGTGCAACGCTAAAGGTGTTTGGCAAAAATATAAGGGTGTAAGTTAACGACATTTGCTCCCGATTTGTTAAAAACTATTTGAAGCAGCTAGGAGCCTTCATACTAACGGAATATCCGGCAAGAAAATCCCTTTCGGGGAAATCTTGGTTATCCACGACAACAACACAAAACGTCTCGTGTGGAAAGTTGGGGAAATGAATGAACTTATCTCCAGCAAGAATCAGCTTATTTGTTACGTAATCTTAAAGACCACCAACAGAAAGCTTATCCACTGATCTATTAAAAGATTTACCCTCTGCAAATGCGTAAGAAATGGAGGTGGGGACGGCCGACCAGAAGCTGGGACAAGAACCCAAAAAACGCCGGAATAGGAGTCGGAACTAGAATGAGAAGGTTGTCCAATTCATTTTCCGAATCCCATGAAACCCAACCATCAATTCGTTCTTGCAGAGATTGAGTTGGATCGCTCCGGCTCCGGCGAGGAATATATTGGGTATTCAAAGGCCTCCCCCAAAACATTTACGATATCGGGTAGGAATGTCCAACTGCTCCGACGTCTGCAACAGTATTGTCTGGAGGGCCGCCGTTAGGTGGTCCTTTTTTATCACCGCATCCCAGCTTAGAGTAGATGTATTTCTCTGGCAACATTATTGTAACTCCCCTTGGTGCCTAACTTAGGTCAGTGTTACAAATTCAAGGAGTGGCTACGCAGCTAAGTGTTAGTGTTCAACGTATTTTCTCAGCTTGAAGATAATTTACGGCAGAACGTGGCATATAAAGCTATTCCGCTCCTTTCAATGCCTACAAACAAGGAAAAAATAGAACAAGTTTTTACAAAGGAATGCAATGCCAAATTTTATATCATATCAGCGTCCGATGGTCTCCAGATTCACCCACACGCAAAATTGTCACCAAAACTGTGCTTTAGTTTTGTGTTATTTCTATCGTATATTGCCTTTCACCTTAGCAAAATGGAAGATAAAAGAAAAAAGAACAGAATAAAAGGAAGCTCGATTGAATACCTGATCGTTAAATTGAAGATATACTTTCAGTAATCCCATTCAAACCTTTATCATGTCTATTTATTGATAGTAAGTAAAAAAAATTTAATATGACAAGATTTCCCAAAAACTTCATGATGGATATGCTCATGTGGATGAAACTGACGCGATACAACTTGATCCGTTTTTCGAAGAAGAATACGTTCCACTGTCAGAAGTTTACTTGGGTAAATAGCGTTGTGATTCGAGGTTATTTATTAACGATACATGATCGTTCATGTTAAAACAAATATATGACACGCGATATTGTTTATGGTGATTGTGTAAGTAAGTAACCTCGAGTTATAGCCTAGTACAAAATATTGCTTACAAAAAACTCATGGCCACTATAAGCATACTGGAAATGAAAAAAACGTTTCGGTTGAACCGACAGCAAATGCAGGGAACTACTGGCAGATCTAAAATCATCGCACTTGACAATTGTTCAACGTAGATGTCGATCATTTTTTTTCAACATGCATCAAACAAATGCAAATGCGATTTAAATTTGATGATGAAGTGTCTGATCCTGCGGAATTTCTACATCCTCTAAATGCGAGATCCTGTCAACCCCCAAGTCTAGTAGGCTATCAGTTTTTGTAAAATGTCCTCTTTTACATGACAATTGCAATATAAACAAAGCTGACGCGGAATGGCGATCCCAAAGGTCGGTTTCTCATCAGTTATTTGGGGTGGAAAATGTTAATGATGTTAAATATGTTACAGTAGAGAAAAATTGGGACGTTGAATTGTCAGTAAAACCGTACTCGGGGAAGTACGTTTCCTGGAACTTGCTAAAATAGTTTCCGTTTTTTTTAGCCTACCTGTAACCAATGCAACCGCAGAGCGTTATTTAGTAGTTTGAAAGAGACAAAAAAGTGATCGAAATAGTAGGATGAAAAACGACACCCTCGTTAGTTTGTTGCATATTAAAAAATGGTTTCTCAACGAAGGGAGTAGTGTTCACAATCAAATTTTCCCAGGTGGGCTACTTGAATTTGTATCGAAGGTGAAAGTTAATGTGGTTATCGATACCGCCTCCCGGCGAAAAAGTACAAACAACCAAAACTAGTTCAGGTGTTCCGTTTTAAGTCATAGTCTATTGCTTTTGGGTTTTGCGGGGTTTTTTCGTAAAATGTAATTTTTTTACCATAAAATGTGTAAAATTTTTTTAGCAAGTTTTCAGAATTCTGACAAACAGTTTTTTTTAGGTTTTTATCAAGTTTCCAGGTTTTCGTGCACTGGCGGTGTAATGCTGACTGACCGCGGTGGGTCCTAAAAAGGGTTTACATTGGGTGGGGCGGAGGGATACAACGCTACATTGTGGGAATTGGAATATAAAAAACAGAGGCCACCTTATGGGGGTCCTACAAATAGTACGACTGTAAACGTTAGGGGAAATGGACGGTTCTCCTCGATCTAGTTATAGCATAGTTATTGCAGCATTTTAAATCTCACAAGCTTTGAGTTTATCATCAATTGATTAATAAAGCTCATAGTTTGAGATAGAAAAGACCATATGACCATCAACAATTAAGGAACTCATGTGAATAAATATAAACTTCAAAAAATATTACTCCTAAACTTTTATCCAAATTATCCCAACCTTTCTGAAATCTTTCAACGTTATTTTTAATGGACTATTCTGTTAACCTTTTGTTGCTTCTGAAATATGTTTGGCATGACTTATAGATACGATGTCAACAGGAGAGTCAATGTAGTGGTCGTTTTAGATTTTTTTGTATTGAAATTGTACTGCCTTAATCCGCCAACTGCTACTTGCAGTGGCATCCAATGCCATTGTAATGACGTAATCTGCAGCTTTCAGTTCTTTATGTAAGCTTACCACTGGGTTGTGCTATTATTCTATATCTAAATATCTATATTTAATTGTAATAAACAATAAGGGATATTCTAGAACTATCGGGGTAACAAGGTACGTTCTAGCCACAGAAACGGAGGAATTTACCGAAAAAGTCCGGAATACCTAGGGCAGACCGTTCCCATATTGGACACTGTCTCATGTTAGACAGTGTCAAAATAAATAGATAAAATGATGTTAAAATTTTTTTATTGATACCATGCGTTTGTTTCTTTAAACCGCACATGTTTTTAAAATTTGAAACACTTATGCCAATTAGATCGTCTGTAATTAATAAAATAAAAAAGTCGAAAAATTCGCAAATTTTTTTCTCTATTGCTACGATTTTTTATAGTTTTTATTATTTTAATTCCATTTAAATATTATAAATAATTAGCTTATTCATTTATGAATGAAGTCTTAAAAGAAAATTTTTTTTCATTTAGTTAATTAGTTATATAAATTTTACTAAATCTCCTTTTTTGGGGTTACATTGTACAGAAAACACGGTTTATGTTAGACAAGAAGTGAGCGTGTTATGGGAGGGGCCAAGTCATATCGCGACACACACAGCTATAATCAACGTGCTTTCATCCCTATAATTGATTTAAAAGTTAAAGATCTAATTATCGATATTAGTTAGTCCTAACTCCCCCATACGTCCCTTATCAAAATCTTCTATGATAACAAAAACTTTTTTCCTTAAATATTTTATAAAATTAATATAACCTAATATGTTCATTATCTTAACAGCTATATGTTTTATTAGCTATTAGCTTAATGTTGGCAGTAAAGGAGTACGTGTGTTGCATTTTCTTGTTCAGGGCATCTGTGAGGGCATTCAGCAAGTTTTTACGCTTCTAGTTTGCTGATGAAGTGATTTAGTTTGTTGTGGCCGCTACCTAGTCGGAGCATTGCAGTCTGTATGTTCCGTTTTTTGTTGTTATGTCATGGTAGGAATCCGAATGTCGTTCTCGTGATGACTGCCATATTTGTTGATTGAGATTTTAGTCTGCTAAGTGTGATGTTCCTGTGGTTAGGTTTAGCAGTTGCTAAATTTTGTTTGGTGTCTATTTAGTTTTTTAGTGTGTTGGCAGTGCTTTGAGGTTCCTATCGGATGTTTGTTGCCATTTGATCAACCCTTTTGTTTCCTGGGATCCCTGCGTGTGACGGTATCCAAATTATTACGATTTTGTTCCCTTCTGCGTTGAGGTTGGCAATTTGGTTTATTATTTCAGGTACGGCTGGACTGGATTCCCATTTGAAATTTGATATAGCTTGAATAGCAGACTTGGAGTCAGTAAAGATTGTTGAAGAGTCAACATCTTGGTTGTTGAGGTAATATAGAGCTTGTCTAATAGCATAGCGTTAAAGCTATTTGTTTGATTTTGTAGGATCTGTGCTTTTTCTTTTGGTCACACCTATTGGCCCCCGCCGCTAGGGGGACACCCGATTACGCGATACAAGACCATTTTACAAGCAGATGGAGAAGAAGGAAGATGGAGGAAATTCCAGGAAGTATGTAATACCTACTCGTAAGAAAATATATAATTAGAACAGAAAGTCATTTACATTTTAACTTTATTTACCTTGTTCTCCGTTGTAGATTTGCTAGTGTGCCTTCATCAGCAGTCGACACTGGATCAGTCACCATATCAGTGAAATGTTCAACAGGAGAAATTGGTGAAACTATTTCTGTAGGGGCCAAAGGCTGGATCAACTGTACCGGCTTCCCTTCTTTGATCAAAACGTGTTTCTTGTCAAAGAGTTTCATTTTTTCTTCGAAGTCAGACTGAGACAATTGACTCAGGGTGTCTGCAACTTTACGAAAAAAAGTCGTTGCAACATTGAACTGGTCCTTGTCGGTAATGGGCTTCCTTGTAAGCTGCTTGGAATAATGCGTTCCAGTTGCTGAAGACACGCAAGCTGGAACAACTGCGTCATTCTGTTAAATATGCTGATATTAGGTAAAAAGAAACATTACGTTTTTTAAAATTGTATACCTCTAAACACTCATTCCGCCAATGATCCAGGAATGATCCAGCGGGAATTTCCGTGTTGTTCTTGATGTGGCAGCTGATGATATGACGACAAGGAAGCCCAAAATCCATGAAAAACTTACAAGTACAAGACGTCAAGTCTCGTTTTAAACTGTACGTTGTATGACGAAGGGGAATGCTGTACGTGTCCAGTTCCTGAAATAATAAGCATTAGTTTATCCGTTAGAAAAGCAATAGCAGGTAATTTACTTACTTCATTGAGGACAAAGTCATATGCTTTCCAATTCAAAATTTTCATTTCTCCATCCAAGAGTTTACAGGCATAAGGTGAGAATGTATCGGAAAATGTCTTCAGCACCGGGTGCGTTCCTTTGGTGTTAAATCTCATCTCTCGTATGGATTGCTTTAATTGCATGTCACTAAGGCGCAGCCTAACGAGATTAATTAATCTTCTGATTACTTCTGGTAATCGCCTGTTCTTCTGGAGAACTTCCTTAAGGGTATGGTGATAGCTAATTGTAAAAAAATGTCATTAAAGTTGAACCAGTAGTAAATGTTATTGTATTTACCGTTCCGGGCGGTTCGTAGTGTTGTTGCCAAATGTTGATAGCTGTCGACGTCCAAGATAGGTCCACTTATCTGGAATATTAAACCAATTCCCATCAAAGTAAACTGCAACCTCTTGTCCTAGAAAACATAAATTTTTGTTAATAATTTCTGTTGTACGTTTATCTAAAAGTTTTTAATACCTTGTGTCTTTAGTTGCGATTTAGCTTCGAAAAATTCCGCTTCCGATGCGGCATAAACGGCAGACCGGAACCATTTACGGATTTCATTCTTCTTCTCCAGGGATATTTTAAACTTGTTCTGCAGATGAGTGTCAACCACTTTCAGTACGTGGAACTGGCAAAGAATTCCGGACGCCTTTGGAAAAAATTTTGATAGAGCGGAAATCTCAGCGCAATCTTCATCCGTAATGGTCACTTCAGTCAGTGAGATGTCGTTTTTCTAAAAATTTTTATTTGATTAATTAATATTCAAATCTATATCATCTCATTTTCTTATTTTACCTCGGTAAAAATCTGCAGGCATTCAGAAATGGCCTCTGTCGTTTCTTCCTTGATGAAGAAAAAAGCGACGGGCTGACCATCTCTATTGTTATCATGAATTAGCAGATGATACAGGCCGAAACCGGCTTTCGTTGTGTTGTAGGTACCGTCTAACTGTATAACAGTTCCGTATTTCAGGTACAGTTTACGTTGGAGCTCAACTTGGACGAAAATCGTGGCAATTTCTTTCTCAGAACTCTGAAACACCTTGACGATGTTGTTAGGATTTTCCTGTAGCTCCTGAAGAAACTCTACAGTATCCACCCACTCATCTTGTGACTTTCCTGTAACATTGAGGTATTAAATTTTAACAATATTGATAAAGAGTTGTCCATAACGTTAACTAACCTGTTAATGTTTGCTTGATATTGATTAGATCCTTACTAATCATCTTGGTACCAAACTTGTCTTGAAGGAGTTTCCTGACGATAGTAGGTTGTGCGCCGGCGGTAAGTTTATCCTTAGCAAATTCCAACGCATCAGGAGCCATATGCCTAAATATAAAATTTTATGTTAGCAACAAAAAATAAAAAACAAATTAAATTGTACTTACTTCTTCCTTGTACATGCAATTCGGAAATGGGATGGTTTTTGTGTTCCAAATCCATTTTGACGATTTCGAACTTTTCTTTAAACAGGTTTAGTCTGAAATGGATCCGCGCTGGACAACCACAAAACATAACATTCTAATCGAGACGCATTTGTTTACGGCATCGTGGCTTACGGTTCACAGCATGGGGACACACATAAGTCACTTCTTTGTAAACATAACGCTCGTCAATCTTCTTTTCTCCACTTTTAACATTGTTGTTCCAATTCTTCACTGTCTTCACGGGTTTATCTAAACGTAAATACACATGTTGTTCCTCTTTGAAGAGCCTTATCAACTGTAAAATCTCGTCAAAACTATCAAACGAACTGCACTTCGAGAGGGAACTAAAGATCGACATTCTTGAACAAAAGGCTGAACTCTAATGAAAAAAAATTCCATTCCCTTCCGTCTTATATCAACTGTTTTTCACCTTGATTTCTATTGGTTCAACTTTTTAATCTCTTCTGCTTTCTAGGTACTGATTTAAGAGCCATTATCCGAAACCATTATCCCCAATGGTACACAGAAGAGAAGTGTCGGCATCATTCGGGTGAATCACAGCGCACCGCCATAATCTTAATCCTAAATAATCCTAATCCCTAACCCCCAGAATCACACAGTTTGGAGGATGTGAAGTATGAATAAAAGAGCGCACCTCTAGAATAGTAGTCCTCAATCCACATAATCCGAATCCCTGATCCCCATAATATCAATGTTTGGAGAAGGGTGTGAAGTATTAAACAAAGCTCATATTTATTTTCGTATGTTACAAATGGTTATCAATTAACATTTCAACACGAGCTCATCCAGCGCATAAGTTTCGCTGAGGTTGCTTCGGCAGGGAAAACCACGACGGCGAGAATGAACAAGCAGAAGTCGTTAACATAAGTCTGTAATAAACATGAATATTGCATTTTATTCAAATTAGCCAATAAATGAATATATGTATTATGAGTATGAACATGTGTACTTGCTATGCAGTAGATGTAGCTTGGAGCAAGGAATAGCCTTTAACAGCGTTCCCCTAGCGGCGGGAATCTGTCCGAATAGCGGCGGGAATCGGTCCCGAAATCTGGGGGCCAATAGATTTTTCCTTTTCTCTTCTTGGTTTGGGTATGTAGAAAGCGCAGCTTGAGGTTCTTGACTGTTCGCATACTGAACCTTCTGTGTAAATTTCTAAGTTGTTGAGGTCTTGGAGTGTTGTGCGAGAGTTGAATATTTGATTGGTTAGAGTTGAGTTAATTGCTTGTTTCTTTGGCATCGGGAAGACTATTTTAAGAATGTAGAAGAGTTTCCAGAGTGGGAGTGGTTCAACTTCCGGTTTCTGTGTTGTTATTTTTTAAAAGAAGATTTTGTTGTTCGGGTCTTATTTCCTTAAGTGGTGGATGATTGCTGGGGTACTGTTAGGTTTCCATTCTGTTATAATTTTTGTTACCCGTTGTATGGTGTCGTAGGCTGGGTTCCCGGTTTTTTCGTTAAGTCTGATGATATAGCTGTAAGCCAGTTGATCACATCTATCTCTTACAGGGTGGATCCAAATTTCAATATTTAGTAGTACTCTTGGGGTTGATTTAAAGCAGCCCAGGATGATGCGGAGGATATGGTTTTATGCTCATTCTAGTTTTTCCAGTCTTGTTTTTGCTAGACTTGACAGGATGAATGATCCATAATCGTAATTGCTTCGGATAATGGCCTTGAATATACGGATGAGGATTGGGACTTCCAGGGAATTTTTTCCATAGGTTAGCGTTTGGATTAGGTTTACTCTATTGTGCATTTTATTGATGATGTAATTGGTATGCGTTTCCCACGACATTTTGTGGTCAAAGGTGACCCCCAGAAATTTGTATTGTAGAAATTCCTTGATTATGGTCCCACTTAGTTTGAACTTGTGTTCCGGCTCTCTGTTTCTTCTTTTACTGAAGGTTAGCGAGGCATATTTATCTACAGAAAACTTGAACTTCCATTTAATGGCCCAATCTTCTATTTTTTTCAGTTGATTTTGGAGTGGATATTATGCGGCTTTCTTGGCTCTCGTCGTGGTGTATATTGCTACGTCATCCACAAATAAGGCTACTTCACACCCATTTTCGGGCTTTGGGAAGTCTGCAAGCATGACATTGAATAGGAGGGGGCTTAATACACTTCCCTGTGGAACTCTTTTGAGGATTCTTTCTTCTTTTTTCTCTCTTCTTGATTATACTTCTTTCTACTGGTAGTTGGTTGTTCACTCTTGTTTGGATGCTCCTTCCGGTATGAATTTTTTCAACCATTCAAGTGTGTGACCTTTAACATTTGATTTGGTTAATTTAATCAGGAGGCCTTCTATCCAAGCGTTGTCGTACGCCTTAGAGATGTCCAGGAAGACCGCAGTTGTTGAGCAGCTGTTGTTAAACCCGGATTTGATAGCACTTCCCAATTGGATTAAATTGTCTGTGGTGGTACAACCTCTCCTGAATCCCGTTTAGACCCGTGGTTTTAGGTAATCTAGTTGCCACTTTAGTCGGTTGTTAATCATTTTCTCCATTGCTTTTCCAATGCAAGACGTTAGAGAGCGAAAAATCTATTGCACCGACGCCTTCGGTGCCCGAAGGCGTATATGACTATTGCAACGATAGGCTGTCGGTAAAACAGTACAGCGTAAATAAATTTTTCTGCTAGGTGCGCTACTGTCGATCTGTCGATGCTCGATCCTGCGCATGCGCAAATGGTGAATAGCACCACGCCGTCGAAACGCCTTCAGTACTTTTGTGAATTGTGTGGGTAACTTGTCGTTCTCTCATTTTTTTTATTGTAAATTTGACAGTGTTTAGTGATTTCCTCTTATCAGGAATAACCCTATATCGGTAATTATTAATTGAATTTTTTGTAATTAGTTATTGTTTAAGAATTAGTAGTAATAGTGTTAGTAATTGTAACCAAGTGTTACAGTGTAGTAACGAACTGTGTCATAGCCCGCTAGCGTTTTTTGGTTTCAGCATTTTTATTTCGCCGCCGGTTAACTTTTTCTTTTTTTTTTTGGCGCGTGTTGCCCGTCTAAACCTTCTTGCGTTGCTTTGCAATTTATTGCCCGATTTTTAAGCACGGGTAACTTTTTTTGTGTTGCTTATCCAGCAACCTATTGCCCGTTTTTTAAGCACGAGTTCCTTTTTTTACGTTGCTTGTGCAGCAACCTATTGGTTACTTGAACTATCGGCCAACAATGTACTGTTAAGAATATTCTGTGTATTATACTGTATATAGACATTCATTATTTAATTTGTAAAATAGTTGTTGTCAATAAATCAAAGCAAATTAAAGGAAATATAGATTCACATAAAAATGCACGTTAAATGCAATTGTCAAATTTTTAAAATAATAGTAGCGATAAACAAAAGAAAATAACAGTGAAAAAACTTAATTAACAATAAAGGGAATTAAAAACTAAACAGCAGTCATTTTCGGCACAAAGTACAAATAAAAAGGCTTTCTTTTGGATTTTCTTTAATTCCCTCGCAATGCCAGTGCAACCACTGGCAGCACACATTACAAAGAAGGGAGTTTGCTACCTATGGATCACTGGTCAATTAAATCGTTGCATTTGGGACAGGAATATCTTAACTTGTTGTTCTCTTTTAATTTCTTCATCGTTTTCACTAAAGTTGAATTAATTTTAGACGATGATAAATTAATAATAAATAACGATTTACATAAGCTGTTTACAGCTTTCCATGCATCATCATCGAAATATTGCTTCATTCTATCCATCTCTTTTTCTACCACTTCTTCAAGGATAGCAGTAATTTCCTGAGCGGGTATGGTCCTTAACTAATCTTCAGTTACCCTTTTTTTGCTCTTAATTGCTGCTTCTGCATATCTAACTCCAGTAAGCCAGGTGAGACCACTAAAGAAAACAACGTAAATTCATTAGTAAATACGTAAGAGTAGAGAAACATAAGTAAAATCTATAATACTCAGCGCTTGTTCCTCTTTGTTTTTCTCCGCAAATGTTTTTGGTCTTAATTTGTAATGATCTAGGGCTTTGACCGCTACCGTGGTCTTCCTGCTCGTTTCTCTTTTCTGTGGAAGAGTGCATGTAGTTAGTTTTCGTTTAAGTCCTGTTCGTGGTGATTCGGCAATCGCAGCAACCGGAAGCATGCTGCTACTATGAGGCTGCTGGACAGTCTCATTAGAGATAATTTCCGGTGTATCTGGTATTGCCTGTGGTACAAGTTTCGCCAAATTCTGACTGCTAGTGGCTGACTGCGTGGCAGTAAGGCTAGAGTCTATTATTAAAATAATATCGTTTTGTTAATATCTTAATTCTTTCTCTTTATACCATAAAATCCGAAGACAATCCTAAGGTGTATAACATATTTTGTGATAAATAACAGGAACAAAATTCATTTTTCATAGCTTTTACCTGTCATTGCCTGTTTCATGTTTTGAAGATTCTTCCTGTTCAAAAAATGGCCCCAGGTTTGGCTCATTTCTTTTCTAGTAAGCGTTGCATTTCTTCCAACAGCTAAAGCGGCAAATTGGTACGCAGCAGGGTTTTATTTAAGCTTCCTAGGAATAGGAATAACATTCGGATTAGGAAGAAATGACAAAATAATTATATTCTCACTGTTTTCTACGGTATAGGTCGATATGATCCTTTGAAATAGGATGGTTTTTATGCTCCAAATTGCAAGAAGCAACTCTAAACTTGGAAAACAAGGGAAAGAAAACTACCCTGAAGTGGAAAGGGCACCCAACTGCGTAAACCCTTTCATTCGGCCTAATCCCAGCTGATCTTGACTTGTTCTTGCCAAAATGTGGGCGTTGGACATCTACATGTTTGTACCGCAATTTCTCATCCAATGGTTTTTTAGCTAAAAAAAAATAATGGATAGCGTTTCCCTTTATTGCAAAAATTAAATTATTTACCGATTTGTTATTCCTTTATTGTTTTCTCGATATCCTCAAAGGTAGCAAATTCCTTGTCTAACGCAATACTGTCTAAAATGGACATGGTCACAAATCATTCGAAAGAAAACGAATGTCGATTGTAACGTTCGATAAATGTCAATAGACGGAAATAAAAAAAAACAGCAATGAGAACAATGATAGCCAGAAGGAAGTGCCAATTTTGTTTTCTACAAAAAAAAATTCGGCGGGAATTCATTCATACCGCGGGAAAAATTTGATATGGGGATGCATTGAAAGATTAATATTTTGGTCAACAGCTGACGAGGAAAAGAAATATAGTTCTATTCCATATTTAGAAATTAAATGTTAAAAACGTAGTTAAATTTAAAAAGCAGTGTCGTTGAAAAACATGAATTTATACAGTTCATTACATAATAGTTAACGAGCACCGACAGTTACAAGATGTGTCGGTGCAATAGCCATTTACCTCTTCGAGCACCGACAGTCTTTCGGTGCAATAGACCCGACCGTTAGAGAGATTGGCCTGCATGACTCAGCTACTGTTGGGGGTTTATTTAGTTTTAGAATCGATTTCACAATGGTGTACTTTTATTCTTTTGGGACGAATCCTTGTCTGAACATTGTGTTGAATGTGTTTTAGGAGGCTCTTGCGATTTTCAGGGCTTAACTTTTTTAACATTTTGTTGCGTATCCTATCAGCGCCCATAGCTTTGTCAGGAAGGTTTGTAGGGGAGGACGTTAGGTTTATTTAGAGGTGTGTTAAAGATTTCCCTCCTCCCGTTCAACATGGCTTTTGAGAATTTCGATAACTTGGATGCATTTCCTTCATCAAGCGATTGAATGTGTCTTTCCCACGACGCCTTCTTTGCTTTAAGAATGTTTTTTTTTCTTAATCGCTTCCATTTTGTTGAGATTCATTTTGTTTTCTTGCGTGAGGAAGGAGCGCCACGTTTTGAAAGCCTTTCTTGTGTGCTATGTCACGATACTGCACTCTTTAGACCACTATAGTTTTCATGATTCTCGGGGAGATCTGTCCGTCCTTGGTGCAAAGTTCTTGATGCTTGCTTCCATCAAACTGGAGTACAAGATGCCATAGACAGTCTCTGGGCCTTTATTGTTTGGTTGGTTGTCTTCATTTAGGATTTTTTCAATTTCTTCGTTCCACTCTTGCCATTTAGTGTCGTCAAATTTCCATATTTGCCTAGGGGTCGAGTATGTTGTGGTGTTTAATCCCAGCTCGATGATGACGGGTAAGTGGTCGCATCTCCAGTACGGGCCTGTCACAACTGTTTTATTAGGTGCTAGGTTGGGAGTGCTCAATGGTAAATCTTGGGGTATTTCGGAACCACTGGTCAACCTTTTGTTGGCCGGAAACCGCACTACCACGCTTTCAACTTATGAATCGGCCTGGAGAATTTGGGCAGATTGGTGCTTTCGACGGGGTGAAAATCCCTTGTCGATATCTCTAGCACTGGTGTTGGAATTTCTATCAGGCTTGTACGGGGAAGGAAAATCCTATAGCCCGATTAACGTGCATAGATCTATGCTGTCTCGGGCCCTCACTAATATCGATGTACAACCGATAGGGTTGCATCCGCTCGTCAAAAGTCTGCTTAGCGGTTGCTACAACTTGAAACCTCCCAGACCCAGATATGATTGCTCGTGGGATCCAAACATGGTGGTGAATTATATGTCAACTTTAGGGGATAATGCGTCGATTCCCCTATCGATATTGACACACAAAATAGCCGTCTTACTTGCTCTTGCTTCACTTCTACGCGTATCGGAGCTCGCCGCAATCGGACTACCGTCAGTCGTTTACACCGATAACGGCATCAGATTTACACTACAGAAACCAAGGAAGACCCAACATGGTGGACCGTTACAGTCCGTCTCCATTCCCAGCTTACCAGACGAAAGCTGTTGCCCGGTCAAGACCATAAGAGCGTATATCGAGCGCACGGCTCCTTTTCGTAACAACCTTAACTTTAACCTTCTGTTTATTTCGACAATTGCTCCCCATGGATTCGTAACGAGGAACACTATGAGCGGATGGATCCGGTCCGGCCTTAAAGCGTCAGGGATCGACACGTCTATATTTAAAGCTCACTCTACAAGAGGAGCGGCAGCTTCAAAAGCCTCAGCAGCAGGGATGCCAATGGATTCCATTCTAAAGGCCGGCCAATGGAAGAGCGATTCTACATTTAGTAGATTCTATAAAAAAATAATTGAGGTATCGATAGTGCCGCTGGTTTTTCAACGCTGTAATCAGGTTTAGCGCCAATTACTTTAAAATCACCCTTGGGGTCGAAAGTAAGTTACTTTCGTTATATAATTGGTAATTACCAGAGGGATCGCTTGCGATCCCGAAAGGTAATTGAAATTATATTAGAAAGAACGAATGAGACCCTAAGGGTCTCATTCCCGCCCGTCCCTCCCAATGTATGGCGAAGATATATACCTGATTATCAGGCCTAAAATTCTTCATGTTTGTTTAATTAGACGAGGAGCGATGAGTAGGCCAGGAGAATAACATCCACGGCTCTTGCAACAATCAGTTACCAGACGGATCGAGCCATTTCAGAGTTGGAGCCTTTTTCTGGGTCAGCCGGTTTTTTTGCCACGACTGCAGCCATTCGAATCATCGGTTTACCATTTTCGGAGATGATCTCATTTTCTTGTTTTCATTCAGCTTCCCGCAACAAAATGCTTGAGGATCCCACAAATTCTCAATTATTAGTTTTCTGTATTCCCTCACCCGACTGCAACGGGATTTGCCCAATATTCATTGTGTAAGGCGCTAAAAAAGTCTGAAGTGTTGCAAGGAAGTGAGGGGCGTTGCAAGGAGTGAGGTAAGCAAAATACTTCGAGGTAAGCTAGAAATACATCGTCTACACCCTTAGGGAATCATTCGTTCTTTCTAATATTATTTCAATTACCTTTCGGGATCGCAAGCGATATCTCTGGTAATTACCAATTCTCTAGCAACAATAACTTCTCTCTAAGCAAAAACTGATGAAGTTTATACTAATATTCATAAGCATCTTGAAAAAAATCAAATTATTCTTAAAAAAAGAAGTAAAATAATGTTTTTATCCAATTTTAAGGTTGAAGTGCATAACTTGGACAACGTTTTTTAAAGTACTAATTATAAGTACTAATTAGTGGTGGCAATACTAGGTAGTATTACCTAGTTTTACCTAGTTACCTAGTATTACCTAGTTTTTTTCTCTACTTTTACCTAGTTTTTGGTCCATTTTTCTACCTAGAAACTACCTAGTAATAGTAATATCTAGTTTTTTAAAATGATTACCTAGATAACTACCTAGGTAATTTTGATTTTTATGCAGCGTTGTCAAAATGATGGCAAAGATGTTTTTTTCATTTTTATGTGACACACTTGATATTTCTTTGTGCAGGCTGTTCGATTTTTTACTACAAATTTTTTGATTAACTAACTATTACTTTGCCAATCACAGTTCACACAGCGATCTTGCTGTCTGGTGTACTATAGTGTGCAGGTGAAATCCTGCATCTGCATCTGCTGTCTCTCTCTGTATCATCTGTGAGTACTATGTCATTTAAGTTTCTTCGAACAAATTTTGGACTTATTTTCTTTTGTTTATTTGGCCAGTCACAATTCACAGATCTTGCTGTTTGGCTTGCCTTTGACTCAGCTTTCCATAAGTTTGAGCACGAGAATTTGTTGTCTATGTAACAATGGTAGAATGTTTGCCGCCCCTTTCTCCTCGGAATGGGGAAGTTGAATATGTTGCAGGTGTTCAAAGCTCGTTGAAAGTATCAACGAGGTTGCCTTAGTACTACTAATGCATGCACTTCAACTTATTGAAATATTAAATCGCAAAAAAGCTCTGATTTTGGGATTTCGTCGCGCAATGGCGCGCCTGACTCTGATCAGGAGGTTGCGAGTTCAGTTCACGGCGGGATCAAATTGTTTAAGGGAGATCGTTCCCACCTTGGACAGATCCGATTATTATGGCCCATACCTTTAACGCAATTCTTTCTTTTTGCAAACGAAAGTTTTTCCTTTCTCCCAACCCCTGAATTTTTTAAAACTGTACAATGATTAAGAATAAGAATTAAAACTTTACATTATAGAAAAGATAGGGATTCAGGGTTTTTGGTGTTTTTTGCCTATACCAGGGATGCAGTGGTCGCCTGTCCCACTTTAGACGTGGTCTTAAAAATGGTCAAGGGTTGGTTCATCAATCTCAGAAAAAATCTCAATCAAAGCTCTTGATGTAATGAACAATTTTTGTAATTAATTTAAGAAAAAATAGTTAGGAAAAAAGATTTCTAATCATAGAAGATTTTGATAAATGAAGTATAGGGGGAGTTGGAGCTAAGTAATATCGATAACTGGTTAACCGGAATTTGTATTAGTAAATTAAGTTAAATTAACTAATATAGGTTTTGAATGTTGTGATATTCAAATAAATAGCCTAGAAAATGAAAAACTTTTTTTAAAATATGCCTTCTTAATTGAATTGTAATAAAATACAACAATTTATAGGAAAACTATGTGAAAGTCTTTCAGCGCGTTGATTTGGCCCCTCCCATATATAACACTCCCACTAATTGTCTAATCTTACCCTTGGTTTTTGAACAATATGACCCAAAAAAAAGAGATTTGGGAGAATTTTTATACCTCATAAATTAATGGGAATAATTTTTTTTTTCTTTTCAGGCAACATCTTTAAATAAATCAGCTAGTTAATTAAACTAAATAAACGTAAGTATTACGATAACAAATATGAATAAATGTAGCAATAAGAAAAAAAATTTCGATTTTTTCACACTGATTCTTATTTTATTAACTACCGGAAACCTAATTGAAATAGGTGGTTCAAATTCTGCATCATGCGCGGAAAGTTATATAATCACAACCTAATAAGAAAAAAAAAATTATCACGATTACGTCTACTTTGTAGGACACAGTCTTACATGGGACAGTGTCAATGGGGAACGGTTTCCCATACCTAGATGCTTGTGTATAAATATACATTTTATCAGCCATTGTACGAAGTCAGTCTACGTTAATCTTATTCACGCTATGAATGCGTATACCAACAATTGATCAATTACAATAAACAGCACTTCTGTTGCAAATGTATATATACGCTTCACTAGCAAGGTGGTTCTTACCAAAACGGAAAAAAATTTTAAGAGCGGGCTAAGTTTGCCAAAAACATGCATGGGTTTGCTTCCGACTCATGAAAGCCATGCCGTTGCTGTTGGGTAATTGATGAATTGAAAATAGTTCGAACGAGCGAAGCTTGTGAAGAACAATAGGAATTGTATTTAAATGGAAGTGAAGACATTAACTGCTGTGTTGACCACATTTTTTTTGCATTTGCCAGCAAAAAAGAGAATGTACGTAAGAGTAACGCTCCCTCGGCCTTTTGTAGACTATATAGGCATTCCTGACTTTTTCGGCAAATTCCTCCGTTTCTGTGGCTAGAACGAAACCTTGTTACCCCGATAGTTTAGGAATCCCCTTTCTTGTTTATTACTATCAAAAACAAAAAACCAAAAGACAAACAAAATGCTTATGTTTGTTAAAGGTGGGATGGTGGGAATAGAAGAAAGTTAATGTCTTCATATCCATCTTAATACAATTCAAGTTTTTTTATTACGAGCACTGCTCGTTCAAACAATTTTCAAATGTATGAAAATGTGTTCGACATTAACTGTTGTGATTTCACAGCACCGCAAACAATATTTTCCAATGACAACAAGTAGCGTAAGATGAATGTCTAAGATTCATTGACGGAATCAGTTTCTTGATCTAATATTGCCCCGCCAGTAGTATTAGAGTCCTCCGCTATATCACGGAGATAACACTTTGCGAAGGTTGACTTGCTGGTCCAATGGCCCTATTTAAGGATGGAATTGACGAAAATTTCTATTGAAGCCGCCTTCGACGCAGCAGCACCGCGGGTTGAATGGGCCTTGAAAATTGTGGTGTCGCCTTGCCAGCTTCCTGTAGCTGGACCTAAATCTAACACGCTATGGTGGTACTCTGCACGGAAGGTTTTTTTGGTGCTAATAAAGAGAATAGCTGCATTAGATGTGTCACGCGCTTAGTCCGTAATCGAGGCATAAGATTTTATGCTCATGGTACTGGACAAATTTTCTAGTTTCCTGTTCAGGCCGGAACTGTAATCTTAGTTAATGGGCCAGCGTGTTGAGTTTTCCTTGGCTTCCCCAAAAGAAAGGATGCTTCTGTATCTGTCTTTGTGGCCACCACATGAGTGCGTTTCAACACAGCAAGACCTAGAAGAATTAAACGGTAAAGTGCATCAGGTTAAGCTGAATCAAATGGAAATGATACACATTAAGGACAAACAAGCTAACGTTCTGAACGAATCATGTGGTAATCCAAAAACAATGCCCCATTAATTAAGGAGCTTTAACGGCAGTTCGGGAACCTGCAAGGTGTTACAGCACAATTACTAGAATGAAACGCAAACAAGGGCATTTAGCTCCACAATTCAATGCAAAGAAAAGGTGTAAACAGATAATTACCTACAGGATGGTCTATTTTCAGCGACGGGCTTTTGGTTGCTAATCGTGTTCCCACAGCCACGGTAGCAGCAGTTGAGCACCAATTCAGAATCTTCATTCAGGTTTCTATCTTCGATCACGCTCAACAATAAAAATTGTTTCAGATAATTATCCTGCCAGAAGCTGCGAAAAATGAAACGCATAGTGTCAGCTTAAGCATAGTAATACTTAGTAGTACTTAAATGAATACCTTAGTGAGCTGAGTGACGAAAGAATTTTGATTCTGATAAGTGATGCGCCTGAACTTAAACAAGGAAAAATCTCTTCGGAATTTTCCTTATGTCTTTTCCTGCGGCATCGTTATAGCACAACGCAGTGCTTAGCTTACATAAAGAACTGAAAGCTGCAGATTACGTCATTACACTGGCATTTGATGCAATTGCAAGTAGCAGTGGGCGGATTAAGGCAGTACAATTACAATACAAAAAAACCTAAAACGAGCAATACATTGACTATCCTGTTGACATCGTATCTATAAGTCATGCCAAACATATTTCAGAAGCAACAAAAGGTTAACAGTCTAGTCCAAAAAGAATGTTAAAAGATTTCAAAAAGTTTGGGGTAATTTTGATAAAAGTTTAGGAGTAATATTTTCTTAAGTTTATATTTATTCACATGAGTTCCTTAATTGTTGATGGTCATATGGTCTTTTAAATCTTTAATTACAAGCTGTACTAATCATTTGATGATAAATTCAAAGCTTGTGTGGTTTAAAATGCTAAGTCTGCAATTACTTACCTGGTTGGGAATTTATTATTCGCAACAGCAACGACTAGGTCGGGGAGATCCGTCCGTCTCCCCCAACGTCTACAGCCGTACTATTTGTAGGGCCCCCGTAAGGTGCCCCCTCTTTTTTATATTCCAATTCCCATAATGTAGCGTTGTATCCCTCCGCCACCACCCAATGTAAACCGTTTTTATGGCCCACCACGGTCAGTCAGCAATACACCCTCAGCGCTTACGCAAGCAGGAATCAAGTGTTCGGCTTTCATCTCATCCAAAGCAAAATCAATGGTTGAACACGGCCAATTACTTAATTTCCCTTTATACCTTACTCTACCGAGTGCACCAACGATTTGTATTCCTTTCCCTCTATCTGCTCTCTATTCTGTTTAAACCGGTCGTGTAACCAAGGTTAAATCATATCACGTTGTTTTCGTTTCAACTTTCATGCCCCCTTTTATTTTTACAAACTTGGACCTACCCCCTTTTTTATGGCATTCCTTTTGTTAAATGGTTTATGGCTAGTCCAATAATACACATTTATCATAAAGAATACTACTCCTTCGAGTTCGTTTAAATGATAACTTATCATAAATACGTAAAATCTACCCAAAAGGGAGATTACTTGATGATGGCAACGATTTTTGGAACTGAATCACAATGACTGATGTTGCTATTACTGGTGGGCGTGAACTTGCATGTTCTCTTGCAAACAAACTAATTGTTTCCAAAACCCTGGCCGAAAAGCGTACCGTAGTTCGTTCCGTTAATTTAATTAATAAATAAGTCCCCGTAACGAACCGCGTAAAACATAGTTGCCCGAGGTGTACGCCGTCGGAAACCACAGCCAAAGCAATGAGCAGGTTTTCTTTTTCATTTCTAAACCCAAAGTTTAACACACAAAAATCCCATTTGAGAAGGCTGAGATTGAATGCTGCGTATGAGTCCGTAACAAAAGGCTCGATACGTCATTCTCTCGCTAATCTTGTCAATGAAAGAAAAACTGAGAAAGAGGAAATTGAACATGTCCTTTATTAGCTTATGCCATCTGTGAAAAACTACTAAAAAACACGTTTCTTATTCGCGGTGTCTTTTAAACACCTAACGTTTACTAGGATGGATATTGGAGACTACCTCTTCTGCGCTTCAATAACAACAATCGCATGATTAGCATCCAACTTTTTTCAAAATTTTTAAATAGGCCTAAGAAATTTATATATTCTTTCCTAAGACTAGTTAATTGTTCTTTGTCAAGGTCAATACCACAGTCGGCAATTTGATATTTTTATTGATATTTCGGTCACATTCAATTCCATTGTTATAATTCTCAACGTCAACAGCTAGAATAAGGTAAGCCACCTATATGATATTCTTGCCGTTACATTGGTAATAGATCTAACAATTGCCCCAACTTCAGAAGCTACAGTTTGTTTAACACACCAGCCCCCTTTCAAACATCTGGGAAAACAATAGACATCAACTGTAGCTTCAGGTAAGTTAATGAAAAGCCTCATTTAAAATCCCAACAAGTCGCAAAATAAACAACTACTGCGAATGAACTGACTAAAATAATTTTATTTTCAAATTTCGAAAAGACGTTCAAACATTATTTGATACAGGCGCAGAGTGAGTGTAAGTGAACGACACTTGCTCCCGATTTGTTAAAAATTATCTGAAGCAGCCCGGAAACTTTCATACTGACGGAATATCCGGCAAGAAAATCCCTCTCGGGGAAATCGGGATAGCGACGATTGCCCCCTTTGACAAATGCCCCCCCCCGGCTTTGCTACAGTTGCCCCCCCGACTTTTGCCCCCCAAAACTAATGCCCCCCTAACTAATGCCCCCTTAACTAATGCCCCCTATTCAACGTAACAATAGCCCCCCTTCCATAGGCAAGATGATAGACAATAAGTAAATCAGGTTTTATTATTGTCTTCTGCGGGTACATCGTCGACTGGGAGGCGTAATTGGGGAATCACCGTCTGCTGACAGGTGACGAGGTACATGAACGATAGGACGTGGGCGACTGGTTACAGGCGTTATTTCTGCTTCAGCTGAAGGATCATTATCATTGTCGGCTGGCTCGACTGTAGGAGAAGCGTGGTTAATTTGAGGCGCTCTAACGGTTCCAGCCAAGAATCGCCTTCTGGGTTGAATTGTTGCCCTTTCAGTCGAGTCGGCTTGGTTTTGTGTAATCAGCTGAAAAAATAATTCAACGCCATTAAGAAAAATTATAAGTTACAAATTAAATGCGAACTTACGTCTGGCTCAGTTAATCATTCTCGGGGAAAAAAATTTGTCATTCGAAAAGCAATGTAAATAAAAAAATTCATTTAATTAATTTTACAGTTGTTAAATTGTCACCACGTCATACCCTGAGTACCAAGTGTTCCCGATTCCCATCAAACCGGGAATTGAACCTGGAATTTTTTGGGGATCGAAGATCGGGAAACTCGTTGCGCTACCATCTAAGCTATTCTTCGATGAAATATTTACTAAGGAATAGTCAACCATGCCAAATTGCCCGCTGAGATAAACATGAGAAAAAATGCACCACGAAGATATAACCAGCCGGGCAAAAATGGATAAATAAAATTAATTGATGATTCGTACCTACCTCCAAAGTCCGATAGATCAAAACATAGCAAACACACACACACGACGTTCACCACTACACTTTATGAATAGCAAACAGCACTATTTTATTTGATGACAGTATCGAACAGGCCAGTAGCAGACGCAATTAACAATAACAATGAAAACAAACGCAACATAGTTGTCAATATATTTTATTGTAGCGTTCGCTTTTTGTACAAGGCAGTTAAAAACAATAAATGGGGGTCAATTGTTATATTTGACAGGGGGCATTAGTTAAGGGGGCATTAGTTAGGGTGGCATTAATATTGGGGGGCAAAAGTCGGGGGGGGGGCAACTGTTGCAGAGCCAGGGGGGCATTTGTTAAAGGGGGCAATCGTCCACATGCCGGGAAATCTTGGTTATCTACGACAACACAAACCATCCACCATGTGGAAAGTTGGGGTTGTGAATGAATTTATCTCCAGCAAGAATCGGCTTATTTGTTATGTAATCTCAAGAACCACTAACAGTAAGCTTATCCACAGAGCTATTCAAAGCTTTTAGCCTTTTACCCTCTGGAAATGCGTGAAGATCTGGAGGTGGAGACGGCTGACCAGAAGCTTGGACAGGAACCCAAAAAACGCCGAAATAGGAATCGGAACTAGAATGAGAAGGTGGTCCAATTCATTTTCCGAATCCCATGAAACGCAACCATCAATTCGCTCTTGCAGAGATCGAGTTGGATCGCTCCGGTAAGGACTATTGGGAATTGAAAGGCCTCCCAAAAAACATTTACCATATCGGGCAGGAATGTCCAACTGCTCCGACATCTGCAACAGAATTGTCTGGAGGGCCACCGTTAGGTGGTAAGTGGTATTTAACACTGCGGGGAAAGTAGAGAATATTTTAGTATAAATTTAACACTAAGGTGTGAAAAAGTAGACAGATGGCAGATGCATGAGGTAGCCGGAGAAAAAGGACCCAACGAAAAAGGACACGAAGAAAAAGGACCGGCAAAAAGGACCCAACGAAAAACGACCCTACCAAAAAGGACCACCTTTTCTGAAAAAAAAAGTGGTCCTTTTTCTCCGTCCAAGCGGTCCTTTTTCTCCTTATCTTTTACATATTTTGGTATGAAGTCCAAGCCCAAAATCCTGTGAAAGTAATGGACGATAAAGGATTTATTACTTTAAACGGCTTAAGGGCAAAACTGAAACTATGGCAATCCGTTTTACCCGAAAAAAAAATATTTTTTTTTTCCTTTTTAATATTTGTAATGCTTTCAAATGTTTATTTTGATCGATATAAACGTAGTTAAAAATAATGGATTTATTCCTAATACTTTACCTTGTTTTTAATATTGAAATAAAAACATGTGGATTCATTTTTTTTCAAGGATGGTTTATTGCACATTAATAACATATTGCAAAACCATTTATGTTTTAAGTCTTCATTTTTCTAAAATTTTTGCAAGCATTTCAACAATAGCAAATATTTAACATAGCAAACAAACAACAAATTCAAATGATTTAACGGTTGCCCAGCTGATATAAGTTTTTCCCGATGGTTGGAGGGTGATGACGTTATGGAAAGTAAGCAGAATCGTATCCGTTATAGAACTCAACATCGTGGCGGACGACCGTCCGGCAATCGAGACCTTGTTACATGCTGAATATCCATCGGTCCAGTGATGGATTGGACATCACTTGTGCCAGCATCTCAACAAAATCAGAGATTCTGCCCGTTAATAGCTCGCAAACTTGATATTTTGGATTTCAGATGACCAAAGAGCAAAGACGCAGTCGCCAGTAAATGTATGAAAATCATGATGAAAATGTAGCGTAGTGTCTGTATCGCTCTCACGTCAGGTCTTCAGCATTGCCTGTACGCCCTAAATGTTCTGAAACTGTTCGCAGAAAAATTAAAAAATTGGATTGCACCATGGTATAAGAGGATTCCTTCCTCTTATCATTATTCTCTTCTATATATTATTCTCAACTTATTACATGATTGGACTATGATCTTATGATTGCATACATGCCAAGTGATTGCCTGACTTGGACCACCACCGTTATTGGCGATCAGGCAACGCTGAAGCGGTTGGTATACAACGACGCGAGACGCATACCTATGAACAATATGTAAAAGATAGGGAGAAAAAGGACCGCTTGGACGGAGAAAAAGGACCACTAGTATTTTTCAGAAAAGGTGGTCCTTTTTGGTAGGGTCCTTTTTTGTTGGGTCCTTTTTGCCGGTCCTTTTTCGTCGGGTTCTTTTTCGTTGGGTCCTTTTTCTCCGCCATCATGCATGATCACCCCGTGTCAATGTGACAAGTACCGAGAAAAATAAGCTACATAATTTGTAGTTTATGGAAATGTGATGTAAGGCACTTTCAGTCTTGGTAAATGGCTTTACGGGATTAAGATAAGTTGGTAGCACGAGCGGTACAGGCAAAAATGGAAAACTTGAAATAGGAGGGAAGAAATACAACTAGTTTATTCACTCTTGGAAAAACAAAGAAACTGCTGAACAATTTTTGTATCTAGCGGAAACTGAAGATAACTTGCGTTACACCGAGGTTGTAATTGTACGATTTAGAAAAAGGAACACCAAGGGAAACTAGGATACTACGTAAAGACACACAGACAAAGTCAAAGTTAAAAGAACAACTTATTTAGGAAGAGACAACAAAACACCTTAATGAAGTTACTAAATGTTTAACTTGCGTGTTCACCGGGAAATTTCGCGTTTCGAGGTGTCGTTTCTGATGGCAGCAAGCCAATAAATCTTTATTTAATTTCGCAATGTGCGTCGCGTGTGTGAGTAAGCCAGCAGATATTAATCTATGTCAATGCTATAACGCATATTTCGAATTGATGCTACGCAGATTACGGAACGTGAACAACGAAGTAAAGGAAGTAAAATTAGAAATAGAATTTTGCTTTTATAAGGATATATATTTATATATATAAAGGCAGGCTTCGTTACAGCTTCCTCTAGGTATAAATCTGTTGTTTTCGCATTGAACATTGCCTTTTCCAATAAAATAATAAAAGCGAAGCGTGCTGCAAGAGTAGGATAGATCAAAATTAACAGTGTTTTTAACGAATTGACAATTTAAAAAATTTGCATGATTTATTAGGCTTTCAGGTTCGATGATGATCGACAAGTTAAACATGAATCAAATGTTGAGCATAAATACATAATCAATGGTTTTGCAAATAGAAAAATTCGGCTTCATCCAAGCTCTTCTTCGTCCAGCCTTGTTTTAATCCAGCCTCGTCTTTATTAAACTGCGTCAAGCACCGAAAATATTGCGAAGCTTTTTTCGTTTCACTATCATGAGTTTTGACTTTTTTTTCACGTATAAATTATTTTTCTCAATAATTTTTTAAAAATTTATTGTTCATTCTTTTTAAGTTTCAGTTATAAGTTCAACTTTTCCCAATATCAAGTGTTTTTTGTGATTTTCGTGACTTTTCCGGCATAGGTCGTTTTGTTAAGCTATATCTTAGAAATGCTATATAGTAAATTTCAAAAATATGGGAGGCAAAAAAAGGGCTTACTCAACCTGCAAATCAAGTGAATGTTGTTTTGTTTTCCTATATCCTTTTATGTTCACTTCTTCAACCATATTTTTGTGTTACTCTCAGTGGATTGCCATTATTAAGTTTAATATGCTTGTGAATAAGATGTCAGAGTTTCATGGAACCCTTCTGGATTGGCTGAGAGCATGGTGTCTGCCGTACGCCTTTTTGCTATACCCATTTCTCTTTCTTTGCAATCAAGTAGCAGTTTTTGCAAAGAAGTAGCAAAATTAAAAGTGGAAAAATTGACAGAAAGGTAGAGGAAGAGAAGAATAGAAAGAAAACCAGGGTATATAAGTATACGTGCCATCAAAAAGAAGTAAAACGATGTAGTCCCACTTGCCTGCTTAAGAAACTTCCATGCATGACTGTAGAATGTCATAAAATGTCTTGGTGGAGTAGGGTTTTGTTTTCCTGATTACACGTGTGGAATTTCCGTAGCACAAGATGTAGCGATCATTTTGTAGAAGTATTTATCGTGTTGGCAAAATGTTGTTGGAAATATGTGTCTGTCTTTATTGATATATAGTGAGGAAACTGACAGGTGAACAGATTGTTGCAATTGACTATCTGTATTGAGGTACATTGAATGTTCAACAAGTACTTACAATTGATTCAGTTGATGAGGCACTGTTGAATATTGAACACTTAGATAGATACGAAAAGTAAAGAGCGAGGCTACTCAGCTTCCGACTTCTACACGAGGTGACGAGTAATGGAAAAGGGAGGACTAAACAGTGGGATGGTTGAAAAGAATGGATGCTGAACAGCACCCTGTGTGCGCATGGGTTTCAGCAACTTGAAGCCCAGAGCGTGTTGCCACCACCTCGATGAGCTTGTTCCAACACTTTCTCTCAAGCGAAACCTAGATTGATTTATCAGTAATGAAAAAGAATAATTAATTTGTGATTGGAGCTTCCTTTACTTCAAGACGTTCTCTCATCTCTCTGAAGGTGACGCCAGCCAGAGGTTTTGTCAGGATGTCGGCAGTTTGTTGGTTGGTTGGGACATATTCTATCTTGATTTCTTCCTTCTGTTGCTGCTCTCTGACATAATGGTATTTTACTTCAATGTGTTTTGTTTTCTTGTGCAGTTCCGGGTTCCCTGCCAGCCGGATGGCACTCTGGTTGTCGCAATAGAGTTTAGTGGGTTGTAATTGTTGACAGTTGATACCGTTCATCAAGCGGCGCAACCAAACTGCTTCTCTTGAGGCTTCGTTGAGTGATACGTATTCGGCCTCTGTTGTTGATTGGGCAATGCAGGTCTGGCGTGTGCTCCCCCATGAGATTGGTCCGTTATTAGCCATGAAGAGTAGTCCTGATGTTGAGCGTCTTGTGTCTACCTGCCCTGCAGAATCGGAGTCGCAGAATCCTAAGAGGGTGTTTCTTTCACTATTTCCGTCGGAAAACCAGATTCCGTGATTTTAAGTTCCTGCTAGATATGACAAGATGTGTTTGACTGCTGACCAGTGGGGTCTGCCTGGGTTCTCACAGAATCTGGACACTTGTCCCACTGCGTATGATATGTCTGGGCGAACAGTGATGGCTGCATATATTAGGCATCCAACGGCCTCTCGTTACGGCTTCTTCTTCATTTCTTCCTTCTCCTGGTCTTCGGTTGGACACATTTTAATCGATAGTTGTGTATGAGGGTCAGCAGGTGTAACCTTGTGATTGCAGCTGGCCATGTTGAATTTTTGTAGAGTTTTTTTGATATAGTTTGGAATGGAGACAAAAGTTTTTTTGTGTTGTCTGTCCCTTGTGATTTCTAAACCGTCGAAGTGTCTTGCGGTCTTTGGTGTCATCTTGAAGTTGACGTTTAGGTGCTCAATCACTTTGTTGATTGATTCCATTTTGTTTCCGCACACTAAGCCGCCGTCCACCCATATCGCCACCAGAATGATTCCGTCTTTATCTTGGCAGGTGTATAGGCATGGATCTGCTTCTGGGCTTTTTAGGCCAAAGCTTGTTAGGAATTTGTGAAATTTTTGGTTCCATATCCTTGACGATTGCTTGAGTCCATAAATACACTTCTTAAGACGACAAACTTCGTTTTCTCTGCCAGGTATGACGTATCCTTCTGGTTGTTTGATGTAGGTTTCTTCTTCGATTTCTCCGTGAAGTAAAGTGGTTTTCACGTCGAGTTGTATAGTGTCTAGGTCGAGGACTGTTGCGATTGACAGCATAGTTCTTAGGGTAAAGTGTTTCACTACGGGTGAGAAAGTTTCTCGGTAGTCAATGCCCTTCAGCTGCGGGAATCCTTTTGCACAGTATCTCGCCTTGTATCGATCTTTTTCTCCATCTATGCCGACTTTCTTTTTGAATGTCCATCGAGTGTCAATAGCCGAGCAGCCTTTCGGTAGTTGGGCTTATTCCCAAGTTTCATTTTCTATGAGTGATTGATATTCGTCCTCGATCGCTTCTTTCCACATTGCTGCATCAGGAGATGACAGTGCGTCTTGATAATGATTGGGCTCTGCGTACGAAATAAGGCTGAGTGATTTCGAAGATACCGTAGCGGTAGCGCTGTCCTTTTCTTTACGTTTCTTTGTGTTATAGGAGCCCTGTTCCATGGGGAACAATCTCTTGGGTTGGTGTTGCCTTGGTGAGCTTCTTTTTGTGGTTTTGGGTTGTTCAATTTGATTCTTCTCCTTGTCGTTTGTCGACGGAGTTGGTGGTTCGGATGACCCTGTTTCTTCTAGGTGAGTGGAGGATACCGTTGTGTCCTCCTCGAATATAACATCTCGGCTGATGTGAATTTTTCTTGTGGTCTTGTCACATAGACGGTAGGCTTTTTGTGTCTCTGCGTAGCCCACCATGATGTATTCTTTACTTTTGGCATCTAGCTTTTGTCTATCGGCATCTGGGATGTGTGCGTATGCTTTCACTCCAAATTCTCTGAAATGAGCCACGCTCGGTTTTTTGTTGTGCCAGACTTGGTATGGCGTTATTTTCTTGTTTTGTGGCAATGTTCGATTGAGTGTGTATATGGCGTACATGAGTGCTTCTCCTCATAGCCAGAGGGGTCAATTCTTTTCATGAATGAGACACCTTACAGACTCAACGATAGTCGTGTTGTCTCTCTCAGCGGCTCTGTTTTGCTGTGGGTTGTGTGGCACGCTGGTTTCGTGTCTGATGTGGTTTTCTTTAAGCCAGGATTCAAAGGTGTTACTGGTGAATTCCCCGCCATTGCCCGAGCGAAGTGTGGCTACCTTTTTTCCTGTTTCGAAGTTGAGTGTGTGCACATATTCTCAGAATCTATCCGGTACTTCTGATTTGTGTTTTAGGAGATGTGCTACACGATAGCTGCTGTGTTCGTCTTTGAACAGCACGAAAATTTTAACTCCTCCTGACGTGGGGGTTTGCATCGGGCCACACACGTCGGAATGCACGAGCTCTCCAATTTCTGTTACTTTTCTTGTTCCTGGTAGGAAAGGTAGTTTGTGCATTTTTCCTAAAGCGCATCCTTGACATATCTCTTTGGGGATCTCACTCTTTTCTTTGAGAGTGATTCCTTCTACGGCGTCATGTCTCATCATCCTTTGGATTGTTTGATAGTAAACGTGTGCTAGTCTTTTGTGCCATGTGTTGAATGATGCTGCTTTTAAGGCTACTGCATTGGCGTTGGATGTAATTGCTTTCTCTGCTGACTGGCACGTCTTGGTTGGTAATGTTTGAATTTCGAGTTCGTACAGCGACATTCCACTCCTTTATCCAGTCATGACAATCTGATTGTTGAATGTGACGTTTACTTTGTTGGCGATAAAAGCCACTTCTGCTCCTAGATTCGTCATAGCAGCGATGGATATGAGATTTACTCCTAGATGTGGTACGTGGAGAACGTTCTTTATTGTTCCAGTGTGGAATATTCCTGGAGTTCTGCTTTCGACCTGAATGTCTCCTTTTCCGACAACTTGGTGTTTCGTATTTCCTATTCCTTCAACTGTCCATTTCCCTTCCGGAATCACTTGATAGTTGCTGAAGGCTGATCTGTCTTCGGACATGTGCTGTGTAGCACCCGAATCTGCATACCATTTGCCTCTTTTGCATGCCTTCAGACACGCTGCAGATATTAGTGCCCATTCTGTTTCTGTTGTGCTTCTCTCTGTTTGTGTTGTGTTAGCTCTGTCACCATGGCCTTGTCTCTCCGAGTTTCTCTCATCTCGTTTTTTGGTTCTGCATTCTTCAGCTTTATGACCTGGGAGAGCGCAGTAAGTACATCGAGGTCTGTCACCCTGCATTTGGCGGGGTCTGTTGTACGATCTACCGCTATCTCTTCTGTTTAGTCTTCCTCTTTGTGCTTGGCTGCTGTTGCTGTAGAGGGCTTCGTCATTTAATGTTGAGCTGGTTGCTCCCAATGATTGTTGTTCTTGTTGGTAACGTTGTATTGCCCTTTCTTCATTGACCAATCTGGTTGTGAGCAAGGCTCTAGTGTGCTCAGCTGGGTTGGTGCTTGCCCATGTGGTTTGAAATGTTCTGTAGCTCAGTGGTAGATTGCATACGATCTTTGAGATTATGTCCTCATCACTGACTGGTACACCGACGTCTATAGGGGAGAGCGGGGTGATACAGGACACGTACCAAACAGGACAGTAGCAGTAACGGGTCTTGGTGATGATGAACGGGGGGGGAAAAAATACTGGGATGTTGTCAATGTCAATTTCTATATGTGACAAATAAATCATCGTGAAATTCTTAAATATACACGAGTTATAGCGGAAATAAAAAAAGAGCGCTGTCTTTTCATTTTTATTTACACCACATTTTTTGGTATTGGCCACGCTATGGTTCGCCAAAAATTAATATAATAATTAAGGAAGCTAGTTAATTCCTTTACTTATACAGGGCAGCTATTTAAAAAATTTTACGGATTACGGTTTAAGAGTTATTAATGAATTAAAAATAGATCCTCATTGGGGGTGACACTGGACACGGTTTTGGGGGTATAATCGGACGAAATCAATTTTTTATTGGCGGAGCCATAACGTTTGAATCATGTTCATGGCATTGTGTTGTCTGCTTCGAAAAGTATTTTTAATAACAATTATTTTTATTATTACGAACAATAATTAATTTTTCACTAACAATTTTAAGTTTCACTAACAATCGATCAAGAATCGATCACGCAATATTAAGATGCCCCTCCCACTTCTCCATCTGGTATCGAAATTGTCCAGTCCTTCCCCCCCCCAACTTCATTCGTTAATTTTCTTAATGTTAATGTACTTTTTTCAAATTTAATCTACGCTAAAATAGAAGTTCTATTGATAAAGTATTAAGGGAAATTTTTTTAAACATTAATTAATAGAACCTTTTTGTGCAACTAGCCGTGTCCAGTTTGGGACACACTCTGTCCAGTTTAACCCCCACATTTTTCATCAACAACAATTTTACCCAAATTTTTCTAAATTAAATAACTCGTAAAGTATATAACGTATAGCGATGAAAAAATTCCCTAATGTTACATAAACAACGCTCTTTACACTAATATAATTTATTTAACCATAACACTTTTACACACCAAATTACAGACAAAACAAAGTTTTTGTCCTGGTTCACCCCGCTCTCCCCTAAGCTGTCCAGCTAGTATCTCTACTGCCGTTATGTGTGCCATTATACTGTCACCTGGTCGGTATGTATATGAATAGAATTCATTTCGTAGAAGGTGCCTGTTATCACTGGCATTCTGTTGGTATTGCGTCGTTAGTTTTAGCCACATTTCATTTGATGTCTTGCAGTTCATAATAAGTACTCGTTGCCTTTCACTATCATTGGTAGAATATATGTACTGCTTGGCCATGAGGTCTCTTCTACTCCATTGATATATTTCTTCGGTGTTGGTAACATTTCCGGCATCATTTGTAGTTGGAGTTGGGCTGACATCGATGCCCTGTGAAAATCATGTGTGACTCATTGAAATGCGCTTGGTTTTTAGTGAGTACTTTGTGCGATTTGATTACCTCAGCAGTGTCTTTGATTTCATATTGATCAAGTACGAGAGAAATGCCATATTTCCATTGCTGGAAATTCGTCCCGTTAAATTTGTAGATATGACTGATATCTCGGGGATTAAATGTGCTGTCCATCTCACTTTATCAGTTCTCAGGCGTCTGGGCCCATAACCTATTGATATATGGTGAAGAAACTGACAGGTGAACAGATTGTTGCAATTGACTATCTGTATTGAGGTACATTGAATGTTCAACAAGTACTTACAATTGATTCAGTTGATGAGGCACTGTTGAATATTGAACACTTAGATAGATACGAAAAGTAAAGAGCGAGGCTACTCAGCTTCCGACTTCTACACGAGGTGACGAGTAAGGGAAAAGGGAGGACTAAACAGTGGGATGGTGGAAAAGAATGGATGCTGAACAGCACCCTGTGTGCCCATGGGTTTCAGCAACTTGAAGCCCAGAGCGTGTTGCCACCACCTCGATGAGCTTGTTCCAACAGTCTTTTTCTTCACAATTTCTGCCCGTCCACGCACTCTACCCACCAAAACGTGTACCACAGTTGCCCGTTGATCCGTTCTTTGCCTCTGCCTGTCTACCCTTTCACAGTTTTTCCCCGTTACCCTCATTGTCTCTTCCCGTCCACTCACTCTTTGCACGCCAAAAAGCCCACTGTAGTTGCCCGTCGACCTACTTTTTCCCTTTGCCCATCTCCTCTCACCGTTTTTTTCCTGTCGATCGAGTTGTCCTTCGACCGTGTCATTGCCCGCCAAAAAATGCTCATTAAAGTTGCCTGTCGACATTGTTGTTGCTTCTGTCCGTCAACCCACTCTCTGTCCACAAAACACCCATCGTAGTGTCCCATTGACCTTTCTGTGGCTTCTGCTGGTCTTCCACCTCACAGTTTCTGCCCGTCGTCCCACATATTGTCCGCAAAAATGTCGAGTCAATTCTTGATGGCCGTCTTCGTTGTCTCTGCCCGTCGGCTCACATGCTGTCGTCCACCCATGCTATTCAATGGCCTTGGACCAAAAAATGTAACTTTCCACATTTCTATCCACCCTTTACGCCACTCGTCTTTCAAAGTCCATCCCATCAATTCCCCTCAGCTGACGAACCCCGACAGCCAATCAGAGGTAGCCATTTCGTAGGTACCCATTTCCCCGCCATCCTGCACCAGCCAATCAGAGCATCGGTACCGACATTAGGCTGCTCCTCTTTCCTTTTTTTTATAGTGTATGGATTTCGGACTATCTAAAATAGCTTAATGAAATGTAAGAAAATAAGTTTACGTTTTATCGTCCTTTTTTGAGCTCAACCCGAAGCCTACTAAATAAGTATTAGAGACACGAAACTAAATTCAAGTTGTTTGAACCTCCCACTCTCTAATAATTCATATTTTCTTTTTTAATCTGACAACATTTTTATTCAAGCTATCATAACAGACGGGTTTCCTTAGATAGGTACAATGGTACATGGTACACGTTTGTGATACTTTTTTGTATCACCATTAATGATGAATGATGATAAATGATAGTACAAATTGTGAAAGTGTTATTCAACGGCAAAAAGATAGAGCAGTCGGGAGTTGTATTAAAAGGCGCAGGTAGAGTTGTTGACATTCCAGCATTCAACTGACTAAGGCTCAAATTGCAGTTGTTTTAATTAAACTTCCACAGAAATGGATGTTTACAGGAAGCTGCTTCACCACTAGTCCGGCGAACTTATTGAAATAATTTTAGTGCAGATTTTCAACTGAAAATCAACATTGAAGCAAAAAAAGTTTTCTTAATTATTTATTTCAGACTGTTTTTTAAGTTTTTCTTATTGCTACAAATTTTTTTCGTGGTACTGCAGAATTTGTAGAAGATTATTTGCCCAGACTACGCGACAGCGAAACAAAAAAATTCAGCTCTGTGGCAAGAGATTGCCATACAGGTGCTTGATACTGGATTCAAGGAAAAAACAACTGATCCTAGAAAATTTGCTCAACAGGCGTTCAATAACTTAAAGAAAGAGTTCAAAAAGTTTGTGCTCGCAGCCAAAGGAACTGGACGGGAAGAATATGTTCTGCATTGCAAGCCTCCATTCTTTAAAGAAATAGATAAAATCCTTGGTTCGTATTATTAAGTCTTATGTATAGCATTGTATGTTTTCCATACATGACATAATTAAATTTTTATGTTCGTAAAATCGTTTAGAAAGGGGTAATCCAGCATACCTTGAAAATATTGACGATTCAGCCATAGAAAAGCAAAATCCTACTCGAATAATGAAGGTGACACTAAAAGGAACAATTATTGGTAAGTAGACTTTTTGGTACTTTTAAATATGGTTTGATTTCTGAGCTCTTCATTTTCATTTTATTCTCATTTCATTGTAGATGATGTTATAAACAGAGACAAAAGTTGTTGAAATACCAATTTCCATCTCATGTGGTGAGAAGAGGCTTCTACTTTATGTAACCATGTTGCCCTGGTTCCTCTTAACGTCATGTCATATGTAAGTGTTGAAAAGTCTATCTGGATCTATGTGGCAATTTCTGTGGTATCAGTCTATTCATAAATATAAAGAAAGTAAGGTGTTAACTCTTGTATGTATACTTTATTCAACAGGTTAAGGGCCCAGTTATTTGAACGCATACTTTAACATAAAGAAAACTACATTCGAGTGTAAACTTTGCCTATTGTTTAGCATGACTTCTAATCCAATCAAGGAAATGGGTCACGTTGGCTGCCACTTCTCAAATAGCAAAGTCATGCAGGGTTGCCTAAAAAGCCCCGAAAATCCGTTTTTTTTATCCTGCACTTTATCTTGTACGATTATCTTCAAAATCCCGCAAAATCTTGCAAAAAACCCGCATAAATCCGACACGATCCGACATAATTTCCTGTAGTTATCCTAGTATATTTGAAGTCTTTTCTTGTCAGACAGATGACAGTAAAACATTATTCTGATACTGTTGACCGACAGTTAAAAGCTAACGACGAGAGACGGTGGTGAAAGTTTTAAATTAAAATATCGAGTTTCCAACGCTACCATTAGTTAATGGTGGCTTTGGCTTTGACTTTTAAGGCGCCTTTAACCATCCCTTCAGGAACTTCGATGGATGCGCTTGAAGCTTGTTGGTTTTTCAACCATTGCTGTGCCAAAATAAGACTGGAGAGGGACACATTGTGCAAATTGTTTCTGAGAGGGTTTTTGACTTGGTCTACCACGCTGAATGCTCTTTCGGCAATGGCTTTTGAAAAGGGCAAGCTAAGCAATAAGGAAATGCAGGGAATTAGGTTGGGAAATTTCAGGGAATTCGTTACGGTTTGAGTATTCAAAACATACCTCCAATACGATTCAACTGACAACTTTTTAACTTCATCTGAAGTTTCGACTTTGTATAAAGAAGGTGGGAGGGAAGCGTGGTCACGTCATTCGTTGCCCGCCTTTTGGCGGTTACACATGGTGTTTAAGTTTATAAATCGCCTGAACAATAAAGTCAGAGAATTAAGTTTCAACGATATGGCATTCACTGGATCAAGAAGCTCCGTAATCTCGTAGATAGGATCCCTGAAATCAAATTTTTCTTGAAGTTGTTGGATAGTCACAATGAACCATCTTCTGCAATTGTGACGCAGTGGCTTTAGATCCTTCTCCATTTTTTCAATTCTTGTCCTTTGTTGTGCATGGGCAGCTGCATCATGTTGACTTAATGGCTGGATTGCCACGGCCGCTAAAGACATCGAAAGACATAAAAAAGTGTGCTTTAAAATGCGCTTAATTAAAAATACTTGATGTCTGTTGTGTGTTTGATCCAGTCGTATTTGGAAATGGAACCCTCGTTTCGAGTTGTAGGTCGAATACCGATTCTGTTGCTCTTACTCCTTTATTTATAGAGAAAACAGATTTAAGTTTATTAGTTTTCAAAGCATGCATATTAAAATAATAAGAAATGAACCTACCAAGATAAATTTCATGCTCTGGCAAGTACTTAACACTTTCCAACGGATTCAGAAGTAAGGGATTCACAGAATTCATATATTCCTCTTCCATGAAATTGCGAGCAAAAATATTGATAGTCTGCTGTGTTCTCGTTTGATCAAATGAAAGAGAGGTATTTGGAAGAGTAAAAGAGAGGACTGGAACAAAGTGTTGAACTCGTTAAACTGGTTTAAAGCATAGCTCATGAATTCCAGGTAGATTTTAATAAAAGGATCTTTGAGTCCACACAAAATAACGTCATTCGCAGTCGTTGGACCTGTCTCATACAAATCGCGAAAATAATCCGCCATAGCATCGTATTGCTCTAATACACGGACTACTGCATACTCCAGAGTTAGCCATCGTGTTTGACCTGGTAATTATCATATGTTCTTCGCATTCGACGAGTTTTTGAAATTGTTTAAACGCTTCTCGTCTTTTGGGACTCCGAGAAAAATGAGTGCAAGTTCCACGAACCACGTCTTCACAAATTTTTGGCAATTCAAGCGATGCTTTTTGCGAACATAAATGACTCATGTGACAGTTGCACTTCACAGTTACAATGGACTGAATTTTATCACGAAGAATTGTTGCCACAGAGTGGTGTGCACCAAACATTGCATTGCAGGTGTCGGCGCAAAAACCAACTAGCATGCTAGTTTTCAAGCCCACCATCTCAAAAACTTCAAAAACAGTGTCGGTTATACCGATGGCAGTAACATCGCAACAGTTTGCAATTTCTATCAGACTAACCATGAGACGCTTGTCTTTAGCACTGTAAAACTGTGCTACTATTGCAAGTGCTGCACTGACGGTAACATCTGTGGTCTCGTCGATAACTAAAGACCAAGGTGTGGAATTCAGTGTTTCAAATATGTTGAAATCAAATAGCTCCCGATTCCTAAATAACAAAGAAAAATTTTTATTCTCGTACTGATTTTCAAAATACAAATGAATAAGGGAATATTCACCAAATCTCATAACACTGCCACACTGTTTACGACTCATCATCACTTTTTCCAAAATTAGGCTGTCTGGGAATGATGCTTTTAACGTTGGAATTAGCCAGTCGATAAGGTTGAATGACAAATTCTTTTCGTCAATCAAAAGGCACAACCGGATGGTTGCTAAAACAACTTTCTTGTCTTCACCACTGCTTACGTATTGTAACAGACGTTGGGATTCTTTCGAACATTTAGCAACCGTTTCCATTGCAAGAATGTGCTATTGAGTATTTGAATGTTTTTGCAGACCCTTCTTTGAGTTGGTTAAATAAGTTGAACAAGCAGTACAGTAGGCAGTACTTATATTCCTACTAGGATTGTGGCGTGATTGCAGCCATGTTTTAAATTCAGGGATTTGTTTCCATCTTTCAAGGAAACGTGAGCTGGCACGAGTTTTCTTCTTTCTTTTTGTGCTTTTAGCTTTGGCCTGCAAAGAGTTGAAAATTAGAACATGAATAAAATAACTCATCGCCAAAAGAATGCGAACCCATCTTCACCTTTTTTGAGGGAGATTTGTGCTGTGAAACTTCTTCGCAGCTTTGGGAATCATCTTGAACCTGGAAAACATATATAAATTACAAACATAAATGAATAACGTTTCCTTTTCATCATATAGGCCTACCCTTGCAACTTTTAGAGGAAGGCGAACATCACTGTTGGTGTTGGTTGAACCTGAATCACTCTCATCTTCGGACCCACTGTCACCTTCAGACTCCTAAAAAAGATATGCATATTTTCATGCGTTATTTCCATCACACTTGTTTAGAAAATCTGCCAATATACCTCAACTATAATAATACATCATCCATATCTTTCTATTCAGTGCTCGTTGTCGTTATCTATATCTGATTCTTCTGTTTCTTGCAGAAAAGCACATAAAGAATGGCCACGTGACTCAAACGAGTCTCAAACTCAAACAGTCAAAGGTCAAACGAGAGGAGAGAATCACGGAGAGAAATAGAGAAATGATGAAATTCACAACACAAGACCACAGATCAGGAACTCAGAGTACAGACTACAGAGTCAGAGGCTCAGACCACCTCAGAGCACCAGACAACAGCGCCAAAGTGATCTCAATTGTCGTCTACTGAAAATTTCATTTGATTAATAAAATTATCACCAGATATTGAAAAAGTCCCTAAAATTACCAGAAATCCGACAAAAAATTCAAAAATCCTGCAAAATCTTACGTCCTGCAAATGTCATGATAGCACTTCGAAAATCCTACAAAAACGGACAAATCCGACATAGTGGCAGCACTGCTTTCGACGGCACGAATTTCCAATTCTGGAAGTTTCAGATCAACCTCTTGCTAGAACAGCATGATCTGATTGAAATTGTCACTGGTGTATCCACAGCACCTGACCCAATCACTGAAGCATCAACTCAAAGTCGTGACAAATTCAGCTGCCATTAAGACCTGGAACCAGAGAGACAGCACTGCTAGAAATTTCATAGTCTTCACAATGGGATCCCAACAGGCACGGTCAATAATGACATGTAAATCAGCAAAAGAGATGTGGACACGTCTGACAGACCAGTATGAACAAGTTGCCTCAGAAAACAAGCACTTTCTTCGGCAGAGATTCTATCAGTACGAGTTCAACAAAGAGCATGACATTGCTGCACACATCACCATGATTGAGTCGATGGCAAACCAATTGAATGATATGGGGGGCGAGTGTTGACGAAGTTGACATTGTAACTAAGATCATTGTCACCCTTCCCCCCAGCTACAAGCATATAATATCAGTACGGGACAACATCGATGACAGTAAGAAGACGTTGCAATCTTTGAGATCACGCCTTTTTAAGGAAGAAGCTCGTAACAAAGGTTGCCAAGAAGAAGATGGTGTCAACGCTGCATTCTTTGCCAAGAAACAAGAGATTCCAAGTCAACAGTCTACGTATCCACAATCTGCTGCTGCTCGCCTTCCATCACAGCAACCAGCACAACATTCATTCGGTGGTCGTGGACGAGGATTCAGAAAGATGCAACTACTGTGGTGGAAAGAACCACTGGGAAAGCCAATGTTGGACGAAGAAAAAACATATTGAAAATGGAATTCCTAATGGATTTCAGCCGCTACATGCCCAATTTGCACAGTTAAAGTCTCAAAGACAACCCGACTGGCCGGGAGATTACGCTTTTACAACTCTCCCAGGTGGCATTTAATTTGAAGATAACTTTAGAGACAACTGGTATGTGGACTCTGGCTGTACTATTCATATGTCGGATCAGTTTCATCTATATACAAATTATCAAGCGGTCAAGAGTGGAAGTTGGCCAGTGAAAGGAGTTGGACATAATAACAATCTGCTGCAAGCTAAAGGAATGGGACACATTACAATCCAAACCAATATCAATGAAGAATGGCATTCAGGTATCCTAAGGAATGTGCTCTGTTCCTGGCTTAGGCGTCAATCTTTTCTCCGTCCGATCTGCAACAAGAGCAGGCCTACTCTAGGCCTACCAGTTATCATCTATAAGGGGGAGAAGATTGTGGCGGTCGGCGAAAGTTTCTCCAATCATCTATAACGTCTGAATATACGAAGTGCCGAGAACCATCATTCGAACCATCTCCTTCACGCTGAATATCCGAAGATTGGACAGGCTTTAGATTGTCAACAAACTACATTCCATGTGCTATCCAGAGCAGAAGCTCAACCTCTTCACCTGTGGCATCACCGCCTAGGACACATAGACACAAAAACCATCCGGAAGATGGAATCAGAGAAGTTGGTGGATGGGCTTATTATCAAACGTAGTGATACATCTTCTGCACCATTCTGTGAAGGTTGCGCACTAGGCAAACATCATAGGTTGCCATTTCCGACTGGAGGGAGAAAACGAGCCAATAGGATAGGAGAGCTCATCCATTCAGATGTGTGCGGACCTCAGCTCAATTAGAGAAGTGGATGGTAGCCACGGATGAAGAGTATCAGTCACTTGTGAAGAACAACACCTGGACAATCTGCAGTTTACCACCTGGGAGAAATTCAATTAGGAACAAGTGGGTGTTAGATTAAGACCGGAGTTGAAGATGAATATAAGGCTAGGCTCGTCGCAAAAGGGTTCACACAAAGACCTGGCATTGACTACGAAGAAACCTATTCTCCAGTAGTGAGACATGACTCTCTGCGTACCGTACTTGCAATCACAGCTGCTGCAAACCTTGAGATGGTGCAATTGGATGTGAAAACAGCCTTTCTGGGCGGGGATCTTCATGAAGAACTCTATATGTTTCAACCAACGGGATTCGAAATTGAAGGACAAGAAAATCTGGTGTGCCGGCTGAACAAATCACTGTATGGTTTAAAACAAGCTTCGCGTTCCTGGAATAATGAGAAATTCAACAACTTCTTAGTGCAGTATGGTTTCTCACAAAGTAAAGCAGATCCGTGTGTTTAAACGATCAGAACAGAAACAGAACTAACCATAATGGCTATATGGGTCGATGATGGAATCGTTTGCAGTTCTCTACAATCAATACTGGAAGACATTGTCCGCTACCTTGAGAATGTGTTTGAAATGACCTACGGTGATGTAGAGTGCTTCGTGGGGATCGAAATAAGAAGAAATCGAGAAAAGGGCCTTATTCATATCAATCAAGAAAAATACATCGAGAAGACCCTCAAGAAATTCCATATGGAAAAATGTTATCCCAAATCCGTACCGGCAGACCCGTCTGCAAGATTATCCAATAATGCAGAACGAGACCCGAAGGATTCGTTTCCGTTTAGAGAAGCAGTTGGATCCTTGATGTTTGCGGCTACTTGCACAAGACCTGATATTGCATTTGCAGTGAATCAAGTTGCACAATTCTCAAATAATCCAGCAAAGGCACATTGGGTTGCAGTGAAGAGAATTCTTTCGTATCTTTGAGGCACCATCACTGCTGGAGTCTGCTATGAAGGAGTACAGAAAAGTAACATGCTGATAACATACTCGGACTCGGATTACGCTGGCGATCTCGTTGCTAGGAAATCAACAACTGGCATTTTCTGTTTTCTCAATGGTGGCCCAGTGTCATGGTCAAGCCGTCGTCAGGACTGTGTATCTCTTTCGTCTACTGAAGCGGAATATGTCGCTGCCAGTAGAGCCACAAAGGCAGTCATGTGGTTTCGGCAACTACTGGGTGACATTGGATTTGAGCAGAAGTCACCTACTGCTTTGTTGTGTGATAATCAGGGTGCAATCAGCTTGGTGAAAAACTCTGGGAATCAATCGAGAACAAAGCACATAGACGTTAAGTACCATATCATTCGCAACATGGTCAAGGAAGGAGTCATCCACATTGAGTACATTCACACTTCACAACAACTAGCAGATATTTTAACAAAAGTCTCTGGATGGACAGAGGCTTTGTTAAAAATCTCAATTTTACATCATGTGATGTAAAATTCAGTGGGTGTGTTGAAATACCAATTTCCATCTCATGTGGTAAAAAGAGGCTTCTACTTTATGTAACCATGTTGCCCTGGTTCCTCGTAACATTATGTCATATCTAAGTGTTGAAAAGTCAATCTTCTGATGATTTCCTGAGGATTTCCTGAAGATATAGTTGTGAGTGATGCTCCAAGTGGAACACTAAACTTTTTAAAGGATAATTACCACATTTGACATTTTCTCTTTTCTGATGACGAAGATGGCCCTGATTTCATTTCGAAACCAAATATTCCAAAAAAGAAAACATCAAAGCAACAAATGTTACCAATCTATTGAAATTTTACTTGCCAGCAAAGCGGAACGCGTTGCCGAGCATGAGGAAAAAAGTAAAAGACATAAAAAGTCAGATGCTGCCGGTTTTATTTCGTAATAATTTTCTTGAAGTCTTTGCAAGGCAACCTTCCAGTAACAACAAATAGAATATTTTCATATTCTAAATGCTAATTTAACGTTCGTTTGCGCCTCTCTGCCTTCGTGTACATGGAATATTTATTTTTTTTTAGACGTCAGTTATTTATAAGAAGAAGAGTCCCATTTTTGTTAACCTTATGCTTTTTACAAAAAATCTTATTTTTTAGTTCTTGTTTTCTTGTATCATAATTCACGATATGCAGTTCTTAATGACATCAAATCAAATACAGAATTTGCATCACGAAAAGATTACGTTTGTTATTAAATTGCCACAAAATATTTAATAAAAAACACGTGTAGTGGGGCTATCCAAAAACACGGGTGTAGTAGACTCGGCTATCCAAGTGTGACTAAGGCTAGGCTTCTCTGTATTTGATTTGCTTGCCGCTAGTAGCGCTAGCTGATACAACATCTTTCCCTCTTTTACGAGACACGCACAGACAACAATGTAGCACAGAAGATCGCAGGGCAGTACATGAAAACCAATTGAGCCATCAGAACAGAGTGACACAAAAGACGGAAGGCCTGAAATTGCAGTCGGTTCAACTGGAGCTCCCTCAGAATTCCCAACTCTATCAGCCTCACTTTGCACTAGACTGCTACACCCCGAAGTTAACAACGAACGAGACGAATCAACATCCAAGGAGACTTTGGTAGGCCGCCTCTGACGGCGAATACAGCTGCTGCGCGAACTCGACGGCAAGATTTTGGACTGTCGTGTCATTTGAGTGACCGGATAAGCAACATGACCTGCGACTGTAGGAAGTGACGGAGCACACATCGGCGAAGCCGAGGGTTGCTTATGGCTGGTCGGTAGTGGCCGACTCGATGAACGGTGTGATACCTGAGAAAGTGTTGTTGACGAGCCGAGATTAACAACAACAGGCTGCACGGGGAATGAAAGGACTGGAAAACAAAACACGTCCGGTCGATTGTACAACAAAGACGAGAGGGAAAACTGTTTTCGCAATGAGGCTGGCATGATTCCAGCTGTGTTGACCGAAACAATGCGGCAGCAATTTATTGCCCTACTGTTTCTGCGGAACTCTCTAGCAACCATTGTGACCACCACGTAAGGGTCAAATGGCTGGCACACCACTTTGACGTTGCCTAATACCCATTTTTTCCAACATGAACTCTGATTTGTTGATTTATAGCTAAAATAAAGAGCCTGAACCAGAGAATTGTTGCTTCATGAAAGCTCGCTGGTGGTTGCCGACATTTCAACGCTGTTACCACGGCTCAACTGGAGATATTTTTATGTTTGAGGGACTCCATAACAAGAGTAGGCTTCCTCGCAGATTTCTCGACTGCAACAAAACAGATAGGACGGAAAACCTCGACCTATACTACCCGCCAAAAGAATTGGATCACCCAAGCCCAATTTGGGTGTTTTAACCCGCGAGAGATAGGCCTAACGGTCTCTCGCGCGGGAATTCTTTTAGTATATTAATTATGCTCGTAAATTTATCGGGTTTATTTCATTCGAAAGCTAATGTAATATACTTTATCCTCTAATTTTTATTGTCAAATTCATTCACGAATTCTATAAAATAATTGATAGTTTTCAAATATTGGATCACCCCCAAGACAGGCCGCTTTGGCTGTCCCTACCCGCGGCATAGCCTTTGGACATGGGGGTGGCAAAAATGGGTGAATGAAATGAGAAAAATGAAAAATCTTCTTCGTGGCACTGTGACCGATGGGAAACGTACTCCCTCGGATCCGGTGCTCTTTTTAGCGTATCAGCTAAATAAAGCTCTTTTCCCCGCTTAAAGAAAAGCTGATAACTGTAAACTTAAAGTTGGAGTCGCATTCGCTGAATTCTAGGGGTACACAACCCAATTGGCTTATCCACAACGCCTACTAGAGGTTTGTAATCCGTTTCCACAGTCACTTGATTTGCCATAGACGTAATGGTGAAAATGTTGCAATCCAAACTGAACTGCCAACAACTGTTATTCCATTTTTACATAACGGCGCTAGGTTTCCGTCAATCTGCGCGACTCAAATTCAACAGGTTGTAGTAGAAGGGCTCCATGTTCATAAGGAGAAGCGTGGACGGACACAGTTCCTGGCAACTGAGGATAAAATAGACGCAGCATGGGAGCCGACCAAACGAGCTCTTTGATGGACTGAAAAATTAGAGCACTTGTACTTTCCCACACGTACTCGACATCACTTCAACAAATTGCATAACGGCTTAGTAAAAGACGACAAATGTTCGCCGAATTTTGACAAGTAATCTAGATTATTAGAAATGAAAGAACAAGACCTTAACGGTGTAGAAACCCATTTTATTAGCTCCTCCAAACACAAAACAAAAAAATCTGGCAAAGCCTGACTGTCTGCACAGTGGGCGCGCCAGATCCCCACATCCTCAGAACTTTTCACAGGTACAAATAAACACAAACATGATTGACTTAAAAAAAACAGACATTCTGTGCTGATGAGGACGCGAACTAATTCTTGTTGAGGATACGTTAATTACCGTAGCCATTCTTCGAGTTTGCGAAGCGTTTACCTCTGTAAAGGAAAAAGGAAAAGACCATGAATTTAAACAGGGAGATGAGGGGGATTAACGAGACCGTTAAGGTCTTGTTCCTTCATTTCTAATAATCTAGATTACTCTTCAGCTCGTCTATTATCATTCAGTCACTTCACCCTTAACGGTGACTTTAAAGATGATGTCAATCTGTTTGTGAGAGTATTGAACTTGCAACAGATCCGGAAATCAAAGGGCGATTGTAAAATCGATTGAATGTGGACTCGTTAGTCCAACTAGCGGTTTTCAAACTTTATTCAGTGGGAATGCCTACTTTGGCTGCTTTAGATGCACCTGAACCTCTCGTTGAGTGTGCAGAAAATAAATTATCAATTCCAGCGCCTGACAGGCACTTTTTTACCCATCTGGCGATTGTGGAAGAGCCCACCGGTCGATAAGGTTTCTTAAGCGAGACAAAGAAAGAGTTGGAGGATGGAAACAATGTCTTCGAGCGTCCCAGATTATGCTCATGGCAATCAACTGGACAATTACGCCCAGAGAGGCGAGGCAGAGAAATAGATTGTAACGGCCCATCATGTTGGGTCTTGCGTGGGCGGGAAAGAGAAAAGGTCGCTGCAGATGCGGAACAAAGTATGGAGGTTCTCAAGATACCTGTAATTGCGGACACTCGAAGAAGAGATGACAGAGCAATCAGGGTAACGAGTTTATAAGAGATGACTGAAAGAAAGAGATCAGAATTATCAGGTAATGGCGACAAGTATTTTAAAACGTCGTCTGGATTCCACATGTTGCTGTATCGTGGGCGATGGGGTTTTGAATTGTAGCATTCTTTCAAAAGCAGGACCTCCATAGGGTGTTCCCCAATATTCACGCCGTTTATGGGCTCCAAAGTCATCGATAGCATCGAACGGTGTTAATTTATCGTTTGCGTCGCAAAACCGGAATAAAACAAGTGAGTAAAATATTGCAAGATAGTATTCAAATCGTTTGACAAGTTATCCTGGTTCCCTGCCATGCACCAACGGTACCAATCGTTCCAGTCATACTGATACGTAGATAATGTAGATCCGCGAGAGCTTGCCAACAATAATTTAACAACTGCTGGCGGAAGGCCTCGCTTTTCGAGGCGTCCCCTGATAATATCCATGCGGATAGGAGGAATTTTTTCGATTGAAGGAGTGGGTGCGGCTCGAGAGAGTTGGAATGAATAAGGATTGGATGTGCGCTGAACACCCTCGGGATGTCCGTTACCATTTCCAACAGGAGAAGGAACCACGGCTGAGATGGCCAGAGCGGGCAAACTAGAATGACAAAGGCTTTCTCTCTTTTTATCTTTGTCAAACATCTCGAAATCATTGCGAATGGTGGGAACGCGTAACAATTCAGCTGCGACCAATTGAGGGAAAATGCGTTCACGGCTATCGCATTCGGTTGGGGAAGCCAGGAGACAAACTTCGGCAATTGTTTGTTCCATGCCGCCGCAAAAAGATCCACCTCCATGGACCACACGTCTTGGATACGTTTGAATGCCCCTGTGAACATCATTCAATCGCTGGGGTCTAATGTCGACCGTGAATCCCGGTCTGAAATGGAATTAAACATTCCAGGTAAATGGGAAGCTGACAGAGAGATGTTGCGTGTTTCACACCAAGAAATCATTTGAGAAGAGATAGCGGAGAGGGAGCGAGACTTGGTGCCACCACAATTACTTACATAAGCTACAGCTGTAGCATTGTCCAAAAGAAGAGAGACAGAAATATCGCTCGAATTATGTGTAAAGATTTGCAGGGCATAAAGGGTAATAATTCGAGTTCATTGATATGACGTGATTGGTCGGCAAGAGGCCAGGGGCCTCTTGCGGTAATACCATCACACACCGATCCCCAACCTTGCAATGAGGCGTCAGAATAAATTGATAAGTCGAGACATGAAGGAAGAATGGATTTGCCATTTGAAAGATTAAGATTGTAAGCCTACCACTGAATATCGATTCGCGCTTCTTTGGCGAGGGTACCTAGTTTGTTCAGATTACTGAAGTCTCCGACAAACTATAAAATCTCTGATAATGAGGTTAGCCAGAAATTAAAAGAGCAGCGTAAGCTGCTCAAACTGTCTAAGATGGTAAATTAATGTGTATTAATGTATATTAATGTTTGAAATACAAAGAGGAATTTTTTCAAGTTTCTTTTTTTTTTGTTTTGTAATTTTTAATCCTCAATAAAACAGCGTTGAAAAACTCACAAGCGACTACTTTTCCTATTGTTCCCACTGTTTTCAAGGGAACGTTATGACTGATCCGGGTAGTCAGCTCCCCTAGTGGTGCCCCAAAATTTGTCCGCAGAAATAGCAGACGAACAGCTCAAAACAGGCCTAGCAGACGATAGTTCGGGGACCTCCAAATCTTAGACCATGCCGATGGTATCGACGAAGAGAAATTCCTAAGTACGGCAGTCAGCTCGCGAAGCTTTACTTGATCTTTTTTCAAAACAGATCGGCAAAGGGAGACAATGTTCTCAACTTTACCTTTGGGAAGGGAAAATGACAATATGCACAAGTCGATTTCGAGACCTAGAAATTCGATAGACTGAGACGGAACTATGACCGATTTCTCCGATTTCGTCAAAGCGTTAGAAAAACATTAATGTGAATCATGTAGTTGATTGACATTGATGGGATGTTACGGTACCGCTGTACCATTTGCATGGAAAGGATCCAAACTGGAGGATCACAGCTGTACAAGTATCAAGCTGTACAGCTTATCGATCTTATCGCATCAAATAGACAAGCAGACAGATTTTTGACAGTAAGTCTATCGAGATTCGAGACGTTATCGTTATCGCCAGGCAGCAACGGTGCGTCAGATGTTTCAGTGCCAAACTGCCAACTTCCCAACCAACTACTTATGCAAGCAGTGCCAGGGCGATACAACATACCGCCCTCTATGAAAAAAAGGTGTCAAGATTTGCACAACAAACCGTAAACGGAAACAATGCCACAACGAACGTCATGGCATCTGTCTCCAGTGCAAACACCTACGGCGATCTCCTGGTGAAAAAGACAACGGTGATGGTGGTAGGCCCTAATACCAAAGTAGTAAAGGAAACCAGGGAGATATTATTTATTGATGATAACGGCCGTAAATCTTGCGTAACCAGATCTATTTCAAAATTGCTTAATTAGAAGGTAATGGCCTCCTAAAGGAGAATATTTGCACAAGAGTCTTTAAACAGAGAAAACCCAATCCAGTTGAAAAGATCGAAGCAGTTTAATTGGCGTTTCTCCTGGAAGGAGGCCCTGGAAGGAGGACCTACTCGTAAATGTAACAGCCTTGGAAACGGACTACAACAGAGACACTGGACCTTACCCTCACGCGGCATTCTGAAGAAAATTGTGGTTGAAAGATGATAAAATTACGAACCATTTCAAAAACATGGAGGAATTGGGAGCTGGAATGGAGGCCAAGGAATCTTCACCTCCCCAGCCGAGGTCTACGGAAGAAATTTACAGCCAGGAGATCAACCATACCTCCAAAAGCAAAAAGGAAAATCGGAAAATCGTTATGGAAGAATTAAAATGGCAAATACACTTTGATTTATCCTTGTTTTGGAAACTGGAACAATTCGCCATCTTATTGATTGTGATGCAGTGGAGCTAGACGATCACCTCAGCTCCTTTAGAGACCAAATCACCCGTTATACGGACAAATGAAGGTAAGAGAAGAATTTCCTGATGGCAAAAGGAAGACTGGAGAATCTATTGAAATGACTTAGAAGAACACTAGCGCTTTTTTCAGCCTATCATAAAGAAATCGACCAACTGCAAGTCCAAAATTTCGTAGAGGAGTCAGATCTAAACTACGCAGGTCTCCACACTTATCTGCCATACCATCCTGTTATCCGACAGGACAAAGCAACTACAAAGATTCCACCGGTATTCGATGGGGCGGCAATATCGAAGTATGGCCCAAGCCTCAACGATGTTTTTAAAACCGGCCAAAATCTTAACCCCAACCTGCTGGCCGTTTTAATGCGATTCCGTTTACACAGAATCGCATAAATAGCAGATATTGAAAATGCATTTTTGAACATCACCCTGCATCCTGAAAACACCGAAGCTGTCAAATTTCTGTGGATTACGGATCCAGGAATGCCAGGTTCACCTCTAGTTGCATACCAGTGGAAACGAGTCCCATTTGGACTTAGCTCTAGCCCATTTTTGCTAAGATTTACCCTCAACAAGCACCTAGACAGCATGGAGCCACTCTACTTCACCACAGTAAGAAAGCTGAAGGAACAAACTTATGTCGACGACACGGGGGGGGGGGGTTAATCAACCCCCATCGTAAAAATTTTCACCCAAAAATGGGGGAAGGTCAACCTAAGGCCCTAGGAATTCAATGAGATACCAAATCCGACACCTTCCAATTGAACCGCACACCCATAATCGAAGCCGAAACAGAATTAGGAAACCTAGTGACCAAAATAAATAATCTAAGGATATCAGAAAGTGTATTCGATCCCATTGGGTTCTAACACCCACTACGCTCCTGCTGAAAATATGTACCAGAAGCTTTTGCAAGCAAATATTGCCAAGGATGTGGAAGCGCCTAAAGAAATTCGAAAAACACGGTTAGCAGCTATGATTCCGTTGAACAAGTTTGCCAACTTAAAAATCCCTCGTTGGATAGGCTACTGCTTACAAAAATTCATGTGTTCGGCGACGCAACCGAGGCCGCTTATGGAACGGTAGCCCACGCTAGGCTCCAAACCAAAAACGGCTATACAGTCATCCATTTTCCTGTCAGCAAGACAAAAGTGGCCCCCTCCCAAACAAAGAAGTCCCCTTGCCAAGGAGCTTAGAGTTCACTTCTGGGTGCCCGGTTGGGAGTAAAAATCTAAAACTTTCTCCACATGGAATCGTCGCGAACAATATTTTTGTGCAGACTCGCTAGTGGCACGTGGCTGAATCTGAGGAGACCCCAACAGGTGGAAAACATTTTCCAGGAAACCCGTCGAAGCAATTAGAAGACTGTCAGGACCAAATTGGTGGTGGCACTGTCCAGTCCAAAATCCTGCGGGTCTCGCCTCGCAGGGAGCTCCAGCAGCAACGCTGGTACACTCCGAACTATGGTGGAATGGACCATCATGGCTGTAAGAAGACGAAAGCAAGTCGCTGGGTTCAACACCCGAGGAAGAAGAACCCAGTGTCCATCGAAGCAGAAGCGAAATCAAAAACCATCACTTTGTCGGTAGCTTCCGTGGAGACAGCCCTTCAAAAGGAATGGCAACTGGATCGAATTACGTGTTAGAATCCACTACTCAGAAGTTGAAAACCGTTCTATACAAACGCCACACAAGTGAAGACTCCAATCAGGACAGGAGATGGAAGACAAATAATGGTAGAACATCGGACAGTAGAGAAACTGAGGAAGGCGGAGCTACACCTAATTATCTACAGGCAGCTCCAAAAAGAAGCCTATCCAAAAACGTTTCAAGACCTGCAAGAAGGGCATCAACAAACAAAAGTTTCAAAAACCATAGACTGCAAGAGGCCCATAAAATTCTGAACCAAAAACCATCTGCTTCCAGTAGTGAATACGTGATGGAATGTGAGCCAACGCAAAAGGAAGTAATGGAAACTCATCTATACTTGAAATGCGGAAAGATTTAACCTATAGATGTGTTGAAATCTCCACATGAAGATTGGAACCAAACTCAACAATGTTAACCAATCAAACAATGTCACACATAGTTATAGACACCAACATATTCCTGTCTCATTTGCCAATTGTGAAGACATTAATAGAGAACAGGGAATTTTGTTCCAAAGTACAAAGTTTGGTACCGTGGATGGTATTACAAGAACTTTCATGATAAGCCACAGACAAAACAAGATCAATTTGGAAATCGTTGCAAGAAAAGCTTCATTCTAGAGCAAATAAATAAAAAAAATTTTTTAGTTTCCCTGATAAAACGTCACATCACGGTTAAGCTAGTTTTAAATTCCGTATATCTTCCATAGCGGAACGCTGTCTGATGCCGTTGGTGTAGCCCATCCCGGCATTTAGTATGAATCTTACTCAACGGTTCCTACCTTTCAAGAAGTTAGGGATGGGTTACAGAAGTGAAAACCCTTTTTGCTCAGAACGGATGTCTAGGTCTGCTTGAAACCCCTTCAAGCGAGAGTTCCTTTTTTATGGATTTTTCTTTTTTCGGATGCAGTTTCATGCAAAACAACGAAACCTCTTCAGCGTGTCGGGCTACGTCAACTCAAGGCAGGACAGTAGTTTACTAGAAATGTCTCATTGCATTCCGATGTCAGTCAGCGAGCTCAGCTTACAGGTAAAAGAAACCGCTATAGCAGCATCTTCTTTGAGGCGCGCCATGGCTCATTTCGCATCAAATGCACAGCATAGGTAACCTAAGAAGAACATTAGGTGAAAATCAATAACGTACGGTTTGGGTAAATGTTATTTCTAAGCAATTTGTTTCAGGCACAAAATGGAAATTGGATTGGAGCAGGTACGGGTTTACATCCGCGTGTTGGATTCCGTTGCTTCCAAGTTGCACTGAGCTGTCTTATGTTTCACTCTTTGATTTCTGTACAATTTCATTCATGTTTATTCTCAACCCTGCATACAAATTTACACGGAGGGAAAAATCAGGAGTTGTGTTCTGTTCCACCTCATCACAGGTTTTCATTTGCCAATTTTGCGGCAACGCTTGGATTGTTTATGACTTCCCCAAGACTGTCCAGCAATTCTCTTCGGTAATCGTCGAAGCCACCCTCAATTTCATTTATGGTTTGATCTTCAATAACCCAAAGTTGACAGTTGGTTTCACGGATCAGCCGCTCGTCGTGGGAGACTATAATTACACCACCCTTATAGTCATTGATGGCGTCAGCCAAGGCGTCGATAGATTCGATATCCAGATTGTTTGTCGGCTCGTCCAAAATTAATACATCAGGAGCATTCAAGCAAAGTTCCGCCAAAGCGACGCGGGCCTTCTGACCTCCAGAAAGATCTTTATTCTTAATGGTATGTGCATGCGAGGCCAGTCCAAATGATCCCAACTGTTTTCGAGCTTTTTCGTACGGTAAGTTAAACAACCGCATCAAGTATTCGGCTGGAGTTTCTTCGGCCGTCAAATGTTCACCAGAATGTTGATCGAATCTGTCAAAAGAAACATGAGCATGTAGAGTGCGTAAATTAAGAATAGCCAAGAAGCCAGAGAATAGTTACCTTCCCATTCGCAGACGATGGTTCTTCCTTTGTTCTCCTTGTTGAGGTGTTAGTTCACCTACCAGTAGTTTTAGAAAGGTAGATTTACCAACTCCATTAGGGCCAACAATTGCGACTCGTGATTCCATATCTATACCGAAATCACAATTCTTAAAAAGTGGCCTGCTTGCATCGTAACCAAACGTGACGTTATGAATTCCCAGGACAGGCGGCTGCAATGGCGCGGGCTCAGGAAAGCGAAATTTGACGACGTAATCCTTAGGTCTCTGCATAAGCTCAATCGGCACTGTCAAATCATCATCGTTCTTCTGTAATTTGGCTTGATTTTTCTCTTGTTTCTTCGTTAGAGCCTCTTTTTGTTTTTTTTCAGCAGCCTTCTTTGACTGACCCTGGCATTTCAACTCCTTTAGTCTCTTTTCCTGTTTTTCGTAATCTTTGATTTGCTCTTTCCGTTTCTGAAGATGCATTTTCTTAAACATGGAATAATTTCCTTTGTAATAGAAGAGTTTTGCCATGTCCAAGTGAATAATGTCTGTACAGACATTGTCTAAGAAAGACTGGTCGTGTGAGACAATGAGCAAGGTTTTTTTCCAGCCTTGGAGGTAATTATCCAACCAAATGACTGCATTCAAATCCAAATGATTGGTCGGCTCGTCTAACACGAGAAGCGTGGGCTCCAAATAAAGGGCTCGACCTAGAGAGACACGCATTCGCCAACCACCACTGAAGTTTTTCGTAGGCCGATTCTGCATTTCAGCCGTAAACCCTAGACCAGCTAAAATTCGCCGAGCTTTAGGTTCGGCCGCGTCCGCACCTATAACACGCAATTCTTCATATACTTGATTTAATTTTTGTGTGACCTACATATCAACAGAAATGAAGTTCGAAAAAGCCAATGTGCATTAAAGTATTTTTTAGAATTATTAACCTTCAGGTTTCCTTGGCGTTGTTCTTTCTCTAATTTATTGGCTTCTTCAAGCAATGAAGTTCGTTTCACATCGGCTTTTAAAATGGCCTGAACTGCGGCAGTATCATCTGCAACCACCTCTTGCTCACACAATAAGACATCAATGGAATGAGGTATCTGTAGTGATCGTGATGCTATGTGGCGTAGCAAAGTTGTCTTTCCATGTCTTCAAAAACAGAAAATTCATTTTATTGTAGAAAATTGTTTAAATAACTTACATACCAATTGGGTCCGACAAGGCCATATCTTCTGCCTTGGGCAATAAGAAGACTCGCATTTGTAAATAAACTTTTTCCTTTAGCAGATATGCTGAAATTTTCCACTTTGATGTCTACAGTATTTTCTAGTTGTGCCAACTTTTTATCAGATTGTTGAACTTGGGAAATAGTGAAATTGTCTCCCAGTTCACTGTGTCCCAACCCCCCTTTGCGAGTGATGACATCCATTTGTTTGTCATATTCCATTTGCTTCTTTAATTTTTTTTTATCTTTATGAGAAAGTTTCACTTTTTCTTCTTGCTTGGTTTCAGGTTGCTTTTCGCTTTCACTTTCATCAGAGATACCGAAATTATCTTGATCTTCGACAACAGCAAGCTCTTTCATTTTATATTTCAATTCTACATCAATCCCTGCATTTGCTTTGTTTGAAGTTTTTTTTTGTTTACTTCCTTTTTTGCTTACGGGTGTGGGCTCTTTAATAGCTGGAATATCCTTCATTTTCAGAATCGGGCAGTGTTTGTGTTTCCAATTTTCCACTTTCCAGTTTTAAGATGTATTCAACGTTGTTGCATCGAAGGCATGGACGTCTTAACTCAAGTAAAAAGGAGTAAAGGACTGGACTCTTTCCCTATCCCCTCTTTCCCTAGTGTTAAAGCTTGTCGGGTGCGCTCTTTTCACGAAAAAAATTAAAACTATATCATTGCATACAGTTTTAAAAGGCAATTCTAACCATATAATTTGTTTCTTTATGAATCGTAAATTTAAGGAGATATTTTGATTTTAAATTATAGAAGGGAAAAAGGGCGGGCCACCGATGCCATCTATCATCCAAAAAACTCAAGTTCTTCTTCATTGACACCTAAACTTGAAATTTTCGCATGCCATCTATCAACCAAAATTGCATGCTCTTGCTGTTTGACAACCTGAACTCGAAATCGTACAAGCAATGAGCAAGATTTTTGGCTCCCAGATGGCACCGGCGGCCCGCCCTTTTCACCTTTTTTCTGCTAGAAAAAATTAATATCTCGTCAAAGGTTAATTTTCAGTATAGGGATATTTGGTAAATCAATAATTATTTTTTTAAGTTAAATTAATAACAAATAGAAAAAAATCACATGGCTGACATAGGAATCGTCGAAGAGTCCAGTCCTTTAGTTAGAGCATGGCCTACTGTGAGTTAAAGTAGTCCATGTCGGAGGCCAAGTTGTCTAATTCTATACACTGTAGGCTGTAGCCAAGACTACAGCTTCGGTTTACATTTAAATACGTGTTAATCTAATATGCTGTATTAAACTTAAAAGTTTAAAAAAATATATTTTCATGATCCATCGTATCATTACGGCATTCACTGTTACTATTTTTTGTGCAAAGATGCCCACACACAGCCTGATGGAGTTTACTATGGTTGTTTGGTTAGGCCTACCCATTGAAAATCGGCAGCATGAATTGACCGATAAGCTCGCGCAGTTAGCTCTTTTGTAAACCTAAACCCCCACCATACATGTTAAGGTAGAATATAGATTTAAAAAGTTAAGCCGGATGTAAGGACTAGAAATTATTTACAAAGGCACACTGTTATCAAAGAACTTGACGGACCGTGCTTAACTTTGAAAAAGTACTATAGCCTACGGATCAATGGCTAACTGAAGGTATACTTCCGGCTGCCTGCCTTTCATGTTCGTATGCTCTAGGCGACAACAGCTACCTGGCTTTGACTGTCCATTTTACGGCATCCGGCTGGAGCTTCATGAAAAAGACAGCCATCAAATGGAATAAGATCCACAGTCCCACACTGCAAACCGAGAATGTACATGTTGGAACTATGAAACCTTTTGACATTCTTCTGTTAGACTTCGTTTAATGCCAGTAAAAGGTCGCTGATGACGGCTAATGATTTTCATTTACTTTTTTGTTCTCACATAATGTACAAAAGTGGCTACAAGTAGGCTACAGATATGAGTAATTTAGGGAGGATAGAGGAAACAGGACTAAAGGAGTTTTTTCCGAATCTCACTAATTATTACGTTAGCCAGAAAAATAAGGGTGATTGGAGTTTTCAAAGGTTGTTAAATGAACGGATTTAACTGGAACTGCATATACAATTTTAAAATCATAATTTCCTTATAAAAAACCATTAGCCGTAATCTGATCAACCCAAATCTTTACACAAAGATTTCAAGGTTGAATATTTATATTGTAGCTGCTGTTTCTCCAGAACACGAAATCTTCGCTATACGTTCATATGTAGCCTATAAGTTATGACCCAAAGATATTTTTACAAAGCATCAACACAGGAATATCACTGTCTATCTATAAAGGCTAAGTATTGTTTATCGCCATTTATACGAAATCTATTGTATAAGTGAATTACAGCTGCCATGAGATTTGATGGAGCTAAATAGAGCTGTCAGGCGACTCATATCATGCAGATCATTCAATAACCTTCCTCACGACGCGTCGAAACTCTCCATTGTGATTTCCTTTCTCCCCTCCGTTTCTGTTCCCCCTTCTGTAGCCATTGATAATGCTCTGAGTGCAATAAAAACAGCCCTGACAATCTTATATGTCGAGTAGAAGTAACAACATAATCGATCTCATGCCATCTCTCCTTCCGCTGAGGGGGCTTTATTATATGTTCTGGGTATAGGCTAACAACAACCCCAATATATATACAGTATTTGTGTACAAACTACCAAATCGATCTTTTTTCATTCTTTTATCGAGTTAAATATCCGACTATTTAGCTGTATATGCTAAATAAACACCATCATTTGGCAAGTTCAAATTTTTGGTTGTACAGCATAACCGTTTTTACAATCCGAGTCGGTGTAAAACAACACGTTATGCACCAACGTTATACAAATGTCTGGATATGACGTCTTCTAGAAAACTGTTTTTTTAGATATTAAGTGGGCCTAACTTTTATTACGAAAATGATGGCGTTGAACAAATGGAAACGATTTCAAGGATTTGGAGAGGGCCCTTTTTTCAACAAAAAGGGGAAAGTAATGTGTGTGTTGCATCTTTTCGAATGCACTCATGCAGCATAAACGTGATGCACAGTAAAGAGAAACTGTATGGATGTTCCGGGTGAAGTGTACCTATCAGAGGTACGGTATAGACTTAGCATTTGCTCAGCTAGGCGTGCCAACTTAATCCGATTGGGGGATCATTTGGTCATGCACTAGCGCCTCAGACAGCGGTTCTTTCAATAAAGAATCCTGTTGTCACTGGATTTATTATGATATCCTCAAGGTTTAAGGCCATTCACTTGTAGACGATACCTTCGTATGTGTTATAAAAACGTCTTGTGAAATGGATGAGAGGGAAAACGCGTGTACCGGTAGCAGGCCTATTTAAGCTGACGTGTACTTTCCATTGATGACGCTCATCTTTGCTAGAAAAACGGCTTTTAGTCTCAGTTTCTTGCAACTATTCGAAAACTGAGAAACGAAAAAAGAAAACTAGATGCTTAGTGGGCAATATGGGTAATCCCAGCTTCATATACGACAAGATAGGCTACAGCCTAAAAAAATTGTTTATTCTCCCAAATCAAGATAAAGTGATGTATTATATTTTTTGTTTCTGACAATAAGATTCAAATTTACTCACAAATCGTTCAACCACAGACAAGTTCTATGAACAAAATATTTATTTACACATATTATATAGTATTACAAAAATATATATAAAAAAGGTGTTTTATTTCAGCTTGAGTATGGTCTATAGAGTTGACCCTACTGCAACTTTTCATCCTTCAAATTCTGTGAATTGGGTAGCACATTTTTCGGAAATGGAATTGATTTTCCGAACGCGTTTAATTGAAAAAATTTTTCAGATTATCTTCATAATTTTGTATGCAACGATAACAGTTAAAGTATTATGATTATAGTTATATAAGCTCTTTTCCTATATATGTTAAACAAACAGCCCGCACTGTATGCAAACAAACTTTACGCATTAATCCCAAGGAAGGCCAAGTGTTTAATCCATGTAATATCAACAGTAGGCTATACTATAGCTACGATAATATATTGTTAAGAAATCCGGGAAGGTAATAGCTCAGGTGGGTGTCTTTGAAGATGGACTCGGTCTATTTCCTGACCTTAGCACACACATAAATGTAACACAAATACTTATCCGGGTTCACGCATTACCGCGCTACCAACCCGTGCTTGCATTACCGCAGCGCACCACGAACGGCCGTATTACCACGACCTCCCGGACCTGGCCATGCTTGTTGCCATTCCAGCACCGGCAAAGATGAACACATAACAAGCACACACAAACACCGATCACCGTACAACTACATAATCCAGCTGGCCTGATCTTGCGAGAGAGACTGCCCAAAATCTATACTCATAAGAGAGGAGAAGAAGAAAGAACAAAAGGGTTGAGGAGTCGTCGCGTTGACGGAGAGGAGAGTTCGGCTGGAGGACGGAATCGTCCACGGAACGTAACAATATCATAATTTATCGGGCAAACTATGTGACTTATTAAAACATATCAGCAGCTTACGTGTTCTATAGTTGATCGCAGCCAATCTATCTGACGTAAACATATATAGTTAGTTTTTGTCTCCCTTTCAAACTGGTGAAAATCAATCGGTTGCAAAATCACATCAAAAGAATGCGTATAACCTATAGTCTTATACTCAAACTTCAAAAATCTACGTATGCCCAAAGAGCTAAAGTTAGGGAAACGATGCCAAAAGAGGGCATCCTGGTTAATATGTAACTCACTTAGTTCACCGAAGAAACAAGCAAAAATCACGAAATCGCTCCGTCTCTTAAAACCATGTCAGAATATTAGAGAATTTGCACATGGGATAGGAATTCCACTGACTTTTTTTATAGGCTCATTTTTACTGCTTTTAGTTTCTTTTATATTTGACTTTCTGCTGGTGTAGCTGTAGTTGTTGTCATGAGCTAGCAAATATTTTGTAAAAGGTTTCATATTTCTCGGTTGTTCCACCTGACAAGAAAAAAGGCCAGAAAAAGCCGTCGACAAGGCACCATATTACTGTTGTTAGTCTTGTACCGTAAAGCAATCAGCCAGTCGCAAATCCATGGAAGTGTGCACAGAAGGCCGCTTCTTATTTGAGGCTCCTCTTGGCGCTGGGAAGTTGACAATCGTACCTAAATGTATTATGCGCAACTGCTGTGCGACAACCACGAAAACACCAAGTTTAAACTGAACAGTGTACCGTTTGTGTGTATATCCCTAGCTGCTTCTCCTTGGTAAAAACCCTTAGCTTATTTAGGCTAGACTAGATTTTTTCCTGGTGTCGTTTATTTTCTTAATTTCAATCATTTAAAAAAAAAAGAAAGAGAAAGAAATATGAGCGTGTGGCATAAATTCACGCGTTGGTGGTAAAATTAAAGGTTTTTGAATCCCAATATCTAAAAGCATGGTGCTAATTATTCCTTCTCATCGAAGAACTATTTACATTATACAGCAGCTATATAGATTATAGAACCTTCGGAGAGATGTCAGCTTTTAAGGTCTTTAATACAAACAAAAGTTTATACTATACAAGTATAGGCTATACATTTTACTTCGTGTATTAACAATAAAAACACCAATAATTAAGTTTTTTTTTACTATTTGGGTAGACTATAGACAAGAGCAGTATAGAACGCCACTTATGGGTCACGTAACCGTCTCTTTCGCACAATCGGTACTTAAGACAAAACGAAACGGAAACGATTATAGGCTAATACAACACAAATTGCATATCATTAAAATCAAACTGAGATGGACCAGCTGTGAAGATACGCAACACCTTCACATACAGGTAAACTAAGAAACGCAAATCCGCACTATTAACATATGAAATCAACTATAGCATTGTTCGTCATTTTAAGTATTAAGTAGGTACACTTTCCTGGGTGATATTTCTTTATTTACTTCGTCCTTTTTCGCTTGATATCGAATGAATCGTCACCGTAGATATCCTCTTCTTTGTCAGAAAGTTCATTCATAACTTCAGCCTCCTCTTGACGTTTCTTCGCAGTTGCCAATTCGGCAGCATGTTTTTTACGCCATTTGGTACGCCGATTTTGAAACCAAACCTGAAACAAATAAATACATAATCTTTATTTAGTATTAATATTTATTGATTTGGTTTTGCATCGTTTTTTAAAATCTTTTTTAGTCATTGATATGTAATACTGCATGTTTTTTGGAAGGGGTGGGGTTGGCTTTTTCACCATCTATTTCGCTAGCGATCAGAAAAAAAAGAACGAGGAGAAACTTATATAGGCGATATTGAACTACTCCACGAAGACTCAAACGTTGTTCGCGAAAAATTTGCTCTGCGCTTCGTGCCGTAAAGTCTATATCTCAGATTTTAAAAAAAGGCCAATAGCGAACTCAAAGTTGCAAACCGCGGCTCATCACGTATTATCATAAATTCACATGCGAAAATTAATAAACCTAAAAGATAGATTTTTCTTTGTTATTTTTTCATTAGTTCGCAACGATGTTCTTTTTTCCTGTCTACTACTTATAGCATTTTATTTTCGGATATCGTGCTATACCCAATGTGTATAACGCTAGATATAGCCTTTTCAATACGGCCTAATCATAAAAAACGTTTTCAAAACGAATATATTTTAGAATATGACGAGTATACAGTCGATCGTTTAAAGTGTTTACCTTAACTTGAGATTCCGTCATATTCAATCCATAGGCAAGTTTTGCGCGCTCGGGACCCGCCAAATATTTTGTCTGCTCGAAAGTTTTCTCAAGCGCAAATATCTGTTGCCCGCTAAAAGTTGGTCGTGTGTGTTTTTTCTTGGAATCCTTGTCGAAGCCACAGTTAATGCCATCAGAATTATCTGCTAAGTTATAACCATATATTGTTAGAATTACCAACAAAGTAGGTATAATTAACATAAAATTATGAAGCATCAAGGGTATTCTTTATAGTTTTTAGAATAAGTTGCTGCAGAACAGTATAGCTCCGTGTGTCCTTACTTATCTGAAAACGATCTCTCCATGTTTGCAGGGCAGGGTTATCCATGAAGGATTGTAGAGTTGGCCAGTAAACGCCTGTAAACGTTGGCGAGTTAAGACCTAGGGCGTTAACACCGCTGGAGAAATCCAAAGGCTTCTGGGTTCGAGCTATTGCCGAAAAGGGTGACGGATATTGATTACTGCTGGAACTTGAGTGTGGGTGGCACTGAATTGCAGGAGAAAGGACAGGATCTGGTCGTGGAATTGGTCTATTCAAAATGTTTTCTATTCCGTGTGGAGTGGCAGAAATCGAATAACCATCCTCCGGTTGTACCGAAACTGTAGTATTAACAGATTCCGGCCGTGAAGGGGACTTAGAATCTTCGGTGTTACGAAAATTTAGCTTTGAGGACTGGTGATTTTGCAGTTGGTTCGTGTCGAATATTTGTGCCATTTTGTTATTTCTTTGAGTAACTGACGGTCGAATAATCGAAGAAGAATCTGCGATCGAGATGGGATATTTGGTAGAGGTTGATGCCGAGGGGAGAGAACCTAATCGGCAAATATGTGGGAAACTTCGAGCACTTTCTTGTGTTGAATGAATCTGCAAAGCAGAGCGCGATAGTAGGCGAAGCCCAGACGAATCATTCGTAGAAGTACAAGATAATAAGCCAATTGGAGAGCCTTCGGTCGGTGAAATTCTATCCGCTGAGTTGGAAGAAAAATTGGAACTCCTTGGGCTGCCTTCTCTTTCACCTGGATCTCGGTGTGCCGACCCACTGCAGACATTCTCGTTTTGATTTGCAGGACCTCCTTGTCGACTAACATGGGTAGGAGAGGCTCTCATGATTGGACTAGGGCTAGAACTTGAAGTATCAAAATTCTTGGAGCAGCCCATTGTTGCGTCACAGTCATCAACCGAAATCAAAGTGTCGTTGGAAGAATGTTTTTCTGTTTCACGATTCTGTGGCTTTTCAAAGGCAAAATTTTCAACCGAACTATTCACGTTTGTAATGTCTAAGGTAGCCGACGGTACGGTGGCGTCTAACATGAGGTCAGAATCCTTTTCCGATCTGACAACACTTTGCATTTTCGGCGTGGATTTCAAATAAGTCTCCAGACCTTTCAAAAGGGAAAGAGAACATCGCTAAATAAGCTCTTCGTTATCCTTTTGAAAGTGAATCGATTCTGACACAATCCTGCATTTTCTCCCGTTATGGAAGATGGAAATTTTGATTTGATGAAACACTATATTCAATGCACTTTCACGTTTAAATATTTATGCAGAGATTGAAGCTGTAGTTGTTACACTTTGATAGACGGCGGATATACTTAATAAATAGGAGGAAGCTATTGCAGTGGTTCACGTCAAACGTTTAAAGAAACAAACTGATCGCGGTTACGAACGAGAAGCTATTTAGAAGTTGTACGTGACTAGTCTTGTCCTCCCACAAACACTCGTCGGCTTTTGATAGATGGTACAGGATCCAACGGTCCATGGACTGGACAGCCCCTCTAGAGGCGGGGCTTGCAACAAGCGGAAGTCTCAAATCTGCGATTCTGCGTTTCGTGGATCTTATTGGTTGCTGATACGTACTCTATGCGCGCACAAGCGTCTCTCCTATTGGCCCCGCTGCTTAGAAATATACGATGCCGCGACACTAGGAACAGTTTATCTGCTTTTTCATAGCGGAAAATAGCCCCAGGTTATTCAGCGTTTCACACTGCAAACAAAGCGGTACTTCCGGCTGTTTCAGAAGTAGGCCTCCTATGTATTTGTATAGACTAAGCTGAAGTCAAATTTGTCACGGAGAGACGCGCGATAAATCAGTTTTGGATTACGCTCTGACAATAACCACTGATGGGGGGTTTTCGTTTAGGGGAGATGTGAAGGTATAAAAAGAAACGGTCTAATGAAAATTTAAACATCGGTAAGCCCCGTACATAATTTCAGAATTTTGCCATTGGCTAGTAGAGAATTATCTACCAATGGATATCATATATACCATGGATAACAAGTCAATTAACTTGACAACAAAGGTAAGGGCTATTAGAATACATGCGAAACCATCAGCTTCAACTATACATAGCCTTCTAAACTTTTGAAGGATTTTGTGGCAAATACTTTTTTCGTTCTTGTTAGGCTACATACAAATTTGTAAATGCATCACGTCATACCAAGATCGAAACTACTGGCTTAAACATGTGCGATGTTCTCTCAAAAATAGAATAACTGAAAGCTCATTTTTTAACGTTAAAAAAAAGTCCAATTCAGAACATATACCATAAGAATCTTGTCCCATCTGCAGTGGTTCCTAGAGAGTTCCGTGTGTTAGCTGATGCACGTAAATTGACCAGCTTTCTTTCTTTGTGCTGCTTTTGCCCGCCGGCTAATTTGGCAGAAGGGTGTCAAATTATAGGGGTAATCCAATAGGCCTATACATGAAGGTAAGCCATCTTTACCCAGTGGATAGGCAAATACGAAACGACGCAATAACCGGCAATAACGACTTTTTAAATCCTCCGTCTAATAAGGTTAAAACTATGCAAATCTACGCTTTAAAAAAAAAGGTCAGAATGAAAAAAATATAATTAGAAGGCCAAAATGAGCTGATCTTGGAACTGATCATTTACGTTACAGTGTATAATAGGTTTCAACTTAGGCTACTTGTGGTGGGGTCAAAATAACGCAATATATCATTTAAAAACTATTATAGCTGCTGATGCAGATTGCAGAATTATAAGAATAACAATAATAATAAAAGTAGTGGAGGTTGTATTAGCTAGTAGCTAGTAAAGAAATTCAGCTTTGCAGTTCAAAGTCAAATTACTGGTTGGCAATGCCAAGGAGTTTTTTTCTTGACCAATCTTATAATTGACGAGGAAAATAAATTCTAGTTTGCTTTTTCTCTAGCACTGTTGCGTCGAAAGTTTTTTTTCCTTTACGAAGCAAGCTGTTTTTTTGCGTAGTCATAGCTCATAACTAATTTTGATTCATTAGGGTCTAGAATATTGGATTGCAATTAAAATTTTTCAAAACGAATTTGCGTCAAATAACCTTATATAAAGGCTAGGTTTAATTTCAACCTTTTTATCGATGTAACATATAGGCTACGTGGAAGAGAAAACAATTGGAGCTGTTTAAATGAGAATTCCTCGGAGAATTCCACGCAAGCACGGCAAGTCATGACTCGTGCTATGTTTATATAGCCTATATGCTATACCGAATTTTCCTTCGAGGGATTGCGAAGGCTGAAACAGTAAACAAGGACGGCGTTTTTTAAAGAAAAATTAATAGCCAGAAAATAAATTTAATTCTAGTCAGTTAATTCAGTAGTCTCAGAGATTAAATTTTTGCTACCTAAATTTGAGTTTCAGCAGAAGTTTCAACACACATTCAATAAAACTTCAAAGGACATCTTAAAACGTTTGTTATTGGCTTGGACATCCCGGAACCACGGCTGTATGTATAGAGTGCTTTTATAGATCGCAGTTTTAATAAACGAAGTGGGCAGATGTTCGAAATTTTCGCCATAACTTTTGGCAAACAGAAAGGAAAATTTCCATTTAATTAACAAAATTATGCCTAAATTGCTCATCTAAGCAACTAGTCAACGCTCTTGACGCCAAAAGACAAGGTCTGTTGAATGATAATATATTAGATACACGTCCATACAGACAACAAAAATCGAAATTTTTTGCCCATTTATACATTTACACTAATGCATCGTGAAGCCCGTTTAGTCGGCAAGAGTCAGACAAGGGTGATAGATGGCGCCCCCCCCCCCCGCCAACAAAGACAAGAAAGCGATGCTACTCACAGTAACAATAACCCAATATTCGAAAATGGTTTCGCCCAGCTAGTCGATAAATAGAAAGGGAAAAGGAACAGCTATCATTTACGATAGGATGAAAGCAATGCTCTTACAAGGGGAATTGGGAGGGTTGGAATAGGGGCTTCATGTTCTTGCTCCTCACACTTCCAACTGTGTTGCAGATCACGACTATTATGGAAAGAGTGCTAAAGTCGACGATTTTCAATGGGGGGAGGGGAGGGGAAGATGACATTTATAGTGACAAATCACCATAATCCCCATTTTGATTCTGAATTTTCGATATCGCATGTAAGCATGAGTATTATAAATTCGATACATCGAGTAAATGTATGCGCCAGTCACTCAAAGGGCTAAAGATTGAAAATTGTTACATAATTTTGTTGAAATTTCATCAATTACTTTACCATACAGCCGTTAGACTTTTGTGCCTCTTGTTTTTATGATCAATGCACAAGGCCACTATACACAGACCGATTCTAGAGCAGCCCGACATGTATTGCAGCCCTAAAGTTGTATCTGTTTTAACATATAGTGTATATTTTATTGTCGTCACTTTTGCAAGCTCTTATGCTCATACACCATCCCATATATAGTTGATTAATTCCACATCGATAATTACGTATTATCAATGCACGACAAACGGAACAATAAAAAAACCAAAGATATAAATTTCTATCCTATGAGGAAATTTCAAAATAATTTCATTGATTTGTCAATCGTGGTCACACTGAAAAAAAAAACGAAGCCTATAAGTCAGAATCTAAAATAAAAGAGAAACGGAAAACGATATGTTGGGTGTTTAACGGTTAGCGGATCTTTTATTGTCCAATATACAAGAGAGAGATGAAGATTCTGCTGATTAAAACTTGGTTGGCTTGAAAGAAAACAGAAGCGTATCCTATAGTTGGTATGGAAAAAAATAGGAACAAGGGGTTCTCATTTCCATACAACCAAATTATTGGATTTACTTCCATGAACGTGAGTAAGATTGGTAGTTTTTTTTTTATCTCAAAAGGCTTATGCCGTTCTCTTGCACTTTTCCCTCCATTTCAAAAAGTCTTTTTACCCTTTACATCCCCCCTTCCGCCCGCGTTTTTTTATTCTCGTCGAATGCCCCTAGCCTATTCAACTAACTGAGGACGGAGGGTTAACGACAAAAGGAATAGACAAGAACCGCTTGGCTGTACCAAACGCGCAGGCCTTTTAAGTGACGGTTCCCCTTGTCTGCATGTAATCATCTATGGCAGCTCTTGCAAAGTCGATGGCCAATGACGCTATTGCTGATTACACGTCAGCTAGCAGCTGACAAAAGGCACGTGTTCACCAAGTATCTTTTATCAGATCACAAACTGCCGTTCAGTTGTACCTTAATTATGGTAGATACGTCCTGGCGTAGTTCTAGATCACGATCTGTGTCAGCCTATAATCTCGTTTTCCACAATGTGAGTCGATAACGACATCGGACTGAATCGTAACAAAAGAGGTCTTTTTCAAATTCTTGGCGTTGATACCCTAAACTAGAAAAAACGCTCTGTTAGTAGGCCTATAGGCCACAACATGAGGCCCTACTGCTTGAAAAAGAAATCCACTTTTGAAGGGTTTTTAGGACCGATCTAGCAATATGACTGCATCCAAAATTTTAGAAATAGGAAAACAAAAACTGTGGTTTGTTATTGCTACGGAATGGTTGACAGGTTAGAGAAATTTCTTTCCATGTATATGATTAGGTAGGCCTAGTTGCTAGTAGAAATATTTGACAGAAAAAAAAATGTAGTTCCTGTTTTCATATCTATGGGCCTGTATTCTTGTGTCTAGAAAATACATTTTGGATGATTGCCAAAAAAATATATATACATATAAAAAAAAAAAAAAACTGACAATTTGGGTGTCATCAAGAAGCGTCGGGCAACATTTAGCAATCCCTAACGTACGTACGTAGGCCTACCTACCATACCATAAACCATACGTACCACCACCTTTTAGGCTATACTGCTCCGTGCACTTAATATAGCTGAGATGCTGGATATAAGAAACTGTAGGTTTCAACTCATTTACTACTATAGTAAAGGAGTTGAAAGTAGGAAAAAGTGGCCATGATTGCCTTTGTCCATATAATACTATAGACAATTAGACATGCTAGGCTTTAGCCAATTGACGAATAAAAACGTCGTTTTATGGATGGTTTAGCAGATGTGTTAGATGAGAACACAAATTTCCAAAATTTTGCTTTTACGCTTTAAAGAATTAAGGTAGGCTATAACGTGTTTCGGGTGACCAGCAGGTTTGGAAAGTCCAAATGAAGTTTTGGTGATTCGTTTACTGGCTGCCGTTTCAATTATTTTATAAATGTGAATTTTCGCCAATTACTGGGTTATAAGCCTAGTCTATTTTTGTCTACCGTAGATAAAAATCCTCGTGAAAGTTACATTTTTAAATCCTGAAAATGAACAAGTGTATTTGAACTCATGCTTAAATTTTTTAAAATGACTTTTATTATGTAACGGAAAATGGTTCCTATGTTTTTCTGGGTTTGTTCAAATAAGACCACTGTTTATCAACAAGCACCGACACACTTAGCTGAAGGGCGTCTGGGATTACGAAAATGATTGCGTGAAACCTGATTTCCATAAACTACTTTTCCTGGATCATTTGAACAGATTGCATGCAGTTGGGATTTCTGCTATATTGGATGAGGAACCAATTTATCAGTAATGTAGTCATTGTTGTGCCGTATATCTACTGAGGATCAGCATGTGCAGCGTCACAGCCGCATGCGTGGTCGATTACACACGTAGCAGATGTACGCAGTGGTCTTCTAAAAAGAACAAGAAAAACAAACAAACATGGGTGCTCCAACGCAGCCTGCCAGTTTACACATCAAATAAACAATAAATAGACCCAGCGGCACATATATAAAAAGAACGTTGGTGTTGTTTTCTCATTCGTCTTCTATAGAACGATGGAACAACCCAAATAGTCGTTTACTATTTTTTTTATTAATAACATCATTGCGCGAGGCAGGCACGTGATGTATACTTCATTAAGACATTTGACAAACGATCGCATCCAGCAATGCAATCTGCCTTTACAGCTAATAAACTATTTTTCATAAATTTACTCGGTTTTTTTATCTACATTTCCCGTATGTTTTGTTTAGGCGAACTATTGTTTTTTTTTTCTCCTAATATATGCAGCCTAAAAACAAGAGCAGGTGACATCTTGCTTTTCAACAGAATTTCCATTTCCAACTGAGAGCTATCGGTGTTGTAGAATCTGTCTCAGCGATTTCAAGTACTAATTTTAGGCTTCGCTTTGCCATTATTTCGTAGGCCGACATCATGTTAGTAGGCTACTGCCTTTTTATGCTCCCGTTGATCGAGAATGGCATCAATGAAAAACTTCTGGTTCTTTTTTTTTTTAAGATTTTTGTGGATGGTAAACTTTTAGACGAGTGTTAAAATTGTGGATAATTTGATCCTTATGGCTATTTTCTCGGACTGTAAACCAGAGTTGTGGATACATAAGGAAATTACATTATTCGAAATTTAATCAAATTTGTCACTTGAGAAAAATAAACAGTTCCCGCTTCCAGGGTTTTGCCGTGTCACCCGGGTGGGTGTATTGTAGGTAAAATATAAGCAGGCAAACCATGCCCTCTAAAGAAGGGCAAAAATTCCCTTTCTAGAATAGCGCACTGCACACTAGATTAATCCCATCCATTGACCGTGCCGTCTGGCACGGTCGTGGGGAAATTAATGTCCGTAAAACATATGCAATTTCTTTTGGTATAGAGAGCTCTATATCTACACGAAAAAATGTTTTAAAATTACAACTCCACCAACAGTAGAAAACCCCGCTGTATTTAGGAATTTGAAAATGTATCCTATAGTAATTAATTCTCCATGGCCTGAAAGACAAACTCTTCTATTCGACCACAAAATTCCGTTTTAAAAAATATCTTCGACAACGATACTTCTTTGATTTTTTTTCTCAAGAAAAATCAACCAAAGTAGAATTAGGCTATATATTTTGTATCTAACATGATAAAGGCGTGAACGTAAAACTTAAATGATGTTATCTAACATTTATTCTTAGTATATCGAACTTAACGTTTGGGATCAAAATTTTCTTCGTACTTCTTCGTTTATTCTATGCTTAATCTACTACTTGCTAGTCCGTGTCCAAATCTTGCAGAAGAATTTTCATAAACAAAATACTGCCCCCGTCGTAAGGTGGAAATGTTGGAATGCGCAATGATTTTTCTTATTTACTCATCAAGGTCGTTTGCGGAGTGGGGTCCGGCCGGATCTATTCTGTGGAAGACCTTGACTCTAACCCCACCTTCCTATATCTTTCGATATCTTTGGCAAGATACGAATAACAACCTTAGAGTTAGTTAGCATAAGACTTTCCATATGAATGTTCTTTCCGTGTTTTTTCACGTATTGTGAAAACCATACCAGTCTACCGATCTATCGGTAGTGTTTCGCCAGCAGTACCGATTCATTCTCCTTCATTTGGCACAGCAACTGCCTGTGCTACCAATGTTAGTTATACTATTCAGCAGTGTGATTGTGACCATTCCAGAATTGCACATCACAATATTTTGAAAAGAACAATATTTTTTTTTGTGCTACAGGCCTACAGCCGCAGCAGACCAACTTCGACACAAATGAGTTTTTCGCATTTGTGGAGAACGTGCAACGTAGGATGCTTTAATGATCTAAATGAGTAAATGATGTCTTTAAAGCGATTCATCAGCGCATCTAAATTTGTGTATTTTGGAATAATAGTTTTCTCCATTAGTAATTAATATAATTTTAATTTTGTGCACTCATGGGAAGAAAGGATAATAGTTGCAGATAACAGCAATCTTTATTCCTCTTGGTTTACCAAGGGGGTACGGTTTACAGGACCTATTCCCACCCCCTTTTCTGACTTGATGCCATTTTGAATTTATATCTATTAAACGGCATTATAGATCTTGATTTTGGATAGCTAGTAATTAGCGTCTCGTGGCACTACTCTTAATAAGTACAAAATTTTATTTTATGATTTGCGGGAACAACGTGCCATTTCGTGTTTTGTTGAAAAAAAGGGCGAAGCCACACACTGCTTTTGCAGATCGCCCTGTTTCCTCCATGGACCTGCTGATAGTTATGGGGTGCCACCGGCCACCGCCACCAGTGTTTAATATTTGAAAATCACTATTGCCTTTTTGTTACAAGTGGCCCTTTCCCAAGCAAACCATCACACGAAGGTGGCGCTGTTAATGGTAAAATCTGAGGTTTCCGTTGTTCTTTGTTTATGCCCCTCATGACGTATCCAGTAAAAAAACAAGAAGGACTTAGTTGTGCACGGCAGCTTTATTTGGCTAGCTTTACTTACAAAAACGTTTAACTGATCTTAATTTAGGTATGCAAAGTATGCTCCTTCCTTTCTTCCTATTGATTGACTTCATGCAATACCTTATATCTTCTCAGACCCAGACTCCTTTCATCTGCTCAGCCTCTCTTTCCTCGTCTTGCGCTGGGAAATTTCTTCTTGTGTTTCCCTTTCAGTTGTTCACTGAGAGTTTTTGACTTAGTAGGCTACTAGTAACTTTGGGCCCGTCCTGGGCAGGAAGATATGTGACGCTAGCGTACTTTTTACGATTTTTTAAAAATTCTTGAATGCCAATTGGTCCACGCCATTTTTTCCCACGTCGGTTCTTTTACTTTTTTTCAAATCAAAATCCTCTTATTCTTTGCCCACCCTAATGCCCCCTGTAGTGACTCGGCCTCTCCTTCACAGTCTCTGCCCATCGAATTACAATAGCCCAACAAAACGCCCGCTGTAATTTTCCGCTTAAACATTCACATCTTCTGTTCGTCAAATCCCTCAATATTTGCCGTTGACCCTCGCCGGTCCAGTTTCTATCCACCAAAACACCCGTTGTATTAGCCGTCGACCCTATCAAAGCCTCTGAATGCTGAACCCCATGATATTGTTTTCTAATTTCATTTAAGTTAGATAATTTCATCATCGGCAATCAATTCGTCTTTAAACAGTGAAAGACAAGAGCTATAAAATGACCCAAAAAGCACTGTTTTAGCTAATTAAGAAGTTGTAATAAATGGTATTTAAGAGTTAGTAGAGCGTATGGCGATATGTTTTGCCGTAAGGCATCTTAGCAGAATGAAAAATAATACCACGAAGACAATTGTATCTTGGCGGCGGTAATAAGATTGTGTTCACCCATAGCGCTTTCAAACCGTTTTAGCATGATATTTTTGCGGGTCTCACATGATTACAGGATAAAGGGCTAAAAGGACTGAAAAATGCTTGTAAATTTATGAAATTATGAAATAAAAAAATTAATAAATAAGTTACATTGCACATTTTTTCCGATTTACGGTTGACGAGTCATATCGGTCAACAAATATTGTTGCAAGTACTTCCGTCTATTGTCCCAGTTTATAACTATATATTTATTAGTTATTATTTAAAACTTATGTATTGTATCATTTGTACTTCCACCCCTAGGTGGCTGGTCGAGCCTTAGTTGACCATAAGTCCCTGTGACAATTAGACAGAGTCGGGATTCGACCCGACCACGGAGGATGAGAAGAAGGAGGAACATCGCTCCATAAGCCTCATCAGGGAAAAGTGACTGCCCCAGTGTCCCTTTCTGAAAAGTTGCCAGATTTCGGGAACTGGACCTGAGACCCCACGTTGCCAGTTCTAAAAAACGACATTTTGGTGAAAGTCCCGTAAATTTAGGTTTCCATGACGACAGTCGTCTGCTTTGTGATGTTGGAAGGCGGAGACGAGCATGTTGGAACGGCACACTTAAAGGGCAGAGCAGAATTGGACTATGTTAAAGGGCAACAGAGAACGGAATTGGACTATATCAGGCCACTAACGATGACTCTCGCATCTTCAAACTCGATGTCGACAAGGATATGATGGGGACTGCAAGTTCAGGTGTTTCCTTTTATCCCCATAACAACGGTACTACTGGGTTAGATGTGGAGAAAACGGCTATTGGCACAGCCTTTTCCGGCAAGCAGAATTTAAGCGATGCAAGATCAAAAACCCAGAATTCAACCAGAAGCAAGTAGTGGGGATTGCATCAACAAATCTCAGCAATTACCCTAAGCAGCCCAATAACTTTGCTAACATTAACCAAGAAATAACTGGAATTGGTTCTGCTCGCGCCAATAACGAAAATAGCAACGAGGCCAATTTAAACTCAATATCCAGACGAAAGCGGTACGTAGACATGTTTACTAACCGCCCAACAACTTTACCAACGACGAAAAAGAAGTTCGGAACGGGTTTTTCAAAACGCAAAAATCAACACTAATTTGATTTGATTCAATAACCATACTTGTTCTGAACAATTAAATAAAATGATTGAAAAAAATTTAAAACTTGTCTTGTAATTCCTTACACTTACTTAGGCACTGTAAGAATGGCATAGCCATGATGGTAAAACATTGAATCATTGACAGCTTAAAAAAAAATCGATTCTTTGGTAGGCCCTATCCTTTAGCATTGGCGTATTTTTCGTCTGCACGTTAAGACGCCGTCTCAGAGACCTTGTTGAAAACATCTCGCAGTTGTGGACAGATCCAGCTGTTTTCGTATTCAGCAAACAGTCGCCTGTGCTGCTGCGGCGGCGGCCAACTGGCTGGGCCATTAGGCGCCGGTCCTAAAAAGGGTTCTCTCTTTCGTGTGCGTGTGTGGCTGGACTTCTTTTTTTTTCGAACTCGCGTAGATAGATATATAAATATGTACAGCTGCGCCCTTCTTTTCCTTTCTCTCCATTTTCACGTTAGTTAGCTCCCTGGAACACCTGCATCGGGCCTCGCTATATATTCTTGAAGCCGCGCTGAAGCCTTTGAGTAATTGAACAATAATTGGTTGCTCTCCGACTTTGTATTCTTAATAAGATCAAGGAAAGACGGCGACGTTGAACGACAACTGTTGATTGCACTAGAAGAAGAACTCGAATAAGAAATCGTAATCATCCGTAAGAAAATGTCCTTTGTGTACAAAAATCCATCGACATTCGCAAAAATATAGGGAAACTGTAGTCGAGAAGGCCACAGAGGGCAAACTAGAACGAGACTTGCATTTTATCTCTTTACTTTGCTGTGCAGCAAGGAGTGAGTACGAACGGAGAAAGGCACACCCTAGAAATCCCTTCCAATTAACAGGCAAGACGTTGACTGCCGCTCCGTTGGCTGAGGCAGCCAGCTTACGCAGCGAACACTGAGGGCCACATTTTTCCCGGCAATGTGTCAGTTGTGGCACCGAGAAAACAATGGGAGAAATCGAACGATCGATCCAATGTAGCAAAACAATCAGGACATCACTTTTTTTGTGCAGTAACGCACCGCAAGTATAAAAAACGATATTGTCGTTTATTATAGTGACGTTTTTACGCATATTTGTTGCTTCCTACGTCCTATGCCCCATTGTCAACATTAACTTCGATCCCATTAAGCAGAAAATCCCGCATACACTTCTTTTCTGCGTTTTTTCCCTTTGTTCTTCGTTTACTATCTTTAAAGGTAGAGAAAAATTCCATGTTCTCTTCGCCGTTGACCTTTCCGCAAAGGCAACTCTAAGTCATTCAGTTGTATGACAACAATCTATACAATTGGCCGAATGAAGACGTTCATGATCTTTCACAACCCTTGCCAGCTGACCTTATCAGACCAAAAAATCTCTGAAAACAAAAATGTGTGTGCGATTTAACGGTAATGTAAGGTTACGTTTCATGAAACAACATTTTTTGAAAAAGACAACTGTTTCAATAACGCTTTTAATAGTTACGCGTAGGCTATGTATCGTGGTGGTTGAGGCAAACATCGTAAGTGGAGAATCCGATTTAAACCTAGCAAACTTGGATTCTTGAAATCGTTTCGCAAGCCTTCAACATGCATCAAAATACTTAGTTTTAGGACATGCAAATTATAACGATGCTTGGATCACACGAAGCGTTATCTACTTCGCTGGGAGGTTATGTTATTGTTTCCATTAAAGAAGGTTTTAATAAGAAGAGACCAGATAGGGATGGATCTCAATGAGGTATCCATCAGCGACCGTGAGGGTCTTTCACAACATTGACCGTTTATTGCAAATTCGGAATTTATTTTTCCTTTACCGCCAACGAATAACAGGCGAATTGTTAGCCTTGTTCTTCGGAAGCTCGCGTTGACCCTCTCTGATGAACGACTTCCTTTACGTACCGATTTGAAAATAAAAGTGATTTTTTTGCTTATCTGGAAACCTGGAGAATAGGGAACATCAATATTTCAGGACTTTCCCGTCTTTCACTTCCATATATTATATTTGGTACTTCTAGCGGTTAAGTCCTTCCAATGTTGCTACATGGTTATGAGAAAATAATTTCTCCTTTCCAGCATTTCGTTTAGGTTGGATGTCCGGCTTTTTTGGGTAACAGTGGAACGTTCCACTGTAAGTTATAAAAGGCTTGCCACGATATGCTGCGACGTAACTAGTATTAATTGGCTCATCTTTTCGAAAATAATGGATCCGCCTATGCCGGTAATATAACTTTCACCCTTTGCAATTGATCTTTCAAGTCTTCAAAATGTGTAACTAATCTTTGCAACCGTTAGATCATGAGGCCAAAAAGGACTGTTAAGAAAAAATTTAACTTCACGTTTTCGAATTCGGCATTATACGGTAATCCTAAAAACTGTTGTAAAGTTGGTGTTGTTTAATGTTATTTAATGTTGCATAGGTAAAAGGAGAGGTTCAGTAGCTGCTGCGACTAATAAGGCCGTCAAAGCAGCTGGTAAGAACAACTCAACAACATCGGTGCCAGGTTTCATTCCACAAATTCCAAAACCAGTTCATGCATTGTCTCAATTAATCCAAGGTGAAACTGTTCTTGTGTATAGCTTCATGTTTATCGTTGTCAATATTTATAATATTTCCAGGTGGTGCATTAACAGTGAGAGCGGAGAAGGGATTGGGGCCAACCACCAACAACACAGAGAAAACCTCATCAACAAGAGTACCAGTTTCCGTTCCACAAATTCAAGGACCAGCTCATGCAGCATCATTGTCTCCATTAATCCAAGGTGATATTTCTGTAAATATCCTCATGAACATTATTGTCAGTATTGATAATATTTTCAGGTGCTGCTTTAACAGTCAGACCGGGGAATGAAATGGAAAATGGATTGGGGCCATCCACCAACAACACAAGGAGAACCTCATCAACATCATTACCAGTTTCTGATCAAAGAAGGACTATCCTTTCAGAAGCCGGACTAAATCGTATAGTGGCAAGAACCAAACATACGACTGAACGTTTTAATGGTATTTTAATTCAATCAGACCCCCCAAGTAGCTAAGTTCATTGAGAATAAATTGGATTATTCGGTAGGCGCTGATTTAATGTCCAACGGTGGTGTCGACAACTTACACAACCCACTTCATTCTGAATTAGGTTACATAATCAAAGTAACTACCTTTATTAGATAATTATCAATTTTGTTTCTTAGGTGATGCTTCCTTAACCTTTTCATCGGCTGCATTTCTTAGTTCTACTCCGTTAAGAGACAGACTTAGCACACCACCTCGCACAGCAGCACCAATTAACGGAAATCTCGGTAGGCAGCCATGAATTGGCGTGTAATCACCGAATCAGTTTTAACTTCTTTTATTTATCATTAAGGTCAATTACCGCAGGAAATTATTAACTTCATGGCTGAGTCTAACGCTAAACAAGAGCGTTTGATGAGCATTGTTACGACGCTTGCCACACAGAAAACAACACAGGCAGTGCCACAGGACGAGGCCGATGATATGATAGATTCCTTGGAGCTTCCATTCAACGATTTTGTGAAATTTCTATCTTTTGACGAGAAACTTAAAAACAGTTCTGGGTTTCGTAAGAAATTTGTAAGTTTAAGTACATAAAATTCAAATTCTATTAAGAGTTAACGTTTATTTGACGCAACAGGTTAATTACTTAGCCTGCATGGGGGGAGGCTCGTTGAAAGAGAGCTGTAAGTTCATTTTATTCCACACCATAGACAAAGACGTTTCCCTACGTTACTCGCGTCGAGGAATGGGAAGACTAAAAAAGCTGCCTTTTGAAAAGACGGAATTTTATAAATGTTTGAAACGTAAGTCTTCTTCTTTATATACTGGCTTTATTTTGTTGAGTGAACTTCATCTGCTTTTAACATTATTAGGTGCATTGGGGATAAGACATCCGGATAAAAACGGGTTTCAGTTAAAGCCCATGCAAGAAGCGATCACGAACTTCCTTAAAGACGCAAAAGACCGTAAAGGAGGTCGACAAATGCGTAATCGAAACAAGGAAAACGTGGCTGAAAATTCCTCGTCGTCTTCGTCATCGTCTTCAAGCGAAGATGATGACTAAATCTTTATATGTTCAGTCGTTTATATATATATATGTTCATTGTTAACGAGGAGAGTGAAAGATTTCCTATCATAGAAATATTTCTCTCTCCTCGTCGTTAATAAGGATTGTTTTGTGTTTTTTTTTAGTCATGGCTGAAGAAGTCGAAAACTTTTTTTCTCATTTATCTTCATTGAATTTTGTGCAGTTTACTGTTCTACCGATTAATACAGAATCATTTTGACACAATTTCTCGTCTTTACTTGTCATTCGGCATTTTATTGGTTTATAGGTTATAGGTTTATAGTTATATTATATCATATTTTATTTTATTTGAAAAGCATTTTACACCGTTTGCCCGATATCGAGAACCATCGTTCGTCCGATGTCGGCTCACCGGTTTTCAATGAAATCGGCCCGACGGTTTTAAGGGCGCGGCTCCGACGTAGGGCCGACAGGTGGCATTGGCCCGTTACCCGATATCGCCGATATCGACATTTCGTATCGGCCCACTATCGGCCCGAGTGGGCTGTGTTACTTGGGACGAAAAGGTTTATCCACTTCATTACGATTACGGAACTCGTGGCGAACGGTTGGTGTCAGTCTGCTAGCTGGATTTGGGATAAGCCCGCCATTTCTGTCTTTTGCCGTGAGCGTGAGAGCCGTTTGTAGTCCAAAATAAGCTAGAATGACGTTGCCAATGATCTCAAAGTCCGCCTGGAGTCCGATGCGCACTAAAAGGCTTTTAAAATGGCCACGATTTCCGTAACTTACGGCAGACAACTTTAGATTGCATCTTCGTAATACCACATAAATTCATACATAAATACTTACTTGCTTACTGGTATCATAAAGAAGTCATTTATATCCTGTTACGCTTACTTTGAATCTTTGCAGTGCTGAAATTCCGATTGCTTTAGTCGATTTGACCGGTCAGAGATAAACGAACCATCAGGATGAAGCGAAATAGAAGAAGTAAAAAAATCTAACCGTCAACGAATGTGTCAACACCGTTGGTGAAAAACGTAGTGGACTTAAGCACACATTTGAGAAAATCAAAGAAAAGCCAAAAAAACCGTTTACTTATCTTATTTCAAGAACTGTTACATATTTCAGGCTAAGATATGGAAATTTCGTTATTGGTGTCAAGCTATCAACCATAGGCTTGAGAGACGCATGCGACTAGGACAAGGTGCAATCACCCTTCGATCCAGCAATCAACGGGAGAAAGTGACCGGCGGGTTCATCACACGCTCTGACCTGGATTCCCCCGCGGGTTTACCAAGGGTTTAACACGTCATTTAGTACAAACTATATTTTGTTCTACAAGAGAAATTGTATTACCAAAGCTTTTTTCAACCTACAAACAACAAATTATACTGCATGTGAGCGTAAGTTAGTTCTTCATAATCAATGTCATTAACACTCGCATTCCCGATTTCACGAATAAATGCATCGGCATTCACATCTTCTAGCAATCCTACTCTGTATAGTATGTTCCAAAAAAATCCGACTACCTTCAAAAAAATGCCCCCTTTTAACGAGTAATCAAATTACGTTAGTTTTAGGCCGAGTATTTGGTTATGGTAAAATACAGGAAGATGACAGTAAAAATTGTCACGGAAACGAGACATGAACGACCTTGTAAGTTAAGTCAAATGGAGTTGTTTTTTTTTATTTCTAATAAAATTCACTCAAAACTTCACAATTTCACTCAAAAGCGCAATTTTATGGACTTCAGAAAAATTCAGCATAATACACGCGCTAACACACCAATTTAATTTCATTCTGGAGATGGATGACAAAACCAACAAAATTTTTGTAAGATTTATTTATTTCCCTCTATCGCTTTCTTAGAAGCCTTAGCCGATTTTCGGGGTTTTGTAAGCTTTTTATGATTCGTTAGTTAGAATTTCTTTATTTTTACATAGTACATGAGTTTTTTAAAAATACACTGTAACAACAGCAGAAGACGGCCCGGACTAGGCAAGGGACAAAGTTTCCTAGCCAATTTTCTTTTTAGGATTTGTATGGCCCTCGATAGAGAGCGGCAACCATAATTTTTGCATTGTATGTAATGCCACGCACTGGTTTGTCAGTTCCGAAGTATATTCTCCAAAGAACTACATTTCTACTTCATCTTTAAAAGGTAATATCAACACAAGCTGATAACTTACTACCTGGTTCTTCGGATAAGGGATTTCTTGGTTTCAGTTGATCTGAAATTATGTTATTCTTTCTGTGAAACTGTGGGAAGAGTTTTGTCATTCACCCTGTCCACTTTGTTAGATTAAAAATCGCCAAGTTGTAAGAGGTTATTCATTTGGGGGCCCGTTTTACTGCCCGTTGTCGGAATCGAAGGAGTCTAATGCGAAAATAAGGTCACCTACTGGTTAGCCCGTGACCGCTTAGGGAAGCTGTTTAGTCCTTTACAAACAGAAGGTGACAGTTTGACTCTTCTGCTAAAACCTCGTGAAAGTGACCTCCTCCGAACTAACATCATGACCGAGAATCCGCTTCCATCAGTTGCATCAGTTAAAGAAAAGCTGAAGAAGTCGTGAACGTGAAAAAAAGTATTCGAGTAACCTTCATCTTATTCGACAAGATCTTTTGAAGGCCCGAACGGCGGCCATCGACGTGGTTCTAGCTCACTAAAAGGCCGTTGTCAAAATCGACGAGGAGCTGGAGGAGAATGCAAAAGATTAGAAAAACGCACGTTCATTTTCTTTCCGAACGTGAAACTCTGTTACGGTGTTACGTTGGCTCCCTCATACGTAAAGATCGGGAGAAAACAGCTGAAAAACCTTCAACCCAGCCGGACGCCACGCGGTTTGTTGTGTCCCAAAATACCCCAGCTCTCATTTGCTCTTTGAGGACCTACCTCGGCAAGCCGGGTGTTTGACCTGCAGGCGTGAAAGTTCTGAATGCAAGGATTTTATGCTAAGGAGCAACCGGGAGAGAATTGAGTTGCTCTTCGCGCAACACCGTTGCTTTGGATGCTTCCTGCCTTTGCCCGTCGCCAAACATTTGAATCTTGCTGGTTGCCTTCATCCGCGTTATTGTGCAATCTACAACTCATCGGATCACCACCAGTTCCTTTGTTCACCCCCCCCCCCCACCCCGGCGGGCGTATCGGGGAATCATCCACGAGTGAAACGTGAACGTGAGAAAACCGGACGATGCCAGAAGATTTCCATTTTTTGTTGTTTTTGCTTGTTTTTTCTCCTCCCACAGTTTGCTTCCCCTTTTGTTTTTCTTTGTTCATTACCTGTTGACAATTGGGCCCGCTGTCACTTACAGTGATGCTGTCACAGGCAGGATTAAGGTGGCCATTCTTATTTTTTTTACGTGTTAAGCAGCCCTTTCCCTCTTTGTCAGTCTTTTTACAGTAATCAAGTACAAAAAATTCGGCTCTTCTCTCTCTATTCTTTCTTCACGCCGGTGGAAAATTTGTCTTCTCCTAAACTTAGAAATAAAAGGTGTTCTCATCCCATCCGTCATTTTTATAACTTTTCTTTTATCACCCTATCATTCCTCATCTCTGTTCCAACGTTCATTTGCACGTGGGTTTCGGAACAATGTTTAATTAGACCGATTCACAATTTAATTCACAATTTTTTAACCGCGATTGGCCACTTGTTGGCTCTCATAACATGTTTTTTTTGAAAGCTGGAATACCAATTTGACACCAGTGGTGTCATATCTATCACTCACTTACTATAAGATCCTTAACGAACAATCAGTTAAGGCGAAAACATTTTTAAATATCTTACATTTTAAAAATCTCCCTTGACGGAATCTTTTGAATTTTCGGAATCTGCTCTCCTAGATTTTAAAAAGACCAAAATCCCCCTAAAAGAGGAAATATCCATAGAAGTAGCAGAACTGTACACAGGATAGGTCCCCTAAGCGGCCCAACGTGACGGCCCACGTAGTTCAGTATCCTGCACAAAAATCCGAACAGCGATTTGTTCGCTGAAAGCCACCTATTGGCGGGGTATAGGGTTTTTTTTTTTTTTAGGTAGGGTAGACGGAGTAAGGACACGACAGGGCAGGGTAGGGAAGCCTAGACTTAGCTTTTTTTACTTTAGGGTTAGTAAGAGGTTGGGTCATTTTTGAAACCCTCAGACGGTGTGTTTTTAACCGACAGTTGAGAAGTATTGAGCTGGGGCTGTGAAACATCCCTTATTCGAAACATTTAGCTTGCAGTTTGGGCAGGGTTTCATAGACGTTGATGGCATATGTGTAGAGGTTCCAATTACGACGCTGAAGTCCGGAGTTCGATTCTCGATATGGAATTCCATAATTTGGGGAAAGTTCTTGAAAATCTTTCTTCGTTGGTAGCAAAGAAAATTTTTATTTGTTTTTATTAGATCAAATTAGATCGTTAAAAACAATAAAAATTTTCTTTGTTATTTAACAGTTAACACCTAATGAATATTATTAGGAATAAACCACTGTTTTTTATGTCGATTCGAAGATTCGAACTCCGATCTCCAGCGTCGCAATTGGAACCTCTACACATATGGCAGCAACGATTATGTAACACCACACAAGATGCCATCAAAGTTTTTTGAACAAGGGATGTTTTAAAGCCCTAGCTCAATATTTCTCAACTTTCGCTTAAAAAACACACTCCCCGAGGGTTTCAAAAATGACCTAACCTGTAACTAACCCTGAAGCAAAAAAAAAGGTAAGTCTAGATTTCCCAACCCTGCCCTGTCGTGTCCTCACCCCGTCTACCCTACGTTTTGAAAAAAACCCGATACCCCGCCAATAGGTGGCTTTCAGCGAATAAATCGCTGTTCGGATTTTTGTGCAGGATACTGATGTACGTCCCACGAGAGAATTTGGTTGATACTAAGACTTTTCCCCAACTACTGGCCTGGAAAAACACCTATTTCCGACTAGAGATGGTCTGGAATCGGACCAATTTCAAAAGGGAATAGGGTTCATTGAATCTTAGTTAATGTAATATAAATAAAATAAAAACAAATTTTTGTAAATGAAGAAACTTAACTGTTTTTATTTTCCATCGCTCTTTTTGCACAATAACAAAAAATGGATACTCCACAACGTGTACAAACAAACAAAAATAATCCCCGGGTGGTCTAAGAGAAAAAAGGCAATAGTTAGTAGGTTACTTCATCATCGGAAGTGTTAGTGGAGCTGTTTCGTATTCTGAATCAGTTGGTACTGGAGAAGCGTCACTATCGTAGCATTGTTCAACATCAAAATCAGAAAGGCAACTTCGGAAATCACCCTCAGCTGTTGTGTCAATAATTAGAGGATTGTTAACAACAGTATTAGTGACAACGAAATCAATAGTATTGACTTCGTTAACAAAGTTTCCATTCTCTTCGAAAAAACAATCAATTCTTTGATGTTTTGGCCGATTAAACGCTTATTATGGCGGAGTTGTACGGCTGACTTCTCACTACTACGAACAATAACAGTGCTCTGCCTGGGCTTTTGCACCTGTTGGTTTTCAACTGATGATTCCATGATGTCTCCAACAAATAATTGAAGAATAGAAGTGGCGTTATTGTCAGAGATGCGTAAAGCATGCACTTGTCGAGTTCTTGAAGATCTGATCTAGTGACGTTGGCACTGGCAGCAGCAGCACAATCCTATATTATATTTAAAAATCTATACCGAAATAATAAACAAATTATACAGTCATGCTTAAAATGAAAAGTAGATCAACATTCTTTAGCTTAAATTGTATAAGGAATAATTTAAAACACACGTTTAATATAATACAATATGTTTGAAACATCATGGTTTCTGTTTAACCATGTCAATTTACCTCATTTTTTTAAACAGCTTGCTCCATAGTGAGCGCCACTTGGAAACCCATATTTACGGGAATTTTTATCTTGGGTTGAAAGAAAGTCTGAAGGTTGTTGGATGCAAAATGATTTACTCGGTTTCACTACCTCAGCATTCAAAGAGGGTCGTTTAAAAAACATAGAAGAGTGCACGACTGGAATGGTGTACCGGTTGTGGTACAACCGGCCTGCCTTATACACTTGTCTAGGTTATAATGAATCTGTCACTGCGTTTAAGCCTAACCATTGGCATTTCTTTTATCGGTGGTGGATGGCAATCTCGTTGATACCGGAACAAGTCATGTCGGTTAGCGTAAGTTTTGATACATCCATCGATGAAACATTTGAAGGCACAACTTTCATTTCGATTTCTTTTTCTTTGAAATACTCACAAGTGTTTTTCTTTGTCGGAGAATTCAACGTTCTCCGAAAAAAGCATTTTTATTTTTCGTTCCATGACTAGATTGCAGTGTCCAATTTTCTTTGTTGGTCAATTACTTTTTGACTATCTTTCTCACTAGCACTAAGTTTCCTTTTATTACTTTATGTGAGATCTTAGAAACTTAGAAAATAAACGCTATGACTTTAAGTAGATTATTTTTCAGATATGACATCTCAAACTCGGTGGAATGTTTCATTCATGTAGTGGTTGCTTGTCGTTGTATTAGATTTCTGCGAAAACCAGTTGGCCGAAATTCTTTGGGCAAGTAAGTGTACAAATTGAAAATTTTGTTCCATTAGTTCATTGATTTGTCGGTACAAATTTTCAGTTTCTTCAACAGTTCCAACATTTTCAGTGGTCTTTCACCACTTTCGCAATAGTTACTACCTTGATAAATTCTAATGGATCTGTTAGAAGCATTCAAATTGTACCTACACATACAGCAAGTGAAAACAGGAAAAATTGCATATTAATGGGAATTAGGATAAAGTAAGCAGGCAGATTTTACTATGAAAAATAGCAATTACCATCTTGAAACTCCGTAATAATAGTTGATATCCTTGAAATCGAAATAACAATAAAAAAATTCAATTAAGTGATCACACTAGGTGAAAAAACTACGTATCCCGAAAATGCCAGAAATAAGCATTGTCATTGGTAAGGGTTTTTTGGCTGTAGAACATCTTTAACGGAGCTCCGCTCCCTCTCTGTAACCGCTCAACTCTGTACAATCATCTGCAGTTTTTATAGTTTGACTAATCAGTGCCAAACAGACTTACTGAAAGCAATTCTAAGAAACTAAACTAGTTTTCAGTTGTTTTACTCGCTTGTGAAAACAAAACTTTTAGTAAAACTTACGAATATCAATTGTAATTCAAAAATGCTAGAACTAGCTAACAGTGTTTCAATATGTGTCGCCAAATTTGACATAAAAAATATTCATGAACTGTTAGACGGTATACGGATTTATTACTATTTATAATTTTATTGTTCCTGCTGTAATACTTATTTATAAATTTATATTGTTCAGCTGAATTTCCCGAAGCTGAGGCTGACTGTGCCAACGCCATTAAATTTTGGTATCTCATTACCATTGATACCACATTGATGTGTTTCATTCGATAGATTGGTAGGATTTGCAACCAGACATCATGTGTAGCTATTGCTACAATCAAGTGCGATGGATTACTTTTTATACTATGTTTTGTAATTCTAAATAAACTGTAAGATTTCATTGAAATAAAATTAGATTCCAAACACCTATCATGTAAGGCTACACGAAGAATGTGTGTGTCAAAGCTGTAGATGCTAAAACTTCTCCCCGAAAACTAGGAGCGTAAGTATTACAGCCAAAGAAACTATGCATTGTTTCATATTTTGCAAAGCAAATTATTTTTGTAGTATGAGTTTAGAATGAAAACATTACGATTTCCGCCAATAACACATTTTGCAGTGAACCACAGACATCATTGGTCGCCAATTCCACGGGAAATGTCTACAAAGTGACAGCATTAATGATGTTGTGAAATTTAGAAAACGTTATCAGTAAGATGGAACTTCGAAGCATTTTTTTATTTTCGAACCTAATTGTGTAAAATAAAATAAATTTCCACTACGAAATACTATAACCCAAAATCTTGTCGGTTGTGGATAGGATGAAACGGATAGGTTAACGATCTATCGTCGGTGGACCGGTAGAGGAAGAATTGGTAGAATCTAAGGCCCGATGTCTTCACGCGTTTACTTGGCTTCTAAAAAAAACGAAAAAACACTGATCTGTATCCATTAAGCGTGATATAAATAGTGTCGCCTTTGCGAACAGACCCAGTAATGTAGTTATTTGCTAGAGCAGTTGGCTGACTTTTCGCTTCTCCTTAAGGAACAAATACAGTAAACACATGAACATGTGGAACATTCCCTCAGGAACTTCTTCCATGCTACGAAACCTTTTGATAGTGAGCGAGTTTTCTTAACACAGATGTAGTGGGATTCTTCTATTTAGGCCTTAGTTCCTAAAAAAAACATTGTAACATACTTTCTCTTCTCTAATTGAATTTCTCATTTCCCCTCTTTGGCGTAAAGATAAGCAACTGCGCAAACCCCCAAAAAAATTCGTGAAAATAAACCCATTACAACTTTTTAAAAAAGAAATGAGTCCTTAAGGCAATTTTAGAATACAATATATTCGTAAGCGGAAAGGAATCCGCTATAAATTTTTAAGAAAGGAAACGGATAAAAATTATTTTCGGGAACCTAGTGTTTTACAACTTAGTTTTGACTCAGAAGTTGCCTCGGCTTTTCCCTTTGTGTACCCTCCCTGATATTGGTACTTTTATTTTATAAATATGGTCCATTTTGGCTAACAGCAACACAAGAAGCTGTAATGGAAATAGTTAAATGGAAGATATTAGCAGCACAGATTTGTAATTGTCAAAACTCAGGTCACCGAGGAACAAATCACTTAATCTTTTAAAAATTTTTGGTTTGAAATTGTTATCTCAAATAATATCTTAACGGAAAGGGGTATTTGTGCGATGTGTGTACAGAACCAAGAAACTGATTACAGCCGACTACAACATTTTAATAGCTGAAATAAAAAGATTCGATGCTAGACCTAATGCAATCATTCAGACCCATATGTCTATATTTGAAAATCTGCCCCTTTAAAAGAATGGCGGACGTGTTAGTACTGCGAAGACTACCACTCACCGTACAACCTCATTTAAACGCATTTGAAATGCTCTGAGTACAAAACGCTATGTTGATAGACACGTTGCCACCAAATTAGTAAAATTGCTTCTTGTAGAATTGCAGAAAAATGGATTAGTTCTTATTCAATGATATTACTGTTATCCTACTAAATTTTTTAGGGATAGAATCATTACTGCTGAAAGTTAAAACAACGCAATAGACGATTCCAACCCCTCCAGCAAAACCAACATCAGCTGCCACAGCGTCGCAACTGGTAATTGGAGCCATATCTCAACCAGCTCTGCACACCAGCTAAAATTCAAAGCAATTTACACTTCCGACCTATTCAGCAACAAGGCGACCGCATAACTACATCATTCGAACAATGTACAAAACCGTGCATTGTTCCCGGGGAAATTTACTACCCCACGTGTCTCCTTCACTGCACTGCTAGCTAATTGATACAAAAGAATGCTCGCCTGAAACAAAAAACCATTAACGGAAACAGTATCTTAACAAACGATATGGCATCTGCGTCCAATGCATACGCCTTTGGTGACTTGGTGATAAAAACTACAATGATGATAGAAGTAGGCCCAGGTAGCAAAGAAACTAGAGCAATTTTATTTATTGAAGAGGGGAGCCGTAGATTGTGGATCATCAGATCTATTTCAAAATTGCTCAATTTAATGGTGCTGGCCGTGAAAAATATTAGAATAAGAGTTTTTAAGCTAACGAAACCTAAAACAGTTAAACAAATCAACGCAGTGGAACTGATCTTTCAGGGCACCTGGGAGGGAAGAGGGAACCCCACTTGTCGAAGTAACCACCCTGAAATGGGCTAAATTGGTGGCACTAGACCACACTCTACATTCGTAAGGAAATAATGGTTCGAAGATGAAAAAATTGCTGATTGGGTCGTCATTGGCAGCTCCCCGTTTTACAGGCTTTTGACGAAGAAGGAAGTCTCACACAGCAGTTTTCAAGGACAATACTAGATTTAGATTCATCAGAAATCTGTTCCGGGGTAGCTGACAAAAAGTATTCTGGAATAAAGTCTTGTGTTGTTGCAACATCTGACAAACACGGGAACTGCAGTTCTGTGAAATACACAACAATTTACCATAAATAGGGAAAAACGTGTTGTTCCCCATATTTCTCGGTGAAACGTCCGCTGGGAAGACTGCGTACAGGAGTAATGAGTAAGTACAGGACCGATCGAGCGCTGAAAAACTTAAAAAACTCGATAAAATTTGATTGCTGTAAGGCAAAGCAAAAGCTTGATCGCAAAGAACACCAGTTAACTGTAGGTTTGAAGACGGGGGTCACTGTATTTTTTTTAATTAACACATTATTTCGTTCTTTTAATCTTAGGATATGGAAACAAGGGGCCCACATACCATCTGGAGAAAATGCAGATGGCAGCAGAACTGTGGAAAAGGAGGCCGTCATTGTTACCCAAACTTCTGATATGTTACAACTTCGTGAAGAATTTGTCTTGTCATGCAAGTAAGAAAGGCGAAAGAAAATGAAGAAAAATTTAATAAGATGATAGACGGGCTCAGGTCCAAGGTCCCAAGGTAGTTTCTTTAGAAGACCATTAATTTTTAAAAACTGGTATACCATTTGTGTCTCCCCCAACCTGAGCAATTATTAATTGATTGAATTATGATTCATGATATCTTATTTTATTTACACTGCTTTAACTTTGTACAAATCTTAGACATATTAAAATTTTCCGGTAGTAATTTATTCCTCTCCCCATTAATTAAAACATATTTGAGAGCGACTGATCGTAAAAACTATTATTGACAAAGCGAATTGTTGTCACGGAAAAAGAATGAGGTATGATGCGGAGAGGCGTATAGAGTGACTTCTCATACTTAATATAGGCCCAAGAGCTTACAGACAACTACGAGACAACACGCTTCTTCAACTACCTTGCCTTACTACCAGTCGCTGACCGATCAAGTCAATGCCATGCACCTTTAGCTTCAATAAAGAATCTCTCGAGTCCATCAAACGGACACTATCATCATTTGATCTTGATTTAAGAAAGGGATCCTTCGTATGTGATGAAATATGATGCGATGATATAATACAATCTTAAAGTCACTCAATTTCGAAGCATAGGAGCTACGGTTTGAAGGTTATGCAGTTTATGACTTATCAAGGGTGTTACTAAACCATGGACTTGGACAGTCCAAAATGGACTACTAAAATATTAACTTCGATCCAAAACTATGGACTTCACCAGATGGCGCTGCCTGTTCGAAACCATGGACTTAGGGACCAAAAATATGGACTTTGTCCTAAAACTATGGACTTCACTTCATGGCGTTTCCAGTATTTAGGTATGGATTTTGGTGCCTAACAAGTGCACTTATTGGCTTACCACTTAATATGTGCTAATATGCTAACTGAACTTTCCCAAATTACACACGGAAATTTAAATATTATAGGTTTTTAAATATTTAAGAATACAAATACGTTTTACAGAATTTCCAAGTATATTTTTTGAAACGTTCAATACCCTGGGTTAAATGAAGGTCACCGTTGTTATGACGCATCTTCTAAACCGCTTTCGGCAACGCATTTAATATTCAATTACCAATTATGTGAATGTATTTAAAATAAATTTTAAAAAATGAAGTTAGTACACATATATCAGTCGAATGTCTACACATTTACAAAAACCGACTGAAACCAATTTGAACAACCACCGCTTCACATGTGGGCATAAGTGAATAATAATAGTTGTATTTAAAAAAGGTTACCTGAAACCTATGACAAAAAAACTTAAATCAAAATTTGACACGTAATTAATGTAGAGATATTTGAATAAACAATAGAAAATATCGTGGCCATCGCAGTAGCCTTTTCTGCGTGCGCAACTTTTCTCGTTGTTACAGTGGCTACCTAAAGTATGGAAACGCGCGAGAGAACCTTATGGGAAAAGGCGATTTTCGCGGCGCTCCCAAATACAGCGTATTCGTCGGAAAGAGACCAATTTTTTTTTGTAGGGAGTTATAGGGATCAGCTGTTAGGTAATTTTTTTTTAGATTTTTTTGATTACGGGAAGGGGTGTTTTTAATCCGAGCCCTAAGTATGGGAACACGCGAGAGAGCCTTATGGAAATGTGGCTACTTTCGCGACCTATTATTAGGGAACTATTTGTAATACAACTACGGGAAAAGATGCAAAAAAAAAGAACTACGCTAGTTCTACAATATACATCATTTTAAAATTTTTTCGTTAAAATTTAACCCAATGAATTTTAATTTGAAAATCGAATTTATCAATTTTTCCTTTTTTCCCCTTTCTTTCCCCACCTACAGAGTTGTCGCGTATTCATATTCCGGGTGTTTTCTGCGCATGTCATGAAACACGTTGATGTTTTGTCTCCCAACCCAATGGGGAGAACAACACCCTGAATATGAAAACATGACAACTCCTGCAGGTGCGGAAAAAAAGGGGAAAAAAGGATAAATTGATAAGTTCGATTTTCAAATTAAAATTCATTGGGTTAAATTTTAATGAAAAAATTTGAAAATGATGTATATTGTAGAACTAGCGTAGTTCTTTTTTTTGCATCTTTTCCCGTAGTTTTATAACAAATAGTTCACTAATAATAGGTCGCGAAAGTAGCCACATATCCATAAGGCTCTCTCGCGTGTTCCCATACTTAGGGCTCGGATTAAAAACACCCCTTCCCGTGATAAAAAAAATATAAAAAAAAATTACCTAATACCTGACCCCTATAACTCACTACAAAAAAAAATTGGTCTCTTTCCGACGAATACGCTGTATTTGGGAGCGCCGCGAAAATCGCCTTTTCCCATAAGGTTCTCTCGCGCGTTCCCATACTTTAGGTAGCCACTGTATATGTCCACATGTTGTAGCAGGTTAGATCTTAAATTTATAAAAGCAGATTGTTATTTCTTTCTAGTTCTCTGGGTTATTTAGTTTAACACGTTTTATGCTAGCAGACTTAATAACATGCTACGAAATAATGGCTTAACTAAATAAAAAAAGGGTGGAAATATGTTTATTTTTGCCTCATAATGCACAACATATGAATTTCGTACAACTACATGAATTTCATACACCTACAGGAATGATAAATATACAGTTGTTAGCGGACAGCTAAACCAAAAACTTCAGTTGATTGATTTGGATAAAATCCATAGTTTCCAGGAAAAATCCATAGTTTAGTATGGCCATGGGTGCTGCGTTCAAGTTCTATAATATGGACTTTGACGGGCAGCGCCATCTGGTGAAGTCCATAGTTTTGAAGTCCATATTTTAGTAGTCCATTTTTGACTGTCCAAGTCCATGGTTTAGTAACACCCACTTATCAATGAGGATCCTAAGGTAGATACTGAACAGCTAGCTGACCATTGTTTAGTTTAAATTTTTGTTACCTTATCGGTCTTCATGGGTGAGCCCCTTTCCGTATTTGCCTCACAGGAAGCGGCACCCGGGCATATTATCTCTCACGCTTGTTACAAGTCATTGTTGCCTTGGAAACATTTGCAGCTCGTGTAACCTCTGTAACTTGTGATGGGGCGCAGACTTCTAAAACCGCATGGTTGGATTGTGGAATATCTGGAACACGAGACGAAAATGACGATATCTCTTGCTCTGTGGTGCATTTAACTGCAAAAGAGCCTGGAGAAAGAATTTGGTTCTTGCAAACCGTACGTCATCTTTACAAGTGCATTAGAAATTTCATTTATTCCCGGCGAACGCTAGTCTAAGCAAAAAGGAAAATCAGAAAAACTAAAAAGAAACCGATTTTGTCGTTACCAAATTTCAAGTTCAGAAAAAAAGGACCACTGAAAAAGACCACTGAAAACCATAAAGAAACCGATGCTGTCGTTACGGATTCTCATATTCAGTCAAACAGGAATAACACTGAAAACCGATGCTGTCGTTACGGAATCACTATCTAGTCCACAATCCAGTGAGAAATTCATCAGTCATTTCATATTTACAAATTTTTATGTTAATGAAACATTTTTATTACAGTTCAACGGGAGGGAGATCCGCTACGCGGATTTAATGCTGCTTTTCCGCACCGATTACCCCAGAGAGGCTAGAATATGAATAGCTTTTAAACTTGGAAAAGAACATGTTTATCCCAACATTTTTGAAAAAATGAACGTTAGACTAATGGCGCAAGTACTGAGATATAGCCAGAATCGCACTTAAGACAACTTAACTTATATTTTGCTTTATTTTAGGTTTCTCGCGTTCAGTTTCCAAGGTGTTCAAGTTTTATTGAACCAAAAATAATAATACCGTACACAACTCCGAAATACCGAAGCCATCGAAGACCTTGTTCTACTCCTGAACAACACATTTGACGACCTAAACGGCACACAGTATGAGGGCGTATTTGTTCCGGAGATTAGCAGCAGCATAAAAGGGTTCCTTTTAGAACTGCTACAAGCACTTGATAATTCTGAAGCACATTGGAAAGTAGCTAAAGACAATAAAAAGCTGTTTCTGTCGGACACCAGCATTAAAGCTATGCACTATTCAGCTTGTTGAGTTTCTACTCGACAAGGGTAACTACAGTTTAGTTTTGTCTGGTAAATGTAACCAAGACTATATTGAGGTGTTTAACTCTTTTCTTTTAGCATCTATTATAAATGTTAATTTTCATAAAAATCTGGATAATTTCCAGAGTTTCTTCGGTATTGTACGATCATGTGCGAATGGACAGGATGCGAATGCCCCAACAGCCACTTCTTTTCGTCGAATCCGCCGTATGTTGCCGATGTATGTTCAAATCCAAAACGCCCTTCGTGTTCACGGAAATATTGGTAATGAAGCAAGGATCCCAGGTTGCACAGCCTATTTCCTGTTGTCCATTCGATATCTGAACATCTGATTTCCATCCAGGTAAAAAATGACATAATTTAGTCTTTGATTCAAGATATCTCTTGGAGGGAACATCCTTTGATGTCCAATGGACGTACTGTTTAGATGAAAAAAGGATAGGTATCTATATCATAGAATTACGTCCTATAAATATCGCCTAGATATAAAGTTCGACCACCTAACTTTTTCAGTGTGCAAGCAATCTTTATCAATTTAACTGCGCGCTTCGCACACCCGTATAGCGCAGGATGTCCAAAGGACGTCCATTTTAAGTGCCCACATCCCAATCGTATCCCAATACGAAACGGATTTAAATGGACATCCGTCGGATTTGTGATATGGGGAGAGAAATCGACATGGAAAGGTTACATCCAATTAACATCCCACAAAGGACTTGAAAAACACTTTGTGGGATGCAAAGCGTTTATTACAAATATTATATTCTGCTATAAATATTTATAAGAAATATTTTCTTTCTATAGATTTTTTATCTTGTCACTATTCAGTTTTTGGACTTAGAACAATGGCATGCCCTCATTGGACGATTCAGTGTGATTCGAACATTCGAAATCGATCAATCTTATTGATCGATACTTTATGTAGTCACTTATTAAACAAAGGGAAAATATTGATTACATTTTTATAAAAAGATTTTTTTTAGTTTACTAAATAACAATTTTTTATGTAGATAATTCAACTTTTTTCTATTTTGGAAAAAATTAAAAATTAGTACGAATTTTTGCAACTTGTTTCTGCATGCTTCGTCGAAATCCAGACCCGCCATTACTTGTCGTCTTCTCTTGGAGCGGGAGTGCGGTACAGTCCCATACTATCTTTAGTGAAATTTTTCAGACTTTCTGTGTTGATTTTGAAGTGAATTTTCTTCGAATAAGTGACTCTTTTCTCGGATGATTACACTGCGATTTTTTCTACGATATTTCAAAGAGTCCATGGTATGTAGAATTCTTTATTATTGTAAATATACAAAATTCTCTTTTTTTCGCCAGCATGTTAAACGTGGTGGCCATGTGCTTGCCTCGTGTTACCAATTTATGAATCGATCTCAAAACTCACTCAGAACCGTTAAATTTCGAAATAATGGTAGGTTATCTTTCTGGTATTTAAAAAAATAATTATCGCTGTATTAATGGCAATGCTAACATTCTTAATTATTTTCAGAAACTTCGTCACAACTCTTACATCGAGGCATAGTCAAAGCAAACTTTGGAATCCAGGATAATCATAAGTTAACAAGTGGATTATTTGAACGAATGAAGTGGATGGATTTGGCTCTTCAACAGAAAATTTTAAATAATGAGCCAGAGCCAGATGGTTTTAATTTCAAAATCTTTCCTCTCACTTCAATGTTGGAATTTGAAGAATTGAACGACCAGCTCAAGCCTTTTCATGCTCAAAAATCTTCAGTAAGTATAATATGTACTGAAAACTGTATTGAATTCATGTGTTCCTCATTATTTATATTTTTTTTCTAGAAAGAAAAACTTGCAATAATTGGAGGAAAAAGTCCTGCAAGTGTAGTGAGGAAAATCCTAAAAAAGGTTCTGGATAAGGAGTTTGGCAAGCAATTTAGCTGGTACGGGCGAAGAGGAAATTGCAGCTTGGGATCCTTTGTTCTTGGAAAAATAATACTAGGTACGAGATTAAAAATTTTTTACTTTTCTCCGCATAAACTAATACCAGAAATATATTTTTATACCAGAATCCGCTACTTCTAGTAAGACATTACCCATAACAGAAGCAGACGCCATTGACGCAGCAATGTCTTAGCTTCGCCATTTAAAGGATAAGAAGACTAACACTAATTGAAACATCAGCCCTATCAACCGTGGTTTCCTCGATCAACCAAGAACATTACATTTTAATTATTTTAGATATGAATTTAGGCAATTTCTTTATTCATTGTCTTTTCTTTTAATTAACACAACTAAATTGCAGTTAGCAGTTATCGTGTTGAATTTATTCTGTTTGTATTTATTGTAAGAAATACAGTTTCTCGGTTTTTATATGATATTTCAAAAATTATTTAGAAAGCACACGCACGTTAATATTAAATGAAAGTTAGAATTAGAAGCCCTAGCACGTCTAATTTACATCCAAAACAGTAAAAAATGCAACGTCCTTAGGACGTCTGTAATATAACTTTTGGGTACTAAACGGGGCGGTCATAGGTAGAGCAAGAAGCCGTCCATGGGACATCCATAACGGACACCCATTGAATGTCCTATGGACCGCACTGTGCTATATGGGCAGTCGTTGACTACCTCTAGGCCTCGAATTATCTCTTCTATTTTTGAATACCCGAATGTTTTTCCCAATAGCCAAGAGGAACCATCATCCAGCCCAAGGATTCATTTTTCAAACCTAAGAGCTCAAAAAGTAACCAACTCCTAAAAGTAGCCTTAGATATTCAATTAAATGTTTGTGAAAACGATTAGGTTCCATTTTCATTAGTTGTAAACTTTGAGAATCAAAAAAATTTGTTTCTTGTTGGAAGAAGTTCTGGAATCACATGGGATAACACGCTAGCCGCCTTCTATTTTAACAAGATCCACTTTTATGTTTCATTAAACTTTACCAACTTATTTCTCTTTAGTATTTGTTTAAAAAATATAATTTGTCAAATGAAAACTAAACAGGTTTAAATTTTTTATTGAAAAAAATTATTTGCTTTTCCGATGTGATAAAGAAAACGAGAGATTCTACCAAATTCTCTCCCTACCGGTCAATAGAACTATGATCTAATAATTACTGAAACTACTTGCCATTATAACTACTGAAACTACTTGCGAAGACTTGCCATTATATATGAAGCTAATTGAACCACAGGGCAAAGATTTTTAATAACATATAATAGTTTAGTATATTATTTGTAGCTATAAACCAGAACAATGCGCGGAAAAATCAGTGAAGCCTACGTCATTCTGCCCCCCCCCCTACTCTCTCCGCAAAATTGACAATATTTTGTTTAATATAATTGATTTTACCTAATTTCTCGTAAAACATCCAAATCTAATAGGCTAAGATTGTTAAGTTTATGGCAATCGATAGCTCTCATCAAGAGCTTTTAATTTACGTAATTTTTTTGTAAAATATTAACAGGGGAAAAAATCAATATCAGGATTAGAAATATTTTGCTTTTCACTGTAATGCGTAACTTAATCATAGCGGAAAAAATAGATCTTTCACGAAAACTCACGAGTGGGTTCACTTTCTTTTTCTGCTACTACTACGTCTGAACCGGAGTCGGGGAAATCGGTAACGAAGGGCGGAGCCACGGACGACCTAAGTCTAGACGATCGAACAGTTGCCTGGAAGGCAAACGTGTCTCTCGCTCCCAACTTACGTCTGGCAAAATCCGTTTTCCTTTCGTTTTTCGTTTAAATTACTCAATCGTTCTATTGACTTTATGTGTTTTTGATACTAACAGGCAACTACTATCTTATTTCTCTCTCCCTGTAAACTATGACCCTGAATTTCGCTGCCATTGTATTGAGACCTGAGAAACACGATTCGAAACGGGCTCAAAGCAGGTAATACCATTCTCCCCGTTTATCGTAAAGTTATCTTAAGGAACAAAATTGGCACCTTATTCATAGCAAGACTTTGAATATAATTTTACCTGAACCTCGCGACCAATGCTTACTGAAACCCCGAGAAGCACGATTGGCAAACGCATTCATAGCAAGGCATGCTAATATCCCGTTTATCGCAAAGTTATCTTGAGGAATATCATTTGCACCTTATTTATAGCAAGAATTTGAACACCAGAACATCTAAACCTTTATGAAATAATTCGACCCCATTTTGATTTGTTTTCACTGGAGACTTGGGGAACACATCCGGTAACCTGTTCAGGGCAAGTCAGTCCACCACCTATGCTCATTATCGTTTTGATCTTTGAAATACAATCAATTTGTAATCTTTCCAAAATACCGTTCATCTCATGCGTACGGCAACACTGGACATTACTGATGTGAAAAATATTACAAATCAACGGTTCCAGACATTTCAAAAAGTTTTGACGTGAAGCTTTCGGCCATATATGGAACAAACAGAGCCTTAGTTCCCTGGCCACTGATTTAATCGAAAGTAAAGTGTGTGAACTTTTCATAATCCACGATACAACAAGGTAATAGAAGTTTATTTTTGTATTCAATTATCGATGTTAATGAATATTCCTTGCATTTTAAAATCCATTTTCGGTGGAACAAATCCAACCACGATGCTCTGATAAAAGTGGACAGGTTGGTTAAGTTGACTTTTCAGCACTTCAAACTAAAGAAACTGAATTTTTCGGAAGAGGATTTTCTTCTGTTCTTACTTTATTGAAGAAGAAAAGTTGCGGAGATGGAAGAAAACAGAAAGATTCTCCATTGCAGGCCGCTTGTGTCGTGTCTCTCGGATGGCCCAAACAGATGATTTCAATCGTTTTTCGACCGCAGCAATCTTCGTCTCGCATCTGATAATGACTCCCACTGTAAATTTTCATAGATTACAGGAACAAAATACTGTTGACATTAAATTTCTTCATACTTAAGATACGCGTCACAGTTTTTTAAGTTTCACGGTAAACGATTGTTTCCTCATTGCTACTATCAAACATTTATTTTTTTTCCCATGCATTCTTGCGAAAACACCCACATACCCCACATCAGCTTTCCCCTTTTCACATGAGACACAATGGCCTGGTACGTTTGATTGATATCCATAAATAAATTTAGTTTACCACCGAATCAAAATGGCTGTACCCTTACTGCAAAGTGCATGCTGTACCGTAAAGTCTCCAAACATTAAACAGGTATGACTGATGCGTCATAACATACTTATCCTTAGTTTTTACGCGCTAAATAAAAATTCATCGTACATCATTGTTACCACACTTTCACTCCTATTACAACAAAAGTTTTTTGTTTTAAACTTTAAAAAAGAGAAGCGGATGAGTATAAAAAGGTTGGAAAATATTTTCCTTTTTATTTGCGATTAGACACTTTTCCCGGTTCATGCCTCATGTAATAGTTATCATGGCACTGATAAACAGAGCTCAAGCTAGCGTTAACAAAATGACCTATTCAATGATGATGCAATGATACAATTGCGTGACATGAAAGTTGTACTATATTTCGTGTAGCCGAATTCACATAAGTTATATCAAAGGTAAGTAAAATTAGTGATTTGTTGTCGAGATTTCCTACTTAGTTTATTTAACTATATGTAAACCTCTCATCATGTCCCTTAACGAAGAGGGACACTGGGACCACCGTCTAACAGGAGAGGTAGACAAACGCGCTATCCCTGGCATCAGCTGGGATAGCTCACTGGGGTGGGAGGGTTCCATGACATTCCGCTAGGAGCGCCACGCGCAGAAAAGGGCTACTGCGAAAAGACAAAAAAAATATATCGTGCACCTCAGCAGCCAGCAAGCTTGGCTGCTTGGTCGCTCAAGCTGTCAACCGTGCTGTCAGGCTTCTGGCCTAATTATTATTATTATTTTTTCGTTTTCAGGCAAAGTGGAAAAAGGTACAAGAAGTTTCCAAAAAAAAAGTCAGCGACATCAGTCACGAAAAATGTCCAAATTATAACCATGCAAATTTTGGTTGCTAAGTGCCAAAAAAATAACTGATTTTAATGTTCAATTTTATATCAATTGTATTATTCATGTTGTATTCAATTTAATTTGTGATATTCCTATTTTAATTTTTCAACTGTTCAATAAAACCAAGATTTGAAGCCTATCGCAATCTTTTTAAACTTTGTATAACACTATTTTCTAGTTCGTATTAATCCTGTACCCGCCATTCATAGATGCTTGAGCGATGCTGAGGTGCACGATATATTTTTTTTTGTCTTTTCGCATTAGCCCTTTTCAGCTCGTGGCGCTCCTAGCGGAATACCATGGAACCCTCCCACCCTACTGAGCCAGTCAGCTCTTATGGCGTTTGTTTACCTCTCCTGTTAGACCGTGCTGGGACAGTTACCGGGAATTCGGTATCGTAAGCCTCATTCAATTTCTCTAATATCCCCAAAATTGGCCATTTGTTTTGCCCTAAAAAAACAATTTATCAAAAAATTAAATTCTTTTCAAGTATATTATACCTTATTCCATAACTTTTTTTGGAGAATTTCCATTTAAAATGTCTGATAATGGTATTTATCCAACCAAAGTAACTTTGTTTTTTTTTACTTGTACCGAATGCAGAGACAAAAATATACTGCTCTGTTCTGTATCTACTGTTTTTAGAATCACAATGTTACCAAACATAGTAAGGCAATGTTGCCACTATTAAATGGTATTATATATAAAATGTTTCATGTAATATGCAAAATATTACACTGATGTACAGTATTGGGTAGCTTAGTGGTAAAACACTGTATTACTGTGACTGAGGACAATGGTCCAAATCAATTTAAAGTAATAACATGTTTAGTTTCTGTTTTTAGATTACGTTTATGTAAAGTTAAGCTACTATTTACCTTACTATTCAGCAATTATTATATTTTTAATACTAAAGCTTAGTAAAGTTTTGTATTTCCTTTCTAGTTTTAGAAAGACGTAGTTAAGTAATACTTAACTAAATTCCTTTATGTAAAATAGTTTATTGTATTAACGTAATACTAGTATTGATTAGATCATGGCTACGGACGGATCTGTTATTCTTGGCCCTCATTATATGATATTTTGTTTGAATGGGCTTATACAATTAGTAAAGTGGTATGAGTTTGTAATATTGGGTTGTCCAATGGCATAGCACTGGGTAGATTAGAATAAGGCTTATGGTTTCAATCCAACTGTGGTATGATTATTTTCGTTTTTTGTTGTTAAATTAGTATGCTGAGTTAACAATTAAGTTAAATAAAGTAAATGTATATTTATCTTACTATTCATTAATGTAACATATATAAAAACTTTAATAAAATAGTTTACATAATTTTTAAAATTTCAAGGTTATGCAGCTTGGAGTAGGTAAGTGGTAAAGCACAGGATTGCTATGAATGAGTCATATGATTCAAATCTAGTGCTGGTTGATATTAAGTAAGAGTTAGGGTCTTGGATATAACCCTTCAAGTTGCTCTCCTGCTGCAGAAGCTAAATGAACTTTTCCCCATCATTTCAACAAGCATAAGAAGAAACCCGCAGTCTATTCTGATTGGGAAATGGGGCACAATTCATCGTTTCAACGAAGAAGTTTTGAGATTATGTTTTTTTATTATGAGCCCGTACCTCAGGTATTTTAATGAATTGCTTTAAGAAATAATTCAGTAATTAATAAATTATTTTTTTGTTTTTGATTTTAGGAACCATGATTTTGGTGAAAAAATGTCGACGGTGTTAATGGCTTCACCCCAAATTTTGCAGGTACTCCAAGCGTTTGTACAGGCAGATGCATCATATGTTGCCAAAAAATGTTTTCCGTACTTGTTGAATGTGGTAGCCTTCAATGTGCAAATTATGCAGTTCCAACCTTTCGGTAGAATTTTGATGACAAAGGTTACTACTGAGGCATACAAGATTGCATTCCAAATGTTGTTTACTCTCACTACTAAAGAATACCCAGCCTTCGATCACGGGAACAATGTTTGTGGTTGGGTTGTCGACTTTAGCTTGGCTCAACGGGATGGTTTGGCGTAATATGTAGTCATATTTTAAATTGTGATATAGGTATAGCAGCCACTATTCTTCTCTGGATTTCCAACAACTTTGCCCACTGTGCTCATTACGTCATCGCAGTTGGAAAGTTCAGCTACAGATTATAACCAATCACCTTTATATATTGAATTATTTGAATTATATTTTAAATTGTGCTATTGGTGTGTGGGAATCCATCCACTGTGCTGCTTTGGACTTCGAATAACTTTGTCCACTGGGATCATCGCTTTCCAACAGCAGTTGGAAAGTTCAGCTAAACGTACAGCAGGGACTGCTGATCCACTTTGGACGTCGCACATCTTTGCCCACCTAGAACCTAGAGCCGGACGAGGAGGAAGCGGGTGTAGAGGACGGCTTGGAAGCGGAGGACGTATTGGAATCCTAATTTCTTTTTTTTTTGTCTCTACATCTACTTCTTTTTTCAGGCATTACATTTTAGGCCATGCACAGTTGCGTAAAACCAAACTTCGTGGAGTAAGTTAATATTGGTAACAACGGAGTAACTGCAATCGTAGTGGAAAACGCACTAGAGGAACTAGAAACTCTCGTCTCCAGGTAGAGGAAAAACAGGACGATGACATTGAGATCTACATTCGCGAATGGTTGCGTCATTGGTCGTCACTGGCGTCATTGGTCCGAAATGGTCTAAAAAGCTTTTCCAAACCCTTTTTGATTGGTTAAAATTGAGAAATCAAGTCAAGAATTCTTCTAAGCTAAAATCTGCAATTATGTTAAGTCAAATCTAGTATTTCAAATTTTTACGTTCCGAATCAGACTTAGACTTGAGAACTAAAGACTTTGAACATAAGAAAAAAATCTTGATTTGTATGAATTTAACTCAAGATAGTGAAAGAAAAGTTCTCCCCTAGCCAAGTCCAATGTTCAGATAACCAACCCAGGATTAATAACTATACTAGGAACCCGTTGCCCAATGTCGTGACATTGACGGCTTTATCTATCATCGAATCGGGCGATTCTTGCGTTAAAAAGACAAAGCGTTGGTATTTACGTCGAGGAAACGTTGGTAATAAGTGAGTCTGGTTCAAGAGAATCACGTGAATTAAAATGGCGTCATACTGTTCGAGTGGCAAAGATGAAGCGTTGTAGTAAACTATGCAGTCGGAAACTTGACAACGATGCTTGATGAAAGGTTCGTGCCCTTCGCCGAAGGTAGAAGAGTCGAGAATGTCGAAACCGTTCCATCTCAAAATAGTCTTGTTTCTTCGGTTAACTAGTCCATTCTTTGTGATTGAGGTTCTTGAAGCAAAATCGTCTAGACGAATTATAAGCAAAAGGATAAACGACAAACTAGCCACCGATAATAACAATAAAACCTTTTTAAATGTTCGTAGTGATAACATGGCCGACACCCGACAGTGCTTGAACAGCTCTAAAGTCTAAACCGAAGGGATGATGCGGCGGGATGGTGTCAGGGTGGAGGCTAAACAGAAGGCAACAAAAATCGAAAATGTATTCCGAAATTGTCCGACCACTATAAAGAAAATCTTTGCCTTCAATACGGAAGGCTTTTAGCTAGACACACAACCGGGTGAACTACACACATCTACACAATGCAATACAATGCAATACAATGCAGTAATTTCAACTGGCAATTATTTGAACGAAAATTCTCCGTTTAAGTCACGTGGGGAATCATTTTAAAAGCCCTCTATTGAACACTCGAAGGACTTCGATTCGACTTGAAAACCAACTGGGCCACCGCCATTTAAAAAATGCAGATAGAAAACCACAATTCGACATTCAATTCGAAACTGTATTCAATATTCGTGTCCTCGAAAATTCGAATGAAATGCCTTGTTTGTTATTTCTTCATTCTTTTTCTATCCCTTCTTTAAAAACAATCACCATGTGTCTTATTCGACAAAACACTGGTTAGCAATGTATTCCATCTGTAATGCTTTGGTTGCTACGTATTTCAACAATCTGCAGCTCAGAAATTCCAAAAGTTATTAATGCATCGGATACGAGAATATTCTTCAAATTGTTGTTACGGTTAAACTGATGCTCGGAATTTCTTCTAAGGTCTGTTTAAAGGAATTAAGTAAATAAGCAAAATGTCATGTTTTACATATTTTTCATCTTGCCTGCTGGTTTGGAAGCTCATTACCTTAGTAAATATTTCAATTTTATGGAGGAAAAAGACTCATTTCATAAGGAAATTGAACTGTGCTGCGTAACGTATCATGTCAACAGATTTAAAGGAAGTATGTTGCATAGTGTTTCCTTTAATTCATCATAATAAACTGTTCATAACAAATGTATATCAATCAGAAGGCTTCAAAACGATGGAACATTTCTTCGAAATTCATTTACACTGAGTTCTGGGAAGCCAATCTGGCTCAAGAGTGGGATAGAACTTGATTACACCTTCATCATGGTGAAGTTTTTTGCATAAATCACAGAAACTATGACGACTCATTTGCGTTATATGACTCTCCACCTCGTAGTGATCTTTCCACCAGAAAAATTCATTGTACAGCGTGTCATTTGCATCTAGCATTTTTAAATAGTTGGCCAATTCTTCTGGACTGTATTCCAGGGCGTTAATGTAAGAATGAACGGGGGCGATTAGGCTGTAATTTGCACCACCGCAAACGATTGGTATTAATCGAAGGTTCATTGCTTCGAAAAACTTTTCAGTGACGTAATCATTGCAAATAGAATTTTCAAAAGATAAATAGAATTTATACTTTGATTCCAGAATCTCATAACACTCCGGGCCGGATATGTACTGGTAAAGGCTGCTGTGAGGACACTTGAAATTGCCACACCAACCGTAAATGTGGACGGGAATAAATTTTCTCAGCTGGGCGACATATCTCTCTCTTTGGCCTGGTGTTTCACAATGGGAAACCATCCAGGCCACTAGTCGAGTTTTATTGGCCGCATAATTTTTAGCCAATTTCATTTCTCTAATTCTTTGCTGCGTCTCTTCCAGGTTTTTGGGAGCTGTTGGTCTTGCACGGATGCGGCCATAAAGCATTTGAATGTCTGAGTTGAATTTGTAACTCGTCGTCCAGTTGAACACGTTGCCCATTGTTGTAACGTTGAGGGTGGTCATCACGTCGGGCGATTCTTGTGTTAGAAAAACAAAGCGTTGGTGATTACGTCGAGGAAACGTTGGCAACTCGGTCTTGTTCAGTTCGTGCATGTTGCAATTGGCATTTGCCAATTCGTCAATGAACAGACTAGATATGCCCACTTGCTTCAGACCCTCTTTCAATGTACGCTCCAGCATCAAGCTGAAAGAAGGATCCATGGCAGATAACAGATCGGCGATGTTAGAAAATGCAAAGCTCTGACTTTAGCAGACATGACTTTATTGGTTGGGTTGAAATTACGCTTGGAAATCTTGTTTCTCAGCACGTTATCCAAAAAAAGATGTAATATCAGTTTCATATTCATTTCATCCCAGGATTGATAGAGGGACACTAACAATATCTGCAGAAGAGCTTTCCTTCAACAAAGAAGAAGTGGAGTTCCAGCTAGTCGCTCACTGATTGGATAAAAAAGACTTTTTTGGCAAGTCTGATCCTTTTGTGATCATTACAAAATCAGTGGAGAATATGTTGCAGTACACAAAACTGAGGTTTTCAAAACTACCTTGAATCCTGTTTGGAAGTCGCAAGTCGCTGCCCCCTTTAAATCTAAATATTAAAAGCAATACCAGTTGTTTTTGTTTTAATAATGCTGGAATGTTTACCTTTTCCATGATAACATATAACACATATAACAAGATTAATAACTGACCCGGTGGTGAAAACTCTACGCATTTTATGTATGTCGCGCCAGTGTCTTCCGTTAGTATCCTGGACAAGGTCAAACCTTACCTCAAACCATATTTGCGCCAGGGCCGATCACCTATTTCATGTACGGAAGAGAGGTAACAGAGGAAATATGGCAACGCCGATCTATAGAGAAATCTGGGGATTTTTAGGGTTTGATACCGATTAAAAGTGAGATCTGGCAACTCAAATTATTAGGTCAGTAATATTTCTCCTTGGCATTGTCCTATTTCTTCGTGGAAACAGTCCTATTTCGTCTGCCATGAAGGTAGAGAAGTAGAGGTAGAGAGTGGTGATGATCCACGAATCTGTTGGGCAAAAAAGGGGGGAAAAGGCTGCACCTTTGCTTATATGGTGAATGGAGTGACAAACACCTTTGACAAAACGATGACGTTTTAAGTTTTAACTATCTGTAACTTATACAATTATTATTTTTTTCTTAAAATTTTTTCGTAGTATTAAACAATTTAATTGACCTAATAGAATTCATGATGAGATGAATGAGGTCTCCATTTCCGTGTAGGGGGAGACATCCATTTCCGTTCTGTGTAAAGGGACGCATCAATTCCCGTGTGGGTGTCGGAAATTCCGACACCCATACTGATGGACGAGAGGATGACTCCATGGTGGTGATGTCATCCATCGGAGTGGATGCCTCCAATGGGTGGCCGGGGGGAGTAAATTCACCCTGTAAAACAAAATAAATTACGATTAATTAAAATATGAAAATAATAAGGAAACATAATTAATAAAAATTACCGCAAGCGGATATGTTGGTCGATAAAATTCGACTAAAAATTGCATTTTTTTCATCCATTATTACAATAACATGCTAATACAGTGAAGAAACTGGTTATTAGCTTCTCTTTATTTAGTGATTAAATAACCGGAAGAAAAAACGAAAAAAAACGAAAAAAAACTCTTCCTTTTAAAAAATTACACTAAAACTCAGTCCTATTTGGATTCAGTCCTATTCACCGGCTACCAAAATTTAAACCATTCTGGCACATTTACGTTTAAAGGAAAATGGTAGAGAAATAAAAATTGTCAGCGAAATGATTTGCTTTGCAATTAGTGTTTCAATACCTTGCTGGCACAATTGTCAGAAGTAGTCGCTGTATTTTCTAATCATCTTTCACGGTTTTTCAAGTCTTTCTGAAATGCTTCAGTAGCCGCCTTCTACGGCAATCCATCACGTTATCACAGTATGATAACATAATCATTAGGTTGTTATTGTTCATACGTCTAGCCACATCTCGAATACTTTATCATATACAGTACCCTTCCAAAATAATCTACACTTGCCCGTTTTTGCCCTTTTTTACATAGCCCCTTATGAAAAAACGTCTCCTAAGCTTTTTTTTTACTGACTGCCCCTTAGAGGGAATTTTTTTAAAAATCAGCATTATAATTGATGAGTTTGCTTTAGATTGATGTGTGGCATAATGGAATATGGACATAATGACGTACGCGTAAGTTGCTAGAGATTACCTTTTTTACCACTAGAGGAGCAAAAAAAATGTTCAAATATCATATACAGTACCCTTCCAAAATAATCTACACTTGCCCGTTTTTGCCCTTTTTTACATAGCCCCTTATGAAAAAACGTCTCCTAAGCTTTTTTTTACTGACTGCCCCTTAGAGGGAATTTTTTTAAAAATCAGCATTATAATTGATGAGTTTGCTTTAGATTGATGTGTGGCATAATGGAATATGGACATAATGACGTACGCGTAAGTTGCTAGAGATTACCTTTTTTACCACTAGAGGAGCAAAAAAAATGTTCAAAAGCAAATTTCCTAAAATACATAAAAAAACCTGAGCAACAATCCAAAACCCATTGCGATACACAAGGACATCATCAACAATTTCCGATCAGTTTCGACATAGCCTTCTCTATTTAGGAAGCCGAAAGGAACGCTATCCCTCACGTGTGGGAAAAGTGAAGCACATTTTGCTCACCTTTCCTTCCATTTTTCTTCCTCCAAGTGGACCAATGGGAGCCATCTGGTGATAAAAATGATGTAAGGGGGGGGGGAATCACCCGGATTCATGAGCGGTAATTTATGAACGCCCCATTTATATTTTGTCGTGAGGGATTTTAATGACGATGTTCCACGGAACGGCATGCATTTCTGTTAATTCCATATGTTCATTCGCAGCCATTCAACACGTGCAGCCGTACAATGTAGTTTTTTGTCTCCGGCTCGGCGAGAATGGGCATAACACGTGTAATTGAGGGATGCGGTAATCGCAAAAGAGAAACCGGAAGAAGGAAAACAAATTTTGTTTCATCAGTTACCTGCGGATGAAAACAAAAGGAACAAGGGGTTAGAAAATATAGTGAAAAGTTCCTAGGGCTTAAAAAAAATTTGAAGACGATTGGTGATAAATCTTGCGTTTCTAGTGAACATTTTCATGAAAGTGATTACATCTTGGGTTTCACGGGAATAAAGCGTTTAAATTATAAATTTGCCGTCCCATTCTCCACACTTACAAGTTGCAAGGTAAAACCTAATTGCCAATTATGTAGTGAAAATAATTCTAAAATCCGGTAGCATATTTTAACATTGTATTTGTTTTTTTAAACCGTTACATTGTTACAAAAAGGAATTACTGGCCCGCCAACTCTAGACGGAAAAGAAGTAAGGCGTAAGCGTTAAACGCAAAAGAAAGAATAAAATAATAATATAAGAATAAGTAATAATGTAAAAGAACATTTCTCACAAGCAATTTTGAAAGCACTTGTGTAAGAGCACCAATAACAAAATATCTCGTCAAATCTGGTCACCAAGCCGGTAATTTCTGAAACAATATGCCAAAGATGTTTGAAATGTAGATAATTTCCATTCATTTACCTGTGTATGAAACAGTTATCGTCGCAATATTATTCCTCAGTAGCTGAATCATAAATGAGACCCAGTAAATGGACGGCTCTCACCTAATTTACCTAAAAACCAATTAACTTAAAAATAACATTCTCTCATTAGGAAACGGAAGTAATCACAGTTACAGTGGTCGATAGAGAAACGCTGTCTGCAACTGAAGATTTCAATTATGGGAGATTGATGAACCACTCAACGAATTAAATCATTTAAACAAAGGAAATAACCATACTACGGGAATCGAAACTTTGGAAGGAACAAATTGGCTGGCTGACGTAGTTGGTTAACCATCTCAAATATTTTTTACCAAGAATACTTTTCCTATTCTGTTATCTTTTATCTGTAATCTGTTCCTGTGTTGGTTAAAGCAGTTTGATATCTATTTCCAAATCACAAATTTACGAAAGAAAAGCTGAAATGATTTATTAATGCAATTCATCTAAAACATATTCTCAAATTATTTGCAAGATGATCATAAAATCATAATATAATCATATTGAAAAAAGATTTAAATCTAAATCAAATCATTTAATCAAATTCCCCAAAATAAAAAATCAAACCAAAACCAAATTTTTAGAATTGATTAAAATTCCCCTCAAATCTTAAATAAAAATCACACAAAAATCGATTTAAATTGCAATCTATAAAATCGTCTTTTAAATGAAATCGGAACTTTTAATTGCTTCAAATATATTTGAACAAAATATTACCGGTTTCTCCTAGCAGTTAAGACAAAGGTTGCGGCACTGAAAAGACTTTCTACCGGGGCACTGTATGACAGAGCGGTTGTAATTTTGTAACGAAGAAAAACATTTTTGAATGTTGTATGGCGATCCAGCATTTCAATTGTTTTGTCCTTGTCACACAAACAAAGGTCTCTAACATCTTTTGTTCGAGAATTACTCTCTTCAAAGTTAAACAATTCGTTGGTCGATGCCGAGTCCTCTCGGACATTGCTCCGTATAAAATTATTCATGACAATACGGGTAGAAAGCTTTTGTGTAGCTCTGCACTTTTCAGCATCACCTTTTAGTCAAGTGGGTTTGAAACCTGCATGGGAAACAACAGGAAACAAAAATAGATTGTTTTTAAAATATACCTTGAACGTTTATGCGTTAGAGTAATTACTACTTTCTGCATTTTATGCTCTTTACCAGTAGCTCACACCAGTGCATTTTGTTGAAGAGTCGCCCTTTAAACCCATAACTTCCTGCTGTAAAAATAGAAAAGATTTTAGAACCTCTTTACAGTAAGTGTTGGAAATTACAGATGCGCTGGAATTTGTTTACATGTGGCATCACTGTATGTCTGTTGTTTTCCCCTCCCTTCTGATATAGTTCATCTGCTCGCTTAGTCTGTCTCAACTTTCTCATCACCTCGTACTGAAATAGATAACAGCTCTCTTAATTCTATTAAAGTCCCAATATTTCTATTAATTATATTGACTGTGATCATCAACGTCATTATCGTACGTTTAAGTTTGTCCACCTTATGTCCGCCATTCAGGCGATACGTCAATCAGACGATTTATGCCTCAGCATGATTACAGTCATACCATATATCCAACAGTAAGCCATTCAAAAACTCTTGAAAAGTCAACATGAACAGAGTTCTGATGGTTTGCGATGAACCCAGCTTACGACAAACATGTAATTGTTTTGTCTTGTGAAAATACAACATAACATACAACAATGACGCCAAAATATAGTCGTCTGAATCTAAGCAACCGAATCTACAAAAGGCGGTTTTTCAGCATTTTGCACAAATCTTCCAAATCAAATTCCGATTCTACAAAACCATCGACATCAAGCATTTTACCAGACTTATTTCGTCATTTGTTTCAGTTTAGAATTATTATGTTTAGAAAGTCAAGTCGGTACACTTTTTACATACCGCCGTTTCTAATATATAAATATTTTTTTATGTTAATAAAAATTATTTAGAATTAACAAATTTTATCGTAGCTACCATTCTCAATAGGCGGAATTTAATTAAATCATCTAAAATTTAAGAATGAAAACGTTTTATTGGTACACCTTAAATTTTCAATGTGCCCATAAGCGGGGCAAGTTGGAATTGAGTATTAAGCAAGTTGGAAAAAACTAATTCAGATAAATACGCTTTTTTCACAAGTATTCATTGTATAAGGAACAAGAATTTTCAATGTTCGTTTCACATGCCCATATTTCAAAAATACCGATACATGTGATTCAGTCAACTTTAGTATAAGAATTTAAAAATAGACCTTGAAAGTGAATGAAAGATTACTTCTAATCGTCACCTAAAATATCTATTTGATAAGTTAATCAAAACGAACCTAGGAAACACGAAAAAGGTTAGTTGTTATGGTTGTTGTAGCTATGGCAGAAACTACCATTGCAACAGTAACTAAAGCTTCTATTTCGGTAAAGACAACAGCTCCAACTTGTTTCTGACCTTTTCTTCCAACTCTTTTTTCACATTGAAACAATTGGAGAAGAAAGGTGTTTTTTGAAATTTGACACCAATGACGTTACAAAAATACGATGGAAAAGACTGAGAAGAGATTTTAAAAAACCGACAGACTGGTCTCTCTCCTGCCGACTGTCAACTCTACCGACGGCCACTGACTGACTTTCAACTGGTGAAGTTTGTCCGTATATTATACAACAACAAAAAAGAGGCCAATTTAAAGTCAAATGAGGTTAAGCGGAAGACGGCTGGCTCTACCGTTAGAGTAATAAAAGTAGAAAGTGGGTCATTTTGGGCAACAAACTTGGGGTCAAAACAGGGCAAGGGCTAAATGATACGGACAATACAAGCAACATGTTAAATTTCACCGTTTGAATTTTGATTTGGTTGGCGGATCGTTACAACAAAGAGGCACAGTCGTAACCCCAGTTTCATCCATATTCCAGATGGAATCATGCGAAATTTTCTTACGCTTAACAATGTCACCAAAGTGGTTGAAATACAGCTGTGCATTGTGCCAATTGAAGGACGAAGTTCTGGCTTAAGAAGTTGCCTCGGGTTTTCTTATGAGCAACGTTGAGTGTCTTTTTAGGTAGTAGTGAAAACACTCAACTCCAGCCATCTCATTTGCCTTCCATTTAGTTGGGAAATTTATTTCCAGCTTAACAGCATACTTATAAGAAAGTTTGAGAATATGTTGTGAAGGAAGTGCGAAGTAAATATCGGCGTACTGATGTAGGTATCGTTCAAACTCGGACTCTTGCTGTATGGTGAATACCTAAACAGCAAAAGATATTCACATTTTAGATAAGTTTATGTGTTAAAATAAAAGTTACTCACCTTCATATATTTTGAGTAGCCAAAAGATGGATTTTCATTCTCCAAATAACAATACGGAGAGGTCTTTGAAATACTGAGAGACTCAGCCACTTCACAAAATATATAATGAGTCAAATTTGATTTTTTAAAATCAATCAAATTTAATTTGATTAAATCAATCAAATTTGGCTCCTAGAACGCCTTTTTTAGAGGAAAATGATGTAGCTAAATTTTTTAATTGTGGTAATGAAAAGCTTAACTTATCCTAATAACGAATAAAAAAACTAGAACGTGCGGTTATTATTTAATAAATTATGCACGAAATGAAAAAGGGCCTTTTTTCCATTAACGCCTACTGAAGTAATGGCGGCGAAAAATGGGGAAAGGGGGAAAATAATATACACCTGAACGCACAAATCACGTCTAGGGATGCCGCACACATCGTTCCAAAGCAAATTCATCGATGAGTATGAAAAAAAAATTTTTATATAACTTTTACGGGAAGCCTATAAAAAAATAAAAACTGAGGAGACGTTTCTCCATAGGAGGCCATGTCATAGTTGTACATATCATAGATAGTAGCCACGGTACCTTAGAGGTATTAACACAGGAAATATCGTCGAAGATATCATATTCAAACTCGCCATGATTTGACTCCATTCCAGAAAAATTGGCAGATAGATCAGCGTTTACTTACTGTACACAACTAAGGGTACATTGAACAGTTCACGCCAAAATGGTAATGCTGTTTATTTTTAAGATATTATTTTAAAAGATTTATTTCAAGGAAATCAAATCGAAAATCGTCAATTTTATAAACAATTTAAATCTAAATCTTATCATATCATATAAATTTCGATTTAAATTATTATCAATATCAATGTCCATGGACTTTAACGACATTGATTGAAACCCATGCAATTGTTTTAGCTTGAAACGAATGACAGTCGTACAGAGAATTTCGTAGTCAACAACTTATGCGGAGACATAATAAAAAAGAAATGGTAAAAATTAAATCACGTAAATTACGAATGTAAAAGGCATGCACCTCTTTGGTTTGGAGCTCTTTCATTTCTACACTTCGCACTGACGATATATCCACTGTTTTTGAATAATGAGTTGCAACAGTTTGTATTAGGACAATTTGTTTTGGAATACTACATTATCACCTATTTTTTTCAAAAACTTACTCAATTCCTTTTTTATGCCACTTAAATCTATGTTTTGACATTGTTTGAATGTTAATTCGAGTGACCTACCGTTTGGTTTAAGGTACGTAGAAGTTTCTGGAACAGTGTTGCCATTGCTTAAAAATATTCTACATAAAACAAAAAATAACAACTATTGGAAAATTAGTAAATTAGGCAAAGTAACCACCAAATAAAAGGTTTCATTTTAGTGGAATATCCAGCTAAACAGTACATTTTCGTGATATCTGAATTCTGAATATTAAGACTACAGTTTTGTAAAGTAGTACATTACGATTTTAATAATTAATTTAATTTAAACATATTCAAACACATAAAAATAACACTGCAACATAAAAAAACACATAGCGCTTCCTTTAACAAAAAAAATTATTTATATCTTTCTTCAAAGTATTTTATTCAACTTTTGGAAAACACCAGTTATAACATGGCGTTTATGGGGGAAAAGGGTATGTACTTAATCAGGTGAATGATACTTTATCGCACAAAGTGTTACCCCTACAATTTTTTCATGTACACAAAATTTGTAGTGCGCTTTTTCTCCTGATAAGAAATATTACAAAAATTCTAGCTCTAATGGTTAAAAAGATATTTTAGTTTTTTTCAAACATGTAATGCCATCAGAATGCATTGTAAAGAGGGAGAGTGTACTTAATCGTTTGGTGGATACTGTCATTTCATAACAGTGCATCTCTTATTCTGTTTCCATACTCTTACCTACTATTGTTCAAAATAGAAACTTGTTTAGACTGTGACGGTTTTTCCTAGTTTTTCTCAGAGTTGAATATTTCTGGTGTTTCGTGAACTATGAAAAGCAGCGATTGTGACTTACAGTGTCGGACGGAGATTTTGAAAAAATTATGACGAGAAGGGAGATGTCGTGGAAGAAGAAAATAACGGAATAGTGATTGATGCTAACGAGCAATTGCGGGGAGTAACAAATCAAAAGAAGGTGAAGTGGCTTCTTGATCCTGAAAAGTATGGCATACCAGTGTATAAACAAAGTCAAATTACTCTTGAAGGAGGGACAAAATATGTTTCTTAATGGAATGATGGCATTTTCGATGAAGGTATTATCAGTGACGGGCATCGATGGAGGAACTATTCATCCAAATCATTCGTGTACGAAGCGACCGTGACAGAGTGCAAAAAACGATAGTACAAATATTAAGTTGTAGCTGGGGATATTTATGGTTTGGAATTTACGTGTCAAATCTTCAGCTGTCTGCTAATGCTTAGCCGAATTTGCCATATTACCTTCAGCAAAGGGCTAAGAACGATGAGAAACATTTCAAATTCATCGTATCTTCGTTCCCGTTCCACCCTCACTTAGCAGCACCACTTCACATTCACGTGTGCTTTGTTCAATAAAAACAAATCGTAGACATTTGTATTCACTTTAAATTTTTTTTCTTAGTTATAATGGCTTAGAGGGTATTTTCATGGACTCCACGAGATCTTTCAATTGCGACGAAAACTTTTTTCTTATTGCACCAGGCAACGAGACAGTCTTAGCAGAACTTTGCTCTAAGACGTATGCCTCTCACTGATAAGCTCTGCTAAGAATAGTGTTTCAGTTTTTACTACACTTTCGGCATCGTAGTGGATCTTATTCCTCTCTTTTATCTAGCCTTGCGAAAAGGTATAGAGGAGGATGTCAAAAGAGGAAATGCCACCTGGTTTTGAAGTATTTTTTAAGAAAAAAGAGTGGATGACGGTCGATGCATTCTGCCTTTGATTGCTGCAACAGTTAATTCCAGAACTGAAGATCAAGGAGGTTCACTTCCCCATCGTTCTGTATCTGGATGGCCACCGCCGTCATATTAACATCCGGATTTCAGATACTTGTACGGAGAACGACATCGTCTTGATCTGTTTCCCCCCAGCACTACCTATATTCTGCAGCCTCGTGATATGGCCCTCTTTAAGAAGGGCTTGTGGAAGACTAAAGTTCATAAGTGGACAGGAAACCATTCAACCAACAAAGCCACAGTGAACAACGTAGCCCATTTGTTCAACGAAGTGTGGCAAGATTTTTCTGCTTCTTATGGAAAAAGGGTTTCAGAGTTTGTGGCTTGTATTCGTGGAATCCTGATGCTGTGAAGTAAGTTTTTAGCAATGTTTGCTTCAATGTTTAATAGACTTGTCAACCGACATCGTTTTTTTTTAATTTAAATTTTTCAAATTTATGCCAAAGGATGACGAATCTTACCAGACAGATAGCTGCGAAACGGTCACCAGAAATCTCGATTGCATTTCTGTTTCTTTGTTGGACTGGTGTGAAAATCCTCCTTCACAAAAAAATTCTTCATCTAAATCGGAATTTTATTTTTGCGATCTCCCGATTCAGTAAGTTTGTTGTTGCAATACATTTTGCTTCCTTGGCAAAAATTTTTAGACATCTATTCAATAGCGGAAAGCCGCGCGACTCTTGCTTCGGTTCCATTAACTGGAATTTACGCATCAAGATTGCCAGCATTGGATTGCACGGATTCTTATCTCAGCCCAGTATACGTAAGGTTTTTATTATAATTATTTCTTGAATTTGTCTTAACATTTTATTAACATTTAATGTTCACGTAATTATGGCAGAATTTGAAAAGAATATTTCACCAGTTACCATAGATAGGTTTATGCAAGGGAGCAGAAGAACAGGGCGATCAAGTTTCGAAAATGGTGGACCAGCTGAGTAATGTATATAGCTAGGGTCTAGTATGATTTAAGGAAAGACCCGACACAAAGGTATTTTGGAGACATCAGAGGTAAGTGACAACAATAGCTCTATTTCCTTCACATCTAAAGCTAGGCTAACGACGCGCCGTTATCCATCCAAACGACAAAGAAAGGCAAAAAAATTATTTGACGAAAGTGTAGGGGCGGAGGCATGACCAAACAGGAAAAAGTGTAGGAAAGAGTAAAGTTTAGAAAAAAAGAATGTGCCAGACTTAGCTGAGGAGTTTGACGTTGATGTGGATCGTGGACGTGGACACCTCCAATACATGGAAATGTTAGTAACCTTTTCTTTTCAAGAAACATTGATCGAAGAAAACTTCAACAAAAACAGAAATTTTTATTCGTTGCCTAAACCAGAGCTCTCTGAGGCAAATATTCCACACGCCAGTTTGCTCACAGATGAAGCGTTTTCAGGGTATGGTCATAAATCTTTATTTGTTTAATGCTTGATTTTTCTAGTTCACCCTTTTCATCTGTATTACAGGCTGAAGACAAAAGGGAAAAAGTCTAGAAAGACAACGGAAAAGGTCATTGTGGAGGGTTAACGACGAGCCTCGAGGATACTAGCCATACAAAAGATCGGAATTTTACTGACGAAGAATCTCGAGAAACGTTGTTAACCGTCCTCTGTATGCTGTGTAAAAGCACAGGTACAAAGGATGATTGCAACCAATGTAGGGTGATTCATGGTTTGCGATTCATGGACCCATAACGCCTGTTTTTGTAGGGATATCTTGGAAGAATATGGCATAACCTAGCTTTTGTTGTCATATATGCATGAACACCTTTGTCGAGTAACCAAAAGCTTTTATCATTTTCTCTAATTTTTATTCTGTTTTCTGTTCAGAAAATAATTGTTTGTTTGTACTTCATGCCAGTCGTTGTCCTATAATGTATTTCAGTAAAATTGCACGGTTTTTTCTGTTTCCATTGTTTAAAGAAAACATTTAACTCTCATGTTTGTAATACACTGCACAGCTGCCTGGTAGTGTTTGGTATATACCCTATTCCCAACAGCGGACAACGCAGACTGAAAGCCGGACACGCATCCTACAACGTCACCCACAAATTTGGCGGCAGGCTTTGAGAGGTCGTGACAGGGCCTAAACTTAGGACTCTCCCTCGATTTGCTAACAATCGATTCCAATCGATTATAATCCAATAATTAAGGCGACTGCTACGACAGAATTGTGCTCTGTAGTTAATTGTTTAAGTACCGATTACTCGGTTGTTGGTAAGGTTGGTAAAAGTTGGTCAAGCGGATGTGTTGGGTACCTCTTAGAAAAGAACCAATCACACGAGGACATTCAATGTGCAGGTGCCATTGAATGTCCTTGGTGATTGTGAATTTGTGATCTTTTCAACAACACACTCGCTTGGCGCGCTGAACGAAGAGGACAGAAGTTAGCAGCGCTGCTCGTGGAATACTCTTAACTAAAGGACGGGACTCGCGGGACGGGACTTTTTTTTTATTTTTAAATAAATATAACATAAAAAAATAATTAATTTTTTCTATCAGAAAAAAGGAGAATTGGGCGGGCCGCCGGTGCCATCTGGGAGCCAAAATTCTAGCTCATTGCTTGTATGCAATGTCGAGTTCATGTTTTCAAATTAGCAAGAGCATGCAATTTTGGTTGCATGCTCAATGGCATGCGAAAATTCCAAGTTTCAGTGTCAATGAGCAAGAACTCGAGCTTTTTGGTTGACAGATGGCACCGGCGGCCCGCCCAAATCCCCTTCTTCTATAATTAAAATCAAAACATCTCCTTAAATTTACGTTTCCTAGAGAGAAAAAGTTATATGGTTAGAATCGCCTTTTAAAACTGCAATTAACGATATTTTTATAATTTTTTTCGTGAAAAGAGCCCACCCGACAAGCTTTAACACGGCGAGGGAGGGAAAGAATCCCGCCCTTTAGTTAGAGCATAGATAGAGCATAGTTTATAGTTAGTCCATGAGCTATTGAGCTGCTTCGCTCACATTCTCTTATCTTACCTCTTAGCTGCCTCTTAGTTAAGTAATTTTTTATGTTTTGATTTTTGAAGCCATTTAGCTAGCATTCTTTTATTTCATAAGTCAAACATTCTCAGCTGAGTAATTTTTTTAGCCAATGAAAAAAATAAGACATCTCTTTTTAATGTGACATCATTCAAACACCAGATATAATGTTTTGAGTTCATTTTTTAAAATTTTATTTAAATTTTCATCTTCATTTCTCTCCAAGCTTGGTCATCATTGGTGCTGCAGATGTAAATCCATGCATATTGTGCAAAGCTTTCAACCTTTCATCACACTTTATACTTGTTGATGCCATTGTCATTGACAACACATATGTGCTAAAATAAAATTCAGTCATTAAGGTAGAAATAAAAAATTTTAGTATCTTGGCATCCTTACATGCAGATCTCTAAATCTTTCATTGAAGTCAAGAGCGTAACCAACAACAAACTTATCTGGAATCTCAAAGCCACAATCTAGTTCACAAAAACATTAGAAATTAATTAAACAAAAATTTAAAAATTCCACTGGCTGCTATAGCTCACATTCAGGAATGTAACCATTAGATGCTGGCTGGCGCTTCAGCAATAGGCTTGCAACTTTCACACACTTTGGCTGATATTCCTCCAATAATCCTAATAGCTTCTGCATTGTTCTCCCAGTGTCAATAATATCCTCAACAACCAATACATTTTTCCCCTTCACACTTTCCATATTATCACCTTAAAATTAATTAAATGTTTAATTTATTGCTTATTAAACTTACATTCGTGCATACATTACCTCCAATAACTTCAATGGTGCCAACAGATTTGTCATTCTAGAAAAACCATTTTAAGATACAATCACCTACATGGTAAAAAAAACTTTTACCTGGTAGCTCCTTAGTCTTATAAAGTCCACAGACAGTGGCACTGATCTCTCACCTTGGTTGCGATTTAAACTATTGATTTTATCTATCTAGTAGACAATAATAAAATAAGCATATGATTAAATTAAACTTTTTTCCTCAATTTAACTTAATTGGCTGAGTAATTACCAAATCAGTATAAAACTTGTAGCCTCCTGATAAAATTTAAAATACTTAATTACAATGTGAACATTTTACTTGTGTCAGAGGAAAGTGAAGTTATTACCTTTTAGCACACATATTGCAACCAATGGTTCTTTTCCAAAATCTGTGAAAATGTCTTTGGCAATCCGTTCAATTCTAAGGATAAATTTGTTTGACCATGTGAATTTAAAATTATGCATATTACAGCACAATAGTGCAAGTATGTCAAGCCAGTTAATGAAAAAGAATTACCTGTCATGGATGACACCATATGGTATCAAAACTGATTCAAGATCATCCTCGTAGTGTTTAGGAATGCAAAATGAATCCAAAGAATACCCTTGGTAGCTATCCTCTATCTTAAATGAGGGAATGGCAAAAGTTACACAATATATCATAAATCGCTTGTAGGAATAATTATGCAACTTAAATAGTTATCTATAGCACTGTAGTTTCTAGATTGCAAAATTTACCCTAATGGAAGTTGTCATTTTCAAGTCGGTTGAGATTTCAGGAAGACCGTCTTACTGCTCGTACTGCTGCCTACAACTTGGAACTTGCTTCAACCACCTTCAACTGTCAAGTGTCAGAGCGGTGTCCAATCGTGCGTTCAGCACGAACTTCAGCTCCAAACCACACGGTCTTGTCGGCAATGGTCGGCTCACGGTTATCTTTGTTGCTAAGGTCAAATTTGAAAACAAGTGGAAGGCCTCCGAAACACAACTATTGGACTTTTATATCGGTTTGGCCTTCTTACACGAATGCCAGATAGCTGCTGTAACCAAGACCAAACCCATGCAGGGAAAAAGGGTTGCGTCATAAAGCGCCTCCCCGTAACAATTATGAGAACTGAAGTGTATTTTGCATACGCTAACCCCTTTTGGTTCCATCACTTTATTGGTTCAACCACTTCAATGGCATGCGAAGAAGCTTAAATTTTTCAATCAATATTTCAACTTCAAGCACCAGACTTGACGGGCCTCATTTGCTACCCAGAATTCGGGCATTCGAGCATGTTTTATTTATTATTATTATTATTATTTGCTTTTTTTACCAGCGATCATTCAAACACATTCAAACAAAAGCTAAAGTGCGCGTCCGGGTTGATTTGACCGCCGATTCGAGATTAAAGCTGAGACAGTCCCCCGTAAGCAGCTGCATAAAATTTCGTGTAGTCACGTTACCTAAAAAACCAATCCTACCGTATCCGCTGTAGATGACCTTTCGTCGAAAGGAAAGACAGTGAGCTTTCTTGATTTCTTAGGAAGTATCGGATAGCAGATATGCTTGATTATGACGGAAACAAGAGCAAGTCTACGTGGCACAGGAAATTCGCTGCAGTTGCAAAAAGTAATTGGACTTGCAGTATCCCAATGCAAGTGTAGCAAGTGTGAATTTGCTAGTCGAGAATGGGAAGAAACTTGACACAGATGCAGCTCATTGTGCATTCCCCGACTCGTAATGCTTAACCCATCTCACATCCCCATTCAGACTCCGCAGCACATTTGTTAACTTTTATTCATTTCTCCTTTATTAACTTAGACACTAAATTGTGATGCAACATTGTTCCGAAAGGCGAATGCCAACAACACCAAACTACAGCAATATGAACAACTTCTGATGACGAAGACCATGGACGAATAAAATTTTCTGGATAAGATTCAAAATTTCCACAACCATTGTGCATCCCTGGTCCCTGGTGGCAGCTGCCGACAATACAATGACGTTATACATAACATTTCTGTACGATTGACGAACGTAAAAACTGAAATCTGTGTCACGCTCGATAAATAATAGTGTCGCATTTTACTTTTAATTTCCATAAGTAACTCCTTCTAAACTATCTGCCAGAGTACTACTCATAAATTACGAGGGGTACAAAAGATACGCATCTGTTGACAATCGGTGTTCTGCAGAACTGCAGATGAATGAAAAATATAAATCTGAATTGAAAGTTGAGGCTTTGGCAGGAAGCTTATCGAACTTGAACTGTCCATCAAACGTGTCTGCAAGAACCATAAAATTTATGTTCAGTAGTCTAGTGCCGGCTCTTTGACAGAAACAGTTTCAGCTTCATACAGATTCTTTGAATAATGGTTTAGTGTAAGGCTGGCCCGCTCCCGTGTTTGTGACCGAAAGACAACATATAGTTCCCTGCCTTTTCTCTTCCATTTCCTGAAGAAAAATGTGGCAACCAAAACCGAGAGCGCGAACGGGGATGACAAGTCGATCACGATTACGACCCTTGGAGCAAAACGAAATACATTACAAAAGGAAGACGAGAAAAGACACAGAAGCGAAAGAAATGCAGCAGAGACAGACGACGAACTATTTGTAAAAGAAAAGAGAAAAAAAATGACAAAAAGGCAAATGTAAATGAGCGAGAAAAGAAGGGAGCCAACATTACAAACAAACGACGAACAGTTCGCAGCGACAAGTTCTTTCTTCCTATATGCTTAACCGAAATTCTCAAAATGGTGGATAAAATAGGGCAGTTTGCGACCCTGGTTGACTTCCTCGCAAGCGCTCATAATGGATTTGGTCAAAGGTCGAGGACCGCAACTGAAGACGCCAATCTTGCTAACGTAACTGTGTTTCTTCTGCACGAATTTGAGGAACGATGTCATGTCGGGACGGCCGAAGTGGTTCACCGCTTTCAGGCCGGTAAACATACTGCGCTTAGAGATGCGCTGAAAATGGTTCTCGCAAATGTAGAGCATGGTGGTGCGCAAATCAAACTTGTGGAAGAACTGCGTGATGAAGATATGCATCTCCAGAACGTTGGTGACATCCTTGCGTTCGACGTCACGTAGTACGTCGATGAACCACTCAAAGTGACGATGCGACGGGCACGTCCACAAGAAGTAGACTTTCTTGCAAGCCACGCCCGAATAGCGGTTGGTCGACGTACCAAAGACCAAATCGTTGAGAATAGACGCATAGGGTGTGACTCCGATGCCTCCGCCAACCATGACGGCCACCTCGAACTTGTACCAATCCTGATTTCCGCCACCAAACGGACCGTCCAGCTGAATTTTCGGATCCATCTCCTTGGGGTTGAAGTTGCTAGGATCGAAGTAGTTGCGCAGCTTCCACGTCCATGGCCCTTGCGCCTTGATGTGGCAAGACAGGAAATTTTCGTGGGGCGCCGATGTGAGTGTGAACGAGTGGAACTCCTTGGGCGTAATGCCGGTGCATGAAAGTCGGATCCACTGGCCAGAGAGATACTTAAAATTGGGCGGCCGGTAGAATTTCACCTTGAGAACGTCGGATGGCAGTAGCACCGTCTCGATAATGTCCAAGCCCATGAATTTGGTGCGCAGGCTGATGATTTTGTCCAGAGTGTAAACGATTGCCGGGCCGATCATAAAGAGCCAGAAAGCAGGTGCAGCTGTTAGACGGCCAAGCCCATGCAGGATGGACAGGATGTACAGAACAACGTAAAGGCTGTGAGTCATCCAGAAAAAGTTGTAGGCCTTTTTCCGAATCACCGGATGGGCGAAGACGAAGATGATGATCATAACGACGAAGAGGAGCACGCCTGTCAGACCAGTCAGTGTCTGGAATAGCCAGTAGGTGATGGTGGGCTTGAAGTCGCTGGGCAGACTAATCTCTTTGGAGAGGCAACGCAGGTGTTCAACAGGTTGCGTCGAGACGTGGTAGAAATTGACAACGTGGCCGACCGTGTGCAACAGCGAGAAGAAAAGGGCTGTCAAGGCGCATATCTTGTGAAACTGGATGTGGGCATCGAGTGGGATGTACTGCTGGATGGAGAACTCCTTCAGTTTGGTCAACAGGTTGCGGGACATGGTCAACAACAGGAGGCTGTAGCAGAACGAGAGGGCGGCAGCTGAGCCTCGCGTGATCGCAATACCCACTCCCATTATGTGGCGCAGATCGGTGTGCTCAGACATGAAAGAGTAGTGGATAAAACGGTCGACGAAGAGCGCAATCGTCACCACGTAGAAGACGAACAGGTAGAAAATGTTTTGACGGTTCTCCTCGAGGAACGTCGTCAATTCGTCCCATTTGCGCAGTATAGTGTGTCGATGGCGCTCCTGGACCGCATCGATGTGGAAGCTGGTCATACGGGCCACGTTGGTCGATGTGTCCAAGAAGTTCTGCTTGGCACCTTTGCAGTCGAGACCGATGGCTATAAAGTCACCACGGTACTCGCGCATCATCAGCTTGAAGTCGTCGTAGGTCAGGGCGTCTTTATGTTCCAAACCAGCAGACTGGAACATGCCATCCATCAGCTCCGTCACTTGGTCGTCGTTCAAACTGTTGTTCGTGCGCGCGATTTCTACCAACGAACGAAGCATCTCGGAAAGCTCACCTGTTGGGTTGTAGTTTTTAAAAAAATAATTTGAATTACTGAATATTAAACTGGAGTCGTCCAACTCGAAATTCGAGCAGGATGACTAAGTGACGATAGATCGTACCTTTATCGATGACGCCGTTGCGATCGTTGTCGCACATGTCGAAGATGATGCGTAACTTGTCCTCTGTACGTCCCTTCGAAAAGAGGACTACCGTATCCAAAAACTCCTGGAACGAGATACGACCATCGCCATCCTTATCGACAATGTTGAACATCATCTTGACGAAGACGTCGTCGCCCTTCATGCCTAGTGCGCTGGCGAACTCGTTGCGTGACAACGAGGTGCGCATCACCATGATAACGTCGCCTGTCACTTCTTCCATTTTGCGCTTCTCGCCTGGCTTCAGACCAAACGTCAGGGCGTAGGCTTCGCGGAAAAAATGTTCCAGCCGTTTCTCGCGGCGCTCTCGCGTCTCCGCGTTCGACAACATCTGCTCGCGGTAGGTTGGTATTTGTTCCAGGTGTTTCTTGTGGCTCGTCAGGAATGTCTCCAGCTTGTGCAGGAAACGCTTGCGGGATGTGCTGGAGTCGAATTCGAGGACCAGATCGTAGTCGCGCGGCACGCGCACCAGTAACATCGGCTTCTTGCGGGAGTCCTGCGTCACTTCGACCGTCAGCACCTCGACGCCTTTGAAGTTGACTTTGCGCAGCTTCTCGCCTTTCCGGTTCACCGTGTAAAACGCCTCCTCGGGGCCGAATTTCACCTTCACCAGTCGCTTGTGGTTGAGGTGCAGCCACTCCTTGACCACCATCTTGTCCACAGATTTGCCGTTATTGTTCTCTTCGCGGCGCGCCTTCAGCCGACGACGCTTGGAATTTTGCAGTTTCACGACGCCATAACCGGCACCGGCCGCTATAATTGGCACGAAGGCCAACAGCAGACACCCATAAATGTAAGGCACCTCGCTTCCGGCAAAATAGTCGTAGCCGGCCAAGAAGTTGCAGGGCGTCAATGTCGATGCGTTCAATTGGCTGGGCTGCGGACAGGGATCGCCCTCGCGGAAGAAAAAGACATTCTTCTGGATCTCTCCCTCGCTGATGTTCATCGTACTGCGAATGACGTCGGAGAAGGTCGTTTTGCGGATCTCTTCCACCTCGCCGGCCGTAAACATACCATTGTCGGTGTTTTCGAACCAAAAGCGGTCTGCGTCACGGATCCGTCCCAGTTGTTCTTTGATCACTGCGGAGAAGAGAGGTCCCGGCCCGTTGGTCGATTCAAGCATGCCACCAATGTAGACGTCGACGTTGGACAAATCGTTGTTGTAGAGGGCGGCCAGTTTGGGGAAAAGTTCCGGTTGTTGCACAGCTAGCGCTGGGTTGATATCCGTCCAGTTGGTAATAGGATTGAGGCGGAAACTGCGCCGCGCCGTGTTGTAATCCGGCAGTCCCGTGTCTCGACCGCGCATAATATTAAGCGCGCCCAAATCCCGACGAGAGAATTCCATGGGTCCAAACAATTTGTTGCGTACGTCTGAGCAAAGTAAACTGTCCTCGCGTTCGGCCAGTTGCGACGCCATACCCAAGATGAATTCTTCGACAGAATTATTAACCAGAATTTCGACCGCGTCCCACCAAGCCGAGCAGAGCCGGATGGCAGGCGTTTCGTTCGGCCCATTTTTGAAGTTGCATTGACCGTCACGTCGATAAAGGCCCGGTGGGATCATTGTGTGTCCGAAACGAAAGGCTGCACTCTGGAAGACATGGCTAATGCCTGGATGAACATCTGCTTTATATCCTTCGTATTCGCCAAGCGATTCACCGATGAGCGCCGGTAAATATTCGTACATGACGATGTTCTGCAATACAAATCACAGTTCACCATTTAATGTTTGATCAGTGTGCGAATTAGTAAACATTAGGTAATACAGTATAGCTTTTTTTTACGATTTTAATTTTACGATACAGCTGCTTCTATCATTATCGTACTTATCTACCTTATGATGGAAATACGTACTTGCAATACGGCTACCACAATACGGCGAGCTCTTTGGAAGATTTCTTCGTCCGACCAATCCGGATGTTCTGCTTGAATTCTGCCCGCAATTACGTTGTGATATCGGAAGAAGACGATACCGATTGCGAGAATTGCTGGGTTCTGATTAGTTCGAGGATCTCCCAACACTAAAAGAGCATAAACGTATAAACTGCATCAGTAAATCAATCAGGAATCTTTTATTTCTTTCAGCAGTGCTGAATGTGAAATTGAGAGTGAAAAAAAAATAAAATAAACTTACAAAGCATTTTCTCGGGATTAGCCATGCGCATAATGTGTGGTGCTGGGGCAGTGAAAATCGGCACGCGATCGTGGTTTCGAGGGGGCATTCCTTCTGATTCACCAGATTTGAAAGTTCCATTCTTGAACGATCGCATTGCGTTTACCCACGCCTCACTCGTGCTGTAGATAAAACTGCCATCAATCCAGCTCGTCATCCGGTTTATCTATATTTGCCCCAAAAAATCATATTCGTTTAAAAATTGGGCTATTTTGACCAAGCCTCGCATTTTGTCAGAGTAATCCCATTTCGGACAGTTTTTCAGGCCAACGTGAAAGGCCAAAACTATGGATAGATTCGTGAGCCACAAGAACATTAGCGATGAAAACACCAATTAGCGCTCTGTTGTTGCTTATACATACGTAACCGGATGTCGAAATATTCAAAAGTCATGGAGTGGGCAATAGTGCATGAAAAAATATAGTCACTTTTGCAATACAACGCAATATTACATCAATGCTTTACAAGGTGAATGTATTGTATCATACGCATAGCACCTATCATCATCGATGATTCTAATTTCCAGAAGTCGGAATTAAAAGTGTATATCTATAAAAAAAACTAGAAACCACGATAACTAGCGGTATCAGTTTGCGACATGAAAGCAAGTGACTTGCGTAAGATGTTTGGAAAAAATTGACAGCGCTCCAAGTGTAACGCCATGGAGACTGAAGCAAAACGCATCTGGCAAACGGATCTTCTTTCGCAAGCGGCCTTGCCAGCAAGAGGAATAATGCAACACTACTCGAAAGGCAAAAGAATAACACAGAGAGACGAAATGCTAAAAAAAAAAAGAAAAAACAAGGCCAAAAAGGGAGGGAGAAGAGAAATGGCTCTCAGGAAAATGAAGGACACAGCTGATGGAAACGCAATTCAGCCGTGTCGAAAGAAAAAGAAAGCTGCGCCCAATGGTCCGTGCAATCAGCCTTTTGAAACTAGAAGTAGGATAAGCGTTCAAATTTTCTAATCTTTAGTCAATGAGAAACGTGCAGGGCGGCAGACTATCAATATTTCGAGGCAAACGCTCGACTCACTAGCCAAGCATAATCGGTCAAAACGTCCGAATACAATTAACAGTACATCATCTACTTTCAAATCTATTCTAGCCATTCGTTACCCACCAAGCTTTAAATCACAATTCTAGTTAGCGATATGAGGGCAAGTTTCGCGAGCAAGACAAAAGCCAGCTTTAACATGGTTTGCCCCCTTGCTGGCGTGCCTGTGTTCTTGTTCGCATTAGCGCGTACGCTATTGAACAAACTAGGACAAGGTACAAAGTATGATCACCATTGAGGTAAGCGAAACGCCGTGAAACTGGAAATAATAAGAAAAACGAAACTCCATCCCCACCACCCCTCCCTCAGAGAAAAAAAAAAGAACCATGCCGAATCGTTACGACAATGTTGAAACAAAAAACAGCAAAACCGCTGGAAGTGGTGATTCGTCCTTTTTGTGTCATTAATTAATTAAATACAAATGGAATAAAAAAACGAATGGAAATAAACTCGTTACGAAACCCCAAATTGTTAAGGGGATAAAAGAAATTTTCTCGGGATATCAGCTGGCCCCTATCTTTTTTCGTTTTAAGATCAAACGAATGATCATGTTGTCCTACCATTGTTGCTAGAGTACCAATAACAGAACAAGCAAGACTTGAGTACTAAGTAGATTACCTGTTCTCGTGGGCTGTTGGGGCTCTGTCCTGTTTTGTGATCGTACCAGGCACGGTGAAACGGCATAAACTTCTGGCCAGTGCATTCAGCATCATACATTTCGTCACACTTTTCGATATCGATCTTGTGCATCTCAATCGGGCAACCGGACTCGCTGGCCATTAGAATTTCAGAGGTCACCAGTTGTCCTGCAACCATCAACAAGAAGACAAATGGGAAAAAATAATTAGGCGTTGACTGATAAGACTATCCAAATAGGTGCCACTCTATTTTGCCCTGCCCGGCAGTGGTCTTTTGTAGTTTTTCATTAAGGTCAAGATTATTTTACTCATGTTAATGAATAACCTGAATCCCACAAATTGTAGTTTACACGGGAATCTGGATCGAAGTTATAGTAGCCGAAATTTGAAATCTTTTGGCGGATTGATAAATCGAATGTTTTTGTTAAGTAGTATAAAAAGTGTACCGAAAAAGGCGAACAAGGCGGTGCGGTTCATGACTGAGCCGAGTCCATCAGGTCCTTTCATGAAAAGTTCGCTTAGCTTTCTTGGATTAGGCCGATTGATTCCTCCCATCATGTAGACTCCGTCCGAGTAGGTTGCTGGCACTTTGCGCGTTAAATGGCTGTCTGCAAATCACAATATGAGGGTTAACAGCCTATTCATCGAAGAACCAAATACAACCAAGGGACAACACTATACGCAAGCATTTTTGTCAACTGTGCTACCTAGGCTAATTGCACAACAGATAAGCCAAATTAAACTAGAAAACGCGCGAAAAGAAGACGGATAGAAAGAGAAACCGTTCAACATCTATAACATAAAATTTACTTGTAACTGGAATAAGTACTTGGCAAAATTTTCGGGGAAACCAACAAATTCAAATATGTCTCGCCCAAATGGGCGCAATTTCTACGGACCTTCAAATCACGCAATTTTAATGCGCGTGTTAGAATATGCTAAGAGTGTTACTGGTCCACTTTATAATCTACAATTAACTCAACTAAATTGTAAAGCCTTTACAATTCTCCAGTTGATGATGGGATCAGCTGACTATCTCGTAGCACATCCTGACGTGCCACCCAACAACAAAACACATAATTGCTGCCAAGTAAGCGACAGGCCTCATAGTGTATGATTATTCAAGCAACGCTAATTAATTGTGATAAAACTAGGTATGTAGGACTAAATGAAATAAAAAAGAAAAATATGTAATAAATTGAAACATCTCAAGGCTAGCCGACAGCAGCAGCAGGGAGAGAAAAATAGTCCACGAGAAAGGCTGTGGAAAGGCATCTTATCCTCGAGCGGATGAAAGAGAAAGGCCAAAACGATAACGCAGCAATAAGTGATTATTATTCTATTTGTTCTGGAGTAGGTTAACGTTACAGCTGTGGCTAAGTCCGGTGGTATTGCACGATATTGTGCTCGTGATTTCCACGCACGATTTGCTGCCACAAGGGCCGTAAAATGAGCTCCTTTTCCCGATAGCACATTGCCAAAACGTGAAAGTACGATTTTGATTCATCTGTATCAGGCGATTTGTAAAGTAGGGCGACAACATTATGCGTAGCTTTTGGACGCTTAAAGGCAAGATGTTATTACCAAGCTTTCGTGAAAATGAATTTTAAAAATGAGCTCGAGGTATAATTGAAATAAGAACAACTTTATGGCAACATCAAAGTCAATGTGAAATGAAAATCGAAGCTGGTGAATATTATTTAAGGCCTCCTATCAAGTACCTATTGCCAACTTCCAAAACTGAACGGGTCGTTGTTAAGAAATACAAAATATAAAAACCGTTATCTTACCAACTGATCCCCATTCCGGGTGTGCCAAGTTGTTGTACCATCCATCGTAGCGTTGTTTCTCGTACATGCCCTCGATTCGCTCTGTAAAGTAAAAAAAAACACAACAAAAACGAGGTAATTAGTTTGCATTAAGTGAGTGTTGCGTCAAAGAAAACGGCGTTCGTCAGTTTCAACATCCAAGTTCCACCCCGCTGGCAATCTTGTCATTTTACTAACTAGAGAGATCTTCATCATCACTTGTCCTTCAAATTCAACCACCCGTCGCAAAAGAAATTGCGTAAGCCGACGTCTTGCAGCCATTCGCTTTTTTCTTTCAAAATGCTAAGGTTGAATTGACATTGATTTATAATTCATTGATGCTATATAGTTGCCAACGTTTATTGTTTGCTTACTTGCTCTGTTAACGCCCTGCGTTACAAAGACCAGGCTTCAGTCAGCTGTAGGATGAAAGTGAATGTCCCACTTTCCCCTTTCGCTATTTCACAGTTGTTGCCCTTACGCAAGGCATTTTACACTTGGCCCTCATCATATGGTGAATACATGACAAACTCGAGCACCGAAATTGACTTTGGCCAAATTCCACATGCAAATGTAGGAACGCCTTTCTACGACTAGGCCCCTACCCAAGAAAACGACAGCCGTACTTTCGTGATGCAATTGACGAAATTGCACAAACCCAATCGCCACGAATCGGTCACGTCGCAATTGAATTATAAATGGTAATTTCTTTTCGTATTGAAACGAAATGCACGAGAAAGGTCTGAATGGCGAAGCAGTAAGCAAAAGGCGTAAAAAGTTTTCGAAATTTTAAAAGAGAGGCAGTAGATCAGCAGTACAGGTAACAAATAGCGTGCGAAAGAGAACAAACTATTTTTTTTTTTTTTTTTTTTTGCCGTGCCTTTGAAAAGCAAGCGTTTCTCGGCTTTCTGCTGTTTGATTAACAACACACGGTCTAGTGGCGGCAGTTTCACTTATTGTCAAGACATAGCCGCTGCTGCACCTGTTCTAAATTCCTGCCAGGCGACCTTGTCCTAGAATCCATTTGGCATGCTCGTTGAAACAATGTTTTCGATTGCTGTTCTTTTTTTTTTAAGTTCGTGTTCATACTAAATGTATAATTTTCCTTCAGACGACGATCGATCTAATTTATAGAGATAACAGGAGTAACGGAACCCAAGAGGTCTGAGTCTCCGGTTTTCCATTCGCGTAACGTAAAATAAAGTTAAACGATTGGTCCACAGGAAAGCTTCACTATGAAGTTAGAACAATGAATACAACTATTGTTTACTATCAAAAATTAAATAAAACTTAATAATAATAACGATAATCTGCGTTAATGCAGAACTTAAGACGATACAAAAATAGACTCATTCTAGGAAATCTTAGTGTAGCGGAGACATTGCACCTCGGTGTCGTAAAGGCTTTTGACATTAAATCTTCCCCTCGAGATGGAGGTCTTCGTTCACAGTGGACAACACTAGAGACGTCAATTGCCATTCGCCATTCCTCTGCTGCGAATTATTTTTTTTTTTTTTTTGCAGGTGTCTCAAGGCCACAAAAAAAAAAGTACCAAGCACAGCTGGTTTAACTTTCCTTTCAGTACCTTACAGGTAGAGCTGCTACAGCGATTCAACAAGGTCGTGAATCAAATCATAAATTCTGTGTAGAGAATTTGGTCGTTCTAAAATCGTGAGAAAGACTGTTGCAAAACAGCTTCGACTGACTTCGTGGGCTAGGCATGTATTTTGGTACCATTTGCACGCTTCACGGTACCGGGCGACAAAAAAAGGCAAGAAACGAAACAAAACAATTGGAAAAACAATCGCTCCTAATTTCCTTGCTTATTGCATCGAACCATTGAAGCAAGTTGAAACTGGATGGTTTCGACATTGTCACTTGGAAAGTCTAGTTTTTGACTCACAGGGGCGTTTTGGCCTGATTTCGTTTTGGATGTTTACGTTTTGATTGTAACACAGACTACCCTCTCTTGCCCTCTTCCGAAAGAAAACCGAACAAACTCACCTGCACGTGTCTGTCCTACGAATTGGCTGATGGAAAGAGCCAGAAGAAATCCGTGAACGAGCCACACTGTCGTGCACTTTGTTACGGCGGTGGCACATTGCCTCGGCCATTTATCTCTGCGAGAGGTTGATCTTCCGCGAATTGCTGTACAATCCATGGCGTTTCACAGGAAGGCCTAGATCAAACCAGAACGTTAACACAGAGAAAAACAAACAACAAAACCAACAGAAAAAACAAATAACGAAGCAAAGCAGGCCAAACACGTACGAACACTCACACTCGTAAATAAATGTTTCATCCAACTTTTCTTGAATTAAACAAGGCAGACAAGTTTTTCGACAGTCTCAACGGAATCAAGACCCGTTGGCAACTAAACATGAACTACTCTAGACAACAGCCGATATTCGCGCTCTCAGACACTCAGGTGAGCTTTCTCTTCGTCCTTTCGTGGGTTGGAGGGGAGGAAGTGGGGGAGGTTGGGAGTGTATTGTGCCTGAGGTTACTTCTTCGGCCACATTTTTTTTTCCCTTTTTTTCTGTTCCTTTCATTATTCTAAACTTTTTTTGTGTGCCTCTCGCCGCACTTCAGCCATGGCTCCTTCTTTTTCAGAATTCGAAAGCGGATACACTTTTCTTTTGGTAGTGGGTTAGTTGACACCAATTCTGCAGAACCTTGCGGAAGTTACCTATGAAGTCGCCTTATGCCACAACAAATTTATTAATTTTTTTTTTTCGTTTCAGTGTAGCAAGTGCTCGTAATGCTGGCCAAATTTCTCTTCTACACATAATTTCGTACGCAAAATCTACGGGTTTTCTGTTTTATAAAATTTAAGAATTACTTCATTTGTCGTTAAAAATTCTTAATTATGATTTTCAATTTGCTTCACTGAAAACCTTATGACAGAAACTTCAATCGGAACTCTAGTATAGTACATTTTATCTGCATATTATCTGTTAATTTCTTTAATTTTTTTCAATATTTATTTTTCGGTCCATTAATGGTTAATGTATTTCGCTTTCCAAGTCCCTTAGCGTTGTTACTGTGGAAATCAAGAATTTGAGCCGATCCGTCTTTGTTATTTTTCACCAATTAACTTTCCATCGTTTTCAGAAAATTTTTATCAATATACGCATCAGAAGTGGGAAAGATTACAATAATACCACTGCTAAAGCATGCCGCCTTTTTATAGCCAAACGCGAACCTCACGCTGCAGCAGGAGCTAACCAGATACGAAAGGTAAATTTTTTGTATAGGCTATAGGATTGTTATTCCTATCACTAGATGGCAATATAAGTAAGGTACACTGGCTATCGGAATCGGGGCAGATCAGATATCTCGATTCCGGAAAATGATGATACATCATGAGCTGCATAGTTATTTTTCATCGCTATCGCTGACAGTCTGAGTCCCAAACACCATCCAGCGCATACTATCCAACAGTAGCAAGCCACGTTTATTTTATGGCGGCACGATGCCATGGATTATTTTCTTATTTTGTATTGTCGATATTTATCGAGTATGCTGATTTCTTCAACGTTCAACCTTTCACTTCTTTGTTGAACTCAAATGTTACTGTACGACAACCTAAAACAAGAAAGTCCATATGAAAATCACTCATTGCTTAAGTTGCAGACCTTCCGTCTATTGAGTTGATGAAAACGAAATTAAGGATTAAAATTTGGATAGGTAAAACTTTTAAGAGTACTACTGCGGACTACAATTTATGCAATTAACAACGTCATTTTCGTATCTATGATATGATATTTTTTCTATGAAATGCAGCAGAAGCATCAACGCCAAGATTTCAATTTCTTTGTATTTCTCGTGAATAAATTGATCTTTGCTGAACTACAATTCCAACCTGTTCCGTCAGGTTTGAATTTCGCCTTTCTTGAAGCAGAACGCAATCGTGAGGTGTCCGTCATAAGTGAGAAACAGCAATTCACAACAGGGAAATTGAGAGGAGGAAAAAAAAAATGGGAAAAAAAAAACACTTAGTCATGAGGTCTAGTAGGACCCATGGGCTTAACTGAATGGTGGTGGGGAAACTTGAAGAACGGAATATCGGAAAGTTGAGGCAAAAAGCGAATCAATGGACGGTAATGCAACCAACTTAATCCATCCACGATTGTTCCACACATGCCTTAACTCGTTTTTCGTATTCACGCCGATTTTCCTTGTACAGCTGTGCTGCCATCGAGTTGGCTGGGCTATTGGGATTAGGATCACTTAGCAGTGACTAAATCAAAAAGTTATGGCATTGACAATGAGTATCTCTTTTTTAAATGTTTATACACCATGCAAAACAATAAATGTTGGATATACCTGAATAGAGGTAAGGATTGCAGACACATCATATGTTGGACTCCATCGGTTTTGAAGGATGTCAAGACAAATGCCCCCATCAGCATAAACATTAGGGTGGAACATTTTTGACACAAATCTCACTGTAGGGGGCTTATTAGGATATTCTTCAGTGAATTCTATAGTCAATTTAAACGTTCCATCCTCAAATGGAGTGTCATGGGGTCTAAATCATTCAGAAAACAGAAACATTACAGTATTACAGGCACAGAGCAAAATCTGTGTGAAATTAATGCTAAATTTTGTTAATTAAAAAAATTAAGTAGCTGTGAATTCTTCATGTTACCCAAATATAACCGCATTCCATATCATAATATTGTTGTCCGTTGGAGCTCCACTTACACCAGCAGGTGGGTCTTCTTGTAACCTAAGAGGTTGAATTAGATAACAGTTCTAATGCAAGCAAACCTGTACCTTTAAGGCATAGATTAATAAATGTATAGTAACCTCTTAAAGTCCCTCATTAGTCGTCTTCTAGCTGGTGTAGACATTTAATTGTTTGTCAACCGTATACGATCAGTTATATGAAACGAGGATTCTGAATTATCACCAATTATGATCAATTATGAAAACTGTAATTTTACTGTTGAATGAACAATATCTTTTTAATGAAAAACCTAAAGCACTGTATCAATTTAATCATAGAATGTAGCACAATTCGGAGCTAAACGGAGTTATCGTGATAGAGTATAAGAACTAGGGCAGCCATCAGCCTGACTACTGAGAAATTGCTAGCGCCATGGTGGCATATTCACGAACTCTTTTGTGATAACCACAGGCCAGGTTTGCGGTTTTATTGCCGAGAAAAGCGTGATCTAAGGTAGACGAAGTACACTGCAATGCACAGGTATCGGTTGCGCACGGTTCCCGCGGGAAGCTGAAAATGGCTAATCGTCCGACACTAACAAACATGATACAGAAGTATGCTAAACCATGTCCGTGCGAAACACCGCACACTGATTCACGACGTAAACGATGCTTACAAGTGAAAAACAATTAACTTCTGGCATCCTTGTTATAGATCTTCTCTCAACGCAAAATGCGGTCACTGCCTATTTTACGTTTTTTTTAATGTTTGCTCTTCCCGAAACAAACAACAACGTTCCTTCACCGGCATTCACGTCCCATATATCGCTACCGTTGATTCGGGGCAAACGTATTGGTTGAGAACTTCACCTATTATAGGACGCGTTGTTAAACGGTCTTAGTACTGCATAAATAATTTCTGTTATGAACGAAAGCTATGCCTTACCATCCCACGACCTATTACCATGCTATCACTGTCGAATCCTCAAAGGACGTGACTGAAGTTCATTTCGCAGCACTTGCATGAGCGTTGCTTGTTACTACTTTGTTATCAATCTCAAATTTTAAATCAAATAATCGATTTCGAATGCTCTGAATTTTCTCAAATCTGAATTTTCAGATCCAAATCCAGTTAAAATCTTTTTGTAAGTGACTAAAATTACACCCGTACTGTATGATTTGGATTTTGAAAATTGATTTGATTTTTCTGACAATCTACTTTATATGTAAAAAAAATCAAGGCCCTTTTTCGATTTCGAAAATTTAACCAATAACCTTCAAATACGATTTGGATTTCTTCAGCCAAATTCAATACATTAATACCTACCGTACTCATCACTAACCAACTTAAACGCTTTCGGGTGAGAATGCGCAAGCCAGAAGGGCAATATTAATAATAACTGATGGTCTCTTTGATCATCTCAATGGAAACATGAAAAGAAAAAGTTAAGAAAACGAATAAACTATGGAGCCTAATAAAAAAAATTAGGTAAATATTCCGATACATACAATACAACACGGCGGCACGGACTAACGGTCACAAGCCAGTCCGTCAATGACCAAGATATCGTTCGAAAATTTCGCCTTACATTTGACACCATTTTCCAGGATAAAATGTTAACAAAACGTGTGATTACGCTCTTTAACTTTTCGTTGAAGAAGAAACAATTCGTGTCGAGATGAAAACTAAAACCAATTTTACAGGAAGATGTGTGGAACATGGTGCTGGAACCTGGAAGTGGGCTGACATAAGTAAGGCCTTATGGCACAAAGATTAGACGAAATAAGTCCGAACACAACCAAATGAAATGCTGAGCTTGAATTAAATTCCAGTAGCATCGTAACACTAAGTTCAGTAGTTACAATAATCCAGTTAAAACGTTTATTAGTGTGGGGTTTCATAACTATTTCTTGGGGATTTACAGACGAGCAACTCATTACTACTGTGGCACCCTTGAAACGTGTTTGTACCAGTTCCTTGTTCCAATTAAGTTAACCATTGGTGGAATTCTAATTTTTGAAATATTTGAAGTCTACGCAAAAAAAAAAAAAAAAAAAATTCTAAGAGCACGGTACCGCGCACGTAGGAATAAAATTGCCAAACACTGAATTCGACTTAAAGTTCAACGCGATACGAAGTAACTGTTTGATTCTTTAACATGTAGAAGGGTTGTATATTACTAACATTTGGCCATTTTCATTACGCTCCTTTAGTCGCGTTAGCTTGGGCTTGGAGGGATTTAACTAGTTTCATCAGCCCATCGGTTGACATCGATTTGGGTCGCTCGAGGGGGAGACCCAAAGCACGATCCCATACCAAGGACGCCAACACACCAAGAGCTCGTGACACGCCAAATAATACAGTATAGTAACTCATTTCAGTCATTCCATAATGCTGAAGCAACACTCCCGAATGAGCGTCGACATTCGGCCACGGGTTCTTCACCTTCCCTGTTTCAAGAAGGATACCTGGGACAATGTCGTAGAGCTGTGCAACGAGTTTGAACATTTTATCGTCGGGTAAATGTTTTAGTGCAAATTCTCGTTGGCAGGTATAGCGCGGATCTGTTTTGCGCAATACAGCATGGCCATACCCTGGTACTACTTGGCCTGACGCGAGCTGCTGCTTAATTAGCTGTATTAAGCCCTCTTTTGTCCAGCCATCTCCCAAAGCACCTACGATTTTATTCAGGAACACAAGAACTTCTTGATTGGCCAACCCGTGAAGTGGCCCTAGGAAATGAACGTAAAATTTTGGTAACGTGCCACAGATAAAACATCAAGTTAAATCGAATACCTGCTAACCCATTCATTCCACCAGCAAACGATAAATAGGGATCTGACAAAGCTGAGCCTATCAAATGTACGGTATGGGCAGAAACGTTACCTCCTTCGTGGTCGCTGGAATTCATAAAACATAAAACAATAATGAAAAAAAAACCTGAAATGCATTTTCTTTTCTAAAAAGGCCAAGAGAAGTCGTTACCTGTGAATTGTGAGATAAAGTCGGAGGAGCTCGGTGAACTGGGGATCGGTGTATCCTAACATGGAGGCGAAGTTAGCCGACCAATCCTTTTTGGTATCGATCGCTCCAATTGAAGACCCATCTCGATACAAATTTCGATATATTGTTGCAGCCACCGTGGGAAGTTTGGCAATCAAATCCATGGAATCTTCATATACATACTGCAACAAAAAATGAGTTTTAATCTTTCACTCTAGACAACTGAATATTATTTGCAACATGCCTCCCAATATTTCGATTTGTGTATCCCCTCAGAATAAGCCTTAGCAAACTTTGACTCGCTGTTCAAGGCAGTGATTGCTGCACTAAACTGCGACATTGGATGAAGATTGGCTGGGAAATTATTGAGCATTGTTACGACATGCGACGGAAGGTCGGCACGACTAGCCCATTCTTTCGATAAACTTTTGACCTATTGCAAAAAGAAATATAAACATAAGCAATAGTAAACAGGTCACAGGAGAGGAATTTAATATTCTTACTTGGGTTTCATTTGGAACATCTCCTGTGATTAAAAGCCAGAATAACCCTTCAGGTAAAGGTTCTTCTCCTCCTTTTGCTTTAGGAAGCATGCGTTGGCATTCAGGGATAGATAGCCCTCTAAAACGGATGCCTTCTTCGGGATCTAGAACAGATGTCTCAGTGACCAATGCTTTAATGCCCCGCATACCTCCATAGGCCTAATTTTGTAAAGATATATTATTTTTGCTAAATGCCTAGGATTTAAAAATTAACTTATAGACTAGTATCTACCATTTCCACTGTAGTTTCACCTATTTTTACATTCCCATACTCTTTACGAAACTTCTTTACACGTTCCTGTTCATACGGAACTTTGTTGGCAAGGACATCTTTTAGGTCAGTGTGATCAGAATATGCTCGAACAATGGTAGAAATGCAACCCTTAAAATATAAAAAAACATTTTTCCAGATTATTGTCAATACTCCAAATTATAAGAATTATTACACTTTCTTAAAACACAAATGGGTAGTAGACACATTAACGTGCCTCAACTAAAATCGTTGCCCACAACATTTTGGCACAAATTTATCACGATGGCTTAGTGGGACAACTATTCGGCATTTTGAGGTCAATCTAAGACTATGTTTGTTTAAACAAAAAGTTTTCTACCTGAGAAGACGAGTTGAGGCGTGAAGATAATGTTCGAAACAGAGCCATGTCGACAGTAAGAGCTTGCAATCGTCAAAAATATTTAAGGAAATAGTTCATGTAACACTCGAACCCGCAATCGCGATCCTCAAATATGGAGCTCTAATGGGTCACCAAGAGTCCCGTGCCTCTAGCCGTCTACTATTCAGTACGTTAAAGAAGCTAGTCCACAATTTTTTCACCTATTTCGATAGGCCGAATCGGGGACGTGTCTGGTTGGGAGTCACATAGTGTCATCTGTTGTGCCTAGAAACGTGTCTCCTTACGAAAAAGCTAAAAAGAAGATGAAAAAAAAAAATAGTTTACGAAAATTTCAAGAAATATCTTTTTCTTAACTGATCTTTCCTGATTTTCAATAATAAATTGAAGTTTAAAATTATGTAGGAACAGTCTAACTATATAGCTAAACGATGGAGGCGCTAAAAGCATCCCAGAAAGTCGTGAACGTAAAACTCGAAAGAGAAGTCCGTGGAATAACGTCGTCTCAACTTGGTCTCCGTGGCCTAGGCCAACGCTTTGGCTCTCCAAATGAGCCAAAGCATTGGCTTAGGCCATCCCTTTTTCAATGCTGATTTTACATGGGATTACGGGATACTACCTTCTTTTGTTTTCTCGCGTGGTTAGGATTACGACTAGGATTTAAAAACATTTTACCATTTTAAACATAGTTATTGTTTCTAAGGCTTTTTACTTGTTTTTACAGGTATTTGTTCGGAATACTCTATGAAATTGAATTTCTACATAAGTTGCTAAAGTTTTTACAACATATACTGCAATGTTGGTAAGCATTTAAACTCTCCGTTCCACCAACATTCACTCCTTACACATAACAGTTCATAAATTCTGCTGCCTACTTAAGGTAACTCTGGTGAAGGGGTGATAAATCAAGGCAAACCAAATATGTTGTGTTGAATATGGACCTTTTAATTTATCTTTTTGACTTTAGATTATCTGTGCCTTGTGTGATACCACTTACAACTACGTGCCCTTCATGTTTGAAAACTTGAACTTGTCAAGTTCAGCCTGCCTTTGGAAAGGTAGCAGTAATTGCTGCAGAAGATAAGTATTAAAGGTTCTCTTATTGTATTGCACAGAAAATGTTAAACTCTCATTTGAAAAAGGGCCTTCTGATTCAAATTGGGGCAATGTTAGCTAACCGGGAAAAAGAAGAAACTTTGCAGGTGAAGCAAGAAGTGAATAGGTTTGAGTCTGGTTTATTTCCATCTCAACATATAGATATAGATTTCACATTTTAATTATACTTTGTGCTACAATTTCGTAACAATAAAACATTTTTGCCAATCGTATTGTCATAAATTTTTATTTCTATTATTTCTTACCATCTTTTGTATGTGGTGAAATAATTAAAAAAAACATTTCTACATCGACCTATAAACACTCTCCTTATTATTTTAGTGATTAATTACACTTAACTTTTATCATTCCATTAATTAAGAGCCCTGATAAAATTTGGTATTCCTACTGTGTGATGGGTATACATATGGAAGGGGTCCTCAATAATTTAGGTAATTTTTTGGTAACTACATAAAAATAAATGCATTCCACTGCACCACTAGATGCACTGGATTATAAAGATTAAATAAATGGTAATTTTATGCTCGTTTGGTAATGATTAATGCCCAAACGAGCATTCGAAAGATTCGATTTTTTTACACTTTCCCCTCCCCCTTAACTTACGCAAAAATTTAAAAAAAAATTTTTATGACCTTATTCGTGGTCAAAACTTAAAGTGTCTTACAGAAATGGATAGCTCTTGACAAGATCTATCTAATTCTATAAAATTTAAAATACAAAAAATGTAAAAAAAAAGTTTCAGCAGTGATTATACTTTTCCGTTTTTGTGGTCTAGCGCAATACTTAACCTTGCTGACAAAACGGAAAAGTATAATCACTGTTGAAACTTTTTTTTTTACATTTTTTGTATTTTAAATTTTATAGAATTAGATAGATCTTGTCAAGAGCTATCCATTTCTGTAAGACACTTTAAGTTTTGACCACGAATAAGGTCATAAAATTTTTTTTTTAAATTTTTGCGTAAGTTAAGGGGGAGGGGAAAGTGTAAAAAAATCGAATCTTTCGAATGCTCGTTTGGGCATTAATCATTACCAAACGAGCATAAAATTACCATTTATTTAATCTTTATAATCCAGTGCATCTAGTGGTGCAGTGGAATGCATTTATTTTTATGTAGTTACCAAAAAATTACCTAAATTATTGAGGACCCCTTCCATATGTATACCCATCACACAGTAGGAATACCAAATTTTATCAGGGCTCTTAATTAATGGAATGATAAAAGTTAAGTGTAATTAATCACTAAAATAATAAGGAGAGTGTTTATAGGTCGATGTAGAAATGTTTTTTTTAATTATTTCACCACATACAAAAGATGGTAAGAAATAATAGAAATAAAAATTTATGACAATACGATTGGCAAAAATGTTTTATTGTTACGAAATTGTAGCACAAAGTATAATTAAAATGTGAAATCTATATCTATATGTTGAGATGGAAATAAACCAGACTCAAACCTATTCACTTCTTGCTTCACCTGCAAAGTTTCTTCTTTTTCCCGGTTAGCTAACATTGCCCCAATTTGAATCAGAAGGCCCTTTTTCAAATGAGAGTTTAACATTTTCTGTGCAATACAATAAGAGAACCTTTAATACTTATCTTCTGCAGCAATTACTGCTACCTTTCCAAAGGCAGGCTGAACTTGACAAGTTCAAGTTTTCAAACATGAAGGGCACGTAGTTGTAAGTGGTATCACACAAGGCACAGATAATCTAAAGTCAAAAAGATAAATTAAAAGGTCCATATTCAACACAACATATTTGGTTTGCCTTGATTTATCACCCCTTCATCAGAGTTACCTTAAGTAGGCAGCAGAATTTATGAACTGTTATGTGTAAGGAGTGAATGTTGGTGGAACGGAGAGTTTAAATGCTTACCAACATTGCAGTATATGTTGTAAAAACTTTAGCAACTTATGTAGAAATTCAATTTCATAGAGTATTCCGAACAAATACCTGTAAAAACAAGTAAAAAGCCTTAGAAACAATAACTATGTTTAAAATGGTAAAATGTTTTTAAATCCTAGTCGTAATCCTAACCACGCGAGAAAACAAAAGAAGGTAGTATCCCGTAATCCCATGTAAAATCAGCATTGAAAAAGGGATGGCCTAAGCCAATGCTTTGGCTCATTTGGAGAGCCAAAGCGTTGGCCTAGGCCACGGAGACCAAGTTGCGTCGTCTCTATTCTCTAGTACAATCCGGTAACTGACTGATAGTTGCCGCCTCGTAAAAATGCGTCAGCTAGACTTCCTAGTTCATTTTTAAAGCCAGGAACAGAAAGTCAGAAACTGTAGATTAAAGATAAAATCCACGAAGTTTTCATTAAATTTTTATCCTATCAATTTTTCAGTTTCAGTTGATAATGTCATGTTTTTCGCGTTATAAGGTAAACAAAGTATTGGGTTAACGTGTTTTAAGCAAAGCGTTTTTGTGTAATTTTTTATTCCGCTATTTTTTAAAATAGTATAATAATATAATAGTGTAACATAATAAGTTCGATTAAGTAAGGTTACTATACTAGTGAAGGTGAAAAAAGCTGAAAGAGCCGTTGTCTGTGTGTCGCGCCAGTACCTTCCGGAATTAAGCTGGTTATGGGTAGATGGTGGACGAGCCTTACCAGTAGGCCGTGTGCCGGGGCTAGCGTCGCTGGTTGAGAATAGGTTGCCATCACTACTCCTTCTATACTTCATGGTTGTGTTTGTCAACCTACAAGAGCTTACATTGTTTGGCTGCTAGATGACACCGGTAACTCGTCATTTTATTCCTACTTTTGAAATAAAAAATTAAAACATCTTTTTAAATTATATGCTTCATTAGAAAATTTTATGTAGTTCGAATAGGTTTTCAAAACTCTAGTTAATGATATTTATATGTTTTTTCGTGAAACAGGCCCATTCAAGAAAGAAGCTTTAACCAACACTCCGAGTGCGAGATAGCAGATAGGGAAATCCCAAATCCGAAAAGAAGAGTCCCGCCCTCCCGTCCCGTCCTGTATGCAGTTGGAGTAGTTCATGGCCTTAACCATGTAGGAGGACTTGTTTGCTTCAAACTTGGCAGATGTTTGGCAGTACTCTAACAGTAATCTAAAAATTCGGTAATTCACAAATTAATCTTAACACATATATATATCCTCGAAAAGTGTTGACTTTGAAGAAACTACTGGCTTCGTATTTAACTTCTCAATATTTTGTTGGAAGATTTCACGCGTAAAATAATACTCTGGACTCATCCAAGAATGTCACACATCCCATCCAAAGATACGTTACAGTCAAAGGCCAAAAAGAAACTTAAACCAGTAAAGGTTTTCAGTGATGGAAAAAGTGGGACAACCTTACCTGTTGTTGAATCACAACGTACTGGTAAGGCAAAATCTCTGGTATCTGGATCGCCGAAACGGCGTTCGTTTTTAGGAAAATGTGCTCAAGTTGAAGCTGTCCACACTGCAAAATTCAACCATAAAATCAGTTCACAAACTATAAGAATTGAAAATGAAAGCTCAAAGGTGGATATAGTGCAAAGAATGCATACTTTTGGCATACCAATAGCTAGCATTCATCCAACACTATGTAGCCACACAGTTGCCTCCCAACAATGTCAACAAATTAGCCAACCAATGTTTCAAACCTCTGCTGCTCTCATGAAAAACCTTGAGACTTTGAAAACATTTGAAATTGAAACAAGAAAATTAGTCAATCTTAAGATGGAAAAAGAAATGAGAGTGCAGAAATCTGTGAATGCTAAGGTACTACTAATGACTTATCATAATTTTGTTTAACATTTACAATCTTAGTGCAAAATAGATAGCAACGGTTTTGGATCAAACCCGACCAATTTTTTCACGGCTCCAACCCATCTCGTTAAACGTCGAACAGCTTGTGATCCAGGATGAATCAAAACTTTTAACCTTAGCAGAGAAGTATGCTCCGCAAATTCGTTATAAGGATCCTCAAATCTGCTTGGAAGATTTTGTGGATTGTGTCGTTATCTCGAAAACTGCAGTTATTCCAGAATGCTCTTTCCATGATCTGTGTTATTATTATCACATCGATCCATTTACTGAAAAGCAGTTGGTTGAAGACCAACTGATGCCTTACACGTTTGGGTTTGATAGCGCTTAGCACCATTCTAAATTACAATTGAAATTTTTCAATTTTGCTAATGATTATTTAATATGTTCATGTTGTTATTGTAGACATAATTATATTTTATGCATACTGTGCTATTTAATTATGAACAAAAGAACGTTGCTTTGTATTTCGAAGTTAAATGAAGATGATAAGTGTTACATTTGAACAGCTAAATTTAACGCCCTTAATGAATTGCGAGTATGACTGTCCTAAGCGAAATACCAAGAAACGAAGGGTTTGGGTGATGATGGTACTACATAAAGAATGGGATACTTGCCAATATTAATTTTCAGGGATGAAATGTAAGTTTAAATGAAGGGAAAAAATTAATAGACAGCCAATAAGTCACAGCTATAGATCCATTTTCACCGACAAATTTACTCGTGGATTTCAGCCAGACAGAACTAAGAAAGACGGAAATACAAATAAGTAAGAACTTTGCCACAACAAATCTATGAAGGAAACTTTACCTGCCATAGCTTCAGATGCGAAATACTTCACATCGACATCAGTATCAGTGATTAATTTATCAAGCACGGGTTTAATAGCACTATGGGTTGCCTGTGCTTCCATTCTTGGTGTCAACTTCTGCAATGACTTTGCGACGTTAAACCGCACATTCGCTACGTTATCATTTGCCATAGAAATTACGGTTGGTAGCAATACTTTGCCAGTTACATCCGGACCACAGGCTTCCGACAAAACCTTTTTATCATGGAAAAAGGAAAAAAATTAGTCACTGCTAAGTAAGCTTTAGTTCTGTTGCTTACATTAATGCAGAATAAGCAAGTCATACGATGGAGATAATTTTGATCTCGTGCCATCGCCAAAACCTTTGGGATTACGGTACTCTGAGCCCATTCAACACCAAATTTTTCAACTAGTTTCTTCAAGTTGTTCGTAGCAGCTTCACGGATGGCGTACACATGATCGACTAACCAGGCCATACAAAGCGTGTTGAGTTTTTCATCGAAGAATTCCACCCCTAGTTGTCCGGCCAACAAAGGCATATACTCGATAATGGCCAAACGTACTCTCCACTGTTAGATTCGAAAACGGTGTAAATGAAAGATCATAAAAAAGATAATATTAAAAAATAATCACTTTCGAGTCTTCTGCCAATTCGACGATTGCTGGGAGTAGAGATTGGGACAATTGTTGGATTCCTATAACACTGTTCACGCAATCCAAGTTCGAGATTATATTCAAGCGAACTTCAGGGCACTCGTCTGCAAGGTTAGGGGTAATGAAACAGATGCGTGACATAAATTTTACGAAAATATTTATCAAACCTTTCAACTGTGTAAGGAACAACGGTAAAAGATGTTCAATCGTGTTATCTTTTCCTAAAATTGGGCTGAGACCCATGATAACAGCAGCCAGGGCCGATTTAACATGTTGGTTGGCATCAGACACTAATTCCTTGACGCAAGGTAGAATCTGATTCATGATGAGACTTTCTCGGAACGCAGGATCAAGGGCTTGGCAAAAGTCTCGTACTTTATGAGCCGCCGCAGCTCTCACTTCTGCCTCAGGATCTTTTAACAGCGCCTTCAACAGGAAAAAAAAAAAGCAAAAAAAAAAAAATAATAAGAATGTATAAAAATACATTATTTTGAATAGAACTAAAAATTAAAATTCACAAACATTTAAAATAAATCAATAAAAAGAGGCAAAAAAAATTACACTATAAAACAAATAAAAACCAAATAAACTTTACTTGGAATGCCGACACTAAATCTTGTTTGGAAATTTCTGGGCCAACAGCTTTCTGTAACTCAGTGAACTTATCAGCCACCATATACCGCACTCTCCATGATTTATCTTCCGCACACTGCCTCAAAGTCGGCATAACAAGTTGTTCCACATCTTCCTGCTGAAGAAGTTCAGCCATAGAAACGCAGGCTTCGACTGCCAAGAGTCGCACCGAGTCCTGTTCAAAAAGGTTATTTGAAAAAGATGTTTCGGAATAAATACAGGAAGAAACAAAAAATAATACCTGCTCGTCTTGGGCTAAAAGGACAAACATGGGAATCAAATCGGCCTTTAACCACTCCACTTCTACAACGCGTGCAAACTCTCCCAACTTAGAAGCTGCTGCACGACGCACCATGGGAGTGTCATCTTGGCAAAGCATACGAAATGTAGCCCTCAGTTCTCCTTTGACATTATGGGATACTTTGGAATACGCGACGCTAAAAAGTCCACAAGCTGATGTTCGTGATGTGAACCAATCACCAGATGCAAGTCTTCTCAATAAAGGAACAAAATATGTTTCCAGATCTGATGGACTATGCTGTTCTGATATCAAACGGAGTGATTCGACAGCTTTATCGCGTACAACGGTCTCTTCGACAGTGGCTAATGACTCCAAGGGGGGCTAAAAGAAAAACAATGTTGCCGTATAAACATACTTTAGTACTAACTGAACATTAATTTATTTTCAAATGGTTATGTACAATATAATTTTCAATCATTTAACTCATGAAGATAATCTATACTTACAAGAAGACAATGGACAAATTCTGGTCCACCAACTAATGGAGTAAGAGCTCCAAGTTGTTCTGCTAATGCCAGTAGTACTTCATCTTCATCATAGATAGTGTCTGTAAGGAATGGTATCAGCTCGCTGCGAGTTCTTTCAATCCCCAAAGCCAATGCAATAGTTGACAATTTCTTGATGGAATTGAGTCGAAGCTTGAAGCAAAGAAATGTTATTATCCCAAATTTACCCAAAGTTATTTGAACAGTACAAAAAAAAACATCATGATGTAACTGAAAAATGTACGAGCTGCATAACAGCTATTAAAATTTATTGGAATTGAATGAACTAAATTCCACTGGATGGCTTAAATAGATTTAAATGGGAAGTATATGGTGTAATAAAGAAAATGTTTCGGTAGTGTACCAGGCGTGTAAGCACAAAACAATAATGAAACTTCGTCTAATGTGTCAATGAACAAATTCTCTAGAATAAAATCTTAGAAAATTACCTGGACATCTTCATTTCGTAATTCGTCTATCAAGACAGCTATTGGGTACAACGAGTCATCGGTTGTTGCATCGCTGGCCGCCATAGTGGAACACTCAGAGTCACTCACTTTATCCCAGCCCTTCTTCCTTCACAAGCGCTTCGTTGCCAGATCTACCCGAAAAATCTTTTAATCTTAGGTTAGCGGGTAGGCCGTCGGCCCCGATTACCTGAACCAGAGCGGACAGAGCCAGTAGAGTTAGAGACTAAGAGTGTTAGCTAGAACCCTGGTTCCTGCACGAAATCACGATATTCGCTACCGTAAATAAGGTTAGACAGCCCCACGAGGCGTACCAAAAAGACTTTTTTTTCCCGAGAACCTTATAGAACGATTTGAGGAGAAAAAGATTTCCTCTGGTGATCTAGACTTAATGAGCACATTAAAGCCACCAGAAAAGACCGAAGGAAACCAAAAGGTAAACTCAGACGCTGCCGTTGATGCTGCAAACCAAGAAGCCACCGGAACTGGAAAAAAAATGGTGGAAATTCAGTTTGACTAAAAAAGTGAAAGTGAAACCTGTTTTATACAACACAGAAGAGCAGCGACACGTTGAAGAAAAGAAGGATTATCAGTGGAAATTTGCGAATTTCATGCCACATAAAAAAACCTCGTGTAATGTTAAACACGCACGTAACCTATGACGGCTTAGAGACACCAGAGGGGCTTCCTCACAAGGCCAGACCGGAAACATACACAACGAAACCACCAGAAAAAAACACACAATGCGGAAACAAGAACCCAGATGTTATTGATGTTGAAAATAAAGTGCCAACCGGTAACGAAAAAAAAAAGTAGCGGAAAATATTTTTCATCCAAACCCACGAAAATGAAGCTGTTTCTGGCGATACCAAACAGCAGCGAGATGGACCCAAGAAGGCTAATTGGTGGAAGCCCACCAAGTTCATTATGCGCCAGATTGCATCTCGTGACGATGGAAATATAGATGAGGACAACGACTCAAACACACGAGTATCAGAAGAAATGACGGATACAATGACTGCTAGTCCAAAAATTGCCGAACCTTACAAACTTTTTACGAAGCCTTTGGAGTACTCAAACGACAGTGGGTCATTAAAGCTTGAAAACCTGGACGGAAATCGGTTCTTCAGAATAGTCGACCCAGTTGATTTAATTTTAAGGCCAAACGACGAGTGAATGCGAAGGGGAAACCGAAGTATGTGATAAGTTTTTAGAGGTACCAATGAACCCCAACATCCCGTACCAAATACTATTGAAGATCAATAGATTACCAGCGAACATGTTCGTTGATTCCGGTAGCCATTTTTCATTTATCAGCACGCGTATTTGGGAGGCATTGAGGAGACCAAAATTAGAGCGTGTCGACTTTTGCTTGGGAGCTGGCCTTCAGGGCAGTTCCCTAAGCTGACTGGCCAATTTATTGCTAAAGTACGATACGGCCATCGAAAATTTGAACTACCGCTGCTGGTGACAAGCGACTCGAATTCGTATTTAAACTCTCTTAACTTAAATATCCTAGGACGAACATGGCTGTGTTGTATTAACTTGGACTGGAATAAATATTTCAATCCAGTTAGTATATACCTTCGAGAAGAAACCGAAGCTAGCAGAAAGTTGACTCAGGAATTGCAGTCATCTTGCAATAGCCAACCATATATCATCAAAGTAAGCATGAATGGTGTACCAATCCAAATGATGGTAAACAGTTGGTTTATAAGATGATTAAGATCTTTTATCGGTGAAGACGTATGGGAAAAGTTAGAAAAGCCCACGCTACCATCAAACAAAGCAGGTGTCACAGAAGAAAATGAACAAGTAGAATACCCCAAGGGAATCTGTCTAGTTGACGTAGAGTATTCTGGTCATAGACGCGTCTTACCAGTGGTTGTACTAAACCGAAGTAAACACACAGGTTCTCTTGCGGTACTTGGAGTTCATTGGTTTCAAACTTTACCGCTTGATTTGAATTCCATCTTTGGAACGATTAAGTACTGTAAAACAAGAAGTGATAACCGGCAAACAAAGAACTTTACAGAGCCTGTAACCCCTCTTCCAGACCCAAAAGATAGGTGTCAAATATATGAACATATTTGGGTTCCTGTACTCATTTCAAAGGCTAAACTTGGCCAAAAAAAGGATGTTTCCGCAATGTATAATGTAATTCCACCAAGAGCCAGAGTAGTTAATGTATTGCTGTTTGATAAAACGTTTCGACATGCAAGGGTTGTCCCTAAAACCCAGTCACTCACACTGAAGATCAATGAATTTGAATTGGTCATGGGTATTCATTCCGGCATTCATCATTCGTGTATCACCCAGCATACGTGGAAGAAAATGGGGAAACCTAACTTGTAGCCTGTCAAATCCGGTTGGGTAGGCCTCTTTGGGGGCAAAAAATCGAGCTAATCGGCAAATTTATGCCTGATGTGCAACATGGCCAACGGATGTTTCATTAGCCACTGGTAGTAGTACTATGCAATTCATCCGACTGAAAATTTACGACTTAAATCTCATAGGACGATGCTGGTTCTCCAGTCTAAACGTGGACTGGAACAAGGTTATGAATCCAGTCATTGTAGATTTGCGAGAAGAAACTGAAAGTATGAGGAAGTTAGCCTTGGAATTAAAAACTTGTTGCGACTTGTTGTAACAGTCAAGACTTTTCCATCAAAGTAACTGTGGAAGGTGGGGGCATAGATGATGGTAGATAGTGGGACCTGCGTAACTGTTATCGGTCGCGCGGGCTGTATGGAAACTTTTAGGAAAACCAAAGCTAGAACCAACGAAAATGACTCTCGGTACTCCCAATGGACGACGTACAATGGTTAAATGAAAATGCTTTGTCAACGTGGAGTATTCCAGTCAAAAATGCGTTCTGCCACTGATTGTAGCCTACTTCGTCGTAGGAAGTGTACCGATTCCCTCGCACTAATTGGGGGCAACTGGTTTCACCGCGGTTTCACTTATTACGAATCGACTTTAAGTCATTGTTTGAAACGATTCGCTATTGTAAAACAAGAACTAGTGAGCAAACAAAGAAACCAAAAGGGTTCCACAAATACTTAAACGACAGGTGTCTAATTTGTAAAAATGCTTGGGATTCGGTACCGTCGCTCGGTAACGCCTAAAATTAATCAGAAAGCAACAAACGTCTACACGGAGACCAGAAAACAGCAATCATTATACGCCGATGGCAACAAAAAATATTTACATCGTAAACTTACCCTGCTGATTCTTGGACGAATTTCGTTGGTTGAAGTATTTAAGAAAACCGGAAAACCAAATTAGAAGATGAAGCGAATGACAAAACACAATTCAAACCGACAATAATGGTAAACTTCCGAAGACCATTGGTACACTTCAAAAGGGATAAGCAAAAAAAGACAAGAGAAAAGGCAAAGTTATACGTCTAACAGCTAGCCTACGGGCTGAACGCTTTAAAATAAAACTTGCTTCTATATCTATACCTCATTGGAATCATGGAAGATAGAATTGACGAAGCTGTCCGGCAATTAGAAAAGGTTTTTGATGTTTTTGTTGATAATAAAACCATCCATTTAGCGGGAAAAAATGAAAGCCTTGTCGGATGCAAAAGAAATTTTAAGAATTTCACTTAAGCCGCTGAAGCCACCAAGGGGACGAAAGTCGGGAAATTCTTCAAAATACTTAAAACAATGTTGGATCAAACCCAAACATTAACATCGTAATCGTTATATCAGTGTTAATCAAACAATGTTTTTTTTTATGCATAGTCTACTGTATATATATATATATATATATAGGTTATATACATTCGAGTGGAAGGGAAGGAGATGAGAGCGTAATAATAATCGGACAATAATTTATTTGGATGGCTTAAAAAAATTTTGTGTGTTGATTAAGGACGTGCGTTAAAATGTTGGTCAATTTTATTTCTTATTTCTTGTTTAATATGCGTAACATTTGAAAGAAGGGGTGAATTTCGTAAATTTTATGTTATTCGATGGTGCAGTGACTGCAGTCCCTTCAGTTTTGCTATTTTTTTTTACAATGGCTACAATTTGGTACATTCATTTTCATTGGTTGCTAATTGGTGGCATTATGATTTGCTGGACGAAAGTGAATGGCGACATACGACAATGACCATGTTTGACGATTAGAAATCTTGTTTGCTGTTAAAGCAGGTAGGTTTTCTTCCCTCAGTATCGCCATTGTCAAAGCCATCAATCTTTTTTTTTTCGTCCGACTGTAACTTTGGCTATGGCATTTGATACACTGAACGGTAGTGAGAGGGAAGAGAAGACAATGAACCTCAGTTGGTTAGAAAAAAAGTTTGCTGTTTAAGTACTGTTTAAGTACTCACTTCCATTTAGTTGTCACAATACCTCCAAATGTTCAACCGATGCAAATTGGTTGCACAAGTTTCAATCGGACAGAAGGAAGAATGGATGACAAGATCATTCTTGATCCTTTGAAAGCCTGTTTGCTGTTTAAGTACGTTTGTGCTGTTAAAAAGGTCAGGTTTTCTATTCAGAAATGATCAGCAAATATATTCCTTCTCTTCTCCATTTGAGGTCAATGAAAATTAAATACCAAAATTGTAGTCATTCAAAATGATTTGCAAAACTGAAGTGGCTGCACCATCGAATAACACAAAATTTACGCCTTCATTCAAATGTTACACAATTTAAAAAAGAAACAAAATCGACAAAAAGCTAAACGCACTTCCTCAATCACAACACAAAATTTTTTAAAGCCATCAAAATAAAACTATATGTTAAGCTCTCATCTTTTTCCTTTACACCCCATTGTAAAAAAAAAAGAAGAAATTACTGTTTGGTTAAAACGGATAGAACGATGTTGATATTTGGGTTAAGTCCAATAACATTGTTTTAAGTAGCCTACTTTGATGAATTTTTTCACTTTCGTCCTTTTTGGTGGCTTCAGCGGCTTCAGTGAAATTTCTAAAATCCTTTTGCATCCGATAGGGCTTCAGTCATTTTCCAGAAAAATTCATGGTTTTTTTAATCAACAAAACCTTGCAGGACTTTTTCTATACGCCGGACAGTTTTGTCAAATTTTTCCGCTATATGATTCCAATGAAGTAGAAGCTTGATTTTAAAGCGTTCAGCCCAAAGGTTGTTTGTCGTATAACTTTGAGTGCTCTCTTGTGGTTAATTTTTTGCGTATCCCTTTTAAATTGAACGAATGATGTTCTTCAGTTTACCATTATGGTTGAATTTTTTTTAGCACTTTCACTTCCGATTCAGACTTTCTTTTGGGGGGGAGACGACGTCTACAATGTCGGCCACTTCACTCTGGCGAACTTTATTAGTTTTGTTTTCGATGGGCTGAGACATGATGCGGTTCACGCAATTTTTCGGTTTTCACGCTCAGTTTTCTCAACCCTGAATCATATAGGTATTATCTAGTAAATACTGTATCTTTTCTTAGAAAGTCTTGATTTACCTCAGTTTTCTCAACGCTGCAACACATAGGTTTTCAATATCACATTGGAACAAAACTTCACAGTTCAGTGTCTTCATATTGGTTGTTTGAATCGTGTTCGATGTTCTCGACGCTGAATCATGTATAGGTTGCCAGTTCCTCTTTTGTATAGGCTATCATCTTAACAGATATATGTTTTCATTGAAAATCTTGATTGAAAACTGCAGTTTTCTCAACGCTGAATAACTCAGGTTTACGATTACCGTCGCAATTTTCTTAGCGCTGAATCACGTGGCGACGTGGGTTTCCGGTTTTGCCTTTAGACACCAAATTTACAGTTTAAAGTCTTCATTTGTAAATGAAATGCAAGATAGTGGCATTTGTTACATTGAACGGTTAGGAGGGATGACAGACGACAATGACCGTAGTTGGTTAGAAAATAAGTTTGCTGTTGAAGTAGGCAAGTTCTTTAATCACTAGGCCTATACATGATTATTGCCACCTCTCTCCCTCATCCAATTTTTATTCAGTTATCACGATATTTGTAAATTTGCATCCAGTGTAATTTAGTTTTATAAGTTTCGATCGAACAGAAGGAAGAACTGATGTTAAGAGCATTTTTGATACTTTAAAAACTCGTTAGCGCTTTAAGTACGTTTGTGCTGTTTAAGTGGGCAGGTTTTCTTATTTATAAATAACCAACAAATCGTACCTTCACTTATTGGCGTTCTATTCTAATCATGATGCCACCAACTTGTAGTCAAAGAAAATTGGAAGCCACCTCTAGGAAATTGGTAGCCACTGCAAATTGGTTGGAAAGTTACAAGGGCTGCAACTTTGAATAATGTAAAATTTGTTCCTTCATTCAAATTTGATGCAAGTTGAACCCAAAAAAGAAAATCAACAAAAAGCGGAACCTGTGGAGGCCTATTTAAGAAGCATATACAGGTATTCTGATCATCAAAACAAGATAAATTATCATCCCTTTGTGTCATTTCCTTCACTGTTAAAATTACATCACTATTTTGGGGTTATTGGCATGAAAAGCACGGCAAGTGAGATTAAGGGGTTTCACTTCTCAACTCTGAAAACTTTGTATTGTGTCACAATACAAAATTTTTGTGTATTTTTTATTAATTTATACGCTTATTTGTACAGACTTTTTGCAATATTGTCGCGGGTGAAAAAGGGAGGGTGAGTACTGGGTATCTCCTAGCTGACATATTTGTCCCGCTCCCTGGGCCACGTCAAACACAAAAAATTACACAATTATTTCGGAATAATTTGCAAAAAAATTTCGGCAATTGAGATATGGGGTTCTCAGCCCCAAAAACTTTGTGTTCTATTGCAATACAAAATTTTCGTGTGGTCTTCCCACACGGCACAAGGATATTGTCGCGGGTGAAGAGGGGTAAACAATTTATCTCTTAACACTGATGATTCACCCGCTCGTTATTGGACTATGTTTCGACCGTGGGAATGATTCATCTTAAGTTTAGCTGTGCTAAAAGTAGAACCGGAGACATGCGCTCCGGAAAAGGCGTATTTCGCATTTCGGTATAAATACCAGTGTAAAATTCAGCTAAAGATGTATTTCTTGGAGTCTTCAGACCTTCTCCGAGTTTGGGTATTGTCATCCCTTATTTTTTGCTAGTTAAGAGTGAACATTGTTTAGAATTTAAGTCAACACTTCTTGTATTGATTCATGTTTATGTAACACAATACAAAGCCTGTGTGACAATATCTTTTTTTTTGCGATAACGATGTAAAGTCGTACTAAAGATATAAGATTATATCTTTAGAATGTAAACAACATGGCTAAAAAAATGGCAATGATAGCTATGTCATAAATAAGATGTCAATAAGACATCAACGGTAGGAGAACTTTTTAGCATGACAACTTCAGTTTAAAAAAAGTTGTCTTAAATATAACATTATTAAGAGACCTTTTGCCAACATTTTAAGCTAAGAAAAATTTGTAAAAAATTTGTTTTTCAAGTGACATCTTTTTAATATAATATTAACTGCTTTAAATAGGTTGTCTTTACTGGAAGAACATATTTAGCCTACACCAAACTTTTTCGGGTATATAGGTAAGGGAGAGTGGGGCCAATTGAAACATGGGGCAATTGAAACAAAAAATTTAGCTATCGACGTATGAGAGGTAGAGATTTGAAAAAAATTAGGGGTATAAGAAAAAGGGCTATTGATTTTTAGGAAAAATTTCAAATTAAAAGCTATCATAGTTTTTTAGTTATCTCAATAAAATTTAAATTTTGACTTCCGCTTGATTATTTTTATCGCTTTATTTTATTTAATTAAGCACAATAAAAGTTAAAAACAATTATTTTAAATAGAATTAAATGAATCTGCGTTCATTTCTCTACAAACCAACAGCATTTGTTTTTAAATAAATACTTTTGAAATCACTTAAAATAATTAATTTAGCGAAGACCCATGCGTGGGGCAATTGAAACACCCCGTTGTTTTTGCCACTCTTTCCGTGGATGCGCGCGCAGTCGGTGCTCCTTTCCCTCTTCACTTTTTAATTCCTTAAAATAAATTCATGGGTGAAACAAGGTGCCTTAAATTGAGCATTTCATCTTTAATTGTAAAGTAAGGATTGGCAACATTTTTCGGCCATGTTGCTTTGGCCCAGCGACGGCCTGTTTCAATTGCCCCGACATTTTTGCATTTTTAAAATTTGAGGTGTCTCTAGTTTTTTACAGTTTACACCTAGTAACATCTGCGTAATTCCACAAAAAAAATACTGTTGGGTAGCTAAGATAGTTTGCTACACAACTATATAAATTTTGATTGAATTAAATTATTATTTTAGTCAGGGGGACACAAAACCCAAAAATCGTTTCAATTGGCCCCACTCTTCCCCTATACGGTACGAATAGGCTATATATATACGTAGGTACGGAATTTAAAAAAAATTGGTATAGAACGGATCTCAAACGTCAGAACTTTGGACCCATTGTCTCATGCATTGTTACCACAGTGCTTCATTCCATGCATAATAAAAAGGTTACATTTTTTTCGGAAGTTTTTACCACGACAAAATTGTAACCGATCGAATTTTTCGTAACCCCTACTACGAAAAATTCGAAGCGGCCACGAGATAATTGGGGTTTAAAACACACTTTTTAAGTAACACAATAAAAATTTTATATCATTCATGCACTTAAATTATACCTAAGAATATATTTGATTAAAAAATTATACCAAACGTAGCGCAGTAGTAAGACACTTGGTTGGCGACACAAGGTTCAGTGGTTCGAGTTTCGTACCCGAAAAACGTTTATTTAAAAGTGTGAGATAAACTCGGAGATAGAATCACTAAAATTTGGTAGTTTTAACTCTAAAATTTGGTAGTTTAAACCCCAAATAATAGTAGAAGCAGCCCCGTGTTTGTTGTTGGGCACATCGTTCCAAATATTCCGGTGGACAAAAATTATATTTTAATATATTTTGATGTACTGTTAGTTTCATTGCTAATATATTTTTGAACACTGAAATTTTGGGATTTAAACCCCAAAAACTTGGCTAAGGAAATTAGAATTTATGAGGTTTAAACTCCAAAAATTTTGCGTTACCAAAAAAGTGTATTTTGAACCCCAATTATTTCGTGGCCTAACCCCTACAAGAAATTCGATCGGTTACAAATTTTTCGGAAGTTTAAGACACGAAAAAATTGTAACCGATCGAAAAACAGTGTAGACTAATAAAAAAACAGTAAATGAGCGACCCGGAAACAATTGTATTATTTTTCACTGTAAAAGAAAGCTTGATTTTGTGTCCTATTATTTCACACAGTCAAATACACACACAGACAGTATGACTTTCGACCAGTGAGTGAGGCAGTGGCTGTGACTTTGAGTAGGAGAGAATTGGGGAGAGGCTCGGCCGATTAGACATTTTTGGTTGAGTTATAGAATAATACAAAACTATGATATTGAAAACTAGGCAACGCCACGAATTAAAAAATAGGCTGAATTTCAAACATAAATAAAAAAATTCCCTAATTGCACCGTCATTTTGCTTTTAGTCACAAAAAATCGGGAAAGAAAAGGAGATATTTTTGTTACCTTTTCCAGATCTTGCAACGCAGCGATCGATGGTACGTTTTGTCTGTTACGCCCAGTTATTTTTCCGCTAGAACTAGTGTTGGCATGGCAGCAACAGTTGCCATTGCCCAAACCACCCATGTTGCCATAACAACACCAGTTCTAGTGGAAAAATAACTGGGCGTAGCAGACAAAACGTACCATCGATCACTGCGTTGCACGATCTAGAAAAGGTAACAAATATATGTCGAAAAGCCCTATACTCTATAAAGCGACAAGCTTTTTCTCGCGATCAGCGCATGCTGTGATTAGCCAACGGGATTCTTAAATCCCGTCCTGTGATTGGCTCCCGCCACCGGCTATGGTGAAGTGGTGGGATGGGAGTTTGGAATGATGTAAAAGTTTATGGAACTGCGGAAATGTACAACTTTTTGGTCCACGGGCATTTAATTGGGCGACAGCTGACTGACAGAGGAAAGGAAGATGGCCTACAATATTTGACATTTTGGCGGGCAGAAACCTTTAAGGGGAAGGCGGGTAGAGGACAAAAAAAAAGTTGACGGGACACTACAACAGGCGTTTAGTCGAATAGAGTGGGTCGAATAGAGTGGATCGGACAAGGACTGTGACGTGCGAGACGGCCAAGGGCGACGAAGTGGTCTACGGGCAACTACAGTAGACATTTTGACGGGCAGTGACTGCGTCGACGGGAAACTATGTTTTGGCGGACAGCGAGTGAGTAGACGGGCAAAGACTGAAAGGGAGAAACGGACAAAAGCAACGAAAAAGCAGACAGATCACTACAGCAGGCGTTTTTGTGAACAGTGAATGGGTTTACGGCCAGAGACTGTGACGGTCGACGGGCAAAGAAAAAAGGTGAATTTATGGAAAACTACAGTGGGCAGTAAGTGAGTTGACGGGCAACTTCAGCAAGCAGTATATGGGTCGACGGGTAGAGATTGATAGGGGACGATGGACAATTACAGTGGGGAGTAAGTAGGTCTACGGGCAACTTCAGCGGCCAGTAAATGGGTCGACGAGCAGAGATTTGTAGAGGAGAATGGGCAACTATCGTGAGCAGTCAGGGGATTGACGGGCAGAGGCAAATGGTGGGACGACGGGCAATTATAAAAGGCTTTTTGGCTTAAAGATACTGGGTCACCGGGCAGAGATTGTGAGTGGAGGACGGGCAGAGACAATGACAGGGACCACGCATTACTTCAGCGGGCATTTCTGCGGACGGAAACTGGGCCGGTGAGCAGAGACTATAAGAAGTTAAACTGTCAGAGATAACAACCGGGTCGACGGGCAACTTCAGCGGGTATTTTTACGGACAAAGTGAGTGGATGGGCAGAATCTGTGAGGAATTAGATGGTCAGAGGCAACGACTGTCACGACGGGCAACTACAGGTGGCGTTGTAGAGGGCAAAATGGGTATGGGTCGACGGGCAGAATCTGTGAGGAAGACGACGGGCATTAACAGCGGGTATTGTAGCAGACAGAAACAGTGAACGGGACAGCGGGCAAAGAAGAGTCGACGTGCAAAAAAATGGCGAGGGATAGTGGCAGGGTTTAAATGGCGGAAAAGTGTTAAAAATACGTTGGCGCCACCTATCCTCCGGCTCTGGACGGGGCTAAAGCTTCAAGTTCTAAAAATGAAAAAAAGGTGTTTTGCCTTATCACCCCTGTAGACGACCGGCCTGCTAGACTAGCGAACCTAGCGGGGAATCCTAAAACCACTCAGTAAACACCCGCCGGTTAATCGAAAAATTTATTAAACCGTAAAAATTTATGTTAATTAATGTTAGACCGTTAAACGTCTACCGCTGCAAACTTGTTTTTACGCATAGTGTTATGCCCCGGCACATTGAGTATAAAAAGAGTTAGAAATACCTCTAACTCTACGCATACTTTCAATCAGCTTACAATGACAGTAAGCGCAAAACCAATTTTGTTGCGGAATTTTTATTTTTCGCGCCTTTTTTTGGGGGGGGGGGGACAGGGAGATATTTATGGACTCCCGTGTACCTAGCTATTCTATCGTGCTTCTACTTTCCTATTGTAGTTGTCTTGCTAGTTCAACTTCCCTTACTTTATTTTTCAACTCTCATTTTCTATATGGTATGGTAGTATAGTACTACCATAGACTAGTTTTCTATAGTCTATGGTAATGTAATTGTTCGTAGGGGATGTTGTCCAACATTGCCTGGTCATGAGAAGACAATGTTGTGTGGTTTCGTCGCCGAAAATGCCCATTGGTTTGCTCCAATGTACACGACTTCGGGCCCTCGTCGGTCTGCAAATTTCTTCCGGCACTGCGTCTTGATTCGTGGGACGTCGTTCAACGTCGTTCATGAAGACCGCTATCGCGCAGGACTTGCGGGCGTTCCTTTTGCTGATACCCGTATGGAATTTACACAACGGCCGGCCGATTTTGCTGCACTCCCGGACATCATCCTTGGACAGTTCCAAAAATGTCTCGAGGTCGGCGGCCACTGCAAGAAAGTTGGGTAAGTTGTGGAACTCACACTATGCGTTCCATTATCTGCAGCTCCCGGTAGGCTAATAATTTGAAATAATTTGTATTGATGAGCGTGATCTAAAATAGGGACTTAGATGAAGATTCTGAATTGATGTTCCAGTGCTGCTACCGTGGCCTCCCGATAAGGGACCCAAAGCTCATCGCTGGAAATGGATCATCCTCTAGGTAACTGTCTGTTAACATTTTTTGTAACTGCATTGAATCTTGCTGGTGCGATGATTTGTGGAGCTAAATGTCCATTTGCTAATAGGCTGAATCCAATATTGAGGCTGTCAGCGAGTTGGTGTAACCATTCTAGGATCTGGTACATTGCCTCATAAGGTGTCATCTAGATGGAAGAAGTACTCAAAATGGTCTAAGACATGTTCTTCCAATTGTATTGAATTCCATTCTAATATTTGTGCTGTAACAGTTTGCAGGTTTGAGAACTGTCCTCGGAGCTCCTTGATCAACTGAGCATTGGCTCTGGATTCCCAAAATCATTCATTCAGCACGGTAGCTTGTTTTTCCATAATGCGTATCATTTCCTTTTGATTTAGCTTAACCCGTTGCACTTGACCGTTTTACTCTTTCAGGTCTTGTTTCGTTGAAACACCAAAAAGCCACTTGAGAGCTGATCCATCCCCCCTCGATGAGACTACGTCGTTTTCTCGGGTTGGTGTTTAAGGCTTCTTTCACGGTCATGAATTGCTCAGTCACGCTTCCCAGGTCCTTCGTGAAGCTTCGTAACTTGCTGAAAATCCTTTTGGCTGCTATTTTCTGAGGTCGAGTTCCAGTCAGCCTCCATTTTTCTGCCACTGCTTGCTGTTGAAGAATTTTCTGCTGCAAATAACCCATTGCAGCTCCGGCAGGTCCTAAATCGAGGTCACTAGGTCAGGAACAATTGTCCATGCTGATTCACTGAAAGCGACATCTACCTGTTCATTGAAAATTGTATTTTCTCGCAGGATGATGGTTATAGCCATTGGCGGATTACACACTGTCACCAGGAGCATCAGGAATGGTACCAAGCAAGTTAGGTACCTAGCAGGTGGTCATCTGTTACGGATGGGTCTTCTTGCTGGCGTTTCTTCGGTCATGACAGGAGGCACTACCACAACGCCATCTGGTGTGGGATGTTCGGTAACCGTTTCTTCGTCGTCTGCTACTGTTTGAGGGCCGGTCACAACAGGTACATCTTGTAATTCAATTCCTTGTGTAATTCAATTCCTTGATCTTCTTCTTGTTCTTTTTCAGCGACCTCTTCCGAATTGTTTGGAGACATTCTTGTGGAAGTTGCCACTCCTTCGAAACTTCAAAAAATGGATTCATACGGATGACGTGCACAATATCCGTTTTTCCTCGTCCCGTCGCTGATATTACTTCATAATTCACCGGTGTGGTTTTCCTTAACACTTTGAAAGGTCCTAACCATCGATTAAGGAGTTTTTCGGATTTTCCCACTTTTCTGAATGGCTTGTACACTAGCACTAAATCTCCTGCTTGGAAGGATAAATCCCGGTGATGTGACTCATACCTCTCTTTCTGTTTATTTTTCACGTCTTCCATTCTAATTTTCACTATTTCTCTAGCCTTCGATAATTCAACCAATAGACGATCGGCGTAGTCTAACGTGGCGCCATCTTCTGTCAGTAATGGATTCGCATTAGCACCCAGCTCCAAGTCGATCGGTAATTTGAATTTCGGCTCACGTCCGTAGAGAAGAAAGAATGGGGAGTATCCTGTGGATTCTTGCCTAGCTGTGTTGTACGCGAAGCACACGTACTGCAGGGTTTCGTCCCAATCTCGCTGGTCAGTACTAAAATACATAGAAAGCATTGCTGCTAACGTATGATTCATTCTTTCCACAGCCCCGTTTGCCTGAGGATGATAACTGGAAGTGTGGTGTCTTATCAAGTTCCGATGTTTTGTGAACCGACACTCTTTTTCCGTGATTGAATAATTTGTTTCTGATTTAGATAGGCGTATGCTACTGGTCTTTCGACTCCATCGATGCGTTGGGCTAACACACCTCCTATGCCAAAACCACAGGCGTCTGGTAGAATTTCCATTGGCAAATCGTAGTTTGGATGAGCGAGCACTGGGGCCGATGTAAGTGCTAACTTTAGATCGTTGAAACTATTAACTTGATCTGCTCCCCAAATGAATGGAATGCCTTTCTTTGTTAGCAATGTGAGCGGAGGACGTGCGTTGACTGCAAAATTCTGGATGTGACGTCGATAATAGGAGCACAATCCCAGGAAACTTTGCACTCGTTTGATTTTGTTTGCTGTTGAATGGCCGACTGCCGGACATGGACAAATTTTCACCGCCTCTAGTTTTTCAGGATACAGACCAACACCTGGCTGGGTAACGACGTGTCCTAATACTTTTAGTGTATTTTCAGCAAATGAACATTTTTACCATTTGAGTTTCAGATTGGCTTCCGCAAGGCAATCCAGCACTGATTGAAGTCGTTCCAAATGTCGTTCAAACGTTGCTGAGTGACATCTAGGTACACCAAGCACGTTGTCCATCGAAGTCCAGCCAAAATAATATCCATTGCCCGCTGAAAGGTGCCAGGGGCATTGGTTATTCCAAATGGAAGAGAGCGGAACTGATACAATCCATCCGCAGTTACGAAAGCTGTCTTCGGTCTATCCTTGCTGGCAACTGGAACCTGATGATATCCGGCTTGAATATCCATGCTGGAGAAAATTGTAGCTCCCTCCAGGCGGTTCAATGAATGAGCTACACGAGGCAGCGGATAGGATTCTTTTACGGTAACAGCATTAAGTGTGCGATAATCGACACAAAAACGCCAAGTTCCATCTTTCTTCTTTACTAGGACCACAGGCGAAGACCAAGGGCTGTCCGAGTGTTCAATTATACCCTGACGTAGTATTCCTTCCACCTGTGTTTGGATCACTGCTCGTTCTTTCCAGGCACTCTTATAAGGAAGCTGATGATTTGGAGGGTTAACTCCAGTGTTAATGTCATGCTCCACCAACGTACAGTGCCCCAAATCATCTTCACTAAAGGCAAAACAACTGATGGAATTTTTGAGGATTTTCAACACTTCACTTTTTTGATTTTCATCCAGGTTTTTTCCAATTCTTCTTTTCAAAGTATCCAATAATTTTTCTTCTTTTTGATCCACTTTCTCCACCACAGCTTATCCTGAAGCTTCAGTAGATTCTTCGGTATTCGCCATCTCTTGGAATTCTTCTAAGGTCCCCAATGTTGCACCTTTTTCCAGCCATACTGATTTCGGAGACAGATTTGCTACGGGAATATTTTCTAGGTCATTCTGCACAAGGGCGTGTCCCGTAGACAGGCTTGTTGTGGCCATAAGTGAATCCGAAAGTTTCAAGACACAAGCACCTTCCATTCTGCTCGAAACTTTTGCTGGAACCGGTTTAATTGAATACGCTGGAATTTCCTGACGTTCATTAGACGCTAACACGGTGTCTTCCGATTCCTCCTTGACAGGAAGAGATATTGCTGAAAGCGGTAAATCACCCATGGTGAGAAGAGGTTTCTCTGCCTGGTAATTAATCCGAATAGATCCAAATTGTTTGAGGAAATCATTTCCCATTAAAAGTTCCATTCCTGACATTGCCATAACGATTGCTTTTCCTTTCACAGATCTGTTTTTGTGCGTCACGAGAACTTCAGCTGCTCCTGGGGGCATTACTCGTGATCCATTTGCGAGAATAATTCCGGAACCATCCCATGGCTGCTGAACGAATTGTGTTTTCTTCAATAATTCGGGAGAGATCACTGTCACAGCTGCACCAGTGTCAATTACTGCTGTTGCCTTCACCTCACCACAAAACACAGGTTCTTTAATCAAATTGGTGCCATCGAAATTTAACAGATGCTTTTCTTCTTGTACGTTAGGAGCTTGAGTCGCCAGGTTAACTACTGTGTTCGCCGTTGGCGTCACTGCTGATGCTCCATCCAGTTTCGGAGCTTTGTAATTTGGAATTTTCGGATTTTTGAAACAGTGTCGGGTGATATGTCCGGACTTTTTGCAATGGAAGCAGTTTGGTTTACCGTCAGTGGTACGTGCCTTAGGCTTAAAGGACACTTTTGCTTTTCATTGCTCGTTTTTCTCTTTTGCCATTAATTTCTCACAGGTTTCTTGGATTAACTCACGCATTGACTTCATAAATTCTGACTGCTGGTCTGGATAGACGACGGAAAGGTTCGGTGACTGCTCATGAGGTTTCTGCGGTTCCATTGTCGCGTCCTTCCATCCTCTTGCTTCGGAAATGAGCGACGCTTCCGTAAATGATTCTGCAAGTGTCAAAAATTTTTCACATGTTTTCGGTTTCATCGGATAGATTTTTCTGAGAAGAGCTGGTCGAAGTCCTGGAAAAAGATGCTCCAATCGGTGTGCTTCCGACATATTGGGATCGACCAGTCTGCAAAGGTTTAGGATTTCGTAATAGTACCTAACGGTTGGCTCATCCATTTCTTGTGTTCTGTTCCCTAGTCTTGTCTCTTGAAAAGACCATAGTTATCCGTTTGAAACTCTTTCAAAAACATTGAACGAAGACCGGTAACTACAGGAGTGGCAGGGTTTCCTCCTGCCGCAGGTTGAGCCGCAGTATCATTCCAGTCGTTCAGGACTCTTACGCACAGGAACCAGTTTCTTGCGGTATATCTAAATATTATTAATTATCTATAATAATTTAAATAAACCCTAATTCACGCTCTTTTTTCTTCCGATAGTATTTTCTCACGAGGGCATAGCAATTGCAGAAGGAAGCCGGAAGCCATTCGATTGTCCTAGTCTGTAAAATTTTTAAATTTTATAAAATACCAGACTCGGAGCTTTCCGTCTTCACATACAAATTTCTTGAAGGAAAAAATTTAAGTATATTTTAGACAATAAGAAAACAAAACTGACTTACGTGGAATTTAAGATTTCCTCCACTTCGAATTCAAGCTCGAGATCTGGAATATCTCCCGCCATTTCACCGTCAGCTAAACTAACGAAAAAATGATCCAAAAACGCAACATGGTCTCCGCAAGACGTCTCACCCCCTCAGTTTGTGTGAGGGAGCACCTCTCTGGCATTCTGATTGGCTCTCCCAGACAGATTCCAACCGTAAAAGAGCTACAACGAATGGTTCTATTCCAAAGCATCTTTCAGTTTACCTTTGAAAAAACCACTGCTACTGCAAAATGTCAGTCACTTATTGGGGTGCATCTCAGAGTGATGGAATCGCACTAGTAAAGGTTGCCATTAATAACAGCTTTTTTTGGCTCATAAATGCATAGTGTTGAAAGTAAAGTGTTTCATAAATAAAAAAATATCATTTATATTTTTATTCTTTAGTAACTGTAAACTATACTCGTAAATAACTTGCTCTTCTAGTAAAATTTTTCATAATAACGTAAAGGGTGCGTATCACTGTGACGGAATCGCACTAGTAAAAAGTTTCTTAAGTATCGTACTTTAGAAATTTGTATCAATAGTATATTTGACATTCGCAACAGTGTATCAGTAGTAAAACGTTTTTCAAATAATCATGTTCAGTAGAAATTTAAATAATTCTAAAAAACTTGACTAATTTCTTTGAAACAAATGGCCATTAGTAAATTATTTAATAAGGTGGTACATCTCAGAGTGACGGAATCACACTAGTTAAAGGTTGATATTAATAACAACTTTTTTTCTTTCATAAATACGTATACAGTGTTGAAAGTAAAATATTCCATAAATAAAAAATACCACTATTATTTTGATTATGTAGTAACTCTAAACTATACCGTAAATAACTAGCTCTTTAAGTAAAATTTCTTTGTAGTATAAAGAAAGCATATCTTAAATATATGTCTCATTAGAACTTCGTTGCAAAGATACTATATAGCACATGAATATTGTTTTAAGCAAAACCACACTAAATTTTTCACATAAAAAACTGTATCACAAGTATTCTGTTCCACAAGTATATTCAATTTGTTTGCAACTTTACGCGCTAGATGACTCAAAGTGTATGGTACAATTCGGTACAATTTTCTGAAATTCGGCAGCGTTGCAGCTTAGCGGCAGAATTTAAATTTATTTTCTTCAAATGGGAGTCCTTACTCCGTATCAAAAGTATTTATTTTGATGGATGACTATGTCTCACGAGTTATAAAATTAGTCATGATCTCTAACAGGCCTGGGATTCACGGATTATCAACGTCTGAAAAATTTTTAGTTAAAAAAAGGTACACCACATTTTCTCTTTATAAATATTTTTTTTTTCACCTGTCTGTTGAACGCAAAAAGTGATATACACGAGCAATATAATAATTTGTTACATTAAAATCAAGAATATTTATAAAGTCGAGACCATCTGTGGAGTTGTCTGCTGACTGCCTGGAATACTTGCTGTCTTATCGCAAAAAATAAAAAGGAAAAACAGGAAGGAAATGGGGGGCGAAATCAAGAGGATGTTTTCTTGTCGATCCAGCAGCTGGATCGACGATGGAATATTCTCAGGCGGAGCAAAGACCTGTACAGCACTCAGCCCAAAGGGATATAGAGACCAGCCAACAGCCCTCTGAGAACATGTGAATGGAATCGATGGGCGTGCCCGGCTAATTTATCTGCAGCCATTTAACCTGACCATTCGGGATACGTGCTGGGTAAACCGGCAAGTGAAACCGAAAAGGAGAAGCTGGGACAAGCATTTTTTTTTTCCTACGGACGGAAGGGAAAGGAGAAGAAATACCGAGATCCATTTGGAACGAAAATTGTGAATGCCGGAATAAAACTGTTTGTTTTGATTGCGGAGCAAAGCAAATCTGTTGGATCACTTCCAACATAACCTCTAGACACTGTTTCTATGCTCCTCCTATCTATATTTTAGTTGGACAAAGACACTTTGATGGCCATCATCTCCCCCCCCCTCCTCCTCCGGCACTCAGTTGCTTCTCTTTCAAGTCGATCCGTGCGCGCAATCTTGAGAAAAAGAAGAAACTGCATGGATAAAAGCGGAGTAGATGGAAGATTTTTCCCAAGCTGAGGCTTTGACGAGAATTGGTTTGTACACTTCTTTATTGTTTCTGCGTATTTAGTACCCTCTCTATGGACTCTTCATTATTATTTCCCTTCGACCGTCTCTCGCCCACTCTTTGATGAGTTATGCAGGGGTTTCATTTAAATTTCGGGACTCGCATCACGACACGGTCGTACGTAATAAACTGGAGGCCATAGACGTTTATTCCCCAATGAACCATCCCACCCAATCGCACTCTCATTCGTCAACTTCAATCAACTATAGATGAAATTCCCCGAAAAAGATTACACGTGTACATACAACAACAACTCTAAAACTTTGCTTTAAAAAAAGGCCAAAAACATGTAAACTTTTACTTAAATCTAGGGCTCCGATTAATATGACGAGACATGTTCACCCATGTACATTATACAGGAGCGCCGTTTAATCATCCAGGATGCATCAAAATCTTTAATAAGACCTTTGAATCGTAGATTATAGAACGGAATTCTATAATTCCCCCCCACCTCTGAGCTCTGACGATATTCGTTGGTAAAGAAATAGAAGATGATTGGAGTGACGGCAGGATGAGTTATTCAGTATTCACAAGTTAATAGAGTCCTGAATAATTGAATACGACCCAAAAATGTACTTTCTCATAGACAGGACCAACGTACAGAGCAGCGCTTGTGAAATTACCCAGGTATTATTAATAGAGAGTTAACGCCGCATACCTATGACAAAGTTGGCATACGTTCATACAAAGACGGCGGTATTTATCAATTCGCCCGGAGGCATAGTTTGCGCGTTTTCTCCTAATCAGTAACCGTATTGGGCCGATATGCCATCCCCTCAGGGCTGTAATGTATAACAATCCAAAAGACAAGTTACAATATCCACACTGTCAATAACAACGAATGACGTCCGGGAAAAACTGCCGAGCCGAAAGATTTCCGCGGCGTAGCGAGAAAATGAAGAGGAGACAGAAAAAATTTGACGAGGTGATCCTATCGAGTGGAAAATTGCTTCCTTGCTCCTTATTATAGTTGAATTGCCGGAGAAAGCGGAGAATGAAAAGAAGGAAAGAAAAAAGGGAAGAACACGAGTGGAAAATGCTAGTACTACTTTTAAGATTTGCCATCGCTACCGCTACTTCCCGCACGAGCCTGGTTGTGAATACAAATAGGACCGTTCATCATTCAACAACTATTCCTTACAACTAGACAATCGAATTTCGTTTAGTTTCCTTCCAATGGTATATCTAATGGTATAATGTTTCAGATTTCAACGAAATTTCCGATTCACGAACGACAATTATTTATGCATTCAAAATGTAAAACTACGCATGTGAAGTAGAAAAAAAGTGTGCTGGAATTGTAGTCCTTCGGGAAATTAGCGTATGACCTACGATGTTACAGAGTACGCTGAGAACTTTGCTACGCCGATCCACCGTTTTCATGGTGAAAACACGCGAGCTCCAATGCTGTTGCGCTACAGGCCATAAATATGTACATGCTCCTCGCCCGCACAGAGTTGCGCATATTAAACAGAAAAAAAGTTCAAACGACAACTTGATTCCTGATGGCCTTGTTATTATTTCCCATAAATTTTCAGGGCATGATTGTCAAGGAAGAGCAACCAAATCTCAAGTGAAAACTCGAATTTCTAGTTGGGTTTCCCTTTTCCCATTGGTGATGTACGTTGAAGACGATTAGGACGTAGAAAGGGGGGGATCTGTTTACGCGCGGTCCCTTTCTGGTTCGTTTCCCAAATAATTGAAGGCAAAAGACACTGTGCGTATCCAATGTCGACCTGTGCAAAAATTCACAGAACGACCGAGCAGAAGGAGGAAAGGTCCGTGTAGTCCGTATTGTACACGTTCAGAGCACACACAAAAAAATAAGATCTAACGAAAGTCGGTATGTGTACATAAAGAAACAGATGCAAAAAAGATAATTATAAGCCTTTGGATATTAGATATCCCACAGCCCATCTTCAAATATGCACAACTCAGTTCGCCCGTGAGGTACGGCATTGGGTGCAAGATCTCCATACGAATACGAAAAAAGTGCAAAAGTACTTAAAGCGGGAAACTCAAAATTCAATAATTAATGTTGCACAAAGAAAGCAAATGCAAAGAAATCTGGATTTTGATTGCGTTATTCAAATGCTTTCATTTCCATGACGTAATCAAGGACACACTCTTAGACATTCAGTCAACTTTAATGGAATACATGAATACATTACGACATAATCTAACTTTACGGCGGAATTGCACGACCGAAATGCAACAGAAACTTCACGACATTGGAGACACAGAATATAGATAGAGCTAAATTGTGGGTAAAGACCCATTTAATAATGAAATTAATCTCGACTAAGGCACGAAATCGATCCAGGTCCACAGGTCCGTGAACATCTGCCACGGTCCTCCGTCAAGCACCCGCCACTCGTTACCGCCGACGCATTCACGTAAAGAGCTGCTACAGTTCACGTAATTTACAATCAAACGACACATCACAGTGAGGAATACACCTGTCTAGTTGACGAGTAGACAAAGTACTGACAATTTTGCATTAGTGGGTGGATATCAACAAGATACAATCAATGGAGGAAAGGTCAGAAAATATCTTAAGAAAAAGAAAAGTAGCAGTAAGGGATCGGATAAAAAGATCTTTTTTTTGCCAAGGTCTAACGATTATGTAACCTTCTCTCCCCGCCCTTTAAACTGTTGAATTTAAGTGTAATTGTATCGTAACTTTCAAGACGCCCACCAGTTGTGATGGTTTACCACTACACCAAATGGAAGTTTGGAATTTAATCCTGATTGGAATATTCGATATTCCCCCAGCCGAGGAAATGTTGATATTAAATGAGTCTATAATTAAGCAAGTATATTGCGGTACTTGAACCTGAGGCAATCCGGTAGGCTACATATTCGCCCATTGGGAAATGATTTTCATAGTGGAGGGGCTATATAGATCTATACATATAAAATTGCAGGGAGATCCCAAAGCCACAGACAGCAAAATTGAAAATGTGTTGATCTTATTTGGATGGCGGTTGCTGCTGGCTGGAACGACAGCTCAGCATCCAAGTTATATGATGGCCGAGCGTACCAGTCTAACGCTTTCTGCCAATGCGCTCACACATTCGACCGTTTTTATGCTCGAAAAATTCGATATATATTTGATGTCTTGTAATATTAACGATGTCTGACTGTGTATAAAAAACATCAGACTGTCTGTTGCAAGGCGGGCGACAGTATTACAACATATCTGATCGGACTGGCTGCTGCTGCTAGGTTGGACCAAATCGTGTCGTATCGTTTTCGTTGTTGCGCTTGTGGCTGCTGTCATCTTCTGCAAAACTCGGACTGCTCCAAACTTGACGAAAGAATATCTAGTCGCTGAGACACCTAAATAAAAATTATTTCATTCTGCTGATAATAAGCTGATTATTGATTCACTTAACTGAGAAATCTGACAAGTCTTACTTGTTCGGCTATTACATCGACATTAAAAATGGCGAAAATATCATATTATCTTTCTCGCGAACAGTTTCGTCCATGGAGATACCAATGTAAAAAAAAAGTTAATTGAATTAACCGAAATAAATAATTCAACAATTAGTACATCTCCATCGGAGGGATAGCGCAAATTGATCTCTTGCGCCTCTGCACGTGCTTTAATATCTTCGACGGGTAAAGACGTTTGAATTTTGAGCGTATCAAAGAATTGGCTATTCTGCACTACGTGACCGCCCGACTCCAAACCTGTTCCAATGTAACGTCATTTTTAGATCCACTGTGATTCGTTTCCAACTTTGTTAAATCCGTATACCTTTGACACAGACAACAGTAGAGTGATGAATTCGTTGAGCAATCTTTCGCAAACCGGCAGGGTCATGGTAAACTGGGTAGACCTGAAAACGAATGAATAATTCAATTGTACTGCTACGTGCCGATGGAAACAACCGGGGAATTAAAATGGATTTATTAAAAGGACTCAAAAATAGAAAAGGGGAAAAAATATAATGACATTTAATAGTGACGCAGGAAAAAGTTTTTATCAAAACATCAAAAGGGACGAAAAAACATGGACAGAAAGCTTTTCATTCAAAATAATTAAAATTACTGGGCCGTAAATTTTTTTTCCCGGCATCTCAATATTTTTTATGTCTATATTTTATCGAATCGATGATGTGTATAATATTAAAGGCCAGAGGAAAGCGAGCACGTTAGAAGCACGTGCAGAAAAGCATTAAATCAAATGAAAACCGTTGGATTTTAGGATTTGGTTAAAGTAATGGATACATCACCCCATGTAGAGGGATGGGGGGGAGGGAGTGAAAAAAGAGAAAAGCGATGAACACGTCTGCTGAATGTAGGGGACTTTAAGTTCAACATGTAACCCTCCCTCTAAAAAATATCCTCTTGGGGATTACACTCTTTACTCCGACTGTGATTGGAGCAATAAGTTACTGGACGAATTTTCCAAATACTCACCAATGAACATGGAGGAAAACTGATATCCCGAAGGCACTTCATTCATTTTGGAATTGTCGCAAAAAAATCTCATTTCTTGTTTGACCATTGGCAGGGGAGTGCTATGGATCGCTACATTGAGTTGACTGGTGCTCGTAGAAATTCTATTGTTTTAATTGCAATAATTAGTCAGCCACGTCTGACGTGACTGACTTCAAAACTGTATACAAAGAAAGAAGAAGGGTGGAGAGTTCAGAGAACTGGTTAGTTAAGGCTTAGCCTAATATTCTGGTCGTCTTGTCGTGCGTGGTAAATACGTGGGTTAAGACCCGTCAGCCAGTCACGTCGGCTGCCCGGGTGCGGAAGAACCACCGAAAGGAAAGAAAGGAAGGATAGGGCGAGAGGTTACTTACAATTCGTTGGACATCGTTCACGCGGCGGTCGGATCGGCGGTGGTCGCAGTAACGTGGCGGGGTGGGTTTATCTGGTAGACGGTGGCGGGTCGAGTCGGCGACGGTCACGGCAACGTGGCGGGGCGCGTTATCGGGTAGACGGGGCGGCGGGTCGAGTCGGAAGGAATAGAACACGGAACGACAACTCGGTGGGAAGCAGTTTATTTTTTCTAACACTTACAAAATTGTTCACTACGAACTAAGCTACACCTTTGCTAACAAGAGACTGACTCAAGGGGCGACAAAGATTTGGGTTTTATACCCCACGTACGCTTGGGGACGCTAAGGTTAGCGTGGGTAATAAATTAGAAAGCATACGCCACCAGTTCACGAAGGAATATGAACTGGTGTGCAGCAAGGCCCAGCGGCCAAGGGGGGGGGGACATTGACTCCTCGGTCAAACGGCGGAAGGTAATAAAACGATAGGATCAGTAGCGGGGGAGGAAACGGGGTCAAGGGAAGGGACACGGCACACGAAAATTCCAAAAAAAAGACAATTTAAGTTTAGGACATTTATTTCTAATTCAAGAGTCCTTACATAATTGACCACGTTGGTCAATGGATTTGGCATCGAAATGGTTTTGTAGCAGGCAACACAAGGTATGTATTTTACTTATTAACACGTGTGTGTGAGTTTCGATATTGTGTGCTAAGTGTTAGTGTGTGCAAGTCAATAGTGACCAACTTTTATTGAATTAACAAATCGCTTTTTTGTTAAAGATACCGTTGTTCCAGCTACACCGAAAGAAGATGCCGGGCAAGTGTTTTTCGCGATTTACACGGAATATACCATGCGCATGGCCACCAAAATCATGAAATCTCTCAAGCCCTGATTAGTCGACACACTTTCGTTGAATGGTGCTGAGAAAGAGCTAGAACAACAAATATCCGGCCGCATGCTATTTATTTGGAGGCATTGAGAAGGTAATATTTTTTTATGACTAGAAATGACTAGAAATCTGTAACTGTGTGTATGGGAGGGTGTAGACATGAAGTTTGAACATTAATCAAATAACTGATTTACGGGGGAACAACGTACCACCTGTCTAATGTAGTCACCCATCCCACAAGCTAATTGTGATAACCAACCTAAACACTACAACCTACGTAAATGTAGGACAATCCGCTACTTAATGTTACTTCATTACTTCTCTAGGGTTTCCTGGCCCTCCTCCATGCCAATTCCAGGAAATTAGAGCGACGATATATCGGGCGCGGAGAGAGACGAACCCCAGGATCCCTGTCAGTCCAGAAGAATTTGCGGAGTTAATCGAAAGTGTTCCTCGTAATAAGTAAGAAACAACATTAAAGTTCACAGAAAAAAACAAATTAAAATACCTTTCTATTATTGAAATCATGCAGCATGGATTTGAATGGGGAACATCGGTTCTTTTTTGGTCGTGTCACTGCAGGGAATGAACACGCTTTGATTTTCATCAATGTTGGAGCGTTGCCGGCGTTAGTGGAAGCTCGGTCTGCCCATATGGTTGCAACCTTTCACAGCACACCAAGAGGGTATTATGAGTTGGCAAGTGTTCATGGCATATCCCACGGAATTTCTATTCAAGTTGCCACGTTCTTGATTACCGCGAAGACGCAAGCTCTTTACGAAGTATGCCTGGCACGCCTAAAGGAAATATGCCTCCAACAAACAGATTGGATATCTAAATAAATCAATGATTTCGTTATTTAATGCAAACATATTTTATTAAATTAATATAACGACTCACAGGGAGAGTACCAGCTCCGTAGTTGGTAGTCAGCGATTATGAGCTGGCCCTACTACAAGCCATGTCGAGAGCTTTCCCTGGCGCTAGATCCCGCGGCTGTCACTACCATAGCGGAAACGTATGTTTTTCTCCCTATAAGCGTTAAATTGGAATGTTTTATATTACTGTTTGTGTTTTATTGAAAAATTTATACAGGCTATTTATCAATATGCAGCCAGAATTGGTTTGACTGCCACCTACCGAGAAAATAAAGCTGTAAGAAGATTGATCAAGATGTCCATCGTGCTCGCGCTTTTGCCGGCACTTCTTGTGTGGGACGGCTTTGAGATAACTGGAAATAAAAAGTTAAATTATAGTTTTTGTTATTACATGTAATACGTATAACTTAAAAAGGTTATCCAACAATGTTTGGAAGACTTACCGGATAATGTTGGGCCTCAGACAAGGGTCCAACTAAGACAATTTCTTTCCTTCGTCAGGAGTTTTTGGTTGGAGAGGATCGGACCCGAACGATTTTGCGTTTACAAAGATGCAAACCGCACCAACAACCTATTGGAAGCGCAACACCTGCTATTCAACGCCATCGTCAGTTTAGCTCACCCTGCTCCCTGGCTGTTCCTAGGTAAACAAATTAAAATTAGGAACTAATATTAGTACATAAATGAGAATAACTTAAACAAATAATTTTTTTCAGAAAAACTGCAGGAATTCGGAATGCTGGCTGTATACGATTTTCTTGCTGTAAGCGCTGGAAGACCAGTTAGGGCTACCATGCGCCGACAGAAAGTAGTTCGTAACAGGAACCTCGGGCGGTTGCTCAACAACCTCGACGAAGACCGGATAACCATTAGAGGATTCTTGCTCTCCGCCGGAAATCAATTTGAATTCGACGATGGCAATAATGGCGGCAACAATACTGGGGAATTCGAAGATTATTACCTTCCAATGGAGGAAGCCAGAGCTGCCTTTGAAGTGCTCCCGATCGTTGGAGTGTTGCCCGGCGAACATGACGACGAAGGAGAAAATGATGATGGTGTAGCAGCCCCCGAAAATGATCCTGCTGGGAATCCTCCTGACGAAGACGTTGTTGAGAATCCTTTTGACGCAGCCGCTGCTGAAAATCCTGTTGACGCAGCCGCTGCTGAGAATCCTGTTGACGCAGCCGCTGCTGAGAATTGTCTTGACGCAGCCGCTGCGGTAAATAAGCCTGCTGAAGCCGCCGTTCGTGGTCGTGGCCAAAGAGCTGGGCGTGGACAACGAGCAGGCCGTGTCGGCGAAGACCCAGACCGTGAAGAAGATCTGCCTCCTGTTCGTGTCCAAAGAGCTGGGCGTGGCCAACGAGCAGGCCGCGGTGGCGTAGGAGCAGGCCGTGGCCGCGTAGGAGCAGTCCGTGTTGACGAAGAACCAGCAGACCGTAGAGAAGATCTGCCTCCTGTTCGTGGTCGTGGCCAAAGAGCTGGGCGTGGCCAACGAGCAGGCCGTGGTGGCGTTGGAGCAGGCCGTGGCGACGGAGAACCAGGCCGTTGAGAAGATCTGTCTCCTGTCGGTAACTTAGTGGACCTAGATTGGGAAATCCCAGACGATCCTGAATGGGCACGGAGACTGCAGGACATCTTCGACCGCATGAATGCACAGCACCTGCAAAGAAGGGATAATGTTATGGAAAGACTACAACAAGTTCGTCTAAGAAGACAAGAAGAGGAGGAAATTTTATTTGAAGAAGAAGTAGCTATAATGGAAGTTGAAGATGAAATTCCATTCTTAGCTTATAACCCGGCCGCAATTCGCGAGATAAACCACGAAGTTGCTGATGGCACTTGCACAGTCTGTTTAGACAATCAAGCGGATCATTCGCTTCGTCCATGCCAGCACATTTTTTGTTTAAATTGTATTGATACCTTACGTGCGAGACTTTGCCCGTTATGTCGGGCGCCGATTGCTGATGTTGTAACTGTCGATCCTCGAGCAGTGGTGGCTGCCAACGCCTTGCTGGCGATAAACCCACCACCCAATTAGTAATCTTGGAACAAATAAACTGAAGAAAATTCACAAAAATGTTGTCATTAATAAGTTATTAATCAAATACAACAAACAAATAAAGAAAAAAGAATATTGCTTAAAGAGATAGATTATTATCAGCTTATTATCCGCAGAATGAAAGAATACATTGTGCAAAAACGCGTACTTATTGGATAGATTGGATGATGAGCTCACCTTCGTTGTGTAACAGAATTCCCATTCTGCAAGCATTCTTCACTTTATCTCCCCCACATCCCTCGTCACACAGCCTCCACCTGAACCTACCATAAGACTGCAAGCAGCAACAGAATAGACCTTTTTCCCATCGACTCCCCAAAAGACACCTCACCGCCCGAAAACATATTTTATATCAGCCGACTAACACGGGAGCACCCTCGTCTAGCCGGAAACTCCTCGAACATCTTCTTACCTGTTCCCACGCCTAGAATATTCATGCACCAGCACCGCACGCGCCAGAAGATTCAACCCCTTTTTAGATTAAGATCACAATAAAAGTAGCCGCAAGGCTCGACGATGACCAGCAGATCCGGCTCTTCTGCGTAGCCCACGGCCATCAACTCCTCTTGGAGTTCAGAGCGAAACGATTGCGACGCGTCAACGTGTCGCGCCAGTCGCGGTTTCTTGATGCTGAACGGCTGCAAAGAGGTGGCCAGCAAATGACTGCTGGAAGTATTGCCGCCGACTGGGCAGGGGCCTAGCGACGTCTTATTGGTGCTGACAGCCCCGGCATTGGCGGCCAGCGATTGGAGACGCTCCTCACTGTACAACGTGCTCTGGCGTAAACTTTCAAAATCCGACCCCACTTCCAGCCTCAGCATTTCACCCTGTCCTAGCTGACTGCTTTCGCCTAGGTTGCAAAACGCACACACTTTTCCCGGCCATGTTTCTTCAATTAATTCCAATTCACTGTCGCCACCCCCCGTCGAACCGTTGGCCCCCGGATCCGACGCTAAATCCAAGGTGCAATCCGACGACTGCGACGACGAGCCTAAAGGTGTATCTGCACTGGTAGACTCCCTGGTTGGTAACTGCGACAGTGTGGAGACCTCCTCCAGAGCTTTCTTCAGGCCTTTCACGGGCCCCCCAAACACTGATGCCATTGCCCCAGTGCTCAACTGTTTGAATTTCACGCTAGAATTCTTTCTTTGGGTCATCACTCTTTGGGTTCTACTGAGATCTGTCTTCACGGGTCTACCCACAACGTTATTCCTCTTCAAACGGAGAGAACCACTGCCAAGAACTCCAAAGCTTGTCGACACGGTGTGGATTGGGAGTCTCACACTGACATTGGAAGCCCCACTGGTTGTATCCTCTGCCATTATTCCGTGGCTGCCCCATGATTTTGATAGCGCTTGGGCTGCAGCTTGACTTGCAGGGTGATTAACCATGGGTAATGCTCTTGGAAGTTGGGCTGTGCTGTCCAACATCAGCATGGATTCTAGGAGGGATGAACCCGGTTTAACTATGCAAGTAAAAAAAATTTAATGATTTTACTCGTTGTATAATGCACAATGTGATGTCACATGAGCTCTCACTTGTGTCCGCTCTCTAAAAGGCTGACATAAAATCTCTGTTTGTGCTGCACAACATTTCAACAAGGCGGGATAATTAGCCAAACTAATTAACAATGGCTCCAATCTGGGGTATCAACAACACAAAATGAAATAAATGTAAAAGAAAGACACATTTAAATAACTTTACTTGATGTACAATGAATTGCAAGAATACGTTGTCACTTGTCAATTTGAGTCGTTAATAATGCGACGTTGTCGTAATGCTGCTAAATATTATTGAACCATTTTACTACTGTGAGTCATATTTCTTTTTTAGACATGAAGATAACTCAAAAGAAAAATACAATATAATTATGAAACAATTTACTTATGACCACTTGTTTCCGAGACAGATGTAAAGTTTTTTAGAATTATTTCAATTTCTACTGAACATTTTTATTTGAAAAACGTTTTACTACTGATACACTGTTGCGAATGTCAAATATACTATTGATACAAATTTCTAAGCACGATACTTAAGAAAATTTTTACTAGTGCGATTCCGTCACAGTGATACGCACCCTTTACGTTATTATGAAAAATTTTACTTAAAGAGCAAGTTATTTACGAGTATAGTTTAGAGTTACTACATAATCAAAATATCAGTGGTATTTTTTATTTATGAAACACTTTACTTTCATCACTGTTTATTTATGAGAGAAAAAAAAGGTTTTATTAAAATCAACCTTTTACTAGTGCGATTCCGTCACTCTGGGATGTACCACCTTATGAAATAATTTACTAATGGCCATTTGTTTCAAAGAAATGAGTCAAGTTTTTCAGAATTTTTTCAATTCCTACTGAACATTATTATCTGAAAATCCTTTTACTACTGATACACTGTTGCGAATGTCAAATATACTATCGATACAAGTTACTAAAGTACGATACTTAAGAAACTTTTTAGTAGTGCGAACGTGAAACGTTGTGCGAATCCTGACTACTGTTACTACTGAACAGTTGTTACAATGCTAAAAATATTCTACTGAATACTTACAAAAACTTACTTATGAATTATTCCTTACGAAACTTGTTATCAATGGTTAGTTTTATTTGTAGCATAAATTACAAGTGAAACATTTAACTTGTTATACTTTTTAAAAATGCACAATTTTATCTATGTCATGTATTACAATTACAACATTTTACTTATGAATTATTTCAAAATTTGTTTCTAAAAAATTTATTTTACTTGTGCAACAACTTTATTTCGAATTATTACTTATGAAACTTGTTATCTATGGTTCATTTTATCCCTGAGAGATTTACTTTAGTAAAACTAGAAGGCTATGCCGTGGTTATTAGGTCCCAAACTGTTTATTGTTTCCCCAGGGGTTCTAGCCGGGTGGCGATTGGCTGCGTATTGGGCAGACTTTTTTCGTGCTCGAACGGGAATTTTTTCGTTTATATTTTTTCTTCATGTTATTGGCTGTCTAAAACTACATGATAAGAGGTTGTTTCCAAATCTGTAGGTTTCTTTGTTAATTTTATGTATATTTTTTTTCATCAAAATTCAAATTTTGGTCTTATAAGTCGGGCTGTGATTGGTTGGTGAATATGGGGACCCTCCTGTGTCGCGAGTTTTTGTTTTTGGGTAAAATTTTGCGACAGTTGAATTCTCCATGCAAAAGTGTATTGTTTAAGGTATTTTTCGTGACACAAGATTGGTTAATTAATTTTTAATTTGTGTTTGTTTACAAATGGCTAGGCGGCTGTCGTTAGTCATTTGTTTTTTAGCATTTTATGAAGCCCGATTCAGCCATTGAAGTCTGCCCAACAAAATCTCGAAGGCGGACACCCTGTGGCCTTAATTTATAATATTAATTACATGTGCAACATTTTACTTTTAGATACTTTTTACAAAAGCGCCGTTTTATCTACGACATTTATTACAAATGAACAACATTTTATTTGTAAGAGATTTACTTTAGTAAAACTAGAAGGCTATGCCGTACTTATTAGGCCCCAAACTGTTTATTGTTTCCCCAGGGGTTCCAGTCGGGTGGCGATTGGCTGCGTATTGGGCAGACTTTTTTCGTGCTCAAACGGGAATTTTTTCGTTTTTATTTTTTCTTCATGTTATTGGCCGTCAAAAACTACATGGTAAGAGGTTGTTTTCAAATCTGTAGGTTTCTTTGTTAATTTTATATATATATTTTCCCCATCAAAATTCAAATTTTGGTCTTATAAGTCGGGCTGTGATTGGTTGGTGAGTTTAGGGACCCTCCTGTGTCGCGAGTTTTCGTTTTTAGGGTGAAATTTTGCGACAGTTGAATTCTCCATGCAAAAGTGTATTGTTTAAGGTATTTTTCGTGGTGAAAGATTGGCTTGTAAATTTGTAATTTGTGTTTGTTTAGAAATGGCTAGGCGGCTGCCGTTTGTCATTTGTTTTTTAGCACTTCATGAAACCCGACTCATCAGCCACTGAAGTCTGCCCAACAAATCTCGAAGGCGGACACCCAGTGGCCTTTTTTGTAGTGCAATTTAAATACGCACCATTTTATCTGTGATATTTATTATAACTGAAACATTTTAATTATGAACTATTTATAAATTTCTTTCAACAAGTTAATTTTACTTGTGGTGATATTTATTAATGCAACATTGTATTTGTAAAAATAGTTTATTCATTAGCCAACTATGAAAGTGGAAAAGAGGCGGGATGAAATAACTGATAGACATGAAATTCTTCAGTTTTAAGGGATTCAGACTTCATAGCAATTGAAAATTATTTGGTTTTTTTCATTTAGGAAGCATTGGACTTTGTTATCGAATAATACAATTCGATTCGATAAATCTCACAAATAAAGAAAAAAATTTCCGCTGTGAGTAGCAATATTTAAAATCATACCAAATTTCTCAACTGTGCGAAATAATGGGACCCAAAACAGTATTTCAGCACGTAAAAACAAATGATACCATAAATTTTTCTATCACGCAACGGATTTTAATCGTAATTGAAGAGATGTATGCAACTAACACTCCAACGAATATAGCTAAGTGGTAAAGCATCGGTCTACATACCGAAAGTTTGGTGTTCGAGTCTCGTTGCGAACCAATCTTATTTCTATTCTAACTATTACTCAGAAATTTAGGGTTAATAACCACAAACATTTAGAGTAAATAACCCAAACAATTTCGTATTGCGATACGACAAAATGTTTTTGGGGCTGGGAACCCCAGATCTGGTTTGCCGAACTTTTCAGGCACATAACCCCGAAATAGTGGTGTAGTTTTTTAACAGTGTTGTGACGCAGTAGTGCTGACAAGTACGGGAATCCTGTCGACGATGCTGTTGATAGTTGACTTATTGCCATCTTTGCTTCTTTGCTTGCCATGCATCCCTTTTCAGTTTTGTTTTGATATCAACAACAACAACATGGTTTTGCAGTAGAAGCACCCGGTTACCACTGTCAGTGCTTGTCGGTTTCCTCGCTGATGTAGTTGCTTTAATCACCGTTTTTGAATCGCTGATTATGTCACAGCTGTTGAATTGAAGTCTAACGGTTTGGGAGTAGCGAAGTGCCGGATTGAGCGCCTGTGAACGAGCTTCATCGATGGTGAGATGATGGTGATAGTTTGGCTTGTTGGCAATGCACTACGGCACTTGTTGTGCAGTAGGCTATTGTGATCCCAACTCCAGTTTTTGACTTCATCGCGCTTGTCCAGATGGTCATCCTATTTTCTTTTACCGACAGGGGTTGAAGTTCTAGGTTGTCCAGGGACACAAATTCTAAATCTGGTTTTTGGTAGCGCCATGTGGGAAATTCAGATGAGAAAAATCACCTGTGCTGATCGACTGGAGTACTGATGTCGCAGATATCGAAAACTGACTCGATGATTTTTAAGGAGGATGGGGAGAAAGAGTTTGCGTTGCATGAAATAAGACGATGGGCAGACATTTAGAGGATTTTAAGATGGATAGGTAGCAGACTAGATATCACAAGTAAAGAAGACGTAGGGACAGATTTAAATGATCGCGTAATAGATAGAAGCATTTCTCTCTGAAGTGTTTTAAGTTTGCTTAACCACGATTTTTTACTTGTGTCCCTGTACCAAACGGCGCTGCCGTAAAGTAACTTGGGTAAAACGATTAATTTGTATAAAGTTTTTAGTGTTTTAGTGTTCAATTCGCATGTGTGTCTGAAACAATATTTAAAGTAATGAATTATTCTTTGTGTTTCTCTGCATTTTTCCTCGATATATTTTGTCCATTTTAGGTTTGTGTCCAATTCAAAACCTATAAATTTGACATTCAAAGAAGGCCGAACGGCAACGTTATTAATTTTACGTTGTTGTTTCCATCGGCTGAGGTTTTGGCAAAGATCATAAAAATGGACGGATTTCTAATTAGATATTTGAACAGCTTTGATAAACTGTTTCGCTCATTTTTGTAGGTTTTGGACTGCAATTTCTAAAACTTTATGCATTGAAATGAGGGCTCGTCAGCATAGCCGATGACTTGAAATTTAAAATTAAATGTTGAGTTTATAATTTCCTCTGCTAAGATGATTCACAGGAAAGGAGATAAAATCCCGCCATGTGGGCACCCAATTAGAACATGGTATAAAAGCGTATACTGACCGTGTGTAAGACTAGCCGTTCTGTTTTCAAAAAGTCTTTTAATAGTATGAAGTAGATAGGGAGGGCATTTTCTCCTTGCCAATGGTGCTAGGATAGCTGCGGGCCAAGCGCAGTCGAAAGCTCCACTTACGTCCGGAAATTGTACTGTCATGTACTCTTTTTTCTGAAAATTATTTTTAATTATTTGGGAAAGAGTGTGCATAGCGCTCTCAGTTCCTTTTCCCTCTCTGAACCCGTGTTGGTTTTCACCTAACCACTGGTTTTTCTTGGAGAGCCAATTTAATCTTTCTTGTAGGGCTTCTTTTTCAAGATTTTTCGTAATTAGACGAATCTAATTATACCTAGTTTATGGGGGTGCAATAATGTCTAGTGGTAGTAAATCAACTTTGAAAATATTCATTTACGGTAGCTACCCCTCGCGCATGGCGGGCGGGGGAATACCCGGAATACCCAACCGCTGTCGTCACCCGTCGACTCTATTTTTCCGACGATACAGGCAGAATTTCTGATGAGGAAGGTGAATGAATATTAACTACGAAAAGTTGCTCAAAATGATTTGTATTGCTGCTGTACATTGATGTTTGTAATAACGATGAGCAACGTAATACAATCAATTTGTTTCATTCTAATCACGATGTAAATGAAAACATTGCTACACACCTGTGTACCTGAAATTGGTAGAGAATATTCGCTGTTCACAAGGGATTCCTTGTCCAGAGTTAGTGACTGTGTATCGTTTAGTGATAGCAATGACACATAATTCGAATAGAATACATTGCCTTTGTCAGTATTTTCAATTTCTTCATCCTCCATTTGATCCACATCACGTTCTTTAACTAAATCAATATGTAGCATCTTTGGTAAAGGGAAATAGGTAAACCTGCTGTAATGTAAAAGATAATATTGCTGTTGGTGTGCAATGTTATTTAAATAATCTGCAAGAATTATAACGTTCTCTGTTTAATGTGTTGGTCAAGAAAAGACATTGTGTGATACAAGTCCCACTGCGGAAGTTGGTGACTGGAATTCTTCTGCAGAAGTCCCTGTTGGATACTCGATGTTGGACACCTTTCTAACTCTTCTGAATTCATCTACAAGCTGTGTCCATTGAGTAGTCATATCTTCCACAGTGCAATTTTCAAAAAGGTGTAAAATCTCCAATTTGGCGTTTGTTTTCACTATTATACAGAAAGCATAACAATGCGATTGTAACAAATAACAGAACCAAAATTGTAACTTGTTTCTTTCTTTGGTGACTTCTTTTTGGACGACTCGAAATTTTTTACGGGGACTTTTTGTTTACACTTGAGGAGACATAATTCAGCGAACTACTTTCGAGAAAAGAATAGCAGAATTTAGAAATTTAGATAACAGAAGTCAACAGTGGCGAGATTTAAGGTATAAAAACAGACTATAAACAGCAATAATACTTAAAAAAAAAGAATGAAGACAAGCGTATAACATGTTGACCACGTAGTACATAGAACGTTCAAAAATCTTTTGTAAAAATAAGATCAATCTCATTTTTACGTAGTTGAGTGTTGACATCGTTTTCACTCCGTTTTGAGTTTACGAATTACGTACGTACTACGTAGAGCATTGTGTGTGCACGATTGGCGGAGAAAAAGGACCCAACGAAAAAGGACCCGACGAAAAAGGACCGGCAAAAAGGACCCAACGAAAAAGGACCCTACCAAAAAGGACCACCTTTTCTGAAAAATAAAAGTGGTCCTTTTTCTCCGTCCAAGCGGTCCTTTTTCTCCCAATCTTTTACATATTGTTCATAGGTATGCGTCTCGCGTCGTTGTATACCAGCCGATTCAGCGTTGCCTGATCGCCAATAACGGTGGTGGTCCAAATCAGGCAATCACTTGGCATGTATGCAATCATAAGATCATGGTCCAATCATGTAATAAGTTGAGAATAATATATAGAAGAGAATAATGATAAGAGGAAGGAATCCTCTTATACCATGGTCCAATCCAATTTTTTTATTTTTCTTCGAACAGTTTCAGAACATTTAGGGCGTACAGGCAATGCTGAAGACCTGACGGGAGAGCGATACAGACGCTACACTACATTTTCATCATGATTTTCATACATTTACTGGCGACTGCCTCTTTGCTCTTTGGTCATCTGAAATCCAAAATATCAAGTTTGCGAGCTATTAACGGGCAGAATCTCTGATTTTGTTGAGATGCTGGCACAAGTGATGTCCAATCCATCACTGGACCGATGGATATTCAGCATGTAACTGTTGAAAATTAATTGCGTGGCAATCGCAGGAGCTGTAGAAGTAGGCCTAGGTGCCTACAATTTTAGTTGATTTTAGTTGATAAGGAGAAAAAGGACCGCTTTGACGGAGAAAAAGGACCACTTTTATTTTTCAGAAAAGGTGGTCCTTTTTGGTAGGGTCCTTTTTCGTTGGGTCCTTTTTGCCGGTCCTTTTTCGTCGGGTCCTTTTTCGTTGGGTCCTTTTTCTCCGGCTACCGTGTGCACACTTTGCTGTTTCGACAAACGCACTTCGTAACGCTAAAATGCAATACGGAGTACGTAAAACTGTACGTATGACTGTCGTGTGAGATTACCTTAAAACATTCAAAACAGTAACGGGGAGAAAAAAAAAGAAGTGATATACCTCGTTAAAAGGTGCAATTAAATAAAATGCTAATACGTAAATTATATAGGTACGAATTTGTAAATACATAAAATCTAATATATCACTAAATAAAACTACATTAACAAATACCAAATAACGTTTCTTAGAATATAAAATATAAATTTTTCACACTGGGATGGGGAGGAAAAAACTAAAAAATGCAACACCTTGTAAATAAGAACAAAAACTTTATTATTTCAAATGTATATATATATATATATATATATGCGTAAATATAATCTAATTTAGTTAAAAAAATTCTTTCTATTCTTTGTTGACTTTGAAAAGTTAACTGTAATGGGGAGAGAAAAAGTGAAAATGATTTACTTTGAAGAATATCTATTTAAGCCGTACCCAAACCATTTACTGCAGCATCCACATCCACATTATAGATGCCCATTTGCTCTAACCCACCGATTCACCCCTACCGGCGGTTATTCAAATCATAACCATTTTCCCGCCATCCTGCGCTAGCCAATCACAGCACCAGTACAAAATAAATCCCAAACGAAGTTAAATGTGAATAGAGCAGTAAAACATGCTGCGTTGCGCATTTTTCACAAATGCGAAAAATCTCATTTGTGTCTAAGTTGTCTGCTGCCACTGCAGCCTCTTATCAGAGTCATAGAGAGGATGGTTCGCGAACTATGGGAAAATTTCCCATAAGCCGTTGGTACGACTTTGTAGGAGGCTGGGGAAGTCACGTGTTCTCCCCTTTTGCCTGTGAAAGTGCTGCCACCTAGGAAAAAATGCATGCTGAAAGTTTTTAACCTGTTTGATCCCAGAAAAATATATGAAGGACATTTCAATAAATAGCCTAGTGGTTAAAGTACCTGGCTGGCGATATAAGTAATGTTGGGCCCAGGGTTCAAGTCTCACTTAATCCTATTCTTTTTTTCGTTTTATTCAATGGTATCTAGTCTACCAATGCAAATGGTAGGCAAGATGGAAGATCATCTATTTTACCCTACTTTTAAAAAATCGACTGGTTTTCCGTCTAAATGGTAGCTACTTCTTCGTTTCGCTACCAAATGATAGCCAAAAGTTGATATAAAAGTAGTAATAAATGCTTTTCCAAATCATAAATATTTCAAAGTTAAAACAGAAAAACATTCAACTAGTTATTTTGTACAAGCGCTAAGCAGACGGGACATATGAAACCGTGATTAGGTATAGCGCAAAGCTATCAAACCTGATTGGTTTCTGGGAGTCATGTGTGCAAGAAGCCCCGCCCTTATCCGCTAGGTGGCAGTAGTGTCAGAGGCAAAAAGTCGTACCAACGGCTTATGGGATATTTTCCCACAGTTCGCGAACCATCCTCTCTATGACTCTGCTCTTATGGAGAAACCGTCTTCTTCCCGTTAAACAGTAAGTTTTTAACTATTTATTAAGGTTTCCCCCCTTTTCTTCCTAGCAGTGGGTAGCCTATTCATTTTTTCATTTCCCATTTTTTTTTTTCTAGCCCTAATTCTATCTGGTTTATTTTTAATTAGTTATTGTTTGAGAATGGATTGTTGCTCATCCCTTATAGCAGACGAATTTCTGGCAGCAAAAGAAATTCTTCGGCTAAAAGAGACGAGCCACTTAAAACGACAATTAAAAACAACTGCTCTATTTGGAATTTGCAAAATTATTTAAATTGAATATTCGAAAATTTTGAAATCACAATTCAAGTTCAATTGAATTCGAGATTCGAACAGATTTGAATTAAACGGGATTCGGGTAGGAGCTTGTCAGAGCCCTATCCCCCTATCTGGGGCGTGGGCCGTGGAAATAGAAATACATTTGGCTCCGTATGTTTCCGCGTTGATTCCCACGTCGTACCTTTCCGCGTTGATTCCCACGTCGTACCTTTCCGCGCTGCACGCATACTAAATACCCGGGCACACTGTAGATATCCACAAGAAGACGCGAAATTGAATGCTTCAGAAACACCGACAATTTTTTACGCTATGGCAGCAGGACCAGTTTCTGAAAGAAACCAAGGTAACAACTGTTTCCACTATGTTCATGTAATGAAGTTTTTTAATTTAAATTTGAAATTTCAGATGCAACCATTTATGTGGGTGGGTTAGATGAAAAGGTTACTGAGCCGTTACTTTGGGAGCTGTTCGTTCAAGGTGGTCCAGTGGTAAATGTCCATATGCCAAAAGACCGCATTACATTGCTACACCAGGGATACGGATTCATTGAATTCCTTAGTGAAGATGACGCTGATTATGCGTGTAAAATTATGAACATGATAAAATTGTATGGAAAGCCTATACGGGTAAACAAAGCTTCGGCCCACCAGAAAAATCTAGATGTTGGAGCAAACATATTCATTGGAAATCTTGATCCTGAAGTTGATGAAAAGCTTTTGGTAATATTATTTGATTTTATTCTGTGTTAATCTTCACTTAATATTGTGCTCTTATCCAACAGTATGACACCTTTTCTGCGTTTGGTGTCATCCTCCAAACCCCAAAGGTAATTCAATCAAGCTATGAAATTCTAAGTCATGTCTGTATTATATTGTAAATCTAGATCATGCGTGATCCCACTACTGGGAATTCAAAGGGCTTTGCCTTCATCAACTTTGCAAGTTTTGATGCATCTGATGCAGCAATCGAAGCCATGAATGGGCAGTATTTGTGCAACAGACCGATTACAATATCATATGCCTTTAAGAAAGATTCTAAAGGTGAGCGCCATGGATCTGCTGCAGAAAGACTATTAGCTGCACAGAATCCTCTAGCTCAAACGGATCGTCCGCATCAACTGTTTGCTGATGCCCCTCCAATGCCTCCTCAAATGCCTTCCATGGGAATCGCCTCTGGGATGCCACCACCGCCACCACCTCCATTGCAGGGACTTTCAATGGCTATGCCTCCACCACCTCCACCACCACCATCCTGGGCACCTCCACCACCGCCTCCTCCGTCTTCGACGTTTGTTCCTCTCCCACCTCCAATCCCACCGCCTCCGTCGTGGGCGCCTCCACCGCCGCCACCATCTACTGGATTTGTGCCAATGCCACCACCCCCAGCTTAACGCTATCAACTCGTATTGCCTGGAAACGGCCAAATAGAACGCTGTAATAAATAAAACACGTTTTCTTTTCCACGTTTGAAGCTTCATTAGTATATTATGTACACCTAATTATTACTGACTCGGTAGTGGATCTGGATTGTATGAAAGCTTGTCGAAATGATCACTATTGTATAATTTAAGTTAAGTGCAACAGTGGTCAATTCCAGTTATCGAACCGAAATGTGTGCAGTACTTCGAGCTATAATCCAGCAGAAAAAAATTTTCCCAAAGCAAATTTTTTTTGACAAGCAAAAAATCAAATCAATCGGGTTTTCGTCCCAGTCGCCTAAATTACTAGCGCCAAACGGCGTTGAATATTGGCAATTTTGGTTCCCAAAGAGGGTGCAAAATCATATTCAAAAATCAAATAACTTCAAAGTGAGTTGAGCGTGCGCACAATTCGATTGCACGCTCAGATCATTTCCCAATGGTTCGATTTCCGATCAAATCAAATCTTTGCTCGAACGGCCGCAAAAAGGGAAATTAGTATAGAAACAAAATAGATTAATGTGTTGTTTTTTTTTGTTTTTGTTTTTTATGAGAGTCCGCGGACTATTTTGTACGGGTCGTTGGAATTACCGAGAGAAACAAGCAACCAGATAAGCCGCAAAAAAAAAAAAACAAAAAAAACAATAACACGCGGGACTGAGCCTTAATTTCTGCACAATAATTCTTTTTCTCTCCATGTTCATTTGTTTCATTATTTCTTTTTATTTTAGGGTTTTCAAATCATCACTGTCAACGCAAAAGCATTCAGTAAGTAATGAAATATGCTTTTGAAAATTAGTTTTCATGGCTAATTGTTTCAAAGAATCAGTATCAGTCAACTTTCACTTCAGATGGCAGGAGACTTCAAGATTATTTATGATTTGAATCTAGTTCCAAGGTTACTGGGCCATCATTTTCCAAGCTTACACACATATGTGCTCCAAAAACACCATCTGTAGTATAACAGTTTATAAAAGCAATTTTAAACATTTCCAAATTGAAGGTTACAGTGCTTATGGCATGTCAATATACCTTTAATCAATGAAGGGTTATAACTGGTCTGTAAAATTGACAACAGCCGGCAATATAGAACTTTTGAATCTTTTGAGCTCATAGCTTGGTGAAAATCTGGTTTATTCCCTTTTAGTTTGTGATACAATGTAAACTGGCTTATACACATAATCTCAAGATTGAGATCAGATGTACTTTTAGCCCATCTCTTTTGATTCTCATCCTCAAAAAGACGTACATTTAAAATTTTTCTTGCTCTGTGAAAATAGAATACAAAAACATTAGCTAACAAGTACATTTACTGATGCTTGCCCCTTGCCTATTGTCATCAAAGATTTTCTTCAGTGTTCCTTAGCTTCCCCACGAACATAACAAGAAAACACATTAGATATTATACACAAATACATTACATGTATTCTGCATCCTCCTCTGTGTCAGTCACAGATAGCCCAACCAATACAAGCACACCTTTCCGAATGGAGCTGACTTCAATTCCATCCACTATAAAAAAAAAATGAAAAATAATGTTTTACTGATAAAGAACCATAAAAGGCTATTTTACAAAAACAACTTGCTACCATGTTTAGCTTGAGAAACATTTTTGATTCAACAACTCAGTGACACACAATTCTCTGTATTTGTCATCAATAAGAAATCTTATTGTCTAGTATGCTTCCATCCAACTTGCTTTTCCGATAATTTATTTTTACGACTTGAATAACATATGCATTAAGAACCACCTTGCTTAAATAATGCATTCCTTTTTTACTGATGTCAGGATTTAGAATACGTTACCGAAGTTACAGAAAAGCTGCGTCTATACTAGAAGTTTTTACAGAAAAGATACGGTCATATAGACATAAAGGCATACAGTCTTACTGTCACGCTATTTCCGTTTTTCCATAACGCAATCTAGACTGCAAATAGGTTTACAGACATCATACGGAAAATGAGCATATTTGAAAAGCTTATGCTTTATTCTCATTGGTTGAACCTTATTTTTCAGCTTACGGAAGCTCTCACTTACGGAAAAAGTTTGAATCATTTCAAACTTTTTTTCTTACAGACATACAGGCAAAAAGGCATACGGTTACGGAAAATCGCTAGTGTAGATTGCACGGAATAAGCTTTCCGTATGCCTGTATCGAGTCTGTATGTCTGTATGACCGTAATTTGTCTGTAAAAACTGCTAGTATAGACGCAGCTAAACATAGTTTTTCTGGGTATTGAGATACAAGAAAACATCAAGACAAGAAAAGAAAAATACAACTTTACCAGAAACTTTTGCATTCAACACTCGCTGCAATATAGCTTTCATCGGGAATAGTTTTGGCAATGTACTGTAGCAGCTATAGATCTTATTGCAATTCAAAAGTACGCGACAAGCCAAAAGTCGTGCGCAGCTTACGCCGATGCGCACCACTGTGGCCTATAGCCGAACTAAAAATTGTTTTATGCCCTTCCTTACGTTATTCCTTACGTATTAGCAATATTAGTTCACGCCTTCACAGAAACGGAACGCTGATTTAACCAGTAAACATGTGCCACAGTAAAGTGCAGAACCGAACTGTGGAATTCGTAAATTGCTTACTTTTAGCTGCTCGCTGACTCAAAAATTTTGGCAGCAATCTATCCTTACTTAAACAGTCCGCATTCCGCCCTTCTACTGTATGTAACATCAATTGCATCTACGATCAAGGCCTACTTAATGGATGGGAATTCTGTCGTCTTCATGGGGAATATACAAGTTTACAGGCCTTAACCATTGAGTAGGCCTTGCTACGATCTAACCAAGTTTGAAGTTTCATACCGTTTCTGGCTTTGTGCAACGTTGCCAATAATTTTCATAGTTTATCCAGGTTTACGTTTACGGTTTACCTAAAGGGGCCAATCCGCACCTAAAATCCACAGTTTACTTGGTCGTCATCCGCATTGTACCCTGGCTCAAAAGAAATTGCCGGATGCTAATGCCAGGTCCAGGCTCTGTAATTCAGATGGCTATGGTGTATGTGTTCGGAATTTTTTAGGACTGTTTTACTATTGGGATTTTTGACATGATATCTGCAATTAACTTTGAAATAGTAGTGAAGTGAAACAGCGTTCGTGGTGCGTCATAATTTTCCCTGAGCCTTTTTGAAAGCTTTTTCAGGCCATGTGAACTGTGTCGCTAATGCAGATTTTACCTATTATTCCCACCTGATACATCCTACCGCATCATCCAAATATCTGTAGTGAGAATTTTGTTTTCATTTGTACCAGATATGTTTTAAGAGTTTACTATTAATTTTTGTTTGGTTTTTAGAAAAATGGGGCCTTCTAATGCCGTACCTGGGTTTGATGTTGTAGCCCAAATGAATACGTTTACTTCATTTGTTTCAATGCTTTCTGATCCTGGAGCGAAAGATGAAAACAAACTGAAAGCAGCCCAAGAGTTGAGTGAAAATTTAGAAGTTATTGTCAGTTCTCCACAGTATCCAGCATTCTTGGATCATGCAATGAAAAATTTTCTCAAGATTCTGCAAGACAGTGAACCACTATTCATTGCAGAATACAATATCCAGCAAGTGCGTAAATTGATTCTAGAAATGTTTCATCGTCTCCCAACGAATGAGCATTTAAGGCCGTATGTGAAGCAGTCACTTAACTTGATGTTCAGGTTACTTGAGAGAGAGAATGAAGATAATGTGCTTATATGTCTTCGAATTATAATTGAACTTCACAAGCAATACCGTCCACAGTATAGTGTGGAAATCCAGACCTTTCTTCAATTTGTCAAAGGCATCTACCATGACCTACCCAATCATCTAAACAAGATATTTGAACCAAGATCTCCTATCAAAGTTAAGGATTTAAGTGAATTAAACATTGAAGAAGTTCTTGCTGAAACCTTTACTGCTACAGTTGTACTCACAGAGACAAGGACACCTGATGGAAACAACATATCATATAATTTGATACCGAAAGGAGTGTTGTCATTGAAAGTACTGCAAGAATTGCCAATAATAGTTGTCCTGATGTATCAGCTTTACAAGCATAATGTCCATCAAGATGTTGCAGAGTTCATACCTCTAATCATGACAACCATAACTCTACAGCCATCAGCTCAGCACAAGGCAAACCCTGGATTCAACAAAGAAATTTTTGTAGACTTCATTGGAGCACAAATCAAAACATTGTCTTTCTTGGCATACATCATTCGCATATATCAAGAAGCCGTTGCCCAACAAGCGGCCCTGATGGTTAAAGGAATCCTAGGACTTCTGAGCCTGTGCCCTATGGAAGTGGCCCATTTACGAAAAGAGTTGCTCATTGCGTCTCGGCACATATTGGCTACCGACCTGCGCCTCCATTTCATTCCATACATGGAACGTTTGTTTGACGAAAATTTATTATTTGGTAAAGGTTGGACAACCAATGAATCTTTACGACCATTAGCCTACAGTACTTTAGCCGACCTGGTTCACCATGTTCGTCAACATCTTCCCATGCTGGATCTTGCTCGAGCTGTCCATCTGTTCTCCAAAAATGTTCATGATGAATCGCTTCCAACAAGCATCCAAACCATGTCATGCAAATTGTTGTTGAATTTGGTGGAGTGCATACGTCAACGTTCCGATGTTGAAAATGGACCTGGCAGGGAGTTGCTAATAGAAATGCTTGAAGTTTTTGTTTTAAAATTCAAAAGCATTGTGAAACTGCAGTTACCGACGTTAATGGGGACGAAAAATAAACAAGATTCCAATGGACCGAATACAACCCCAAGCAGCGAGCCTTCGTCTCCTTCCTTAAGCTGGTCACAGAATTTATCCCATCCACCATCGTCGTCTTCACCGTCAGCTGGGAATGAAGTAAAATCGGAAGATACACGGTCATCGCTAATCCTCTTAGACGAAAAAGAAAAAGTGATGAAATTTACAGTTCGAACTGCGGGACCTGCGTTCAGTATCACTGAATGTCGAAGCTTAGTCAAGACTCTGGTCTGTGGCGTCAAAACTATTACATGGGGATGTGCTGCCTGCAAGACTCCTCTTGAAAGTAAAACGACTGCCGCATCTACGGGGAAGAATTTGCAACCCAAAGAAACTGTGATATTCATCCGTTTAGTGCAGTGGGCCATGAAGGCACTCGATGTTTACGCGTTGAACATTCCTAGTGCGGTCGTGGCGGAAACAACGAGTAGCCTTAATAGCACCTTGACTGGCTTTCCCGCCGCCGGAGCAGCTGCCAATCGGCAAACTGCGCCTGCGCAAACTATTCGTTCTAAGGAAGAAAAAGAAGTGTTGGAACATTTTGCTGGTGTGTTTGCCATGATGAATCCCCAGACCTTTAAGGAAGTCTTTGCGACAACGATTGAATACGTGGTGGAGCGTATTTATCGTAATAGCGCTTTACAAGTGGTGGCAAATTCTTTTCTGGCGAACCCCTCAACCTCGGCAGTTTTTGCTACGATCCTCGTCGAATATTTACTGAACCATATGGAAGAAATGGGATTAAACGTGGAACGCTCAAACCTTTATTTGAAGTTGTTTAAACTGGTTTTTGGTAGCGTTTCACTTTTTGCCGCGGAAAATGAACAAATGCTAAAACCTCATCTACCTCATATTGTCAACAAATCCATGGAGCTAGCGTTGAGCGCGAAGGAACCTTACAACTACTTCCTCCTATTGCGAGCGCTTTTCCGGTCCATAGGAGGTGGTAGTCATGATCTTCTATATCAAGAATTTTTGCCGTTGCTTCCGAATCTTCTTCAAAGCCTTAACAGTCTTCAAAGCGGACTTCACAAACAGCATATGAAGGATCTTTTCGTGGAACTATGCCTAACTGTTCCCGTTCGGTTATCCTCGCTACTTCCGTACCTACCGATGCTTATGGTAACAATAATTTGCAATGCACTCATTTCGGCTGATCTACAAAATTAATTTTTCTTTCTTTCCCTTTTGTGTGCGTGTTTTTTTCTCTTTCTCTATTTCTTAGGACCCCCTCGTATCATCACTGAATGGATCACAGACGCTAGTAAGCCAAGGTTTGCGGACTTTAGAACTTTGCGTCGACAATCTCCAACCAGACTTTCTTTACGAGCACATACAACCCGTGAGAGCTGAGCTGATGCAGGCGCTATGGCGTACTTTGAGAAATCCAAACGACCAAATCGCTCACGTTGCCTTCAGAGTCCTTGGTAAATTTGGAGGTGGCAACCGTAAAATGATGGTTGAACCACAGCGATTGGATTATTGGGACAAAGATTCTGGCCCATGCGTCGTTATTCACTTTCAAGAATTGAAACAGCCCGTTTCATTGCCCGTCGAAAAGATCATGGAAACTGCTTTTTCTGCTTTGAAATCAAGTAGCACGGAGCCTTTTTATCGGACGCAGTGTTGGGAAGTTGTTCGCTGCTTCCTGCTATCCTCTCTTCATTTGGACGACGATCGTCTTGTAATGCAGCGCTTGTTGTCTCATCATTCGTTCTTAGAGGGAGATGTTCATCCTGTACAAAGTCCATCGTTCCAGTGCAGTGACAAGCAAGCTCGGCATGTGCATCAAACGGCAGTCACCGCAATGTTCGTCGCCGCAGCTATAAAGGAATTGCGACAAGCCGTTCTGCCCACCATGGTATCGTTAGTCCGACACTACACTCTGGTTGCCGTCGTCCAGCAGGCCGGGCCCTTTCCAATGCTTGTACCTGGTCGCTCCGCGCAGCGTATTCTGGGGATGGATCCACTTGTTCTAGTCGATGCCCTGGCCACAATAATGGGCCACGAAGAGAAAGAGCTCTGCAAACCAGGACATTTGGCGCTAGTGTTGATGCTCGATACGGCGTCCATCGTTCTTGGCTCAAAAGAGAGAGCTTGCAAACTGCCCCTCATGGAATACCTGGCCGAACGGATGTGCAGCCTTTGCTACGATCGAGCTTGGTACGCTAAACTAGGTGGCTGCATTGCTATCAAGTTCCTGTTTGAACGAATGGCATTCAAGTGGGTTCTCGATCACCAGTATGTGTTCCTGAAGGCTCTGCTATTTGTTATGATGGATCTCACTGGCGAAGTATCAAGTGGAGCGATCGACATGGCGAAAGCCAATTTGGAAAAAATGCTTCTCTTGTGTGCCACTCCATTGCCGGAACTTTTACCTTCTCCTGAAATAGTATCGGCGCAAAAAAAAAGCTTGCATGACGTGACCCACGAACTCGTACGTCAGGTCACCAGTCCAAACTCGACGGTACGTGAACAGGCTATGCACCTACTACAGGTATTGGCGCGCATCACAAATCAAACGCCAACAGCCATCATGGAACCACATAAAGAAGTTTTGGCTGATATGATTCCTCCCAAAAAACATCTGTTGAGGCACCAGCCAGTCAACGCTCAAATTGGCCTAATGGACGGCAATACGTTTTGTACTACCTTGAAGCCGCGACTCTTCACGATTGATCTCAACGTTGTTGAGCACAAGGTCTTTTTCCACGAGTTGCTTTCACTCTGCGAGGTGGATGACACAGTTCTTTTGAAACTACCCTGCTACAAGTCAGTCAGCAATCTGACACCGCTGAGGAAATCTGCTTTGCAAGCCCTGGCCGCGTGTCACTACATCACGCAGTGTCGCGACAAGATTCTAAACGTGATCTTCAAAGCGTTGAGTTGTAACAACGCTGAACTGCAAGAGACGGCGTTCTCCTGTATGAAGAAGATTCTAGTTGGCACTCAAATCGAAATGGAAACGGTGCACGCAGCCGTCCGTCCGTTACTACTCCTATTGGGTGATTACCGCAGTTTGTCTACCAACGTTATACTGCGGCTGTCGCACACGACTCAACTGTTCCCCCACGTCTTCAACGAGAAGCTTTGTGAGCAACTTCTTCAACATTTGCGCAAGTGGTTGGAAGTAGTCATCGTGGCGTTCAAGACTGGAGGAAATCGTCCCGTTGCAACTCATACTAGCCACGGCCCTTTCAGCAGCAGTAGCAGCAGTCTTTGCAGCAATGAAGTGAAGGTGGCAATCGGCATCATCGGCTTGTTCCATCAAATACCAGCGGCGTCGGCCAGATTCCTCGAAATTCTCTGCAAACTGGTCCTGCAAACGGAACGCGCGTTAGGATTAGAGCCAGGTAGTCCATTCCGCGAGCCGCTCATCAAATTTCTTTTGCGATACCCGACAGAAACGATCGATCTGCTGTTACGAGACGATATCATTGCCGATGCCGATTGGAATCGCTTTTTGGAGCACTTTGTGCGTCACAGCGATGGTAAACCTTTCCGTGATGCCATCAAGGGAAACACAACTAGACTGATAAATTTCGTGCTTGGCGGAATCTCTTCGGAGCCAGCGACCGCAAAGCCTCACGCGCTGCAAGTAACTGTTCGAATCTTGCGCATCATCATTTGCAAAGACGACCAGTGGATATCGGAACAAGCGGAACTGATAACTGTTTTGACGAAAGCCTGGTACTCGGGCCGCTATGACGAGAAGAAAACAAGTGACCTTTCAATTGCCGAGCGAAAAGAGCAGCGCCAGCTGGCCAAAATTCTGTTGCACTATTTTCAGCAGCATCCCGAAGAAGTCGAATTACTGTTTCATCTGATGCGCGCGTTGTGCGATCGCACGATTCCCGATTTTTATTTCTTGAAAGAATTTTTGGAGAAAACTGTCGGCCAGTCGTATGGCGCCGACTGGAAGCGAGCGTCATTCTTCAAATTTGTGGAGCTTTTCCGCAATCCCAATCTCAGCCAGGAACTCAAAGCCAAAATCCTCCAGCACATCATCATTCCGGGATTCTCAGTCAGCTTCGAACGAGGAGAAGGGGAATTGTTGATAGGGACACCGCCAACCCCCGATCAAGACAATAATGAGAGCGTGGTCAGCGTTTTCATCAACAAAGTGATTGATCCGGATAATCCTTTTGGAACTTCGGATGCCGTTCGAATACTGCTACTTCAGTTGAGTTGCCTGTTGGTCGAGCAAGCTTCTCAACATATTCACGATGCCGCCAACAAACGCCAAGGAAACAAACTGCGCCGTTTGATGACTTTTGCGTGGCCCTGCCTATTGAGCAAGAATTGTGTCGATCCAACCACGCGTTACCATGGCCATCTTCTGCTCAGCCATATTATAGCCAAATTCGCCATACACAAAAGGATTGTGTTGCAGGTTTTCCACAGTTTGCTGAAGGCCCACGCCGTTGAGGCGCGCAGCGTCGTCCGACAGGCACTCGAAATTCTGACACCAGCCATGCCTCTCCGTATGGAAGATGGTAACACGATGCTTACCCATTGGACGAAAAAAATCATTGTTGAAGAAGGTCACACCATCGCCCAGCTGGTGCACATCCTGCAGTTATTGGTGCGCCACTACAAAGTCTATTACCCGGTTCGACATCACCTGGTGCAGTACATGATAACTTCAATTCAACGCCTGGGATTTACTCCAACCGCCACGCTGGAGCACAAGAAATTAGCTGTCGAATTGGCCGAAGTTGTTCTCAAATGGGAACTGCAGCGCATGAAGGATGAAGCTGATTCGGGTGGTGAGTCTTGCGATGAGACCTTGCCAGCAGGTTCGCAGAAAAGAGCGGGCAATGATGGACAACCGGAATTAAAGAAGCCGAGGCTGGCATCCTCATCTTCCTCCGGCAAAACGCTAGAAGTCAGTAAACCTATCGAGAAAACTCATTGCGACGCCATTGCAAACTTTTTGCTAAGGCTAGCCTGTCAGGTGATAAATAATTTTTTTTTGGCTTTGCTAAATTCTATAAATTTCTGGTATTGGAAAAATTAATAAAAATGATAACATAAATAGGTGAACGATACAACTTCCACAGCCAACAGTTCCGGAGAGCAGTTATCTAAGCGGTGTGTAGCCCTTCTGAAGATGGCTTTGAAACCTGACGTTTGGCCCAATTGCGAACTGAAATTGGCTTGGTTCGATCGCCTTTTCCAGACGGCGGATAATACTCCCGCGGCTGCAACGGCGTCGGCCGCGACAGTCTCTGCGCCAAATTTCACCAACATTTGCACAGCCCTCGATTTACTCACCTTTCTGCTGAGTATATTACGCAAAGAACAAATTTTAGCCGGGTTTAAACCGCTTCAACGTGGCCTATCTTCACTCATGAACTGCGTGAACCCAAAGGTAATTCGAGTTGTTTGGATTTGCACTCGACGGAGCCTGTCATCTGTGTGTGTGTTTCGTTACTTGAATTCAGGTTATACGATGTCTTCACGGACTGCTTTCTCGTCTGATGTCCGTGTTTCCTACCGAACCAACCAACTCCAACGTGGCGTCGAAGCACGAAGAACTAGAAGGCCTGTACGCTGCCGTTACGAAAGCCATTTACGAAGGTCTGGGTGCCTATGAGAGAAACACGACCGCGCCCTCCACGTCCTTGCTTGGAACCTTGATGCTACTGAAAGCTGCCTGTACCAACAATCCGTGCTACATCGATCGGCTCATTACGTCGTTCATGCGAGCTTTGCAAAGAATGGCGCGCGAACATTTAGCGCCTGCAGCGGGCGATCGCCAGGCGGCTGCGGCCACCACTACGACTGAGAGTGGCTTCAGCTCGTGCGAATTACTCATCCTCAGCCTCGATTTAGTGAAGAATCGTGTGGGTGTCATGGGTGTTGAGATGAGAAAAGCTTTCATCGGCTCTATCCTCGTTGGCCTCCTAGAAAAGAGCAATGAGCCCAAAGTTGTGCGCTCCATTGTTCGCATGCTAGACGAGTGGATGAAAACCAAAACACCGATTGCCATCAATCAAGGGCCGAGTTTGCGTGAAAAATCGATTCTCCTCGTCAAGATGATGCAGTGTTTGGAAAAACGTTTCCCCGACGACGTGGAGCTAAACATTGCTTTTCTGGAACTCATCAATTTCGTGTACTGTGAGGAGTCTCTGAAAGGTTCAGAACTGGTTTCCAAATTGGAACCGGCGTTCCTCGCTGGCCTTCGCTGTCCTCAGCCGTCCACAAGGGCAAAGTTTTTCCAGGTTCTCGATACCAGCATGAGGCGGCGTCTGCATGACAGACTATTGTACATTGTTTGCTCCCAAAACTGGGAAGCCATTTCAGCTCATTATTGGATAAAGCAATGTCTAGAGCTGATTTTGGTCACGTCTGTTTCCGGTGCCCCTATCCATACTGCTCCTGCCTCGGCACTACTGCCGGGCGTTACATCCGTCATCGCCACAGCGGATGCTAGTGAAAGAGAAAATTTCAGCGTGGCCGGAAACATTAAGGAGGAGCCCGATGAATTGCTTGACGTTTTCGCTCACGTTAAAGAAGATGATATTGACATGGATTTGAGCAACGCTCCCAATGATCCGCTCACACCATCTGGCGTGAATAAAACTGGCTTAGCCACGCTGGTCAACCGCCAAGTCAAATTTCTGGAAAGCGGTCGGGAAATAACATCGGCGCAATTTCTGGAAGCGGTCGCGCAACTAGCCCATATGGATACATCTCTAGCTGAAGTCCTTTGGTTGGATTTGTTCCCGCGCATCTGGAAAGTCCTCGGTGAGAGGCAGCAACAAGCGCTTTCCGTTGAATTAGTTCCGTTTTTGTGCAGTGGCGCACATGTCGTTCAAAAAGATTGCCAACCGAGTGCCATCAACACTTTCGCTGAAGCCTTATCATTATGTGTGCCACCAATTCGTATTAAACCCTGCCTGTTGAAGTACCTGGGAAAGTCGCACAATCTGTGGCATCGAACGACTCTGATGCTGGAACAATTAGCATTCGACAGCGGCAACTCCACCGCGCACACCAAAGTGAGTACAACTATTTAAGGAAAGAAAGAAAACATTTTTAAATTTATAATATTCTTGAGTAGGTGAAACAAAAAGAAGCTGGCAACGATTTCGATTTGGACCCCGGTGCCGTTTCTCATCAGGAAACTTTAGATGCCCTCTCGGAGATGTACAGGTATCTTCGCTGAAGCACGTTTTGCTAGAGTGACCAATTCATGTCTTGTCGTTGTATACAGTACATTAAAAGAAGAGGACTTGTGGAGTGGATTGTGGCAGCGTCGTGCTCATTTGCCCGAAACCATCATTGCTGTTGCCTACGAACAACAAGGCTTCTTTGAGCAAGCTCAAGGAACTTACGAGCTTGCCATGACCAAAGTTCGACAAGAATTCGCTAACACAGCAGCTCCGGTTTCTCTTCAGAGCGAATATAGGTATGCGACCAACATCTGTACCGTTACGTTATCGGGTGTTAATGTAAGAAGTTCTTTACTGTGACAGATTACTGGAAGATCATTGGATGCGTTGCGGCAAAGAGTTAAATCAATGGGAACTGCTGCAAGAGTTTGGTTGCTCTCCCGAATGTTTGAATTATCAGCTGGTTTTAGAAAGTGCCTGGCGCACACCGAATTGGGTTGTCGTTCGAGATGCATTAACTCAGTTGGAACAAGCATGTCCAAAGGAATATGCTTGGAAGGTTGGCACCAACAGCTACATTGTAACACATTACAAAAACGCTAAAATTTTTCTCCTCGATCGCCAGGTGAACTTATACCGTGGATTCTTGGCCATGTGTCATCCAGAGGAACAACATCCAAACATGGTTGAACGCTACGTAGAACTAGCTAGCAGTCTGTGCATTCGCGAATGGCGACGTCTACCGGCCATTGTGTCTCATGTTCACTTGACGACTCTTCAAGCTGCTCAGCAGGTAGTCGAACTTCAGGAAGCTGCACAAATTCATCAAGGGCTACTTCAGTCTCGACCTGGAACGCTGCATGACGTGAAGGCCATCGTCAAAACATGGAGGAACAGATTACCAGTCATCGCAGATGATCTGAGTCATTGGAGCGACGTCTTTACTTGGAGGCAGCATCACTATCAGTTTATCGTGTCCCACTATGACCAGCAAAGTGATCAGCAAGCCAGTGCACAATCGATGCTTGGAGTTCACGCCTCCGCCCAGGCTATCATCCATTTCGGCAAGGTAGCCCGAAAGCATAATTTAACGGGTGTATGTCTGGATTCCTTGGCAAGGATCTACAGCATCCCTAGTGTTCCTATTGTCGATTGCTTTCAAAAAATCAGACAGCAAGTGAAATGCTACCTTCAGGTGAGTCTTTAAAATGTTATTTTGTACAAAGCTCTTACAATTCTTTGATTTGTTATCTTGTCTTAACGCAGGCTGCTAACGTGTTGGGAAAAAACGAGTTGCAAGAAGGACTGGAAGTAATAGAGTCGACCAATTTGAAGTACTTTGCCAAGGAGATGACGGCGGAGCTTTACGCTCTGAAGGGAATGCTACTTGCTCAAATCGGCAGGCCGGATGATGCGAATAAAGCGTTTTCTGCTGCAGTGCAAATGCACGACACATTGGTGAAAGCTTGGGCTTTGTGGGGTGACCATTTGGAACAAGTATTTACTAAAGACTCTCGCAACATCGGCATTGGAATATCCGCCATCACGTGCTTCCTTCATGCATGCCGTCATCAAAATGAATCAAAATCGAGAAAATATCTGGCTAAAGTGTTGTGGCTCCTTACCTACGACGACGACAAGCTATCGTTAGCTGAAGCCCTGGACAAGTATTGCGTCGGAGTTCCACCAGTTCAGTGGTTACCGTGGATCCCGCAACTACTAGTTTGCCTTGTACGCGACGAAGGAAAATTAGTCCTTAACTTGTTGAGCCAAGTTGGACGAATGTTCCCTCAAGCAGTCTACTTCCCCATCCGCACATTGTACCTGACGCTGAAAATCGAACAGAGAGAACGTTATAAATCCGCTGAATTGGCAGCCACTCAGGCCACAGCTGACAGTGGTCCCAACGTTGGCAATGGGACACCCCAGGCCAGTACACCAGTTGCTGCGGGGGCAGAAGCAGCCGGACCCATCAAGGCCACTGAGCCAATGTGGCGTTGCTCGCGGATTATGCACATGCAGAGAGACTTACATCCTACCGTTCTGTCATCTCTTGAAGGCATAGTCGATCAAATGGTTTGGTTTAGGGAAAATTGGTACGCATGTTTAGAATTTCGCTAGCATTTTTCTTCCGTTATAGTCCAATAAGGTATTAACGTGAATTATGTTTACGTTTACGTTTTGTAGGTATGAAGAAGTATTGCGGCAATTGCGACAAGGTCTCGCAAAGTGTTATGCCATTGCTTTTGAAAATCGAGGATCCGTTGCCGAAGCCACCATCACTCCGCACACGTTGAGTTTCGTCAAAAAACTGGTAGCGACGTTCGGCATAGGCATCGAAAACATCGCCAATTCGGCCAGCGGCTCGTTCAGTAGCGCCGCGTCTGAGAGTTTAGCTCGGCGAGCTCAAGCCACGGCACAGGATCCCGTTTTTCAACGAATGAAGACGCAATTCTCTACCGATTTTGATTTCACGTTGCCGGGTGCTATGAAACTCCACAATCTTATTCACAAATTGAAGAAGTGGATAAAGATTTTGGAAGCCAAAACGAAGCTTTTGCCAAGGTATGTGTATTTATCCACTTTGATGTGCGTACAATTTGTCAGTTTTGTAACGTGAAAACAATGCTTTTTCATTGTTAGGTCCTTCCTTATTGAGGAAAAATGCCGATTTCTCAGCAATTTCAACCTACAGACGGCAGAAGTCGAACTACCTGGAGAATTCCTGCTACCTAAGGTAAGAGATTGTTCATCCATTCTCATTATCATACCGCTCACTTGTGTATGATGTAAAAACTTACTCAGTAGAACTGCTCCCATCTTTGGTCGAGCTATTCAATGACACTTGCTGATAAGATCTGAAAACACCTTATACTTTATTCGTTTTAACAAATTACCTGGAATATGGCCGTGTATCAATTCCTATTTCATGTTTTTTCCCTTTCTTTTGATAGCATACTCATTACTACGTGCGCATAGCCCGTTTCTTGCCGCGCGTGGAAATCGTTCAGAAGCACAACACAGCAGCCCGTCGTCTTTACATTCGAGGACACAACGGGAAAATATACCCGTACTTGGTTGTAAACGATGCAGGCCTTGGCGACGCCCGGAGAGAAGAACGAGTTCTACAGTTGCTTAGAATGTTGAACAATTACTTGAATAAGCATAAGGAGACGTCGAAGAGATTCTTAAACTTCACTGTTCCGCGTGTTGTGGCTGTTTCACCACAAATGAGACTAGTAGAAGACAACCCATCCAGCGCCACGTTGCTGGACATCTACAGATTGCGCTGCGTGAAGCGCAACATCGAACACGACATGCCTATCGCCAAATACTATGAAAGACTAGCCACCATTCAAGCCAGAGGGTGTCAGGTAACCAGTGTCTTTTGATTCTTATTTCTCCTGAATTTACATTGTTACCTTTATATTTGATTCAATTTATCATTCAGGCTAGTCACCAGGTGTTGCGTGATATCCACAAAGATGTGCAGCAAATTATGGTACCACGAACTTTGTTGCGTGAATGGGCCAACGTCACATTCCCGTCAGCCACGTTTTACTGGACATTCCGCAAAATGCTGACATTGCAAATGGCGCTGGTCAATCTGGCCGAATACGTGTTACATCTTACGCGTCTCAACGCCGATATGCTCTACATTCATCAAGATTCGGGTCTTCTGAGTGTGTCCTACTTCAAGTTTGACGTAGAAGACTCGAACGGTGAATTGGATGCCAATAGACCGGTGCCTTTTCGTCTCACGCCGAACCTGGCTGATTTTCTAACGATGATTGGAGTGGCTGGTCCTCTTACCGCCAGTATGATTGCTGCAGCTCGTTGTTTAGTTCAGCCCAGTGTCAAGGTGTCTGCCATATTGAAAGCTATTCTGCGCGATGAGATGATCGCTTGGCATAAGAAGAAAACTGCTGACGAAAAGGAAAAGGAAGGTGGCGGAAGCGTCCAAGTGGAAGGAGATATTTTAATTGGTTTGGTCAATAAAGCTGTCACTGCGATAATCAACAGGCTGCAAAGTTTATCCACGTTCGATGGAAATGAGTCTAAAGTCAGCACTTTGGTCGCCGCGGCTAATAGTAACGATAATTTGTGCCGAATGGACCCCGCTTGGCATCCCTGGTTGTAAGTGGACCGTTTTCCCCCAAGCTGATATTTTTGAAATCAAATGTAAAACATCATGTAACCGAGTATAAAGACTTGCTTCATCAATACACGTGTCAATTCTTTCAGCTGGCGATACATACACCTTTTGTGACTTGAGAGTTGCTATTAAAAAACGTAATTGTGTGAAATTCGCTTTGCTAACCAACCCCTTATAGTAATGCAATTCATTAACGTCAGAGACATGTCGATATTGCTTACATTTTTCAATGTTTAACGGTATACGAGAAAAGCTCAGTTTTTGATAATTGAACATTATTATTTTTTTCATACATGAAAAAATGTTTAATCACACAAAATATGTAATATGCGGCTTGGCAAGGAAATATAGGTTACAATAGGTGGAATGATACATGGTCATCTTGTAGGACTTTAAGGGGGATATTCGAGACGCAAACTCGGTGATAACAAAATTCTCTCAAATTGTTATGCTACGAATGTGAAGTCAGAACAAATGTGGCACAGTAGAAATAACAAGACATAGCAAAAACAACACAATTAAAACCTTGACTTAGCGAGTTTTGGTCCTCTCTTTAAAAAAAAATCATATATATTTCTGCGGGATGCTGAAAAGAATTCAGTCACAAAACAATACGCACGAAACTGCCCTCGTGGGTTGGTACAGAAATGCATAGCAGCTACCTCGTGAGAATGCACCACGATCGAGGGCTAGAAAATGACACATTAAGCTTTCAAAAACTTATTTTCGAGATCATAATTTGAGATTATTCACACAATGAATTAACATTTACCCACATGCCATGGATTTAAATATGCAAATAGGTAATGCAGAAGATGCATTCCTTGATATATAACAGGTCGATTACGAATGAGTGGCATATCAAACTTTTCCTTTGGGCTATTATTTGCTTGTTTGTTAAATTTTTTTTCTTTGAACTGGAATATAGAAAACTAATAGATATCTGTTTTATCAAATATGTAGAGAGCATTTGACCGAATTCCAAAATCTATAGAACTAGGGCCGTTGATTTGCTTCCAAACCATGGCCAGCAAACAGACAAGCTTGGATAGCAGGTCGCCTTTCTTCAGCCGATGTCTCGTGTGACTGGATTGGGTGCGACCTGGTAAAACAATTGAAATATATTAACGTAAATTCAGGAAACATAAAGGATAAATAAAATTTATCAAAATACCTTTGCATATGCGTCAACGGTAAACTGTTAAACGGCGAAGACTGCGCTGTAGTACGAAGTTGAACGGAACCATTGCTCGAAATAGGTAATGAGGTAAATGTGGTCATTTTCGGTTTGACGTAACCGTAGGGATTACACAAGTCTCTATTTGGCGTGGCCAAACGAGAACCGTGACCTTGAATCGGTAGTATGTTTTGGCGTTTCGAGCTGCAACTGAATCCAGAATCAACTCCACTGCTATCGCTGCTACTACTCATCTCGTGCAAGTCGACTGGTTCCGTTTCTTCCGGTAACGTGACCAAAGGTAGGTCACGTAGCGTTGCGTAGTCTCCGTCTTCTTCCGTGCTCGGGATGCGCATAAAGGGTTTCCGCACCGGACGAGCCAAACTGGGAGACATCACTGCGTTGGCGTTTGATGGAACAACCATGGAATAGTCCGAAGACGGGCGATTCACGGCGGGAGATGGTAGCTCAGACGAGGTGTTTATGGCCACTTCACTTCGCCGAGGGCTATGGATCTTATGGCTGCTACCGTCGGCGATACTGGCACAACTGCCGCCACTTAAAGGTTCCGGTAAAGTGGGCGTTGTAGGAGAATCGATGTCAGAAGAAGGCGAAGCATTGCAGCCACCGCGAAGCCAGTAAACTTGATTACGGTTGTCGCTAATTTTCTGTGGATTTTCCATAGGCGGGGCAACTAGCTGTTGGATTTTCCGCTGAGTATCAGGGTCCAAAATTCCGTAGGCTTTGCCACCGGATAATATCAGAGTTGGCGCTTGAGAGGGAGCGCCATGAAGAAGAGCTTCTGATTCCTACGGAGACGAAAAATAATGTAACAATGTTTGTTAAGTTTTGTGCATGGAGCTACTGTATAACAGTAGTGTAATACATATAGCCAAACAGATTAAACGTTACGTTACCTCACTCGTTTTCTTAGAATTGGGTTTGAATTCAATTTCAGCCGCCAATGCCAAAGACGATGGTGAATTGAGTAGCGTGCGACCAACTGATATTTTCAGCCGAAAATCCCAATTGGACTTGGCTGTCAAAAGCAGCCAGAGTGCCACCCACAAAAAAGCATGCACGATAGAGGCAGTCACTATATGAAACGGGAAAAAAATTAAACAAAATCTTTTTAAAAATGCTGAAATCTTTTTTGTTTTGTTTTGTTTTCTTACCGGCCACTAGAAGGACAGGTTGAGGATTCAACTTATACAGCTTGCTAAAGTCATGCAGAAGGGGGGCCGCACTTGCTGCAACAGCCAAGAGAGTAGCTAGTGCCGCCAACTACAATATTTAGGCCGAAAAAAAGAAAATCGATTAAGATACTTGAAGACGAATGCTTGGCGTAATGTGTGGCGATGAAACTCACGTGAGGATAGAAACTCCACAAATAGGAGCGGGCGGATGGTAGCTCACGAATGTACTTTTTCCTACTTTTCGTCAGGAAAAGCGCAAGTTTGTTGAGCGCATACATGTTAAGAGGCGAACAGCCGAGAACTAGGGTGCACGACAATAGCATGAGCAGCATGACAGTGATGGGTGGATCCAGAAGTAAATAGTCAGACATCGATCCACCGGCAGCGGAGATCGCTGCAGGTACCCCCGTTAATGCAACCCTACATCACGCACAATGAAACAATCGTTAGCCGGCTGAGTAGGATTTCGAGCAACGTCTAAATCACCTACTTGTATAGAACCGAAGCTCCACAAAATGCAAGAAGAGCGTGAATGCCATTTGCGATGAGCTGAAGAGAGACGAGGAAGGCGAGGCATTTATTTGCTCCCCAGAAGACATCGCTGCAGCGAACGGCGAACGCCAACAAAGCAAATACGTAGCTGAAGAATTCGGGACTGGGATAAGGAGTCTGCTCAACGAGACGATTTGAAGAGATAAAAGATCCCTTTTCCGGCCAAAGTGAATTGCCCAAAAATGCCAAGTCCAAATCGCTACTCCAAATCTGGTCTGTTTGAGCGACACACAACAATCGTTAGCGTATGCTTTCAAGATGTATAGACTTGGAAAAAAAACTCGTACCACGATTGATCAACTGATCTTTAATCATCCGAGCTTCCAAAACCACTTTAGCAACAAGGCTGCACAGCGCAGCAACGGCGTGCAATGATGGCCCAACAGGCGGACAATGCCTCCATGCGGCTCCGCAAGCGGAACCGGTCCTCACGAGTGGGTCACGAGCCCTTGAACGCGGGATATCAAGATCCATTTCCAAATCGATTTGTCTTCCTAGGCGATACCCGTCATTGGCCAGGTTTCCTGTTGTGCATTAAATATTTTGTTTATAACCAATTTTCATAATTTGTTTTACTGCAATAATGTTTAATTAATTCAAGGAAAAGTAAATTTTTCGAAATACACCCGCACGGATTGTGCGTCTGATTACCTAGTTTGAAGATGGAAGCAAATGCCAAGAAAGGTAGCAGTAGCAGGGCTGTCGCCTGGAATATATAAAAGAGGATCGGAATATTACAATTAGTGAACTATATACAGTTGAGATGTAAAGGTTAGTGATTTACCTGAAGTGAGATGTAGAGGTTCGTTTCCCAAGTGCTTATGGCGGTGCTAAATTTGGAATCCATGTATTCGATGAATAATTTTGAGCCCTGAAGTACTATGTAAGCCTACACGTGTTTTTTCAATTTAATAAATAAAAAGAGTTAAAACAGAACTGATTGCGAGAGGTGTAGTGACGCGGAACTGCACCACCACTAAGAATTGTGTGCATACGTGAAATGTTGTGATGGCGATCCCGTACCACACGGACGGCAGACTGTTGAACGAAAGACAGCAGCATCGTTTGTTCGGACGTGTGGAAAGTGGAAGGGGTCGCGTCTCAGACTGGGTGCCAGTCATTTTTCGGCTAGAAATAAAGCAAATGTTTTGCTATTATTTACCATTCGCCTGATTCGTAAGCTACAAATTGGTTGTTTTTTTTTGTTTTTATTTATAAATTTTTTTGTTAGGTGTTCGTCATTGCAGCATTACGCCAATTGCCGTAAATAAACGTACTGTGTCCATATTTTTGCATAGATTTCTTCGGTAAAGCTTTAAGCGTCAAATTCAATAGGTTCTTATGTCAATGTAAATTTGGACTATTTCTGGATGCAAGATATGTTGGTTGGCCGGTATATCAGCATCGTTTTGAAAAGCTGGACACGAGTAAGTAAAAATTAAAATAAAATGCAAATAATACAGCAACCTATATAGTATACTGTAGTTGCTAAAAGAACTACGTCGTAAGGGCCATTATGAATCACGGCCATAGCTCAGGAGAACATTAAATTCATTTTCCCTCATTAAAGCTATTCCAATAATCGTAAATCATTTTTAAGTTTCTGTTTCTCAACAAATTATAGCTTTTTTAAACTTTTGAATAAATTTTTTTTTCTTTCTTTCTTTGTTTTTTATGTTGTCTTGGTTTTTGTTTTGTTTTTTTTTTTTTTGCTTCGTTTTGTTTTGTTTTTTTCGTTTTTTTTAATATTATTGTTTGCCTAATGTTCCATAGCTGGATATGCAGTTTGTGCATACTATTGAACTGAAAGAAGGAGGTGATGCGGTATCACTTGGAAAGTAATAGGTATCTATCCTAATCAGCAACGAAAAAAAATAGCAATTCTGCACTGAGCATTTTGCATGCAAACAATGTCACCAGGAAGCGGGCAGCAATGAATCATGTTCTCATTGCGTCTCTGATCTATGCCTCAACGTGCTCCACCACGAGTTACTATAGAGTACTTCCCCTCGTCTCCACGCCGAGTCTATTCAAGCCCCCCACTTTTACCGATCGTTACCGTACCCTACCCCACATGACTCTATCCCTCCCCCTCCACGTTCTGTGCTCCTTCCTTGGCGTCGTTCGCAAGTAGCAAAGTCTCGCAGCATCAGCGATGACTCATCGCTACATCTCCAAGCTCATTGGTTCCCTCCTAGTTCATAACACGCTTCTGAATGTCACTTTATACGAATCGCTGGCATCAATTCGAAATTGAGTTAAATCGACTGTTCTTGGCGAGACTTCCTTTTGACGATGGAATTGAAAAAAAATAAATAAATAAAATAGATACACGCCATGGATTTAAAAAAAATCGAATATTTTGCAGCGAGCAATAGAAATTCAAGTTAAAGATACGAAACCCAAGCGAAACTTCCCTCAAAGTAAACGTGTTTATATCTAGAGATGATTAAGGAATAATTAGACGACAAGGAACGCCATAAGGCACGCGGCTATCAGTGAGTTCTTACCTTCGATGAGCGTGTTGCAGCACGTAACAAAATGCAAAGACACTTGTTGGGTTAATTCACGAAAAGATCGGCTGATTATCGGAAAAAAGAACAGAATTCACTGTAAAAAATTCAATGTCGGAAATCGATGTCGGCAATCTCTGATGTGGCGCATTCACAGTGGATTGGGGTGCACACAAAACTCTGCGTCTGACACCAGTGACGTCCCAGAGAAGACTGAATTCGCCTCTGACGAAGGGTGAATGGGCACTCGTTGTCGGCTCACACAGAGCCAGCGTTAAAAGCGGCAATAACCAAAACGAGAGGAGAGCACCGAGGGCGAGCGAGTGTGCGTTCTCGGCCTACGGAGAGGGGTTGTGGGAGAGGGGAGGAACGAACAAACGAGAGGGGGGGTTGGAAAATATCGAGTTATCGACAAACACCATTGCCATTATTCGTTGCGGGTCCCTGCATGGTCGGCACACGGCGCACGGCAAGAAAGGGACTGGGGGAGTGGGGAGACTGGATGAACTGAACAGCTATGACTGTGCAGGCAGACGTGCATCCGTTACATATTTCAACTTTTACATATCCATACGATTGGTCTCACTCTCTTTGACATTCAACCCTTTAAGATTGAAACATTTTTATCTTTTCGCCTGCGCTTTAAAAATTAATAGTGACGAAAGATAGGCATGGCTCCAGATGGGCTTTTTCCCCTTCTGAACATCGTTCAAGAGCACAAGACGTGAATGGCATGAATATCCAGCAGCTGTATTTGAAGTCACTTCGCGTCGGAAAGGGGTGACAGGTTAGCACGTGGGGCGTCATTGCGAATGTATTTGTTGGACTATTTATTTGTATACATGTTACGTTGGACTGTGATGTATGCGATTCGGAAAACATCAAGTTATTGTACAGTCGTGTACGGTTAACTAGAGTAGCCTAAGCAGTTACTTGTACTGGAATTAGACCACACACTTCAGCTGTTTATGGCAAAATGAGACATTATAATTCATTTGATTCGATGACAGTAAAAGGGATTCGCTTGGGATCAAGGGTAGTAAAGAGAGTGGGAAACAAATGCGCTCCTTTTGTTTTCTATTAGTTCTAAGAAATTGGCGATTAAGTTCAGTCAAACGTGCTGCAATTTTCGTCTGTTCAGCAGGCAATCTCATTCATGCGGTGCCTACAACTGATACACGCACAGTAGGCTAGTCTTACGAAACACGAATGTTCTTTGCCACTGCTGTCATCGAAAAAGCAATTCTTCTATTAGTCTATTGCCAACATCTTAATAATAATTTGGTGCAACATGTTGCCAATAGATAAAATCTCATATGTTTCTAGTAGCTATGTTCTTTGCAGTAAGAATGTTGCTAGCAAATGTATGTGTGAGCTTGAGATTTTGTGTGGCCCTCTACATAGTCGTGCTTCTCGTCTTTGTAAATCGTAATGCGTGTTCTAGCGAACCGCTTTGGAACACAACGTACCGTTGGTGCCATATGGCAAAATCATGGAATCAAATAGCATTTCCCAATGAAAGGTTAACTATAATGCCTTAGACATCAGACGGCAGATACACCTGTAGGCTGTATAATGTATCAAAGCTGTATATGTGAGTAGCCTACTGAGTTAACATAGGAACGACAACAACGTTTGGAACAATAAACATACAAGGAAATGAGCAGCAAGGGTATAGGGGAATCGGTGAACCTCAGCTGCCTCGAATATGTGAATAATAGCTTTGCTGGCCATCTGCTCCTACCCAAGCTGGTCACTGCTCACAAGTCGCCCTTGCAAGCGGTTCTGGCTTTAGCCCCAAGAAAAGAGGGACATCAGAAACCTGTAAACGGCGAGGCGTGTTCTATACCTGGAGATCGAAGAAGAAAGGCACATGCCCACCATCTGGACTTTTCAGAGTCACGTGACTGAGGCTTCTTTGTAGTCACAAGAAGTGAAACTGGGGTCAAATTTGTTTTTTAATGGAAATTGATGCCCAGTTCCTTAGAAAATACTAAAACGCCGAAGAATTTTGCCGTAAATAAAATTTTTGTATTTTATAGCATGGCCAATTCGTTTCTGCCGAAGTCTCGCAAAATTTATTTTAATTATTAAATTTTTTCAGAGTTGTCGTTGGCTGGTAAGCCTGATATGTAATGTACACTAAAGCCTTGCTTTGGACAATTAAATGATGTAGCCACGGTGTCAGGCTAATACAGCTGCAAGGGTTTCTGTACAAATAGGATTGGTGCGCGCTGGAGAGATGAATTAGATGTTTCGCATTTAGCACAAAACCATGCTGAATTTTCTCTAATTGAGAAAAAATTAAACTTAATCTAAAATAAATGAAAAGTACTCGTATGAGGAATCCTTCTATTAGGAAGTGCAGGATATTTAGTCCGTAAAATAATGGGGAAAAAATGGCTGCGTGTGGCCCGCACAGAAACTTCAACCGTTGAAGCCGCCAATTGTTTACTATATAGACGTGTTTTCAACAACTTTCTGTATTTCGTGGAAAAGCACACGTTTTATCAAGTATAACGTGTCAGCCTAAGCGGGCTTCCAGACAGCCGCATAACCAGCTAATAAGAAGGTTCTAGCGATAAGTTCATAAGTTCCTTTAAAAGTAACCAAATATATAATACACCCAACACGTATCGATAAATTTTCAAAAGTATTTTGTTGCTTTGCTTGCCTCTTTAGTTAATTGTTCCAGCTTTAAGTGTGTTTATTGGATGGTGAGAAGTCTGAGAACAGCTAAACAAAATTGTTTAAAACCGCCATTACAATCACTTCATAATTTTTTTATTTTGAATTTGATTCTGGGTTGTAATCACATTCAGATACCGGATGTAGATAGGGTAGGGCCCAAACAGACTAAACATTATACTATAGGCTGATATAAAAGCGAGATGCTTGTTTGGGGTGCATTTTTTTTTCTCCCTCTTTCTTGGTTATGTGCCAGGCGTGCATTATCGCCAGCCACCTGCATCCCTTTTCTTTTCTTTTCTTTTCTTTTTTTTAAATTCCTTTCCCTCGGCACATGTTTCTGTTCCAGCTTTCAGGCGAGGGTCAATCCTCCACCCTTTTCTGTGCCCTTCCAGCAAGATAAGTGGTAGGAAGTCTCGGGGAGCTAGCACCTGGCGTCTTCTGACCAATCACACCACGCGATAAATATTTTTCTTTCAGCTGCAGCCCAGCTGACATGCCCTGAAATAATCGGAAATGGCGCGCTTGTAACAATCTAAATCCATAACTGATTTTTCTCGAGATTTCTCTCGTGGCAACGGAAAATTCTCTAATCAATATGATTACAGAACACAATAGGTAGTATAAACGCGAACAGGTTTTCTATGATTTTGCATTGTTTTGATGGCTAAATTAAACTTTGCTAAATTTTTAGAGCGATTTCATTCCACCGTGGCAGGACAGCTGTGCTGTATAGTACCAATGGCTTCAATTATTTGAAATTATTCAAATTAACTTACTGGAATATGCGGGATGAAAAGTCAAGGTTACCACGGCAAACGTTTGTGTTGATCGATGACCAGATAATAGGAAGACCAGATTTACGCAACTAAGAGCAAGAATGTTCTCCATTGCGAACAATGGCGACCGTGATTCAAACTGCCATCGCCCACATTGAATGATATTTGGCCTCCAATTTTCGGAAACCTTGCTAACGAATTTGTTTATGGTGTCATGCTATCGATACTGAGTTGTACTTAGTAGCCTATCCAGTACTAGCTTCAGGCTGTTTGGAAAGCAAGTGCGAAACACACACTTTTGCGGATGCCATTCGTAAACTGGGTGTTTTTGCACTACTACCAATGTAAAAAACTAAAAATGATAAAAACAAGTCAATGTGCATTACATTTATATGCTTCATTGTATTTTTTTTTTAGCTAGGCCGATATCACAAAGTGATAGACAAAGTGCGTAAAAGAATGGAAAATAATAAATATAGTTTCTACCATAATGAGAGACTGGGGATGGGGGGGAGGGACGGGGATCACAAATATTTAAAAAAACGTTTACCTTTGCAGTGAAAAATAAATAGTTTTGGCAAAAGCACCATGACTCTTCAGTCCAAGGACAGCGAAGGAAACATTTTATGATTCGTGAGTCAGTTGCGATTCTAGAACCTTGTGCACCTTACCTTTAGAGATTAACAGTTAAACAGATTCGAAGTAGCATCAAGAATATACCGAAGTAATTTATAACTATCAATAAAACTAATTTTAGATTTAAATGCAAGGATTTTCAACATCCTAAGATATTGGCGTGACGGGTGATATGCTAGCTCTTACCTTTTGATTTTTCCCCACCTTTTGAAAAATTTGCTAGCCAAGGCACCGCACCAACAATGCTGCAGAAGTAGAGTTCATTTAATAAATTTTTTCCCCAGATTTTATGTCGTTTAGTTAATATAATACACTAGTGAACAAAAAAGCTACTCATTCAATTCATTGTATGCGCCTTTGGGTAATCTACTCGTAAACTTAAAAAGGCAACTTTGAGAATCACCCACCAAATTTTTTTACCTGAGGCGAAAAAGCTTCGATTTTAGCCAAAACGGTAGACATATTGAGCCTACATCCGGAATGATGCACATGGGCTGGATAATTTGCCAACTATGTATGACAATGAATGAAGTTGATATCTTTAAACACATAATGACAAACACGGAAAAAGATGTTGGCTTTGGGCATTTTAACGATATTAATAACATAGTGTGCACCAGCATGAAACGTTCAAGCATCATTACACAGCTGATCTGCCAAATCTTTCACTTCCCATTCCCACAAAATTTGAAGATTCAGGCTGTTATCCAACTTGGTCATTTTTATGGCTTGTATAAGTGGTGTTTGGCTCGAGGACACAACTGTGCCAATTACTGAGCAATACACTCCTAGTGTAAAGAAATCTTGAATTAGTATTTGTTACAACTTAAAAATCTAACTGTCTACCTTGCTGAATCCAATCTGTAACAGGAAAAGAAACCAAGGAAATTTTTACGATTCCTCCTGAAACGTCTTTCAGAATAACATGTGAGTCATTGATTACATGAAGAATATTTCCTTGAAGCCAAACAGTGTGCACACAATAATTGATTTCTCTTCCTGTTATGAAACTTCTTAGGGGTACAATCCATCGCTCACATTGGTTTTCTCCACGAGAGAAATCCGTCGACCTTGAATTTCGACAATCTTTCAGTTGACGACAAAATAATTTAGTTGCAGGTACACTAAAGAAATCTGAGACACAATCAAGCTGCATTTTAAAACTGAATACAGCACACGTTATCTCTGACAGCACACATATAAAACTGCCCCAGCAAAACGGGAAAAATCACCAACGTTCTAATTCTTCTGTAAACATGCTATACCATTTTGCACGATCCAAACCAGAGTTATAGAGGAGAATATAATATAACTATCTATATCTATAACCGCTATAACACTGTCCAAACCAAGGCCTACTTGTCCAAACAGTCGAAACAGTCATGGACTACTCTAACTAAAGGACGGGACTGTTTCCCTATCCCGTCTTGTTAAAGGGTGAAGCTGTGGGCTATTTTCATAAAAAAATAAAAAATACACCATTAAATGCAGCTTTAAAAGGCAATTGTAACCATCAATTTTTTCTTTATAAAACATATAATTTAAGAAGATATTGCGATTTTAATTTGGGAAGGAGAGGGAATTGGGCGGGCCGCCGGTGCCATCTATCAACCGAAAAGCTCAAGCTCTTGCTCATTTACACTTAAACTTGAAATTTTCGCATGCCATCTACCAACCAAAATTACATGCTCTTGCTGATTTGACAACTGAACTTGGCATTGAACAAGCAATGAGCTAGATTTTTAACTCCCAGATGACACCGGCGGCCCGCCCAATTCCCACTTTTTCTGATAGAAAACAATTAATACAGTACCCACCAAACGATTAGGTACACCCTCTCTTTTTCAGTGCATTCTTATGGCACTACGTGTCTCAGGAAAACTTAAATATCTTTTTAACCGTTTGAGCTAGAATTTTTTTTCTTACTTCTTCTATCAGAAGAAAAGACGCGCTACAAATCTTACGTGCATGAAAAAACTGTATGAGTAACACCTAGGTCGATATAGTATCGTTCACTTGATTAAGTACATACCCTTTTCCCTCATAAGCACCATGTTAAAACCGGCGTTTTCCTAAATTTAAATAAAATAATTTCAAAAAAGATATAAATCCTTTTTTGTGCTAAAAGATGCGACATCCTTTATTCTATTGAAACATGATGAATGTTTTCTAATTTGACAAAATAAAAAAATACTTCCCTATACCTCAAAGCTTACACCCTCAATTTTCTTGAGAGAAAACCATGATTGCCTGCTTGCGCCACTAGGGCGATAATGTTTTTTAACTGCCATCTAGCGATAAATGTTTTTTTTTGCGTGGAGGAGAACCACACACCCGCAAGTGGCGCTCCCACCGGGTGGAAAATCATTTTGTCGCCCCGATCCACAACCGGGGTGTTTTGTCTAGTAACCCCCACATGAGGGTATCCCTTTTCCGAGAGGAAATTTACCCATAGTGAAGGAACCAGGGGTCTATGACCATGGCAATGTATAAAGAAACATATAGACATCTTTACTAACGAGTTTATATTGCATATTATGCATGATTTTATATTTTTCATTTGAAATCTTATAATTCTTTCAATGTCAACCTGTAACCGCGCGCAACAAGTTCCAGTACAAATTACACGAGCACACGACACATTCAGGGTTCCTATACCTCTCCCTCCATCCATCTGGTGTGGGCATCAATTATGCAGACGGAAAAGGGGAAGCGGGCCATGGACAGGAGAAGACCAAAAAAAGCACCTTTTCGATCACTTAATACTTCATCATACTGTAAGAGGTATTCTTACTACAGTTTTTTTTGCACCAAATGTCGTCTAGAATTTAAGAATTTCACAACAGCCGGGAAACACGGAAGAAAATGCTCTGGGGAAACTAGCTCCTTTATCTCGTTCTTTCTTGACTTGACACTCAGGTCACTGGAGGCGAGTACAGCGATTTCTTCAGATAGGCGCAGATCCATCCGCAGAGTATTTCCGGTCCCGAAAATATCTGGCAACAAACTCATCCTGCTGTACTCTGGGGTGCCTTCTCAATGTCCCAGGTGTGGGTGGGTGACTCTAGCAAGGCATCTGTAGACAAAACATTCACTTTGGTTTGAGAAGTTTTGGAAGTGTTCCAAGTGCGGAATCATCGAACAGGGTAAGAAGATGCACGCTCATGATGTTAAATGCATGCCGTCTGCTTCTATTCAGCTAGAGATCTCCCGTATCTATGGATACTCTTTAATTCCACTATTGACGCTGTTAGCTTTGTAATCAGATGTTACCACCCAAGAGCATTTTTCCCCACTTCAAGCCCTTCCTACTACATCTCTTCTAGAAGAGGAACACGATCCAGATGGTGCTCCGAACGAAAGCTGGCTTTTCATTCTGTCACGCCAAGACGCAACAAATGCATCAAGAGCTGAAGTCACAGAAATACCAATTAATTCTGATCTCCTTCTTTCATAAACACGACAACAGCAACAGAGCCATCTTCGACGAAGCATCCATCTCACGTCGTATCTATTATCCCACCTTTGATAGGTGAAGTTCAACAACAGAACACAAACAACGGATGGGTCACAACGGTCGGTCTCTGACGAAGAAGTCGTTTTGGCTCCTTCCACTGAATATCTTGCACAAAGATCTGAAAATTTTTAACATCTTTGGGAATCAGTGTTTAGAAACTGCAACAATATGGAGGATCTCAACGAAATTTTGGGTCGCTGCACTATCGACTGGCTTGCAAGACCCTTAACTACCGAACTACCACTCCGGGAAAAGCGGAAACATCATGGAGTTTGCCGTCGGAAAAGAGACTATTTCGATAGCTCCATCTGCTGGGGTCCATCAAGGTGATGCTCTCTGCACAACGATCTTTAACTTGGCCGCCGAACCACTTCTTCCAGCAGCGCTGTAGGAGAGCAACACTGGAATGAACCTCTTCGGGCAAATTGTCAAGGCAACAGCCTACGCCTATGATATAGCGGTAGTGTCAAACACAGCCCAAGCACTGCAGAGCAAGCACTGCTTATCACGGGTAGCTAAAATCCTAGGGATTAAGTTCAACGCCGAAAAGTGTGCCAGTCTCAACTTCATCAATGGAAAGCCTTTTTCCGATGGACCTGTTTGTTGATGGGAGATAAATTATATCTCTGGGTCCAGACGACCAGGAGATGCATACAACCGCAAAAGTCATTAAGTACCAACACCTGGGACAAGTGCTACCATTAGTGCTTGATTCCTTAGGTTCCTGGTACGCACCAAACGACGACATCCGATCTCTTCCGGGCATCGACCATCGCAACTGGTCTGCATTAAAAAAATCAAGATTGGCGACAATTAAAACATCAATGGAGATGATAAGGTAACACCTGACTACGTAGACGATCACGCAGACGATCACAACATGCAAATGTAAGAGCAATTGTCACATTCAATTAAACATTCTGGAAATTGTATTGTATTGTAATTTCTATTTTGTATCGTGGATATTAACCGTATTTTAGTTATGTTTATGTATTTAATATTGTGATTTGTTACTCCGTTTTCCATTTACATTTCCATATGTTTTCCTGAATTCGATGTCCATTCTGTAATCTTTGCCATACATGGTTGTTCCTTAAAAGAAAATAAAACATGTCGAACCACTATACTACCGAGGACGTCAACAATTATCAACAATCATGGGTCATCTGCTAGACTTCGTTGAGAGCAGACGTGTTTTTAAAGAGCTACGGGTTTTTATGAATGTTATGTCGTAGTTAGTTATATTATTCTTCTTTTCTATCTAACCTTATCCGATAAACCCTGCTGCTTTTCAGAAAATAAATATTTTTATTTTATTCCATATTCTTTATTCTTTTATTTTATTTTAATATTCCATGTTATTTATTTAAATATTTTAATTTTTCAATTTATTAATTTATTCTCTTTTCCTTTATTAAAATTATTTTATATATCACTAAATTTCACTCCTTCTTCGGATTGATAATTTATTATATGAAAAATTACTTTGCTTCAAATTTTTTAATTTTAAACATCTATTTTGCAATTTAAATTTGATATTTTTACTCATTTTATTCTATACTCCTTGAACATTTAAAGAAAAATTTATTCTCTTTTTAAAATTCCATTTTATATAAAAATCATATAGTGCACAATCTCGCTTTACGTTTTCTTTTACATTTTTCCCCTTTTCTCTTAATTTCTATTTTTTTGTCCTGTAATAATCCTTTTATAATTTTTTCATCTCTAGCAAATTTTATCGCTAGCCCTATTTTAGATCTTGAATCTTTGTACACAAAATTTTAGTTGGCTTTACGAACTCCTTCCCCTAGAAAATACTAACCCCCAAATTTTATCAGAAGAGATTTTAGACCCTTTACCTAACCCCGAGATTTTATCCTTTGTCCCCAGTCAGCAAAGCAATCGAGGACGTAGCCACACTGCTCAGAAGAGCAGAGCCAAAGAGACGACGATTTTGTTAGTGTCTGGGCTTCTGCCTTCTTGAACTGTGAGACTCTAAATGACCTAGAAAACGTCCTCGAACGCTGCACAGCTGACTGGCTCCCTAAAGCACAAATTTTACAAAACCTTTGCCCCGAACAACCCCGAGGAAACCCTGGCAATAAAACAAGAAACTAAAACCGGCAGAAGCAGAAGGTCTGGCAACAGATCAAGCACAAGGCGTACGAGGCGAGGAAGATTCAGCGGCTCTTCGACATATATACCCAAGAAAAGCCGTTCGAGAGATGTTCGAAGACCGTTCACTCTTCTACGATGGTACTGTACAAGCTGAGGAGGAATATCTCAAGAGGACTTACAACCGATTGAGATACCATCTTCGCAGAGGTGCCAAGATTATCCCTTAGAAGTAATTTTAAAATGATCAATTTTGTTTGTTAGCAGGAATATTTTTGGTTTATGATAAGCAAGTTTTTTTGGCCTCAAAAATGGTTTTTTCCGTCGCCGACAGAGGCACTACCAGCAGGGGTAAGGGCAAAGCAATGCACATGTTTTTTTCCCAGCCCAAGTGGACAAAGGCGGGAAAAAAACAATAGTGAAATCTATGCCTCTTTCGGCAACGGGAAAAACCATTTTTTGGGTTGGCGTATCATAAACGATCATAAATGATTATTTAATTCGTAAACATTTACACTATTTCCATGACTAGAATAATTTTATAAATAGATATATCATACAAGTTTTGAACGTGGATCTTCCGCGTGGCCGATGGCAACATATCCAATAAGCCACTGACAATTGCTACTGCACAGCTACCGAAGCGATGAAAATAATTAGGCGATTTTTTATGCTACCCGATTACCTGACCCGGTAGTGATAATAATGACTAATGGAAAGACTCTTCTTGTACTCTCTCTTTTGTATTGCAAAAAATTTCTTGTTAGCCTGGGGGTAGAGGAAAAGTCCACATTTTTTTGCAGATTTTTTATACTCGCGGCATGAAAAAGGTGTTTGGACTTATATTACCCAACCCTCTTTATAATCATTTTGCGCCAAAACCACCCTACCTCTCTTTAAAAAATTAAACAATTAATATTTTCTACCAACAAATGGCTTTTACAAAATAAATCGGTGCTCTCCTTTTTTTGCAGGATACTGTTCGCGGAGGCAGGGTCTAAACGTTGGACATTCTTGCCCGCCAAGCTGCCAAACGGCTGGGAGTGCGGATTGATGTATCTGGCGACGAAAATTTGAAAATTGTCACCGATGACGTTCCGCAAGCCCAGTTAAGGCAGTCCACGGACCTCGAAAAATTAGAACGGCAGCCCTATACGAGTAACATGCTAACTGACAAGAGCCACCAGGGAGTCGTGACTAACTGCCTCTCCCTGGAAGGAACATCAAAAGATATGGCTCGCCTGGTATCCTGACGTACGCCCCTCTCCTTCCGCGACAGGAGATACCTTCACAGAGCCCGGCTCGACATCCTTACTCTTCGTGGGCATTCGTGGTTTTGCTCTCAGGAGCAGGATACGAGTTGCCGACAATGTGGAAAGGAAAAAGAGACTGGGTATCACGTTCTAAACCACTGTGAAGAAAGTCTCCAGTTAGCCACTAAGGGGAACAACACCATCCAAGATCTCTTGGTAACGCTGTTAGTCAAGCAAGGCCACAACGTCACTATCAACAAAGCCATCCTCGGGAAACGTTTAAGACCAGATGTCGAATTTCTCAAATCTGGTTCCCAGGTGATGGTTGACGTCGTGGTCTGCTATGACAAACCCGGGAGCATGGAGAATGCCTACCAGCGAAAGATTGAAAAATATTCTTCGGTTGGTAGGATTCGTCCCCTGGTTGTCGGGTCACTTGGATCATGGAACCCAGGAACCAAGGTATGCATTTAGATTCAAGGCCCGTTTAGCAGCAATCAAGGGATAAATGGAAATGGTGTGTGTGAACTTCAATTATGGTGCACCAAACCCCGAAGACAAGGACATCCCCTTTTCCCATGTAGAAACCCCACTCCCAGTGTTAAGAATACTATACAAGCTGAGCATTCCGTTTGAGTCACTAGATGGAACTACAGCAAATTCACCTTGTATGACCATAGTAGTGTAAATGTTACCTTTACCTGTTGAGTTGTCTACCTCATCTCACTCTCACTTGCTTTACGTGTGTACAGTGGTAAGGTCAAATAAAGTATGGTCTCCTAATGTACAATTGTATCTTATACTGATTTGTAGAACTAGTAGGAGATGTACCAACCTATATTAATATAGTTGTAACAGGTTATGGGCCCAGATACGTACAACTAATTCTTTTGTTATAACCCTAGATTACCATGGCAAATAATACGGCAAAAGATGTTGGACATATCTCAAAATTCGATGGATCAAATTTCCCCTCATAAAGTATGGTCTCCTAATGTACAATTGTATCTAATACTGATTTGTAGAACTAGTAGGAGATGTACAGTATCCTGCACAAAAATCCGAACATTGTTTTTTGTGTTAAAAGCCCCCTAGTGGCGGGGTAAAGGGTTTGTTGTTTTTTTTAAAGGTAGGGTAGACGGGGTGAGGACACAACAGGGTAGGGTTGGAAAGTCAAGACTTTATTTTTTTTGCTTTAATGCTAATACTTGGTATCGATGGACGGTCCTGGGGTGCTTTTCGAATCAAGGCCCGATTAGCAGCAATCCAGGGATCAATGGAAATGGTGTGTGTGCACTTCCATTATGGTGCACAAGACCCCGAAGACGAGGACATCCCTTTTTCCAATGTAGAAACCCAACTCCCAGTAGATTAGCAAACACCCATTTTCAATTCTCCTAATTATCATTTTTTTAGCTTATCGCCTTTTTAAAATTGCCTTATTTTTACGTTTTTAATCTTCTCCCCCAACATATAAGTTTCTTTCCCTTTGGAAAAAACCCTAAAAAGCTAACCACTATACTACCGAGGAGAAGAATCCCCACTCCCTGTAGATTAGCAAACACCTCACAGCATTTAAACACCTCACCTCACCTCATTTAGCAACACTCTTTTTTAGAATCTTACATTTTTTAATGGCCTTTTTAAATTTTTAAAAATTGCCCCCCATACATACAAGTTTCTTCCCCCACGAAAAACACCTCAAAAAGCTAACCACTATACTACCGAGGACGTCGACTATTATCAACAGTCTCTCCGAGAATCTCTAATTAACACGCACTGGGACACTCTTCAATTACCAACACCTTGGGCGCGTGCTACCATGGGTGCTGGGATATCCAGGTCTTCAGTTATCTCTAGGCGACGACAGCCGGTGTGTTATATTCATTGACTTGTGCAGCTGGCCTGCGTTCCCGATCACATCACGACTGGAAGCGACCCGTGGATACACGGAGTTAGTTAGTAAACAGTTACGCTACTGAAGAAGTTGTTGCATATCAAAAGTAAAACATTCGGCTTGAAATGAGGTAATGTCTCAATTTAAAAGTTTCCAGTTTGACAAAAGAGTCAATTTCAATGAGGTAGTTAGAGAAATAAACCGAAGATGGCATGAAATTGAGCACAATGTCCGTCAAGGAAAGTACTCTCTTCAAGAAACAAACAGTAGATGGCGTGTGATACAAGCTACCATGAGTGAAAATGTGGTATGTTTTTTGGTTGGCAAGAAAAAAACGTTGTTTAAGTGTCAAAGTTTAAGAAACCAATGCTCTATACTGCAGACTTGTTCCACAGAAAGGCTTGGCAAGCAAAATGGTAAATCGGGAAATAGAAGGTTTATCTGTTTCAGTTTGTTTCAACGTGGATGTACCAAAATCAGTGAAATGAAACCGCGTTATAATCAACGTTCTCCCCGGCGGGGAATTGAACCCCGGTCTCCCGCGTGACAGGCGGGGATACTGACCACTATACTACCGAGAACGTCGACTATTGTCAACAGTCTCTCCGAGAATCTCTAATTAACACGCACTGGGACACTCTTCAATTACCAACACCTTGGGCGCGTGCTACCATGGGTGCTGGGATATCCAGGTCTTCAGTTATCTCTAGGCGACGACAGCCGGTGTGTTATATTCATTGACTTGTGCAGCTGGCCCGCGTTCCCGATCACATCACGACTGCAAGCGACCCGTGGATACACGGAGTTAGTTAGTAAACAGTTACGCTACTGAAGAAGTTGTTGCATATCAAAAGTAAAACATTCGGCTTGAAATGAGGTAATGTCTCAATTTAAAAGTTTCCAGTTTGACAAAAGAGTCAATTTCAATGAGGTAGAGAACCGAAGATGGCATGAAATTCAACACAATGTCCGTCAAGGAAAGTACTCTTTTCAAGAAACCAACAGTAGATGGCGTGTGATACAAGCTACCATGAGTGAAAATGTGGTATGTTTTTTAGTTGGCAAGGAAAAAACGTTGTTTAAGTGTCAAAGTTTAAGAAACCAATGCTCTATACTGCAGACTTGTTCCACAGAAAGGCTTGGCAAGCAAAATGGTAAATCGGGAAATAGAAGGTTTATCTGTTTCAGTTTGTTTCAACGTGGATGTACCAAAATCAGTGAAATGAAACCGCGTTATAATCAACGTTCTCCCCGGCGGGGAATTGAACCCCGGTCTCCCGCGTGACAGGCGGGGATACTGACCAGATCACCGCTAGGTGGCGAAAAGTGAAAAACGCCAAAGTTTCGCTCTCTCATTTATCGCTAATTTTTCGTGCAATCAGTGGTTGAACCTGCAAACTTCAGTGGTTTTCGGTCTTGTGAAGGTGTTGTGATCCTGTGTGTGTAATTTTTGTTTGATTGTGTGGTGTTTTGCGTTTTTTTATTAGTGTTTCTTGTTCAAGACCTATCCTGGTAACAGAAACTGGTTTTTTGTTTTGGTTGCATGAGCGCCATCTATTGTGCATGTTTAGTACTTTTTTGTTTAGCCTCTCGTGCAACAGATGTCGCTACATGCAAGTTCCTTCTATTGATAACTTGTATGTATACAAACATCTTGACATCTTTACCAACGAGCTTATATTGCATATTATGCGTGATCTAAAATTTATCATTTGAGATCTTCTAATTTATTTAATGTCGACCTGTAACCGCACGCAACAAACTCCTGTACAAATAACACGGACACAAGACACAGTTAGGGTTCCTATACCTCTCCCTCCTTCCATCCGGTGTGGGCATCAATCATGCAGAGGGAAAAGGGGAAGCGGGCCATGGACAGGCGAAGACCGAAAGAAGCTCCTCTTCGATCATTTAAAACTTCATCATCCTGGAAGAGGTGTTCTTTCCCCGGTCTTCTTCTGCACCAAATGCCGCCTAGAATTTAACAATTTCACAACAGCCGGGAGACACGGAAGAAAATGCTCTGGGGAAACTAGCTCCTCGATCTCGTTCTCTCTTGACTTGACACTCCGGTCACTGGGAGCGAGTACATCGATTTCTTCAGATAGGCGCAGTTCCACCCGCAGAGTATTTCCGATCCCGGAAATCTCTGGCAACCAACTCATCCTGCTGTACCCTGGGGTGCCTTCTCAATGCCCCAGGTGTGAGTGGGTGACTTTGGCAAGCCATTGCAACACAATGCATTCAATGATTCGCCATCTGGAGACAAAACATTCGCTTCGGCTTGAGAAGTTTTGGAAGTGTTCCAAGTGCGGGATCATCGAGCAGGGGAAGAAGATGCACGCCCATGATGTTAAATGCATGCCGTCAGCTTCTACTCACCAAGAGACCCCCCGTATCTCTGGAGACTCTTCAACCTCACTATCGACACCGTTAGCTTTGCAGTCAGATGTTGCCGCCCCAGAGCATTCGTCACCACTTCAAGCCCCCCCTACTCAATCCCTTCTAAGAGAGGACCACGACGCAGATGATGCTCCGAACGAAAGCTGGCTTTTCATTCTGTCACGTCATGACGCAACAAATGCATCAAGAGCTGAAGTCACAGAAACGACAATTAATTCCGATACATCTTCTCCGTGCATAAACACGACAGCAGCAACAGAGTCATCTTTGGCGGAGCGTTCACCTCAAATCACGTCTATTATCCCACCTTTGGCAGATGAAGTTCAAGATCAGAACACACCCCCAACGGATGGGTCACAGCGGTCGGTCTCTGACGAAGAAGTCGTTTTAGATCCCTCCACTGAATATCTAACCCAAAGATGTGGACACTTTTATTACCTTTGGGAACCAGTGTTCAGAAACTGCAACAATATGGAGGATCTCAACGAAGTTTTGGGTCGCTGCACTGTCGACTGGCTTGCAAGAGCCTCAACTACTGAACAACCATTCCAGCAAGAGCGCCCAAGACCAGAAAACGCCCCAAGAAGACCAAGACGTCGAAACCAATCCAGACAACTGCAAAGAATTCGTCAGAGGCAAAAGTCAAGACCCGAAGAGGCGAGCCGTATTCAGAGGCTATTTAACATCTATCCAAGAAGAGCCGTTAGGCAGGTTCTTGGAGAAAAGTCTTCGCCGTACTGAGCCGTACTAAGTCTTATCCTTACTGACGATGCTGACATCTGGACCCTTGCCAGAGCTGTTCAACTACTCACTAGTAAAGACCAGCTGGTGAAGGGTAATTTCACTGAGCAGCTCAAGGACACAATCATGCGAGGGTTCAGGGATGAAGCCCCAGCAACTCTCCCGATTGGGGAATACCTTTCCGGGTCTACGGAAGCCGGTCTCTACAGACTCCGCTACGCCCCGGCTGGTACCAACCTTTGGACCCTTGCTCGCGGCGCTGCCAAACGCCTGAGAGTTCGGATAGATGTATCCGGCGAAGGTAATATCAGAATTATCGCCGACGACGTCTCCGTTCTCCCAGGAAAGGCAGTTCGTGGCCTTCGACAGGTGGTACGACAACGCCACACCCTAAAATTTATAAGTGCTCCCCATCAAGGAAGAGTTGCTTCAGCCTTGGCAACAGACCGATCAACAAAAGACATCGCCAGACTTACATCCAGCAAGACAGATCTACAACACGACAATTGGCGGTACCTCCACCGGGCAAGACTTGACCTTCTCCCTCTCCGTGGGTACTCCTGGTCGTCGTCTGACAACAAAACCTGTCGACACTGCGGAGAAAGCTCCGAGAATGGTTTTCATGTCCTCAACAACTGCAGAGTCAATCTGACTTTAGCCACACAAAGACATGACGCCGTTTTGGAACTCCTCTACCAGTTGCTGTCTAGAAAAGGTTATACTGCCATCATAAACCGAGAACTGCCTGAATCGCGACTGAAACCTGACGTCGAACTCGAAGTTTCTGGGACTCGTCTGATGATTGACGTCGCGGTTTCTTACGACATCTCCGACAATCTTCAGGCAGCATACAACCGGAAAGTCACCAAGTACCAACACCTGGGACAAGTGCTTCCATTAGTGCTTGGCTCCCTAGGCTCCTGGTACCCAATGAACGAAGACATCCGGTCTCTTCTAGGCATCGACCATCGCAGCTGGTGCACGTTCAGAAGAAGGTCAAGATTGGCGGCCATTAAAGGATCAATGGAGATGATAAGGGAACACCTAGCTACTACAGACGATCACAACATACATATGTAAGAGCAATTTTCTCGCCTTAACATTCTGTAAAATGTATTGCATGTTTTGGTGTTTTAACGTACTTAGTCTTAATCAATGATATCATTATGTATATACTACTTGCATTTGAAAGTCAGTTTCACGTTTATACTTTTATATATGTTTTTCTGATTTTTATGTCCCTATTGTACTCTTTGACATATATGCTTGTTCCTTTGAGGAAAATAAAATCTTGTCGAACCACTGAACCATCGATGCTTATATATACATCGTCAGTTTATTTATTCATTTGTTAAACGTTTATTGCCAAAAAGTTGTACGGCCAAAATGTTCCGTAGTTGACGTTTCCCTATGTATGTCTGTTTATTAAAGAAAAATTTGTCCATAATTAGCAGAGCGTAGTTTCGATCTACGGACCTCTGGGTTATGGGCCCAGCACGCTTCCGCTGCGCCACTCTGCTGATATAAATTGAACGCTGTATTACAATTGGGCTACCAGTGTTTTATATCTGTTTGTTTTTCTTTTATTATCTAGATACGATAATGAAGTAGTATTGACTTGATTTCATTTGCTCCTATAGTATTAGAAAGCACAGAAAGCGTCTGTCACCTTATTCCCGCGTGTCAATCCAGTTTACCACTGCTCGTTATTGTCATTTTTTCAACTACTACAAGGCGTGTTTACCGCTTTTCTAATGACCCTCAGAAACTTGAGGTAATACACGATAAAATTCTAAATCAAATTCTAAATCACCTTGACAACTAACATTTTTTGGTTGAAAGACGTACTAAAGTGTTTCTATCCAACTTTATTATTTCACGGCAGATTTTAAAATACATACAATTTGGTGAATTCTGCAGTACACGCATTTCATATCTTGCAATTTTGAATAGTAAAACAAGACGAGTATTGTTGGATCTCGTGGCGCAATGCTAGGTCGCCTGACTCCAGATCAGGAGGTTGCGTGTTCAAATCACGTCGAGATCAGATGTTTTGGTCAGAAATAGTGTACAAGTTGATGGCTCTACGACGTTCCTTCAAAAACCATAACTTGTATTTTGAATGACAGTAGAAAATGGACTAATTGATTTCAACAATATCTTTATTGCCAAACACCTTATCTGTCGTTTTTGAAAGTTTTGACGTAATGGTTAAGCATAAATTTTTCATGTCATATGCATCGACCGGGAATCGAACCCGGGCCGCCCGCGTGGCAGGCGAGCATTCTACCACTGAACCATCGATGCTTATATATACATCGTCAGTTTATTTATTCATTTGTTAAACGTTTATTGCCAAAAAGTTGTACGGCCAAAATGTTCCGTAGTTGACGTTTCCCTATGTATGTCTGTTTATTAAAGAAAAATTTGTCCATAATTAGCAGAGCGTAGTTTCGATCTACGGACCTCTGGGTTATGGGCCCAGCACGCTTCCGCTGCGCCACTCTGCTGATATAAATTGAACGCTGTATTACAATTAAGCTACCAGTGTTTTATATCTGTTTGTTTTTCTTTTATTATCTAGATACGATAATGAAGTAGTATTGACTTGATTTCATTTGCTCCTATAGTATTAGAAAGCACAGAAAGCGTCTGTCACCTTATTCCCGCGTGTCAATCCAGTTTACCACTGCTCGTTATTGTCATTTTTTCAACTACTACAAGGCGTGTTTACCGCTTTTCTAATGACCCTCAGAAACTTGAGGTAATACACGATAAAATTCTAAATCAAATTCTAAATCACCTTGACAACTAACATTTTTTGGTTGAAAGACGTACTAAAGTGTTTCTATCCAACTTTATTATTTCACGGCAGATTTTAAAATACATACAATTTGGTGAATTCTGCAGTACACGCATTTCATATCTTGCAATTTTGAATAGTAAAACAAGACGATCTTTGTTGGATTTCGTGGCGCAATGGTAGCGCGCCTGACTCCAGATCAGGAGGTTGCGTGTTCAAATCACGTCGAGATCAGATGTTTTGGTCAGAAATAGTGTACAAGTTGATGGCTCTACGACGTTCCTTCAAAAACCATAACTTGTATTTTGAATGACAGTAGAAAATGGACTAATTGATTTCAACAATATCTTTATTGCCAAACACCTTATCTGTCGTTTTTGAAAGTTTTGACGTAATGGTTAAGCATAAATTTTTCATGTCATATGCATCGACCGGGAATCGAACCCGGGCCGCCCGCGTGGCAGGCGAGCATTCTACCACTGAACCATCGATGCTTAAATATACATATACATATACGTACACGGGCAGCACGGAGGCAGCAAACCAGTATCTTCACAACACATACGTTCGTCCTCAGCTGTCGACAGAAGAAATTACAAGAGCAAGACAACTCTTCAACGCCTGCAACTGGACTATGCCTTCTGAAGACCAGTCAGATTTTCTGAATCGGCCACCATCCAGAGGGGAAATCGAACTCAAGCTTCGACGCGCTACTAATACTGCTCCGGGATCTGATGGGATCGAGTATCGCCACATTAAGGCTCTCGATCCGCAAGGCCGCCTCCTCGAAGTCATCTACGATAGGGTATGGCAGTTTGGAATTCCTGATGCTTGGAGGAAGTCACGAACGGTTCCCATCTTTAAAAAAGGGGACTCAAGTGACTTTTCCAATTTCAGGCCAATTTCTCTTCTGTCTACCCTCTACAAAATCTACTCTGGCATCCTAAGCCAAAGAATCACGTCAATTGCAGTAGAGTTGGGCTGGCTTTCCCCGGGACAGAAAGGATTTCTACCAGGCGTTCATGGCATTCAAGAACACACCCAGCTTCTTCAGACTGCGGTGGAGGAAACCACTTTCAAACGCAAGTGCATGTCAATGGCTTGGCTGGACTTGTGCAATGCGTTTGGTTCAGTACCCCATGCTGTACTGTATCAACTGTTTCATTCACTTCCACTGCCAAACGACCTGAAGCGCATGCTCTCCGACATCTACACTGGAAACAGCATGGACTTTGTCGTCGGAAAAGAGACTATCTCGATAGCCCCTTCTGCTGGGGTTCGTCAAGGTGATGCTCTCAGCACCACGATCTTTAACTTGGCCGCCGAACCACTTCTTCGAGCGGCACTGTCGGAGAGCAACCCTGGAATCAACCTCTTCGGGCAGATTGTCAAGGCAACAGCGTACGCCGATGATATAGCGGTAGTGTCCAACATAGCCCAAGCACTGCAAGAGTCACTTCACCACTTATCACGGGTAGCTAAGGTCCTTGGGCTTAAGTTCAACGCCCAAAAGTGTGCCAGTCTCAACTTCATCAATGGAAAGCCTTTTCAGGTGGACCTGTTTGTTGATGGGAGACCAATTAAATCTCTGGGTTCCGACGACCAGGAGATATATCTTGGCACACCAATAGGCGCTAAACTTCGGTTCCGTCCTCCCAATCAGCTCGTCAGTAATCTCGACAAGATCGCCGAATCATTACTAGCACCATGGCAGAAACTTGAGGTTTTTCGGAGTCACCTTCTTCCATCACTGTCTCATCACCTTGCATCTGGAAGAGTCCTCAAGGATGTTCTTACTACACTTGATACCGAATGCCGCAAGTTTCTCGGACACATCACCATGGTGCCCAACACTGCCACTACACCGTTCTTCTACGTGGACCGACGAGTTGGTGGCCTCGGAACTTTCAGCCTTACTGACGATGCTGACATCTGGACCCTTGCCAGAGCTGTTCAACTACTCACTAGTAAAGACCAGCTGGTGAAGGGTATTTTCACTGAGCAGCTCAAGGACACAATCATGCGAGGGTTCAGGGATGAAGCCCCAGCAACTCTCCCGATTGGGGAATACCTTTCCGGGTCTACGGAAGCCGGTCTCTACAGACTCCGCTACGCCCCGGCTGGTACCAACCTTTGGACCCTTGCTCGCGGCGCTGCCAAACGCCTGAGAGTTCGGATAGATGTATCCGGCGAAGGTAATATCAGAATTATCGCCGACGACGTCTCCGTTCTCCCAGGAAAGGCAGTTCGTGGCCTTCGACAGGTGGTACGACAACGCCACACCCTAAAATTTATAAGTGCTCCCCATCAAGGAAGAGTTGCTTCAGCCTTGGCAACAGACCGATCAACAAAAGACATCGCCAGACTTACATCCAGCAAGACAGATCTACAACACGACGATTGGCGGTACCTCCATCGGGCAAGACTTGACCTTCTCCCTCTCCGTGGGTACTCCTGGTCGTCGTCTGACAACAAAACCTGTCGACACTGCGGAGAAAGCTCCGAGAATGGTTTTCATGTCCTCAACAACTGCAGAGTCAATCTGACTTTAGCCACACAAAGACATGACGCCGTTTTGGAACTCCTCTACCAGTTGCTGTCTAGAAAAGGTTATACTGCCATCATAAACCGAGAACTGCCTGAATCGCGACTGAAACCTGACGTCGAACTCGAAGTTTCTGGGACTCGTCTGATGATTGACGTCGCGGTTTCTTACGACATCTCCGACAATCTTCAGGCAGCATACAACCGGAAAGTCACCAAGTACCAACACCTGGGACAAGTGCTTCCATTAGTGCTTGGCTCCCTAGGCTCCTGGTACCCAATGAACGAAGACATCCGGTCTCTTCTAGGCATCGACCATCGCAGCTGGTGCACGTTCAGAAGAAGGTCAAGATTGGCGGCCATTAAAGGATCAATGGAGATGATAAGGGAACACCTAGCTACTACAGACGATCACAACATACATATGTAAGAGCAATTTTCTCGCCTTAACATTCTGTAAAATGTATTGCATGTTTTGGTTTTTTAACGTACTTAGTCTTAATCAATGATATCATTATGTATATAATACTTGCATTTGAAAGTCAGTTTCACGTTTATACTTTTATATATGTTTTTCTGATTTTTATGTCCCTATTGTACTCTTTGACATATATGCTTGTTCCTTTGAGGAAAATAAAATCTTGTCGAACCACTGAACCATCGATGCTTATATATACATCGTCAGTTTATTTATTCATTTGTTAAACGTTTATTGCCAAAAAGTTGTACGGCCAAAATGTTCCGTAGTTGACGTTTCCCTATGTATGTCTGTTTATTAAAGAAAAATTTGTCCATAATTAGCAGAGCGTAGTTTCGATCTACGGACCTCTGGGTTATGGGCCCAGCACGCTTCCGCTGCGCCACTCTGCTGATATAAATTGAACGCTGTATTACAATTGGGCTACCAGTGTTTTATATCTGTTTGTTTTTCTTTTATTATCTAGATACGATAATGAAGTAGTATTGACTTGATTTCATTTGCTCCTATAGTATTAGAAAGCACAGAAAGCGTCTGTCACCTTATTCCCGCGTGTCAATCCAGTTTACCACTGCTCGTTATTGTCATTTTTTCAACTACTACAAGGCGTGTTTACCGCTTTTCTAATGACCCTCAGAAACTTGAGGTAATACACGATAAAATTCTAAATCAAATTCTAAATCACCTTGACAACTAACATTTTTTGGTTGAAAGACGTACTAAAGTGTTTCTATCCAACTTTATTATTTCACGGCAGATTTTAAAATACATACAATTTGGTGAATTCTGCAGTACACGCATTTCATATCTTGCAATTTTGAATAGTAAAACAAGACGAGTATTGTTGGATTTCGTGGCGCAATGGTAGCGCGCCTGACTCCAGATCAGGAGGTTGCGTGTTCAAATCACGTCGAGATCAGATGTTTTGGTCAGAAATAGTGTACAAGTTGATGGCTCTACGACGTTCCTTCAAAAACCATAACTTGTATTTTGAATGACAGTAGAAAATGGACTAATTGATTTCAACAATATCTTTATTGCCAAACACCTTATCTGTCGTTTTTGAAAATTTTGACGTAATGGTTAAGCATAAATTTTTCATGTCATATGCATCGACCGGGAATCGAACTCGGGCCGCCCGCGTGGCAGGCGAGCATTCTAATGATTCGCCGCTAGGTGGCGAAAAGTGAAAAACGCCAAAGTTTCGCTCTCTCATTTATCGCTAATTTTTCGTGCAATCAGTGGTTGAACCTGCAAACTTCAGTGATTTTCGGTCTTGTGAAGGTGTTGTGATCCTGTGTGTGTAATTTTTGTTTGATTGTGTGGTGTTTTGCGTTTTTTTATTAGTGTTTCTTGTTCAAGACCTATCCTGGTAACAGAAACTGGTTTTTTGTTTTGGTTGCATGAGCGCCATCTATTGTGCATGTTTAGTACTTTTTTGTTTAGCCTCTTGTGCAACAGATGTCGCTACATGCAAGTTCCTTCTATTGATAACTTGTATGTATGCAAACATCTAGACATCTTTACCAACGAGCTTATATTGCATATTATGCGTGATCTAAAATTTTTCATTTGAGATCTTCGAATTTATTTAATGTCGACCTGTAACCGCACGCAACAAACTCCTGTACAAATAACACGGACACAAGACACAGTTAGGGTTCCTATACCTCTCCCTCCTTCCATCCGGTGTGGGCATCAATCATGCAGAGGGAAAAGGGGAAGCGGGCCATGGACAGGCGAAGACCGAAAGAAGCTCCTCTTCGATCATTTAAAACTTCATCATCCTGGAAGAGGTGTTCTTTCCCCGGTCTTCTTCTGCACCAAATGCCGCCTAGAATTTAACAATTTCACAACAGCCGGGAGACACGGAAGAAAATGCTCTGGGGAAACTAGCTCCTCGATCTCGTTCTCTCTTGACTTGACACTCCGGTCACTGGGAGCGAGTACTTCGATTTCTTCAGATAGGCGCAGTTCCACCCGCAGAGTATTTCCGATCCCGGAAATCTCTGGCAACCAACTCATCCTGCTGTACCCTGGGGTGCCTTCTCAATGCCCCAGGTGTGAGTGGGTGACTTTGGCAAGCCATTGCAACACAATGCATTCAATGATTCGCCATCTGGAGACAAAACATTCGCTTCGGCTTGAGAAGTTTTGGAAGTGTTCCAAGTGCGGGATCATCGAGCAGGGGAAGAAGATGCACGCCCATGATGTTAAATGCATGCCGTCAGCTTCTACTCACCAAGAGACCCCCCGTATCTCTGGAGACTCTTCAACCTCACTATCGACACCGTTAGCTTTGCAGTCAGATGTTGCCGCCCCAGAGCATTCGTCCCCACTTCAAGCCCCCCCTACTCAATCCCTTCTAAGAGAGGACCACGACGCAGATGGTGCTCCGAACGAAAGCTGGCTTTTCATTTTGTCACGTCATGACGCAACAAATGCATCAAGAGCTGAAGTCACAAAAACGACAATTAATTCCGATACATCTTCTCCGTGCACAAACACGACAGCAGCAACAGAGTCATCTTTGGCGGAGCGTTCACCTCAAATCACGTCTATTATCCCACCTTTGGCAGATGAAGTTCAAGATCAGAACACACCCCCAACGGATGGGTCACAGCGGTCGGTCTCTGACGAAGAAGTCGTTTTAGATCCCTCCACTGAATATCTAACCCAAAGATCTGGACACTTTTATCACCTTTGGGAACCAGTGTTCAGAAACTGCAACAATATGGAGGATCTCAACGAAGTTTTGGGTCGCTGCAGTGTCGACTGGTTTGCAAGAGTCTCCACTACTGAACAACCATTCCAGCAAGAGCGCCCAAGACCAGAAAACGCCCCAAGAAGACCAAGACGTCGAAACCAATCCAGACAACTGCAAAGAATTCGTCAGAGGCAAAAGTCAAGACCCGAAGAGGCGAGCCGTATTCAGAGGCTATTTAACATCTATCCAAGAAGAGCCGTTAGGCAGGTTCTTGGAGAAAAGTCTTCGCCGTACACGGGCAGCACGGAGGCAGCAAACCAGTATCTTCACAACACATACGTTCGTCCTTAGCTGTCGACAGAAGAAATTACAAGAGCAAGACAACTCTTCAACGCCTGCAACTGGACTATGCCTTCTGAAGACCAGTCAGATTTTCTGAATCGGCCACCATCCAGAGAGGAAATCGAACTCAAGCTTCGACGCGCTACTAATACTGCTCCGGGATCTGATGGGATCGAGTATCGCCACATTAAGGCTCTCGATCCGCAAGGCCGCCTCCTCGAAGTCATCTACGATAGGGTATGGCAGTTTGGAATTCCTAATGCTTGGAGGAAGTCACGAACGGTTCCCATCTTTAAAAAAGGGGACTCAAGTGACTTTTCCAATTTCAGGCCAATTTCTCTTCTGTCTACCCTCTACAAAATCTACTCTGGCATCCTAAGCCAAAGAATCACGTCAATTGCAGTAGAGTTGGGCTGGCTTTCCCCGGGACAGAAAGGATTTCTACCAGGCGTTCATGGCATTCAAGAACACACCCAGCTTCTTCAGACTGCGGTGGAGGAAACCACTTCCAAACGCAAGTGCATGTCAATGGCTTGGCTGGACTTGTGCAATGCATTTGGTTCAGTACCCCATGCTGTACTGTATCAACTGTTTCATTCACTTCCGCTGCCAAAAGACCTGAAGCGCATGCTCTCCGACATCTACACTGGAAACAGCATGGACCTTGTCGTCGGAAAAGAGACTATCTCGATAGCCCCTTCTGCTGGGGTTCGTCAAGGTGATGCTCTCAGCACCACGATCTTTAACTTGGCCGCCGAACCACTTCTTCGAGCGGCACTGTCGGAGAGCAACCCTGGAATCAACCTCTTCGGGCAGATTGTCAAGGCAACAGCGTACGCCGATGATATAGCGGTAGTGTCCAACACAGCCCAAGCACTGCAAGAGTCACTTCACCACTTATCACGGGTAGCTAAGGTCCTTGGGCTTAAGTTCAACGCCCAAAAGTGTGCCAGTCTCAACTTCATCAATGGAAAGCCTTTTCAGGTGGACCTGTTTGTTGATGGGAGACCAATTAAATCTCTGGGTTCCGACGACCAGGAGATATATCTTGGCACACCAATAGGCGCTAAACTTCGGTTCCGTCCTCCCAATCAGCTCGTCAGTAATCTCGACAAGATCGCCGAATCATTACTAGCACCATGGCAGAAACTTGAGGTTTTTCGGAGTCACCTTCTTCCATCACTGTCTCATCACCTTGCATCTGGAAGAGTCCTCAAGGATGTTCTTACTACACTTGATACCGAATGCCGCAAGTTTCTCGGACACATCACCATGGTGCCCAACACTGCCACTACACCGTTCTTCTACGCGGACCGACGAGTTGGTGGCCTCGGAACTTTCAGCCTTACTGACGATGCTGACATCTGGACCCTTGCCAGAGCTGTTCAACTACTCACTAGTAAAGACCAGCTGGTGAAGGGTATTTTCACTGAGCAGCTCAAGGACACAATCATGCGAGGGTTCAGGGATGAAGCCCCAGCAACTCTCCCGATTGGGGAATACCTTTCCGGGTCTACGGAAGCCGGTCTCTACAGACTCCGCTACGCCCCGGCTGGTCCCAACCTTTGGACCCTTGCTCGCGGCGCTGCCAAACGCCTGAGAGTTCGGATAGATGTATCCGGCGAAGGTAATATCAGAATTATCGCCGACGACGTCTCCGTTCTCCCAGGAAAGGCAGTTCGTGGCCTTCGACAGGTGGTACGACAACGCCACACCCTAAAATTTATAAGTGCTCCCCATCAAGGAAGAGTTGCTTCAGCCTTGGCAACAGACCGATCAACAAAAGACATCGCCAGACTTACATCCAGCAAGACAGATCTACAACACGACGATTGGCGGTACCTCCATCGGGCAAGACTTGACCTTCTCCCTCTCCGTGGGTACTCCTGGTCGTCGTCTGACAACAAAACCTGTCGACACTGCGGAGAAAGCTCCGAGAATGGTTTTCATGTCCTCAACAACTGCAGAGTCAATCTGACTTTAGCCACACAAAGGCATGACGCCGTTTTGGAACTCCTCTACCAGTTGCTGTCTAGAAAAGGTTATACTGCCATCATCAACCGAGAACTGCCTGAATCGCGACTGAAACCTGACGTCGAACTCGAAGTTTCTGGGACTCGTCTGATGATTGACGTCGCGGTTTCTTACGACATCTCCGACAATCTTGAGGCAGCATACAACCGGAAAGTCACCAAGTACCAACACCTGGGACAAGTGCTTCCATTAGTGCTTGGCTCCCTAGGCTCCTGGTACCCAATGAACGAAGACATCCGGTCTCTTCTAGGCATCGACCATCGCAGCTGGTGCACGTTCAGAAGAAGGTCAAGATTGGCAGCCATTAAAGTATCAATGGAGATGATAAGGGAACACCTAGCTACTACAGACGATCACAACATACATATGTAAGAGCAATTTTCTCGCCTTAACATTCTGTAAAATGTATTGCATGTTTTGGTGTTTTAACGTACTTAGTCTTAATCAATGATATCATAATGTATATACTACTTGCTTTTGAAAGTCAGTTTAACGTTTATACTTTTATATATGTTTTTCTGATTTTTATGTCCTATTGTACTCTTTGCCATATATGCTTGTTCCTTTGAGGAAAATAAAACCTTGTCGAACCACTGAACCATCGATGCTTATATATACATCGTCAGTTTATTTATTCATTTG